>CM062641.1:24992437-25611192 GCA_025617555.3 Puccinia polysora | reverse complement strand
ATTCCTATCAATCCCTACTCAAGACTCTAACAGACTCAATTCCCAGCCTATCCAATTCCAATTTCTTGTCATTCAGATCTAAAATTCAAACCATTCTTTCCCTGAAGGGAATTGCTCACTGGTTAAACTCAACTGAACCCAACAAATTTCCCCCCAAAGTCAACCTTCAAATTATTGGATACATTCTTGCTAAGTTGGATAATCAAACCTACATCAACTGTGTGAAGGATCATCACCTCACAAATGGAATCAAGCTGTGGAAATCAATAAATGAGTACTACACCTTGTCTCAAACCACCAATTGCTCCAGAGTCTTCTTCAACTTCCTAAATCCTCAATTTGACCCCAAACAAGTAGAGAAGTTCATCACCAATGCCAGGGTTTTAAGATTATGTTAATATTATGTCCAGCTGGTTGTTGTTGTACTTCTTGAAATGCTATTCACTTCTTTTGTTTTTTGTTGTCTCTTGCCTCCACTGCTTCCTTTTCCTTTTAAACCATCTACGGAGAGCGCGCACAAGATTGGTGAAGACACTTAAACACAAGAGCGCTCCAATTCTGAAGAACCTCAACCAGAGTCCCTGGTGAAATCCTTACTGCTGGAGCTGATCACACCATTCTTTCATCACCAATTGCAATCCCTTCAACAAACAATAAATCCCAACATACAAGTCTCAACAACCTATTCAATCATCAACCAATCAACTACTGGCAGCTAGCTCAATCATTGTAAGACATCTGGACCTGACTCAACTCCTCAATCAGTCAAGTATTTCACTGACCCCTAAACACAGCTTCCTTCAAGGCGCCTCATCCAATCTGATCAGTCAAACTGCTGGCTTTTTCTCCTTCATAACTGGCCATCTGTAAATCTTGTGTTCTTATGTCAACTCCTACAAGCTAACACTAACCCTTTCCTCAATTCAGTCACGCAACTCTCATCAATCCACATTACCACAAGTTGGTGACCTTTTTGTTGCCGGTTACTATCCTTTTATTTTGTCACATTTCTTCTCCTTCACTCAGTGTCTTTTAAACTCAATTCTTTTTGTTATTTTTGAAATCAACTTTAGTCTGGTCTTGGTTACCAACCCAATTTTCTTCACGGTTAAAAGCCTCTACCGCAATGAATAAACCAGGACCATCTGCAACGCCAGGACCAGGGGGGGAAATGAATTAAAGATCACTTTCAATCAAATTGCTAATCAAATTCACGCCCCAATTAAAAGCCAAAAACTACAGAATGTGGCTTAAAAATTTTGAAAAACTATTCAAACTGCAATGCATATACAAAATCATGACCAATCCTGACTATCAAAGATGGCTAGACAAGGACGTCAATCAAGAATTTGTTTCCCACATTATAGCCATGTTGGACTCAAAAACGTACAATGTCACTGATGACATCAATGAGGACAATGCAAAACTCATCTGGATCTCTACTCAAACTCACTTTTCCTCTTCACAGTTGGCAAAAAGGGCAAGAATATTCAATGGTTTTCTTCACTTGACCATGGAAAAAGACATAGAATCCTTTGTAACTTCCGTTGGAGTACACTTGAAGAAAATGTCCAAAGTCAGCATTGATCTACCTAGCTTCCAACATTTTCGCCTATTTGGTGATCTTCAAATTCCTGTCAAGTATGCAACCCATAAAGTCACAGATCATGCACTTGAAAATCAAAATGAAAGTTGATGTAGTTCTAAACCACCTAATCCAGCACAAAAACAAGGCAATTTCCCAGGCTGATCAAACCAAACCCATCAATATTGCACTGTAAAGAGGACCTATATGTTAAAACAGAAAAAAAATCAAGCCGTAACCTCTCACCCTGCCTGCTCATGCTGGTTTGAGTTTCCAGAACTGAAACCCCAAAACCTTCATAACCAAAGCAAGAAAGTAAAGTCAAAACAGAACAAGGAAGGGCATTTCAAATTCTAATTGTTCTTCTGCGGAATAAGCTCAACCAAAGACGCACTATCTGGTAGGTTCATTCTCAATTTGGGTTGTTGGGTACACATGATTTTGGAACACATGATTGTGGACGCAGAAATTTTTATTACTCTTCAAAAGACCAGCGGAACCAAAAAAATCCAAACTGGAAAGAAAGAGGCAGCCATAACCATTGAGGGTACAGGTGATGTTGCTTTGTCAACAAAAGATGTCAACTTGAAGCTCACAAAAGCTGCATGGGTGCCCAATTCTACAGTCAATCTCATCTCACTTGGTGATCTTATGACCCAAGGTGCCAAGCTTGAATTCAACTCAAAATGTTGGCCAAATACCTTTGTCCTAAGAACTTGTGGTAAAACCATCCTTTTGGGCTCCATAGTCAACAATCTGTTTGTAATCAATATGGAAGCTGAGTCAAAGAAATCCTATTACTCCAACAATGAGCTTGTCTCTTTACATTGATCCCTTGGACATGCATCAATCAGGCAGATGGAGAAGTTTCTCAACCACAATATACCAACCTCTCAAAAGAACTGCTTCAAGTGTCTCAGTTGCAACAAGGCAAATATCACCCATAAACCATTTACCAAACAACAAAAAGGTGCCGGAAGATACTTTGAGAAGATACACCTGCACCTCATTGGACCCATAAATCCAACTTCAAAACAGGGGTTCCGGTAAATTCTCAGTCTTGTTGACTCGTACTTGGGATACACCTCTTGCTTTCCTTTAAAATCTAAGAGCAACACAGCCAATAAACTTATCTTAATCATTGAAAACCAGCATAAAAGAACCGGTCTCTATCCCCCCCAGGTATGTTCAGATGGAGGAGGTGAGTTTTTGAATGAAAAACTCAAAAAATACTATTGATTGTGACACATCAATCAGGTCATCAGCAAGCCCTATCATTCCCAACACAATGGATGGGGGGAATGTGAAAATAGAAAAATCATTGAATCTTCCAGAGCCATCATCTCAGATGCAAATCTGCCAAAATCCTGCTGGCATGAAGTCGTCAGAGGAGCTTGTCTCATGCTCAATCAGATTCCAAAACAGAAAGGTGACAAATCTCCTTGGAAAAAGATGCATTTGAAGGAACTACCCAAGGCTCACATCAAGCCAATTGGTACTCCGGTCACTTATTGACTGAACAACATGGAAAAAAGTCAAAATTAGACAAAAAAGGCCCTTCAGGCATCTTTATAGGTTTTAATCCAGCCTTACTCTCCTACAAAGTCATGACTGTCACTGGAAAAATTTCCAATACAAAGCATGTTATCTTCAATCTGCACACTTCAGTTAAAATCCCACTTGAAGATGAAACCAAAACCACCAAAAAAGTCAAGTTTGTAGGAGTAGTCTCTTCGCGCAGCCACTAGTTACCCCATCCACAGGCAACACATCTCTGGACAAAGCCAAACCATTGGAAAGTGTCAAAGTAGAATCTGAGTCTGACTCCAATAGCAACTCAGTGTTCAAACACAACATCCGACATAGCCCATGGAATCACAACACTCTTTCAAAGCCTAAATGCTATGGGTTCCTAGCAGAGAAATTACCAACCTCTCTCAAGGAAGCAATGAAAATACCTGAATGGAATGAGTTGGCAACAAGGGAATTCAAAACAATAGAAGACCAAGGATTATGGGAAGAGTTCAACAAGAGTGTCTTCATCAATCCCCTCAATACAGTGCCAGTATTCAAAATAAAAACAAACGCGCATGGCAAGGCACCAACCTTCAAGACTTGTTTGTGCGTACAAGGATTCAATCAAAGATATGGCCTTGAGTATCTTGAGACATACGCTCCCACCAGAAAGGTTGCCTCACTCAGAGGATTGCTTACTCTTGCTGTTGAAAAAAACCTAGATATTCTTCAGCTTTATTTCAAGGGAGCTTTTCTTCATTCAGAGATCAATGAACAAGTATTCATCAAAACGCCCTATGGGTGCAATCAAAAATCAAAATTCCTCAGACTAAAAAAATCTCTGTACAGACTCAAACAGGCCCCACAAAACTGGTATCAAATGTTTAGTAAGTGGATTAAGACTCAAGGTTTCAAAGAGTCCAACTGTGACCCCTGTCTCTATATTGGCAACAACCAGGTCTCATTACTCTTCTTTCATGTTGAGGACTTAGTTATCACTGGAGATGTTGGCAAGTTCAAAGAGGCCTTTCTTGGTAAATTCAAAAATTCCTCCGCTCATCCCCCCAACACACTTTTAGGCATGAAAGTAGTTCAAAGTCATGATCTCATCCATTTGTATCTGCCACTCCATATCAAAAAAGGACTCAAAGAGTTAGGGTTGACCAACTCCAAGCCAGTGTCCACTCTGCTCACTCCAAGCCTACACCTTTTAACGGCTGATGAAAAAGACAACAACAAGTTCCTTGCTTTAAACATCAAATATTGGTTGCCAATTGGTAGACCGAACTTCATTGCTGGACTAGCAATACCCAATATGAGCTTTGCAGTCTTGAGCCTGGCTAGACATTGCAAAAAACCCAGAGCCAGCCATTAGCAAGAAGTTCAACACGTCTGGCAATATCTTGCTGCTACCAAAGACATAACCCTTGCTATTGGCCCTTGCTCAATCTCCAACCAACTGGTTTGCTTCAGTGACTCGACTTGGGCAGATGATCCTGAATCCTGTGTATCTCAAATTGCATTCATCTGTTCCTTCAAAGGTAGCCCGTTGTATTGGAAAAGTAGGTGCCAACAAACTATCACTCACTCTTCAACCAAATCTGAATGTGTGGCACTCTCAAGCTGAAATTTGGAAGCTCAATGGCTCCAAACACTTTTTGAAGACCTATACCAATGCAAATTCAAATTCCCACTACATCTGATTGACAACAAGGGTCTGGAGGATAAAATCAAAAGATTTGGTTTGTCCTCCAAAGCTAAACCCATTGATATCAAAACAAAAATCCTTTGAGATTACTTGAAACATGGTCTGATCAACATCAAATTGGTCTTTTCCTTTTCTATTATAGCCAATGCCCTTACAAAAGCAGCTAATAAAACCTCAAACAATTGCCTTATAAATGCCTTTATCTATTTACCTAACTGATCTCAAAGTTGTGGGGGCGTGTTTAGATTATGTTAAAATTATGTCCAGCTGTTTGTTGTTGTACTTCTTGAACTGCTATGCACTTCTTTTGTTTTTTGTTGTCTCTTGTCTCCAATTCTTCATTTTCCTTTTACATCATCTATGGAGAGCGCACACAAGATTGGTGAAGACACTCCAACTCAAGAGTGCTCCAATTCTGAAGAACCTCAACCAGAGTCCCTGGCGCAATCCTTACGGCTGGAGATGATCACACCATTCTTTAATCACCAATTGCAATCCCTTCAAAAAACAATCAATCCCAACATCCAAGTATCAACAACCTAGTCAACCATTGACCAATCAACTAATGGAAGCCAGCTCAAGCATCGTAAGACATCTGGACCTGACTCAACTTCTCAATCTGCCAAGTAGTTCACTGACCCCTAAACACAGCTTCCTTCAAGGCGCCTCATTGAATCTGATCAGTCAAACTTCTGGCTTTATCTCCTTCATAACTGGCCATCTTTAAATCTTGTTTTCTTATTTCAACTCCTACAAGCCAACACTAACCCTTGCCTCAATTCAGTCACACAACTCTCATCAATCCACATTACCACAAGTTGGTGAACTTTTTGTTGCCAGTTACTATCCCATTTGTTTTGTCAAATTTCTTCTACTTCACTCAGTGTCTTTCAAACTCAATTCTTTTTGTTCTTTTTGAAATCAACTTTAGTCTGGTCTTGGTTACCAACCCCATTTTCTTCACAGGGCCTTTCTGATTTATATTTCCAAAATTGGAATCCAGATGGATGAAGACATTGTTGCTTATCTTCTGCTCAACAAATTTCCCCCCTTCACTCAAACATCTCAAGAAAACAATCACAAATTCATTAGGCAATGAAAAAATTGATGCCGACTTGGTCCTCAAACACCTCAATCAGATTAAGGAAAAAGTGCTAGCTGGATTGCATGCCTCTGCCCTGATGACTAAAACTGATTTTATCATATTTCAAGCAACATGTCACAACCCTCAAGCCAATCATGATTGAAGTAAGTGTTGGTTTCTCTACCCACACTTGCAACCCAACTCTGGTAGCTCGCAGGGTGTTGGATTGACAGCCAAAAACTCTACATATCAACCTCAAAAAACCCCATCCGCACACATGGCCTACAACTTTGCCATGGTCACATCACCAACTTTCAGTTGTAATGAAATTTTGCTAGACTCCAGAGCCTCAAATTGTATGTTCAACAACTTGAATTTTTTTTCCAATCTCAACCCCAATGACTCCAAAATACAAACCAGAAATTCTTATGCTCCCATCTTCTCCTTGGGAAGTAGTTTCACAAGCCTGACCACCCATCTGGAAACACTCAACCTTCAGAACTCTCTCTATGCCCCCAACCTTGCGGTGAATCTTTTCTCTCTTGGTCAGCTCATTCAAAATGGCTTTTCACTGAATCTCCTATCTCCAAACAAATTTGCCTTTGTCTACAAGCAGGACCGAATACTCTCTGGCAACATCAAGGATAACCTCCTCTTTACTTATAATGAATTGAATCATCCTAATCCTACCTCATTCTTGTTTTTGTCTCTATCTACCATCCATAAACAATTCTTCCACCCTCATCAAGAGAGAACTCTTCTTTTGTCCACAGATTTTCCCAATCTGAAATGGGATCAAATTGACTTTGTGGCTTGCCCAAAAGGCAAAATTCATTCTCAAACCTTTCTCAAACATCTGCCTTCAAGCACAAACTCTTTTAATCTCATCCATGCTGACGTGTGTGGTCCCATCAATCCCCCATCTCTGACTGGGTACAGATGTTGCCTTCTTCTCACCAACAAATGGTCCAAATTCAAAAGGTTTGTCCCCATTTAACTCAAATCAGACGTAATTGATGAAGTGATCAAATTAATAAAGCTTCATGCAAATCAGAAGGGAAGAATGCTCAAAGGATTCCACTCCAACAATGGAGGAGAATTTTTTAACCATTTCCTCAGTGCTTTCTTTGCCAAAAATGGACTCAAGCATATGATGTTGGAACTGTATACTCCTCAGCATAATCCTGTCGCCAAAAGGGGAAACCACTCCCTTTTATAAGCTTCAAGAACCACAATGATAGATATGAACATTCCCAAGTTCCTATGGGACAAAATCCTCATCAGCATCTGCTCTATTCTCAACTTTTATCCATCCCCTAAAATCAAAACCTCCGCCCACAAACCCTGGACCGGTAACCTTCCTAAGACTCATCTTGTCAGAATAATTGGTTCTCAAACCATTGTCCTCAATCAAGCCTCTTCTCCTGGAAAACTTGAAAAAAATGGAATGGAAGGCATTCTGGTTGGATTCAACTTTGATCTAAGTTCCTATTGAATTTACTTTCCCACTTCCAAAAACATTGTTCAAAAAATGTCAAAATTTTTGAAAATTCTCCTCTCTCTTTTACCCCCTCAGATGATCCTTCAACCTCCAATACCTGCTTTGATCCCTTCCTACCTGACAATTCTTTACTCATTGATACTCTCAACTCTAATCTCCCTACCACCTCACTCTCCCATGCTCCTCTTGAAAATCTCAATGATACCTCCACAAATCAACAATCTCCTGTTGGTGAAACCATCAAGACTACATCTCCTAAAAGCTCTCAGCCTGATGATGTTCTATCTCATCCCTCTAACTCCAATTCCAATAATGACAACACTGAAGTAGCCAAGCAACTTCAAGTAAAATCACCTCCTAACCTTTGCAACTGATCCACCATACAAAGACCCCAACAATACGGCTTCATTGCAAGAACAATTCCCTGGAACTATTAAAAAGC
Organism: Puccinia polysora; assembly: GCA_025617555.3. NCBI lineage: Eukaryota > Fungi > Basidiomycota > Pucciniomycetes > Pucciniales > Pucciniaceae > Puccinia > Puccinia polysora. Next base: position 25,603,357 of record CM062641.1, on the reverse strand, counting down.
TACCCACTGTGATGACAAAGAAAATTGGATGGCCTTGATGGAATACAAACTCAATGGAATTGATCTAATGAAGCTCTGGGAATTTTTTTACTCTCTTCCTGATGGAAGATCCGCCCTGTCCACTATGTGGGTCTATGAAATAAAAGATGGTCCTGACAAAATGGGAATTTCCTTCAAATCTTGACTCTGCATTCAGGGCTTCAAACAGGTGGAATTCTTCAACTATGGCCAAAATAACGCCCCAACAGGCTCTATCACCACACTTTGCGTCCTTCTAGTGTATGCATTATATCAAAAACAAACTCTCTGGATGATGGAAATCAAATCTGCCTTCCTTAACACTCCATTGGATGAGGAAATCTTCATCAAAGCTCCCCTAGGATATAATTCCAGTATCCTTACTTCAAGCTCAACAAGGCTCTCTATGGTCTGAAGCAAGCACCTAAAAGCTGGTACAAAACGCTCAAAAGTTGGCTTCTTGAAGAAAATTTCATGAAATTGAGTTCCAACCATTGTCTTTACATTAATACCGCCAGGAAAGTTTATGTCTTTGTATACTTCAATGACCTGTTGATAGTTGGTAACTCTATTGAGTTCAGGAATTTTCTGAAGGCCAAGTTCAAAATTTCCCAAGATGGACCTTTGATCAAGATTCTTGGGAATCAACTTGTGAACACCAAGGATGGGCTTGGACTTCTACAATCCAATCACATTGATACCGCACTTAGCAAAATAGGACTTACCAACTGCAAACAAATCAGCACACCCTTCACATCCAACATCAAACTCCTCTCCTCCACCAATAAAGAACATGAATACTTCCTCAAGCTTAACATTAATTACTGCTCATCCACTGGATTTCTGAACTTCATTGACAGCTGAACCAGGCCCAATCTATCCTATGCTGTCTCAAATCTTTCTTGGTTCAATAAAAAGCCTGGAATGCCTCATTGGATCAAATCCAAGCATTCCTGGGGGTATTTAAGTACCTTGAAAAATTTGGCTCTCCATCTTCAAATGTCCTCCTTTGAATACAACATTGAAGTCTACAGCAATTCAGACAGCTGAAACAATCCCAAATCTCAAAGAAGTCATACCGGCTATCTCATTCTTCTCTACGGCTATCCATTTTCATGGCACAGTAAACTCCAATCAACTATCTCTCTATCTTCCACCAAAGGAGAACTCAAAGCTCTTTTCCTTGCTACTCAAGAGAAGTTGTGGTTATCACAATTAATGTTGGAAATGAATCCTACCCAAAAATTCATTCACTACGCCATCATTGACAACAAAGCCTTGAACAACCTAGTAAATCAAGAATCAAATCACAGAGCTCTCAAACATGTTGAAACTCAGATTAAATGGTTACAAGATCAAAGTGAAAACCACTCCCTCATAACCCATCCTATTCCCTTAAATCAAATGCTGGCTGATTCACTAACAAAAGCTTCCCTTCTTTCCTCCATTGCCAACCTCACCTCTGTCACCATGTCACCTCACATCTGATCATGGCGGTGTGTTGTACTTCTTCCATCTCAGCCCGCTCTGCCGCAAGACCAGTGCAAAATCTCCAAATTTGAAGCTTCTTTGCTCCCATGCTTCACAATAACCTCTTCATCCTCATGATCTTGACTTCCTGATTTCCCTTTCCTTGATCCAGATCATCTTTTCTTCCTCATTTTCTCCTCCTTTCATTTATCCTGACCCCGGCTACTTCTTTCCTTTCTCACCCTCCTTCCTCCTCAAAACCTTCTCACTCCTGCTTCCACATTCCTCCCTTCTTTTGTCTCCAACTCTCCACCATTGCTCACTCAAAGCTCCACTCTCCTTGCATTTCTCACCGCCTTCTTTTGATTTACCTCAACGCGCTATCTCCCCTTGCTTCTCATCTTCATCTAATCTCAATTATCAACTCAACCCAACTTCTACCTTGACCTCACCTTGGTGTTACACTATCCAATAAAAGCTCCTCAAGATTGATCAGATGTGAGGCTTGTGCTGGCTGCCTTAATCATCTCTTGTCTCCACTGTTCCATTTATTTTCATTTGTCACTCATTTGTCTGTAGTCTTAATTCACAGGTATCCCAGGGTAAGGTTCTCATGTCTCATTGGGCCCTTAGTCTCCTGAATCTTGGAATAACTCCTGTGATTCTGTCATACCATTGGTCTTAGTTTGCAATACAGTCAGATTTTGTCCCCGGCTTAACAGCCACAACCACCCTCGAGCCTGCCTACCGTTACACACACCCAGTTTTTCCTTCTAAAAACGTGGCCCTCTGCTGCGCCTTACTTGGAGCCCCCCATGTTGTCCGTATCTGCCCAGCGCGCCGCGTGATTTCCTTCCCCGCTCCTATATCCCCAATCACCCTGCTCCACCTTCCTAAACTAGCTGACCGCAAACCTTGTTGGGCCGTCTCCATTCTTGGGTCTCCAATAGCCAAGCTGGCTGCAAACCACCATGCCCAGTTGAGCCCAACTGCTGCCTGGTATTCTGAGCCTGACCTACCAAATGCTGAGCGTTCCAACTGCGGCACGGTTCCCAATCCAAGGCTATATAACAACACCACAGCACTCAATGGTCAAGCTTGTTGAGAGCAGCTAATAAGGATCAGGATTGGTATGAACTTAACAAGGAGGATGAAAGCTTGAGTTACTTGGATCCAATCATCCTTAGAAAGTAAGTAGGCTCATTTTCCAAACAGGGTAAAGCTAAAGTCTTCAAAGGTTCCATCAATGGCTTTGCTGGAGATTGTGATGGCATTAAATACTTTTTATCCATAATCTGGCCCTCTGCTTCACAACCCCCCCCCCTTCCCTGCCTTCCTCCTTGTGGGTTCCCTCTCTCTCTTGATTTGCTATCTGATTCATGCCATTTTTTCCTGTTGTTCCCCTCTTCTTTTCTCCCACCCCTCTGCTCTTCTCTCTTCTCCTGATATCTCTTTGCTGATGTTGATTATTTTGTTAATTATTTTACTTGGTTTCTTATTTGTTATCTATTTCTCTTTTGGTTCAATTTCTCTTACTTTGATTTCTAGCTTCTCAATGTGCATACTACATAGTTTCACTGTGTTACCTCATAGGTACTGTAGTGTCTCTGTCAGCTTAGTTCTTTCACCTTCACTGCCTGTGGTTCTGTTACTTAACTGTCACCTATCCATTCCAAACACCGGAAGTACAACAGACCCCCCTTGGAATCTCAACATCCAATCTCATTCATTCACCTTCCTAGTCAAACTCATCATAAGATCTCAAGCCATCACTCACAAGTACAGATATTTCAACTAAACCAAATATGACAATCAGCTTTATAGGACAAACGTAGGTAGTGAAAATTTCTTTGACTCATCCTCAGTATTGAAGGAAGTTTCCTATGACAGCCAGAGCAATTTACAGATTCTATTGGATATCTATTTAGCTGTTTGTGCGCATAGCTCTACTTAGTCTATTTAGAGGCCATAATCCAGCCTGTAGAACTGTTTTTTCCTGTTGGTATTTCTGAGACTCTTTTATCAGATTTCTTCTTCCTTCATTGAAGTGTCTCTTTTGATCTTTCTAATCCTTTTTTTGTTACTTATGAAATAACAGGTGGGTCTAGGTTTTTGATCAATTCAAATATTTCACGTGGTTAAAAGCCAAAACGGCCTCATTGTGCTACCGGAATGAACCAACAAACCATTTCTCCTGGATCTGGAGGAAACAGAAACTTTAAGGTGCTGGCACTTAAATCATTAATGGAATCTACACCTCTCCTAACTTAAATGAATTATTCAATCTGGAAGAAGAAAATGGAGAGACTTTTTAAAATGTGTGGCATCCTTTTCTTATGAATCCTTCTAATCCACTCAAGGAGATTCCTGAATCAGAAAGGACTGCAGCTTATTTAATGTCTAAGCTGGATGTTTCCACCCACACAAACATAATAATGGCTGACAACAAGGAATTGCCCAAGCTCATTTGGCTTGCTTCCAAGGAACACTTTGCCTCCAATCAAGCTGCAAATCAAGCAAAAATTTTCTTCAACTTTCTGTACTTAGGATTTGATCAAAATAACATTGATGCCTTTTTCACTTCAGTGAATCTACATCTTGGGAAGCTTGACAAAGTTTGGATTGATCTACCTAGCAATATTTCAAGCTACTTGATTCTTTTCAAACTAACCAAATCTCTGAAAGGAATGCAATCACAGATTATGCACTCCATTTTTGACCTGACAGTGTCTTTTGTCTTTAACCATTTAGCTCAACATAAAAAGGAATTTAAATCAAAATCCAAGGAAGCATTGGAAACCAAATCTGCCCTTTTCACTCACAATTGGCTGGATCCTGACTACCCTTGCTTTCAAAAAAGTAAAAATAATCCCGCCGTCAAAACTCATCCTGCTTCCAACTTCTGGGAAGAATTTCCAGATCTCAAACCTGATAAATTACCAAATCATTAGAATGGATGAGCTCAGAAGAATTCACAAGAGTTGCACTATTACTCCCTCTTCTGTGGACTGATTCAGCTGAAAAAGGCTTAAAACAACCAATACATCCTCAATAGTGGTTTTCCCATTCATATGATCAAGGATTGCTCCTTATTTTCTTTAATAACAGATCAAACCAGAAACAAACTAATCAAAACTGGGAAGAAGGGAGATGGAATACCCATAAAAGGGCTTGTTAATGCTAACTTGAACTCAGGAAAAATAAAACTAAATCTAGAAAAAACTGCTTGGGTCCCTGACGCAACCGTTAATCTGATTTCAATGGGTGCCTTGCTCAGCCAAGGATGCATGCTGAAGGTTAATAGAAAATCCAACCCACCTACCTTCTTTCTAAAGAAAAAGAGAATGACAATTCTTGGTGGTATAATTGAAAACAATCTCCTAATTATCAACTTACCCACTTGGATTGGACAACAAGAGTGTTTCATGAATCTCAACAAGATTCAAGAACTCTATCAAAATCTTGGCCATGAAATTCTGGAAAGGATGGAAAAACACCTTGGACATGGTATTGAAAAAGAAACTTGCTCCGCTTTTGAATGCGTAGCCTGTAAGAAAGTAAAAATTACTAATTCTTCCTTCAAACAGGATCAACAACCAGCTGAACAATTCTTTGATTGTTTGCATCTAGACCTAATGGGCCCGCTTAATTGGAAAATCAAAGGTGGCATAAGATATGCACTTACTGTAGTCAATAACAATTCCTGGTACCTCTCTGCCTTATCTCTTCCAAGCAAATATGCAGCTGCTGAAAAAATTATCTTTGTCATCAAGAATGAAGAAAAGAAGAACAGATTTCCCATCAAAGTTGTCTCAGATGGAGGTGGGGGATTTTTGAACAAGACTCTTTCCTTCTTCTTCAAATCAAAATAAATAAACCACCTAATTAGTGAACCATATCACTCTCAGCACAACAGCAAAGCGGAATGAGTAAATCAAACCATTATGGAATCCTTAAGATCAGTATTCAGTTCATCCTCCATTCCCAAAAGCCATTGGAATGTGATCATCCAAAGCTGCTGTCTCCAGATGAACCAAATTCCCCAAGAGGCTGGAAGGAAAACCCCCTTGGAAATTATGCATGGTACAACTCTTCCAAAGGACTATTTAAAACCCATTGGAACTGCCTGTATCTACTTTTTGAATGACACCAAAGTTGCCTCTAAGCTAAGTGAAAAAGCCAAGGAAGGTGTGCTGTTGGGTTTCAAACCTTAACTGCTTTCCTAAAAGGTTCTTTAAAAGTATGGTAAGATAATAAATTCAAAGCATGTGCTCTTCCTGAAATATCAAGGGTCCAAGAACATTATCCCCACTAGCAACTTGGAAGACAATATTGAGGTTAAAATGGGCACTTCAACCAAAAAGGAACTGGAATCCGTAGACCAGGAACTGGAGTCGGAACCTTCTCTCAATGTCAAGCTGGATCTTCTATTTGAGGAGAATGTAATTCCCTCAGACTCTGAAAGCTCCAACTCATTGGTTGAAGAGAGGCTCCTTCCAAAACTTTTAAATTGAGATCATCTGAAACCACTGGAGCAATATGGCTATCACCATAGCAAATTACCCAACTCCATCCAAGAGGCACTCAAAATTCCCAAATGGACAGCACCTATTAATAAAGAACTTGATACTGCTGAAGAACCGGGAGTGTGAGAAGATGCTGATGAATCCGAGTTTACCAATCCCCTCAACACCACTTGGGCCTTCTGCTGTAAACAGTACCTTCACACTGATGCCACCTCACTCAAACCTTGGGTGTGTGTACAAGGCTTTGATCAACGCTATGGGGTGGATTACCTCAAAAATTTTGTTCCTACTGGTAAAATAGCTTGTCTCAGAGCTCTACTCATCTACTCTGTTGATAAGAAACTTCCCATCCTTCAATTCAATGTAAAAGGGGCCTTTCTACATGCGCTTCTGGAGGAAAATGTCTACATTAAAAACCCCATTGGTTTGAAGAAAAAGGAAAAGTATCTCAAGCTTATCAAGGCACTTTAAGGTATCAAGAAAGCTCCCCTCAATTGGTACAAGACCCTTAGTGGGTGGATAAAAATTGTTGGTTTTGAGAAGAGTGATTGTGGCCCATTTCTATATCATCATGAAGATGGCTTCACATTCTTATTCTTTCATGTTGAAAATTTAGTAGTGGTGGGAGAGGTGAAAAAATTCAAGACTCTCTTTTTGGAAAATTCAAAGACTTTTCAGCTCATGAGGTGGAAAATCTTCTTGGAATGAAGCATGAGAAAGATGAGAACTCAATCAGTCTATCTCTGCTAAATCAAATTCTTGTTATAATTATGGCCAGCAATTAGCTTAGGCAAATGAGCAGTATTTAAAGCAAAAGAAATGCTGGACACCTTGTGTAAATAATTGCTAATGGGCTCTCACAATTGGGCAATACGTTGGATGATATCAGTGATGAATTCAATTGGATGATGAATGGATGATGGAAAACAGCAGGGAGAAGACCTTCTTAAGGACAAAAGATTGGCCTCTTGTGAGCCCATGATACAACAAGCCAAAAGGCAAATTTTCTGCCCCAAAAGAGCTCTACAGGCTCTACAGGCCTTTTTACTCGTTTTGGGCTACATCAGCCCGCATGGCTTCAGTCCCTGTACCCTTACAACCAGCCTATTCCCGTAATTTCCGGTGTTTCCATCTTAATGGGGCTGAAGCAGCCCCTTAGCTGTTCAAACCCCTGGCTGTTTTTCTGTTACAACCGGCCCTGTTACCTCACATGCTGGCTGTTTGCCTCATGCAACCAGCCCCTGGCCATACAAATGGCCAGGTGGGACGCAGGAAACACCTGGGTCTGGTCTCAGACACACATGGGGGGGTGTAACCAGCAGACATGCCGCCCCCCCCCTCTTCCACTCAAATCCCTGGAGGGGGCGGTCAAATCCCCCTACCAGGGGCCCTGGAGGTTGATACCCCCAGGGCATTGTCAAGGTAGGTGGGCTGGGGGGTGGTCAAATCCCCTCCAGCCCATTGCTCCTCCCCCTTGGTAAAGGGGGGGGAGAGCGCCCCTTTTGATGGTGGGGGGTGGTCAATTCCCCCCCACCGCCGGTTGCCTCGCTGTGACCAGCCCAGGCACCATATTTGGTGGGGGGGTGATCAGGTCCCCCCCACCATGACTGTTTGCCTCTTGCTACCAGTTGCTGGCTGGTTCAACCCAGCCAGCCCTCCCCCTCCTCCTTGAAATGGCAAGCAAGGGGAGGGGGAGGAGCCGGGGCCATTGGCCCCAGCCCCGCGGCTGCCACCCTGCGCGGCAACGGAAGCCAGCTCAACAGCCGCAACCGGGGTGGGGGGACTCCATTTTGAGTCCCTCTGCCCCCTACAACAGCCCCGCGTGGGCCATTGGGCCCCATAAATGGGCCCTAAGTGAAGACAGCGGCCCCGAGCGGGCCCTGACACGGACAGCAGCCCCAAATGGTCTGCAACACAGGCGGCCGCCCCTAATGGGCCTCCCCAAGCCCAAAAAGTGAGTTCAACATACTTTGGAGGGCCAGCCCATCTGGCCAAGTATGTCCAAAATAAACCTTGGGCCCAATTATGCCCATACAAGCCCATCTGGCTGTATTTGCCCATATACCCCACCAGGCCCGTTAGGGCCCATGTACCAATAGGCCTGTTTCACGCCTTTTGAGGCCAGTTTCCCCAAATACGTTGTGGTGAACCATTTTGGACACCTTGGGAAAAGAATTCAAAAATTTAAAAAAAATGTTTTTATACATATTTTTTTTTCATACCTTAAATTAAAAAAAAAAAAATTGGATCCTTCACTCCAACCCTACCCTGTCCTAGTAGTGTAGCTCCCCCTATTCCTTCCATCTCCAAATTCCCTCCTACCCTGGGTTGAATCCCCCTCCTTGCGCTCAGGCCTCTCTTGCTAAATTTTGGCCATGCGCGACTCATTGCATTGCTCCTCCTCATCCTCATAGCTTGCATCCTTGATTGCTTCCTCATTTTCATCGCAACCATTGGTTGTTCATCATGACCCTCCCCATTGCTTTGCCATGCCCAAATCATTGCCTTCTCTTTCATCATTGATTCATCCATCATGCCATCCTCATCATCACCACCATCACCGCTTGTGAGCAAGGATCATTGATCACATCAACCCCATCACTCATCATCAAAACCATCCAGCAATGATTAGCATCATCATCATTGCACTCACCAACTCCATCATCATTGCCTCCATCATCATTGGGATCACCCTCTCCTCCTAGATCAGACCATTGGCAGCGACCGTCCTCTTTTTTTTCATTTTTTGTTCTCTTTCTTTTTTTTCTCTCTTGCTGTTGTTTCTTCTTTTCATTTGTTGTTTGTTTTGTTTCTTTTTTTTGGTTCTTACTCTCTTTTTCAATTGTTTTCTCACTGCCCCTTTTTTTTTCTCTTAATTTTTTTATTATTTTTCATTGTTATTTTCTTTTATTGTACTGTTTCTTTCTTTCTCACCCCCCTCCAGATTTGCACGGGAGGGGTTTTTGCGTTGTAACTAGGTGTGCGAACGTCCGCACGGACGTTTGCAAGCAACAGGCTGGGGTGATAATCTCCCACCCCAGTCTTGAAAAGATTGGCAGAAGGGAACCGGGCCTCCACAAGCTCAAGCCTCATCATTGTAAAAAAAAAAAAAAAAAAAATCCGCTTTCATTTGTGTTATCCAATTGGAAATAGTTACAGGGCTCTCTAGCCTATAAAAGGTGGCGCTCTCCCCTGCTTTTTTCCATCATCAATTCTTCCCACTAATAAGAATTATGAGCTTCTGATCCAAGAGCTGCTTCCTTTGTGAAATTGATCACTTATCCGGATATATCTTTTGATTATCCCGTGATCCTTATCCCTTACCCTTGACTTTTTTTTAAGTCTGAAACTTCAATCTGCCCTTCTGTGGCCCTGTTCCTTATCACCAACCATAGCCTTTCTGGTTGAAGAAGAATTCATTAAATTGAATTTTTGAGTATGTTATACCACTCTTCATCCCTTTTTCTGACCATTATTTGGTCTTGATCATTCTTTGACTGTCTTTATGGACCAGTCACGTTTGACTAAGAGGTTTTATTAATTTTGAACCTGGATTGTTAAACCTCCCTTTAATTATTCAAGTTGCATTCTGCCACACTAGTCTTGAATCCTTGAGAAGTGTTGGGTTACTCTTAGTCCAAAATTGTTACTGTTTGTTTCAGTGATCCATAAACATATTGCATTGTCTTGTGCAGAAACCCACAGTTATCTGGTACCCTTCAAGCGCTTGATTGTGGAGAGTTGGGCAGGTTCATTGAGAACCTGGAGGTTGATTGGGTTTGAGTTGATCACTCACAAGCACCTGCTGACAACCAGAGTTATCAGTGTTTGGGCGCCGTTACTTAAAACTTCTTTGTTCTATTGGACTCTGAGCAAACTTTAACTTATTTTGTCCAAAGTCTTTCTCCCCATCATCTTGGTTCAGGTAGTGCTGCTTCCCCCCTCAGCTATTGTTGCTATCAAATTATCCCTATCCCATTTTATTCCTCATTAACAAAGTTTACTTGGCCCCGATCCTGGTTACATTTAAATATTTTTGTAACACTCAGGAGGGCAGCCTAAAAAAGCACCTATCCCCTCCAGAGAACTGCCAACGCCCTGCGCTGTTTGGAGTCTTACATTTGGTCCCCCAGGCTGGGATCAAACCAGCAACCTTGGGATTTACAGTCCCATATTTGTGGAATCAACTTTGAAATCCAATATTTTTCTCTTTTTTCTGTTTTTCTCTTTTTTCTGTGTTTCTGTTATCATCTAGATCTGATCCGTGGAGGCAACTTGTTCCAGAAGTAAGTCCTCCCAATTGTGCACCATCAAGGGGTTTGATCCTAGTTGTTTTTTTGTAAACCCTACCCTTGCCACACTTGTGAGCCACTTTGGAAATCTGTTCTTTGGATCCCTTAGGAAATATTTTGTCAAAATGGAATCTATTGGTACCCCTTCTACCTCTGTTTGGGCCAAGATGATCAAGATCAAACCTCAGAACAAGAACTTATGCTTTAACGGTATGAATGTTGAATGGTTCCTGGATTCCTACAAGATGGCTGCTGAAGTGGACGGTGCTAGCAAATATGACATGGCTTATCAACTGAGATTCTTTATCTCCTCTGATCAAGTCATGGAAGTGATTGAATCATTCAATGTATTTGAATCCCATGACTGGGTACTTCTTAAGGAGGCAATGATTGCCTATTGGGGCAAAATTGATATAGCTAGGTTCACTCTCCAAGATCTGGATGCCCTAGTCTCTCAATGGACCTCCAATGGTGGTATCTCCTCAACCTCTGATTATCAAGCTTTCAGAAAATCTTGGGACCCTATCCAATCCTATCTTATCCGGAAAAATCACATTGATACGGTGGACAAAAGTGGAGTGCTATTTTTTCAGTCTTTCTCTCCAGGAGTGCAGGAAAGAATTAAGGATGAATAGGTGAAATCTGGATCCATGATCACTACTAGAGATAATTGGTTCAAGCTCCCTGCCTTCATGGTTCTTAGGAATACTGTGGATAAAGTGATGAAAGGTCAAACAGCTCTCACCTTTGAAAAACCCAGAATCACTGAACCAGTCCCTGCCCCCTCTTTTCAAGCATCTAACAAAATCGTGAATAAGATGGAAGCCAATCACAGACCTAAACCAAATCCTCAGACCCACTGGGAAACACCTACTTTCAATGAGATCACCAAACTCCTGCAAGCTTTTGAGAATAAAATGGATCAGAAACTCTCCTCTCTGGCTGTCCCTAAACCCTCCAACTCTGTTCCTAGGTAAACCATGGTTTGCTATTATTTCCACAGAGAAGTTCATGGAACTGGTTGCTCTCCTGAACTCCAGAAGGACAAGGAGGATATGTTGGTGGAACAGAAAGGGAGCAACTTCTTTCTGCCTAATGGTGCACTTATCCCTTTTGATTCATCTCTTCCAATTTGTCATGTGGTGGCCTCTTTCCAGCCTTCTGCTCCCAAGAAGGCATCCTTGGCCTCTTTTGATTTTTGACCTGCTTGTGAAACTCTTCAACATTGGTATCCTCCTTCTGTCTCTTCTTCCAGCTTTTCTGGAGCTTATCCATCTGATCCAGCTAGGAAACAACATGAAGAACCCAGACCTCATAAAGCTCCTCCTGTTCCATCTTCAATTCTTCAAAAACCTGACAAACGTCAATCTTCACTGGAGCCTCTTTCTTCTGAGGTAGAATACATGGAATTAGAAAAGGAACCCCTCATGGATAGGTTCCCAGAATACTCTGATCCTGCTCCTCTGACATCCAAAACACCTTCACCAACTGATCCAGTTATAGTTCCACCCTCACCTGAACTTCTGCTTCCAACTCAACCAAAGGTTTGATTCAAAAGGGGAATTTCCAAAGACCACCCCAATGCTGTGGAAGGGGTATTAAGGAAAATCTCTGATCTTAAAATCCCTGATCTATCTGTGGCTGAATTCCTTTCCATCTCACCATCTGTGGCTGAAGGCATGAAGAAATGGGTTTCTTGGCAACGTGTGGAGATTGGTCCTGATGAGTTGAAAGTTTCCTCTGGAACCTTGATGGAAGAATCTGGTGGAACAGATCCTCCTTCTGATTCAAATCTTTATTCTTGTCCTCTTGGATTTTTACCATGCTCTCTTGGTGACTCATCCAAAACGGTTTCTCTACTTGTCAATTCTGGGTCCCAACTAAACTTAATTTTGGATGCAATGGCCTGCAAGCTCAATCTCAGTCCAAGGGTCAGCTTCAACTCTTCTGTTTATGGAATTGGGAATCAATCTTGTGAGTTGGTGGGTATTGCTGAGGATGTGCCAGTTCAAATTGGTCAAAATATCGTTGGAACCTGTCACTTTTGGATCACTTCTTTGGAAGGTCCTATGATTTTGGGTGGTCCTTTCTTAATAGACTTTGGAGCCACCCTGATGTTTTCTGATCAAGTTGGAGAGAGAATTCTTCTTCCTGATGCTGATGGTAGGAAGATTGAAGTTACTCTCTGTTCTTTGGATTCTGGTCGTTGGGAAAGAGATTTCCCTGGTTTTTCACCTAAATTGGTTTGGAAGGGGAAGCAGAAGGATTCTTCTAACTCCTCTCATTTTTTTAGCAGAATAGTTGGTAATACTGATAGTTTTAGTTCTTCTAAGCCTCAGACTTTAACTACAGGGCAAAATTTTATCTCTGAGGCATATTTTCATCCTTTTCATCTCTTTCTTCTTTTTCTTCTGATCTCAAAAATGTCCAAAATCAAAAACATGCTAAAACACAAAATTCCAAAAATATTTCTCTTCTCTCTGGTTCTGTTGTTTCTTCTTTTCCTTGTACTCTTATCACTGATCAATCTTTCTCTAGCTCTTGTCCAATTCTCCGCAATGACTATAAACTAGATCCTGATCTCAATTCTTTTCTTAATGGTTTTGGTATGGAGGAGTATGGGCTCCAGTGGAGGCACTTGGGGGTAAAAGTAAGTCCTCCCAATTGGGCACCACCAGGGTCTTCTGCTGCGTTTTTTTGTAAAAACTCTACTTTATGCCACATACGTGAGCACCTGGGACGCCTTTTCTTTTATCTTTTCCACATTTAGGCTCTTTTGGATGGATCAAGATGGGTTTCAACATTTTTTTTACTTAGAGGATCAAGAAACGGCCAATTATTTTCTTTTTTTTCTTTTTCATGTTTTCAAAATTATGATGCAGACTAGGGACAGTCTTTAAGTTGGGGAAAGATTTGGTGAACCATTTGGGACACCTTGGGAAAAGAATTCAATAATTTTTTAAAAAAAAATATACATATTATTTTGTCATACCTTAAATTAAAAAAAAAAAAAAAAAAAAAAAAAAAATTGGATCCTTCACTCCAACCCTTCCCTGTCCTAGTGGTGTAGCTCCCCCTCTTCCTTCCATCTCCCACTTCCCTCCTACCCTGGGTTCAATCCCCCCTCCTTTCGCTCAGGCCTCTATTGCTAACTTTTGGCCATGCGGGACTCATTGCATTGCTCCTCCTCATCCTCATCGCATTGCTCCTCCTCATCCTCATTGCTTGCATCCTTGATTGCTTCCTCACTTTCATTGCAAACATTGTTTGTTAATCATGATCCTCCCCATTGCTTGGCCATGCGCAAATCATTGCCTTCTCTCTCATCATTTATTCATACATCATGGCATCCTCATCATCACCACCATCACCACTTGTGAGCAAGGATCATTGATCACATCAACCCCATCGCTCATCATCAAAACCATCCAGCAATGATGAGCATCATCATCATTGCGCTCACCAACTCCATCATGCTTGCCTCCCTCATCATCAGGATCACCCTCTCCTCCTAGATGGGACAATTGGCAGCGACCGTCCTCTTTTTTTCATTTGTCATTCTCTTTCTTTTTTTTCTCTCTTGCTGTTGTTTCTTCTTTTCATTTGTTGTTTGTTTCATTTCTTTTTTTTTGGTTCTTACTCTCTTTTTCAATCGTTTTCTCACTGCCCTTTTTTTTTCTTTTTCTCTCATTTTTTTATTATTTTTTATTGTTATTTTCTTTTATTTTACTGTTTCTTTCTTTCTCACCCCCCTCCAGATTTGGATGGGAGGGGGTGTTGCGTTGTTACTAGGTGTGCAAACGTCCGGACAGATGTTTGCAAGCAACAGGCTGGGGTGAGAATCTCTCACCCCAGTCTGGAAGATTGGCAGAAGGGAACCTGGCCTCCACAAGCTTGAGCCTCATCATTGTAAAAAAAAAAAAAAAAAAATCCACTTTCATTTGTGTTATCCAATTGTAAATAGTTATAGGGCTCTCTAGCCTATAAAAGGAGGAGCTCTCCCCTGCTTTTTTCCATCATCAATTCTTCCCACTAATAAGAATTATGAGCTTCTGATCCAAGAGCTCCTTCCTTTGTGAAATTGATCACTTATCCGGATATATCTTTTGATTATCCCTTAATCCTTATCCCTTACCCTTGACTTTTTTGTAAGTCTGAAACTCTGATCTGCCCTTCTGTGGCCCTGTTCCTTATCACCAACCATAGCCTTGCTGGTTAAAGAAGATTTCATTGAATTGAATTCTTGAGTGTGTTATACCACTCTTGATCCCTTTTTCTGACCATTATTTGGTCTTGATCATTCATTTTTGTGTCTTTCTGGACCAGTCACGTTTGACTAAGAGGTTTTATTAAGTTTGAACCTGGATTGTTAAACCTCCCTTTAATTATTCAAGTTGCATTCTGCCACACTAGTCTTGAATCCTTGAGAAGTGTTGGGTTACTCTTAGTCCAAAATTGTTACTGTTTGTTTCAGTGATACATAAACATATTGCATTGTCTTGTGCAGCCACCCACAGTTATCTGGTACCCTTCAAGCGCTTGATTGCGGAGAGTTGGGCAGGTTCATTGAGAACCTGGAGGTTGATTTGGTTTGAGTTGATCACTCCCAAGCACCTGCTGACAACCAGAGTTATCAGCGTTTGGGCGCCGTTACTTACAACTTCTTTGTTCTATTGGACTCTGAGCAAACTTTAACTTATTTTGTTCAAAGTCTTTCTCCTCATCATCTTGGTTCAGGAAAGGCTGCTTCCCCCCTCAGCTATTGTTGCTATTGACTTATCCCTATCCCATTTGATTCCTCATTAACAAAGGTTAATGGACCTTGATCCTGGTTACATTTAAATATTTTTTTTTAACACTCAGGAGGGCAGCCTAAAAAAGCACCTATCCCCTCCACAAAACTGCCAATGCCCTGCGCCGTTTGGAGTTCTACACCGTGACATCTACACAGGCAGGTATGGTCCTTGTGTGGGTCCAATGGGCCGCAGAGGCCCACATGTGCATCCCATTTGGATTGCAATCATACATAGCACACGCGTGAGTGCATACATATTTTAACACACCCCCTTAATCCAAAAGGGTTGACATTTGCATATTAGTCAAAAAGCCTTGATGCTTGTTTCTATCTAAAGCCTTAGTCAAGATATCTGCAATCATTGCTCCAGTAGGCATGTAACTCAACACAATCTCCTTCCAGTTAACCGCATCACAAATATAGTTATAGTGAACATTAATATGTTTTTTTCTTGAATGAAACACTTGGTTTTGCGCCGATGCAATGGAACTGCGGTTATCAGAATACAACAACGCAAACCCTTGTGGCTTATGTGTATCCTCTAAGACTTTCCTCAACCACTTTGCCTCCTGTGAAGCTGCTAAGGAAGCTCTATACTCAGCCTCCTTTGATGAAAGACTTATTGCTGATACCTACTTGGACATCCACAACACCAGATTCTTACCTAAGAATAATACAAAACCACTTGTTGATTCCCTAGTGTTACCATCTGCCCAACTTGCATCAGAATAACCAAAAAAATTGAAGTTTGCTGACTTTGTAAACAACAGTCCCAGACTATGCGTTCCTTTAAGATACCTCATAACTCTCTTAAACGCTGACCAATGCCTCATGCTTGGCTTCTGTAAGTGTTGAAACAAGAAACCAATTGCAAAGGCAATATTTTGCCTTGTAAAATTCCCCAAATAATTAAGCAATCCAATAGCTGACCTGTAGTTGTTCCCAGATTGAAAAAACTCCAGATACTCCTCATCTGTAGACTTCTCAAAACAAATGTTTGACTGCATGGGAGTACCAAAATCCTTTGCATCTTCTAAGCCATATTGCTAAAGAAGAGCTGCCACATAGTGGCTCTAGTCTAACTTAATACCATTCTTGCTCTTACTGACTTTCATTCCTAGCACCTGTTGCACCAGACCAAGATCTTTTATCTTGAATTCCTTTTTGAGTGTATTCATGACTCTCTCTTCACCATTTCCAATGATGATAATGTCATCAACCCATAAAAACAAAATTGCATCCTTTCTCACAAAGAGACAAGGGTTGGCCTCAGAAGTCTTGAAACCAATCTCTATCATTTTCTCACTCATGGTATTATACCACAACCTAGCTGCTTGCTTCAATACATACAGGGATCTACACAGCTTGAGGACATATTCACCTTTATCTGCTGAAAGAAAACTTCTAACACATATTTTCTTCATGGTTTCTGGTTTAGTCTCTACTAACCATTCACAAAAATCATCAGGAATTGACATATAAACAGTCTCCTCCTCTCCAATTTTTGCATTCAAGTATGCTGTTACAGAATCAGCTTGTCTGATTTCTTCACCCAACTCCACTTCCAGAGAAATGATGTACCTGAAGGTGGACAGCCTTCCATTTGGTGAGAAAGTTTCTTGGTAATCAATACCCTCTCTCTGCTTGAAGCCCTGTGCAATGCATCTAGCTTTGAACCTCTTCAAAACGCGATTTGTGTCAAACTTCTTGTTCAACACCAATCTAGACCCCACAATGGTCTTTCCTTTTGGAACAGAATCCTGCTTAACCACTTCAAAGACACTATTATTCTCCAGAGAATCAAATTCCTCAAAAATAGCACTCTCCCATTTTGCTCTCTCATCAGAATTCATAGCTTGGCCAAAGCTATTTGGGTTAACCCTGTTACCCATTTCTGAACTCAACTCCAGGACTTCATTGAGCATACATTGTTCCTCAAATGTATCTTCCTCATATCCTGTGGCAGCATAATTAGACTTCCATTCCCCATACCTATCAACTGGCACTCTAACCCTTCCACTCCTTCTAACTGGAGGTGGAGGCTCATCAGGTTATGAATTAACGGACTCCCCTGAAGCGGGCACTAAACCCTCTGGTGGCACGTCTTCCATCTCTTCATCTTCTGGAACCACATGTTCCTCAGCCTTTTCTGGTGAAATAGCTGCTAATTCTATTTCTTGCTGTGACTTATTCACAACAACATCTTCAATCCTTTTGAGTGGAAAGGAACTTTCATCAACTTGTACATCCCTACTACAGATAACCTTTCCTGTCCCTGGACAATAGATCCAATACAATTTACTTATTAAATCATAGCCTACAAGTGCCCCTGTTCTGGCTCTAGGGTCTAATTCTCCAAAGATCTCATTATGGTGGACACTATAATACACCAAGCAACCAATTGTTCTTAGGTGTGATGTTTTGGGGTACAAATTCCAAAACTGATAATGAGGAATCTTCCCATTAACACTTACAATGTTGTGCAATAAACAGACTGTACACATCAACCCATCCCATAAAAACATTGGTAGACCAGATTGAGACATAAAAGTTCTGACTTTGTCCAGTAAAGTCCTATTCATTCTCTCAACTATTCCATTATTTTGTGGAGTACTTGCAGTATTGACTATATGAATGATACCGTAATCTTTCAATAACCTCTCAAAATCTTTACTCAAAAATTTACCACCTTCATTGGTAATAACCCTCTTGATCTCCTTCATTAGACCATTCCTTTTCCATACTTTGAAGATTACAGAAACCTCCTCTGTGGTCTGATCCTTAGATCAAATTGGTTTAAGCCAAACATAATTAGTTGCAGTATCAACTAAATTGATGAAGTATTTTGCCCCACCAAGGGACTCAGGTGTGAATGGCCCTGCCAAATCAATGGAAAATTCTTCTCTAGGAACATCAGTGCAATCTCTACTTTTAGAGAACACATTTCTAGTCTTAGCCCCCAAGGTACAACTCTCACAGTTGCTGTCCTTTACCTTATGGCCACTTCTATTGTGAGCAACAGTGCTCAAAGCTGAGATTTTGAACAATCTTGCACACTAAAGCTTGTTCCAAACCTGTCCACTAAGAACAGTTCTCCCATTCCTATCAATAAAAAAATTATCTTGTTTAAGATAACAAATCTGGAAACCTTTTTTCCACAACACTCCAAGGGACACAAGGTTATAAGGCAACTCTGGTACATAGAACACTTTCTCAAAAGAAATTTTGAAACCCAAGTGATTTTCAAGAATAAATTTTCCAATTCCTTTAATCTGAATTGTTCTGCCTTTCTGACCAATATCTACAACTCCATCATAATCACTAAGATTTGAAAATAAATTTGGTTCAAAAAACATGTGATTTGTACAGCCAGAATAAATCAAAACAAGAAAATCCTCCTTCAATCCTCCTAATAGGAAAGAAGCTTTATCAGTCACTGATAAGTTCTCTCAATTTTGGCCTTCTTGTTGGGACCTTCTTCCCCAACAACCATTTCCATTGGACCATCAAACGCCACCATTGCAATGTTTTCAGTAGTGAGATTGACCTCCTTGTCATTCTCTTTGGACTTCTTCCTCTTCTTGGCCTCCTTGCAATCCTTAGCATAATGCCCCTTATTCTTACAATTATAGCATATGACCTTGGACAAATCCTTTTTTTCCTTCTTGCAAGATTTCCCAGTCTTTCCAACAAGGGCTGTTCCAGAGCCCCCCTTCATCTTGAACTGAAGATCATCCTTTTCAATCCTCTTCATCACATCCTCCTCCCCAGGAAGAGGATCCAATTGAGAAATAATTCTGCATAAAGAATCAAACTCCTTTTGTAGCTTCTGAAGGATTAAGAGTGAAAAACACTCAGGATCAATGATAAGTCCTGATGACTTAAAATTGGATATTCTAGACCTACCCTCTGCAACAAACTGTTTAGAATTTGAATATTGTAACTTTAATAGTTTATTGAAGGCTATACCCTTCTGGTTAACAGAATCACCAGAATATTTGGACTTAAGCAAATTCCAAAGGATGCTGCCCCTCCTTCCCTCATCTTCCCTTAGAGTATCAGAAATCCATGTCACATGATTCTCATCAAGATGCCTGAAGATGAGATGATGGGACTTTTTCTCCACTTCTGAACTGATTAAAGTGTCATCCGCATCCATTATCTCCCCACAACAGATGTCGTCCTGCTCACTATCCATGAGGACAGCCCAATCATTATAATTCTGATTCTTCAGAACTATCTTGGTGGAGCTAAAATCAGGGATATAGGACATCTTTGTGGAAAACTTGAGGTCTTTGAGGTTCTCCAGAGTGAGGTACAAGGGTCTGGATTGCTTGGAAGTAATGATGATTTTGGTACTGATAATGGGTTATAATTATGGCCAGAAATTAGCTTAGGCAAATGAGCAGTATTTAAACCAAAAGAAATGCTGGAAACCTTGTGTCAAAAATTGATAATGGGCTCTCACAATGGGGCAATATGTTGGATGATATCAGTGATGAATTCAATTGGATGATGAATGGATGATGGAAAACAGCAGGGAGAAGAGCTCCTTAAGTACAAAAGATTGGCCTCTTTTTAGCCCATGATAAAACAAGCCAAAAGGAAAATTTTCCGCTCCAAAACAGCTCTACAGGCTCTACAGGCCTTGTTACTTGGTTTGGGCTACATCAGCCCGCATGGCATCAGTCCCTGTACCCTTACAACCAGCCTATTCCGGTCATTTCTGGTGTTTCCACCTTAATGGGGCTGAACCAGCCCCTTAGCTGTTCAAACCCCTGGCCAGTTGTCTGTTAAAACCGTCCCTGTTACCTCACATGCTGGCTGGTTGCCTCATGCAACCAGCCCCTGGCCATACAAATGGGCAGGTGGGACCCAGGACAAACCTGGGTCCAGTCTCAGACACACATTGGGGGGTGTAACCGGTGGACATGCCGCCCCCCCTCTTTCACTCAAATCCCTGGAGGGGGCAGTCAAATCCCCCTACCAGGGGCCCTGGAGGTTGATACCCCCAGGGCATTGTCAAGGTAGGTGGGCTGGGGGGTGGTCAAATCCCCTCCAGCCCATTGCTCTTCCCCCTTGGTAAAGGGGGGGGGGGGGGTTGGTGGTGGGGGGGTGGTCAATTCCCCCCCACCACCAGTTGCCTTGCTGCAACTTACCCAGCCACCATATTTGGTGGGGGGGTGATCAGGTCCCCCCCCCCACCATGACCGGTTGCCTCTTGCAACCGGTCGCTGGCTGGTTCAACCCAGCCAGCCCTCCCCCTCCTCCTTGCAATGGCAAGCAAGGGGAGGGGGAGGAGCCAGGGCCATTGGCCCCAGCCCTGTGGCCGTAACCGGGGTGGGGGGACTCTGTTTTGAGTCCCTCTGCCCCCTACAACGGCCCTGAGCGGGCTTTTGGGCCCCATAAACTGGCCGTAAGCAAAAACAGTGGCCCCGAGCAAGCCTTAACATGGGCAGTAGCCCCAAATGGGCTGCAACACTGGTGGCGGCCCCTAATGGGCCGCCCCAAGCCCAAAAAGTGAGTTCAACATACTTTGGCGGGACAGCCTGTCTGGCCAAGTATGTCCAAAATAAACCTTGGGCCCAATTATGCCCATACAAGCCCATCTGGTTTTATTTGCCTATATACCCCACAAGGCCCGTTAGGGCCCGTGTACCAATAGGCCTGTTTCACAAGTTTTGAGGCCAGTTTCCCCAAATCTGTGACATCCACACAGGCACGTATGGTCCGTGTGTGTCCAATGGGCCGCAGAGGCTCACATGTGCATCCCATTTGGATTACACTCATACTTAGAACACGCTTAAGTGCATACGTATTTTAACAATTCTCAAGGTCCTTGAGGAGTTGAATCTGCTGAATGCCAAACGGCTCTAAAAGCTGTGTCTCACTGGCTCTCATCTGGTACCAGCAACAGAATGCAAGATAGACCAATTCAAGCAACTAAATGTCAAATATTTATCACCTATAGAACTCTTAATCTTCATAGCCACTCTAGCTTGTCCTGACATCAGCTATGCCGTTTCAAGCTTGGCAAGGTTTTTGGAAAATCTTGGAATCATCCATTGGAGGGAGGTTATTCAAGTTTGGGGCTATTTGCTTAAAACAATGGCTCTCAAGCTAATCTTCAGATCCAAGAGCAACTTAAAACACCTTCTCATGTACAGCAATTCAAAATGTGGGATGACCCCAATGCCTGTCTCTCTCAAACCAGTTTCATTACCTTATTTAAGGGAAGTCCACTCTACTGGACAAGCCGGCATCAGAGATGTATTGCTCCGCTCCTCCACCAAATTGGGGTGCAATGCACTCTCAGCCAGTCATCTTGAAGCCAGATGGTTGAATCATCTTATATCATAAGTATGGAAAACTAATTTTGAGCCTCATTTGCATCTGATTGATAACAAATGATTAAATGATAAAATAAAAAAATTGGAACTAAGTCTCATGCAAAGTATATCAATGTAAAATTGAAGAGCTCACAAAATGACTGGAAAAGAAAGCTGATTCAAATTGAACTAATCTTGTCTCAAGAAATGCTGGCCAATCCGTTGACCAAGGCAGAAAGTGCTATGGCTGTTTCTAAACTGGATAAGTATGTTGACTCTTAACTTGAACTACTGATGATGAGTTGAGCCAGAGTGTTGATTATTTTGTTAATTATTTTACTTGGTTTCTTATTTTTTATCTAGTTCTCTTTTGGTTCACTTTCTCCTACTCTGATTGCTAGCTGCTCAATGTGCATACTACATAGTTTCACTGTTTTATATCATAGCTACTGTAGTGTCTCTGTCTGCTTAGTTCTTTCCCCTTCACTGCCTGTGGTCCTGTTACTTAACTGTCACCTATCCAGTGCAACCACCCGAAGTACAACAGATCCCACTTGGAATCTTGGCATCCAATCTCATTCATTCACCTTCCTAGTCAAACTTTTCATAGGATCTCAACCCATCACTGGCAAGTACATATGTTTCAACTCAACCAAATATTAAAATCAACTGCATAGGAAAAATGTAGTTAGTTAAACATTTTTCAACTCATCCTCAGTATTGAAGGAGGTTTCCCATGTCAACCAAACCAATTGTATGGATTCTATTGGATAGCTATTTAGCTTTTTGTGCGCTTAGCTCTACTTAGTCTATTTAGAGGCCATACTCCATCCTGTATAACTATTTTTGCCTGTTGGTATTTCTGAGACTCTTTTATCAGATTTCTTCTTCCTCCATTGAAGTGTCTCTTTTGATATTTCTCATCCTATTTGTGTTCCTTATGAAATAACAGCTGGTTCTAGGTTTTTGATCAATTCAAATATTTCACAGCTGATTTTTGTACATTACCTACCTAGCACCTACAACCTGTGACCCTAATCCATCTTTATCCTCAATCCTCCTTACCCTCCTAAATTACCATCCTTTTTTGATGGAATTCTGGGCTTATTATTGCCTCCCCCCTCACAAGCCCATGATCCATCTAATAGTCTTTCTCTCTCTCTCTCCCTCTGCAACCCTGTGTCTTTTTTATGCTTGATTAAATGAAGGTTTGTAAAGGATTTTGTAGGTCTTGGATATATTCAAAGACATTTCCTTGCGGTATGAGAGAGAGAAAGACACCCCTAGCTAGGAGCTATCCAAGCTTGATCTGACCCCTTCCCACCCAAACATGCTTGGCAATGTACCACCACTGCTCCCTAGATCTCTTGATTCTTTTCAACCTCCCCCCCTCAGTGAGCCATTCAAAGAGGTGGCTGTGGCCAATCCATTAGCCACACACACACACATATGCCCCACCGCATTCTCCAAGACAGACACTTGGGGTTTTACTGAGATTTATCCAAGACAATCTTTTTTTTATCTGTCTGAGGGGGGGGAAGAGGAGAAGATCACCAAATGGATTGATTACTGGGGATATTGAATGTATGAAAGGAGAATCCTCATGTCTCTCTCATGATCTCAAGGTTTTTTGAATCCACGGGGTAGGGGGGAGAATGTTCAAATGGATTGACAAACAAAACCTCTTACGGGGATTGGTTGAAGATTGAATCTCTTATCTTAAGAGTCAAAGTTTTTTATTTTTTATTTTTATTTCATTTATTTCAAAGAGAGAGGGGGGGTAGAGATCAAAGAAGAATAAAAATGAACTAAAAAATGGAGGGATGCTAGAGGCAAGTAAGAAAGCTTGAGGACATCAAGGGATGTATTGGTTTTATGGACAAGATGGCAGGAGGGGGAGAGAGTCCAATCAAGCTCATCAATTCCCCCCCACCCTCCAGAAAAAAAAGGCCCCAGGAAGTGATTGAGAGTGAGAAGGTAGGGAGACAAGGGATGGCAAGGGAAGGACTATGGGGAGAAGAGTAAGGCCTCCAAGAGTTCCTTGTACCAGATGACCAGTTTTTCCACCAGGATTGATTCATTATAGGTCCAAGGGTTTTGGAAATTGAGGTTGATCAAGGATTGGATGATTGATTCAACCAAGAAGCCCATCAACTGTAATTTAGAAATTTGGGATTGATTGAGACAAAAGGAACTAATCTGATCTTTGGGATCCTTGAATGGGTACCCAGTCCTGACCATTTCTTTTGTCATTTAGGGTGCACTGAGGTTTGATTGGAATGGGCCAGATTTGAGCTGGATCTTGATCTTGGGATCAAGATTGATGATATCCAAATTCAATACCACACCTGGGATGATGGATGATGAGGATGGTGGATTCCTAGCATTCTTTGGTTGAGTTTGATAATTCAAAAATGCGATGATCTTTGTGGAGTATGAAGTGGATTTCAATGGATCAAGATTCAATCATGATTTGTGAGTCTTGAAAAATTTAAGTCAAAGAGTTTTTGAGAAAGTTTAAGTTTATTTTTTTTTCTCCCCCCCAATGATAGGTAGAGAGAGGTGTATAATAAAATGAATCTTCATCAAGGTTGGGACAAAAACAGTTCTGGATTTCACTGAAATATCAGCGCCACTGATAATTTTATGTGATCAAGCAAATTGGCTTGCTGTAATGAGGTGATCAAAGCTTACAACATTTTCATCAGTTACACAGAGTAAAATAATGATCTGAGGTTAACCTGAAAGTAGCTGTTTGTTGCTCTGTTAAGACAATAAAAATTCAATCAATTCACCATCATTCTAGATATTTGATTGGAAGGATATGGTAGATAATGGAAATTTCTTCTTCTTCTTTTAAGACAAGCACAAAATCCAAAAGAAGATTCAAGATGGATTTCCAAGAAATACCAAGCATGTGGGTGGACATGACATACCAATTGATTTCCTGTTTCATGAGCTTGAGCATATGTTGTAGGGATTGATTGACTTCTGAGGAGGCTGAAATTAACAAATCTTCAGGATTGGAAGACCTATTTTCAGGTTTGGTACTTCTAAGCAACTCATCCCTTGAGGATTGTACAGCAGCATTTGAGATTGTTCTTTTAACTTTTGATGAAATTTTCTGGATGGAGGATTGGAAACTTGGTTCAGAGGAAAGTATAGAATAATGATCAAGAATGGAGGATAAGTAAACTTTGGAAGAGTTTAGATGTCATGAATTGCCAACATGCTTACCAACTGGCATCATTCCAATGTTCTTGTACAATTTTTAGCGCATTTGATCTGATTGAGTCCTCTTTGCGCTTTTTTGCAAGAATCCCAAGCTCCTGATATGCCATCAACCATGAGAAATTTAGTTTAGAGCAACAAGATAAAAAAAATAATCCATAGAGTTAAAGGAAGAATAAAAAAATAAACAATAAAAAAATTGAGTTTATTATTAAGCTGATTAAGCTTGATTTTTAATTGAGATTTGATTGAATCAAAAAATTCCTCATTGATTGATTGATTGGATGGTAGTTTGTGTAATTGATTGAATCTCAGGTCTGTAATTGTAGCCCAGATGTTATTGAGAAAGTCCCTCAACTCTGAGGGAAGTGGTGGCTTATTGGACATTGGATGAGATGGGACAGAAGTTAGTCCAGGAACTATTTTGAGTTACAAGACAATGGCAGGGTTCTTTTTGGGCTTGGAGAGTATTGAGATAGGCTGGGAGGGAGTGAGAAAGATTTTTTGATGAACTTGGATTGGATCTGAGTCTCATTTTCTTGATGAGCAATCTGGCTCAGTCTCTTTTTTTGATGGTAGCTTCCCTTCTTCTTCTTCTTGTTCTTCTCCTTCTGATGAGAGTTTTCCCAATGTATGAAACAATCCCTAGAGGCTTAAAAGATTATCTTTTGACATTCCATGGGATTTGTATTGACGGGGGTGTTTCACATTTTGATGGATGAAGATGAATAAATGGAAGATTTGGTGCTTTAAATCTTCCATTTCCATGAAACCTTCCATTTTTAAATACACTATTTAGGGGTTATGTGTATTTCAGAAACCCACTGTTTTTAATGGTGGTTTTGGCCAAAATAAATGGCTGGTTTTCTAACTCTGATACACCATAATAAGCTCAAAATTATTTTATTCCATCATTTTTCTTGTTTGATAAGACTTTTAATTTTTCTCAAAACTTATTTAGGGCTGGAATAAATTCAAAATTAGCCTAAGAGCTTGTTGAAAAAGCATTTTGGTAGAAGTTGTCCATTTTTTAGGTCAACAATTTCTGGGGTTGAGTGTTTAATTTAGGATAATTTCAAATAATTTGAAATATTTTTTTGTATATCTTCTAGCCATTCATAGTATGATTAAATATATAAACTTCTGCAAAAAATTAGTATTATATAGCTATGGTAGCCCCTCTTCACAGATTTGTGGTACACTCCAGTCCACATGGGTCTGTTCAGTTTTTGTAGCTTTAGAAATGCATGCAGGACTCTGGAGTTCATTTGGGGGTAGGAATGCAGTAATTCTCCTGCCTACCAGCTGTGGAAAGGGGTTGTATAATTACTGGATTCATTTGCAGCTTCATGCAGGAATTTTGACATAAACCTGACTGTGTTAATAAATCCTAAAATATTCACAGAAAATTCATTTTGAAATAGTTTTTGAGATGGTTTAGATAAATAAAATATAGGTGAATCAATCATTCCACAATATTTCATTAGGGTGCATACTATCAAAAGGAAGTATCCAAATGGTTGGTAAGTTAGGGGTGTTTAAAGTGGCTGAATAAACCCTGAAATGGAACAACAAATTCATTCTTGGAACATATGGAATTTTCTCAATCCTTCAGGTATCTTTCTTAAGCTTTTTTTATATATTTTTCCTTACTATCTTTTTACTTATGTGAATTTTTAATACTATGGAAACTAAATCTGTAATAGTGGGAAGCTGACAAAATCAAATGGGTCTGCACAAATTTCCCCCAGATGTGAAATTTCTGAAAGGCTTATTTAAACATAAATAAGCTTCTCAATTTTCTTTTTTTCAGTTGAATTGAGGAATTTATACCTTTCTGGGCTGGGAAGGCATGCTTTTGGCTGTGAATTCATCTTTTTTTTTGAGAAAATTTATGCTTTTTAGATTAATTTACACCATTCCCCTGTTTTTTTGAGTTGTAAATTTGGAACTTTATTGAGTTTAAATGTGTCATGTTACCCTGGGCCATCCCAAAGTCTCAAAAAATGAAGTTAATCACAAGAATATTTGGTCTGCCTTAACTGCTTTTCAGAGATTTCTCAATCTACCAATTGCTAGTTTAGGGATTTGAACCTGCCAGCATGCAGGGCTGAGTAACAGCTGTGATAGCAGAAAAACTTGCAGCAGGTATGGAATGAGACCTGTACCTCAACAGCATGGAGGAGGGAAGGAAAAAGGCAGTTAGGCACGCAGTGAACTTTTTTGATTTTCAAGCTTTGAGAGGATTTGATCAAATTAAAGATTACGTGAGTTTGATGGTCATAAAGTTTTATCCAGCCTCCCAGGTTTTTTAGATTGGTAAAACTATTGAAAATTCCACTGCCCAAACCCATAATTTTCAAGATGAGGGTGCTTATATGTAAGAATTGTTCCCAATTCAAATTTAATGGGTTTGTATACCTAGGAACAATTTTGGTATCTAGAAATTGGGAAACCCAGATAGCGTACCAAAATGTCCCTAGATTTAGTAAAGTGTAATGCAAATGGGTTTAAGATAGATTTTTGAGAGTAAAGTTTGTAAATAATTAATAATTACAAACATTTCTCAATGAGAGAGCTTCATTCTTGAGTCAAGGAGAAAGAATATTTATATAGATGAAAAGGAAATTTATCTGTACGTATTTCTGAAGGGATCTAAAAAAGAAGGGGTTGGATAACCCAAAATGGTTTTTGTGTATTCTAACCCAAAATTGAATGACTTGGATAGAGTTATGATTGATGTGGAATAGTTTCTAGGAAGAATTGTCCTGTTGTAGCTTAAATCAAATATTAGTAACTCTCAGATTTGTTCCAAATCATGACAACTTATTGGGTTATTTTCTTTTTTTGCCTTCCCTTCTCACATTTATTATTGAGATAAAACTCAAATTTCTTCAGGCAGGAGTTTAAGCGCTCCATCATTTGTTATTCTGAAACCCAAGTGTTGTTGCCTGGGGTAGAATTTGTCCATCTAAATAAGAATTTGTGTTGTCCTCTTGATTCCCTGGCGTCCACAATGGTGCCCAGCCTATCCCAGTCTACAATTTGCTGATGTTCCTGATAAACCTCCTTCATTCTGGGGCTTTATGAATGCACACAAGCCATTTCTGGGGCTTTATAACAAATGACCATTGAGACCTTTAAAACAGGATGCAAGTTAGGGTAATCATTCTTTATATCCAAGTGCAACATATTATTTTCCACCATTTCTAAAACCTTGAAAGGCCCAATGTATTGTTAGTCTAACTTTGAATTAATTCTCCTGGGCTGAATAAATTTGTGGTGGACCAAAACTAGGTCCCCCTTTGCATATTTTTCCATTTCCTTTCAGTGTTTATTGTAGTAGAAGGCCTGTTTTTTACTCTTTCCCAAGTCAGACACTCAATGGCTTGCTCTTGTGTTTCCTGGAGGTCTTTCAAGTGTTGATCCACCAAAGCTATCCCAGAGTCCCCTGTAACAATGTTAGATTGAGGGTGGCTGCCTGTCAAAAATAAAAACAGAGATATTTTGTTTGAGGATGAATTGAGATTATTGAACGTGAATTTGGCTATGTCCAACCAGTTGTGCCAATCATTTTGGTAGTACAAAACGTAGTGAAAAAGGTTATCCTCTAAGTTCTGATCTGTGTTCTCTGTTTTCCATTGGTTTGCAGTTGATAGGCAGTGAAATAGCCTGTTTGAATTCCTAAAGAGGACATGAATGATTTCCCAAATTCACTCACAAAGATTGACCCCTGCTCTGAGATGATTTCCTTGGGGATCCTACGCAACCAAAAAAAACTGATGCCAAAATAGTATAGGAAGGTCTGAGCTAGATTGAGCCTTCTTACAGGCTAAAAAATGGGAAGCCTTGGAAAACAGATCAGTGATTACCCAGATAGAATCAAACCCACCAGTGCATTGTAATTTTGCAATAAAATAAATTTCCACAGTATGACAGGGATGAGAGGGAATGGGTATTTGATTCAAATTGCCATCCAGAAAGGTCCTCTGTGCCTTTACTCATTGGCAAGAGTTGCAAGAAGAAACAAAATTTATTACCAATTGTTGTATACCCAGCCAGGAGAAAGGCATGGTTATAAGGGAAAGAGTTTGTGCAATACCCAGGTGTCTGGCCAGAGGGGAATCATGAAAAAGTTGCATGATGCGCTGGACTTGTTCCTTTGGGGAAAAAAACCTATCTTGAGTGATAATAAACCCCTTTTTTCAAGGTGAGGTTGTCCAACTCCTCCGCAGATAGGTCAGGGTAAGAGCATGCAAAGATTTTCAATAAACATTATTTGGCATCTGAAAAAATAATTTATGGCCTTTTAAAGAGGACCCCCACCCCCTGCAAAGTTGTTCACCTCCAACAGGGGAAAAGCTTTCAACAAAGTGAATTTGCAAGTGGGGGGGTGTAAGAAACAAAATCTGTATGGCAACTAGGACCATACACTGGTTTAGCCTTACCGGAAATGTGAGAGATGAAAAAATTGAATCTGTCCAAGAAAGAGGCCCAGCAGGCCTTTTTAGGAGTAAGAAATTTTTCCAAAAGGAAATAAGTTAGATTCAAATTGTCAGCCATGAGACAGTTAGACTTGTCCAAATGTCTGGAAACTCATATGTCCTGCTGGTATAGTGGCTAAGTACTAGGCTCACTTCCCAGTATCTGATACCAAGATCACTGTTTCAACCCACCATGGAGAAAATAATGAAAATGTTGAGTAGTTTTATAATTATATATTAAATCTTAATAATATTTTATAATGTTTTATAAGTATGTTTTTATGAGTATGTATTATGGAATTAAAACCTTGATAATTTATATTATCAAGAAGGGGACACAATATAACTTTAAATTAAGTTATGAGGACTCAGATGCGTCCCAATTATTGATATAGAAGCTCCCAAAGCATTTCCTCTCTTTGGGAAGGAGTTACAGTAATTATATTAACCCATACTCTCTATACTGTATAAATTAATTACATATTTAATATTATCCCTTTTGGGATACATTAATACCTTAATACACTAATCTGAGCCTTTATTGCGTCCACTCAGAAGGCTCAGGGTTCAGTTGGGAGCCATGGTAATCATATTAACCCATACTCTTTACTCTGTACAATTAAATCGCATAATTTTTACCTTATCCCTCTGTGGGATGTAATTATAAGTAATACTCCCTCTGTACACTAAATAAACCTTACTGAGCCTTGAGAGCGTTCACTCAGAGGCTTTAGAACTTAATTGTAAGCTATGAAACTTCTAGTAGCACAGCCAAGAGTATATACCCCTTATAGGTATAGTATAATTATAAATTAATTACTTATTTAATACTATCCCCTTTTGGATGTAATAATACTTTAATATACTTTACTGAGCCTTGAGTGCGTCCACTCAGAGGGCTCAGAGTTCATCTGTAGGCTGTAAACCTTTTAATAAACATTGAAAAGAGTATACATACTCTATGTGTATAGTATGAGCCAAGATACTTATAATTAAAATTAAATTATTTGCCAAGGTATTAAGCTACATTAAATAAATATAAATAATCATTATGATGGATTCTAAGGCTTCTATACCATCCATCTGAGTGGTGTATAAGTCCTAAGACCCAGTAAGTAACCTTTTAGTAGGTAAAATGAAAACTTTACCTTGAAAATCCTTCCCAATGAGTACTAGTTCTTCATCACCCATTGGGAATGATGTAATGATGTCTTGGGCCTTTGAGGACGAAACCAAGGAGAGCCTGACACTCCCCTGGTGATTACTAGAGTCCCCTGAGGGCTCCTGTTACCTTAAAAGAGCAGGGTCTTTACCCTGTAGCCCTTTCATCATCCATTTTATTATATTATTATTTGAACAAGAATACAAGCAAGAGTTAACAAGCCCATTAACCTTAATCTCAAGAAGAAGATTGACTGGGGCTATAAACTTTGGTATTAAATTCAATCAATAACCTATTTGGCAAAACCAATTTCGAAGTGGAAGGTCTCACTTGGATAAGTAACCCCTGTGTGTTACTCTTTAAAGGGTGTGAGCTTATTTATAAGCAAAGCTCCTTTTGGTCTTACTCCTTTAAGACTAAGGCCCCTTACCTTTTATAAAGGTTTAAGGTGTGGCTATTTACTCATAATACCTTGGTATTATTCAATTCTGTAAACTTTTAAAGTTGCTGTTTGGAACATATAAGTCAAAAAATAATTTAAATATTGGTTTGTCTTTATTCTTTTGCAGGTTTAACCACAGCTAGGTATAGCAATAGAGGTTAAATCCCTGACACAAATGGTTGGAGTAAACTTTGATTGGAAAGGAGAACCTTTCAGCCATGCCCTCCACTCCTCAAACACAGAGACAATGGCTAAAAGCTCCAGTTCTTATTGGGGCCAAAACTGCTCCCTGTCCAAAAGCTTCCTAGATTAAAAAGAAACTGGGTGGATTCTGCCCAATTTTTCCAGCTGGCTCAAAATTGCGCAATGGCAAAACCCAAGCTGTCAACCTGCAAGAAGCAAGGAAGACTAAAATCAAAAGGCCAAAGAAGAGGGGCACCCAGAAAACTGTCTTTTGTTTCTAAAAAGAATGTGAAGCTGGCCAAAAATTCATTAGTTCCTGAGAAAAGGAATCTTTGCAAGTCAGATTGGTTAAAGGCTTAGCATTAGCCAAATAATTAAAAATGAAATACTGGTAAAAATTCCCAAAACCCAAAAATTGACAAAGCTTGCGCATAGTCCAAGACACTGGCCATTCTGCAATGGTATCCAACTTAGAAGGGTCCATGGCTAAGCTGTCTTTTTAAATAATGAAACCCAAAAACTTTACACTTGATTGAAAAAACACGCCTTTTTTTAGTTAGGCAGATAACAAGTGTTCTCTTAATTTTTTCAAAACCCTAAAAAGTTCATTGAGGTGTTTCTCCTTGGTCCTGGAAAAAATTGGAATAATTTTGATGTAGACAAAGTAACAAAAATCCATAAATTCACATAGAACATGCTGAATAAAATGTTGAAAAATAGAGGGGGCATTGGCCAGACCAAATGGCATAACCCTGTATTCAAACAATCTCCAGGGGGTACAAAAAGCGGTTTTACACTTTTTGCCTGGTGCCACCCTCAAGAGGTTGAATGCGGATTTCAAGTCCACCTTAGAAAAATAACAACAACCCAACAGATTATTCAAAAAATGGCTTATAATAGGTATGGGATACAAGTTGCAAATGGTGATTTCATTTAACCGGCAAAAATTGACACAGGTTCAATCATCCTTCCTCTCAGAATTGAAAAAAATGGGGGCTGCAGCAGAAGAACTAGATTTTTGAATGAATCCCCTCAAAATATTATTGTAAACATAGGTTCTGAGATGAGCATTCTCAGTCTCATGAAGTTGATAGCCACTCAAGAATGGAGGAGTGGTTCCTTCCTTCAGATGGATTTCACAATTGTATCCCTGCCGGTGAGGGGGGAGGGTATCAAGGCTCTGCTGGGTGAAGAAATCCTTAAAGTCTTGCAACTCCAAAAGGAGGAGAGAGCAATCAACATCATTACACAAAATTTCATGAGGCAAAAGCAAGGAGTTGGAGGATCCTCCCACAAAAAGGTTCTGTTGGCGCATCCAAGGCATACCTGTTAAAATACATATGCACTTATGCATGTGCTACATATAAGTGCAATGCAAATGGGATGCACACATGGGCCTCTCCGGCCCATTGGACACTCACACGGACCATAAGTGTCTGTGTGGGTGTCAGCTTGCTACTATGTACAGAGAAACCTGTCATAGCAACACAAAACTATAAAAAACAAATCAAACAAGAATATCTAAATTAACAAAAGAAGGAGTGAGAAATCCATAAATATTATTTAAGAAATGTATGCCTCACCAAAAAGTAGGTAGGGTTACTCACTGACCCCACCCTTGAAATCCAAGTCCTTACATTTTTAAAATAATTAAAAAGAAAAGTACTAAAAATTATGACACCAGTATGGCACCTTTTGGCGATTCTAACATTTCACACTTTTTGTCACGTATAGGTTTTACACCTAAAATTCACTCAGAATTAAGGTTTTGTGCATATTTTAGGAGTTACACGCGGAAATGTGTTATGTCACAATTCCCGCGCGCAGCCCCGCATCATTACATACCCCTACATACTCATAGTAGCAGTTTCCTGCGTACTAGAGACCTGCGCGCAGCTAATTCTGCCATGCACGCAGCGGATCCCACCCCAAGCGCATCTGAACTGACTGATCCCGCGTCTGGATCCGTTGTGACTAATCTGACAACCAGGTACCGCTCAAAAGAGCTACAACCTAATTAGGGTTTCCTGGCATATGTAACAAGTTGACATATGTATTTTTAATAATCTAAAAAGATCAAGAACTAAATAAAATTAATAAAAATTAATTTTAAAACATTTTTTTAATAATAAATAAAAGATCAAGGATTACCATGTAAATCATTGACTCTGATCTTTGAAGACCACAAAACACTACAAGGAGTGTTCATAAAAATTATTAAAAATTATCTACTTGATCAGCAGATGATGAAAAATTAGTAAACGTCCACATCTGGTCGCTTCAAAGAAATAATAATAGTGCAAATGAAGGATGAGTGCAGAATGATGAAATTTACGCCATAATAGATTAACAGATCCTGTGGCTAAAATAGTACAGAAATCCAGCAGATCTAAGGTCAGCTGATTAACAGCACCAAGTGGAAGTGCTAATCTTTCTCTGACTTTCTTTCCATCCTCAACCCATGAGCAGAACTCTCTCTATGCGCCCTGAGAAGCTCAAAATCACCCCAAAAAGGTATTTATGAAGACCTCTTTGGATCCATTATTCCTTAATCAGTTTACCAGGAATTATTATTATCAATCAGACACCGCGTCATGGTTAGTCAAGTGCTTATGAAGAATCTAAACAAGTGATTTATGACCAAGGCTGTAGTATTCTTATTTATTTCTTAAAACCAATCAACCCTTGAAGTTTAGTCAAGCAATCCACCCCATTTGCTCTGAAAGCCTTCCTATTATTGCATTTTTTTCGTGGTAAAGTGCTCAGAGTGAGTGTTTCCCTTCCTTTCTTGGCCATTGTGCTGTTATGCCCGGCCATTAGTGGAATAAGCCCTTTCTAAGGCACCCATCTTCATTCCAAGGTTCTTAAACTGCCTAAGGAGGCCCCTTGAAGAGAGGTTTCTTTGTCTGTAAAGACCCCCAGTAGTATGATACTGTGGCCCCTCTTTTATATACATATTGAAAACCTTTTATTACCAAAGCAATTAAACCTTGCAAATGCTCTTATTATATTATTTATTTGAGCCTCTAAGCGTTTATTTTTGGGAATATTATTATTATTATTATTCCAGTATTTTTATCACTCTCTTTAGCTAAAGGACTGCAAGGTTCCTGGTATCAGAGAGCTGACAGTGGATGTCACTGATTTGAGGAAACTGGCCTCAAAACACTTGAAACAGGCCTATTGGTACATGGGCCCTAACAGGCCTGGTGAAGTATAGGGGCAAATACAGCCAGATGGGCTTGTATGTGCATAATTTGGCCCAAGGTTTATTTTGGACATACTTGGCCAGACGGGCTGGCCCCCCAAAGTATGGTTTATTTGGTCTTTGGGCATGGGGCAGCCCATTGGGGCCGCCGCCTGTGTTGCAGCCTGGTTTGGGCTGCCGCCCGCGTCGCGGCCTGCTCAGAGCCGCTGTTTTTGCCATTGGCCCGTCACAATGGCCCGCGCGGGGCCGTTGTTGTGGCTGCTGCACTGGGTGGCAGCCCCGGGGCTGGTAATCCAGGCTCCTCCCACTCCCCTTGCTTGCCATTTCAAGGGGAAGGGGGAGGGCTGTCTGGTTGTAACCAGCCAGGGACTGGTCTCAAAGGGCAACCGTTCATGGTGGGAGAACTTGATCACCCCCCACAAAAGAAGATGGCCAGGCCAGTTGCATTGAGTCAACTGGTGGTGGGGGGGATTGACCACCCCCCCCCCCCCCCCACCATGGAAGGGGCGCTCCCCCCCCCCCCCCCTTTACCAAGGGGGAGGAGCAACGGGCTGAGGGTGTTAGAATTATGGCCAGCAATTAGCTTAGGCAAATGAGCAGTATATAAAGCAAAAGAAATTCTGGAAACTGGGTGTCAATATTGGCTAATGGGGCTCTCACAATGGGGCAATATGTTGGATGAATTTGATTGGAATGATGAATGGATGGATGGAAAACAGCAGGGAGAAGAGCTCCTTGAGTACAAAATATTGGCCTCTTGTGAGCCCATGATACAACAAGCCAAAAGGCAAATTTTCCGCCCCAAAAGAGCTCTAAAGGCTCTACTCGCCTTGTTACTTGGTTGGGACTCCATCAGCCCGCATGGCGTCAGTTCCTGAACCCTTACGACCGGCCTATTCCGGTCCATTCCAGTGTTTCTACCGTTACGGGGCTGAACCAGCCCCTTGCTGTTCAATCCCCTTGGCTGGTTGTCCATTACAACCAGCCATGATGACCTCATTACCTTGTTTACGGGCTGGTTGCCTCATGCAGCCAGCCCCTGGCCCCTAAAATGGGCCAGGTGGGACCCAGGGCACACCTGGGTCCAGTCTCAGACTCACATGGGGGGGTGTGACCAGCAGACATGCTGTCCCCCCCCTCTTTCTCTCAAATCCCTGGTGGGGGCGGTCAAATCCCCTCACCAGGGGCCCTTGGGGTCAATACCCCCAGGGCGTTGTCAAGTAAGTTGGCCTGGGAGGTGATCAGGTCCCCCCAGGCCCATTGCTCCTACCCCTTGGTAAAGGGGGGGGGAGAGCACCCCTGCTTGGTCGCCTCAAACAATCAATGGTGGAGGGGTGATGAATTCCCTCCCACCTGCCGGTTGCTCTGCTTGCGGCCGGTGCTGCCACCTCCTTGGGCAAGGGGGTGGTCAGGTCCCCCCTGCCCTGACCAACCGCACTGTCGCGGTTGGTCGCTGGCTGGTTCAACCCAGCCAGCTCGCCCCCATCCCCCTTGCAATGGCGAGCAAGGGGAGGGGGAGCAAGCTGGGGCCGCAAGCCCTGGCGCCGCGGCGCTGGTTGCCAGGCCGGGGTGGGATCCCTTGGCTGCACGACAGCCCCGCGCAGGCTGTTGGGCCCCACGTGGGGGTACCAAGGAACACAGGCGGCCCCAAGCGGACTTTTAGAATTACATACTTTGGTGGGCCAGCCCGTCTGGCCAAGTATGTCCATAATAAAGCTTGGGCCCTTTTACGCCCAAATAAGCCCATCTGGCTTGGGTGGCCCATCCACCCTGGCGGGCCTGTGAAGGCCCGTGTCCCAAAAGACCATAAAAACGTGTTTTGGCGCCCAAATGCCCAAAACCAATAACACCCACATAGGCCCACGTGGCCCACGTGATGTCTAATGGGCCGTGAAGGCCCATTTTTGCATCCCATTTGGATTACACACTCCTATGCACATTACCTGAGTGCATCCCCATTTTAACAGAGGGGACCTGACCACCCCCCAGCCCCCTTACCGTAGCAACACCCTGGGGGTATCAACCCCCTTACCGTAGCAACGCCCTGGAGGTATCAACCCCCAGGGCCCCTGGTTGGGGGATTTGAACTCCCCCTCCAGGGATTTGAGGGAAAGAGGGGGGGGACGGCATGTCCGCCGGTTACACCCCCCCCAGGTGAGATTTTGGTTGGACTCAGGTGAGTCCTGGGTCCCACCTGGCCCATATGAGGGGCCAGGGCTGTAAAGGTGCTAAGATAAGTAACAGGGCTGGTTGTAACGGACAACCAGCCAGGGTTTTGAACAGCTAAGGGGCTGGGTCAGCCCCATTGAGGTGGAAACCCCAGAAACAGCCGGAATAGGCTGGTTGTAAGGTTACAGGGACTGATGCCATGTGGGCTGATGTAGCCCAAACAAAGTAACAAGGCCTTTAGAGCCTGTAGAGCTCTTTTGGGGCGGAAAAATTGCCTTTTGGCTTGTTGTATCATGGGCTCACAAGAGGCCAATCTTTTGTACTTAAGGAGCTCTTCTCCCTGCTGTTTTCCATTCATTCATTCATTATCCAATCAAATTCATCAACAATATCATCCAACGTGTTGCCCCATTGTGAGAGCCCATCAAGCAATTATGACACAAGGTGTCCAGAATTTCTTTTGCTTTAAATACTTCTCAGTTTCCTAAGCTAATTGCTGGCCATAATTATAACCCATTATCAGTACCAAAATCATCATTACTTCCAAGCCATCTAGACCCTTGTACCTCACTCTGGAGAACCTCAAAGACCTCAAGTTTTCCACAAAGATGTCCTATATTCCTGATGTTAGCTCCACCAAGATAGTTCTGAACATTCAGAATTATAATGCTTGGGCTGACCTTATGGATAGTGAGCTGGACAACATCTTTTGTGGGGAGATAATGGATGCAGATGACACTTTGATCAGTTCAGAAGTGGAGAAAAAGTCTTATCATCTCATCCTTAGGCATCTTGATGATAATCATGTGACATGGGTTGCTGATATTCTTAGGAAAGATGAGAGAAAAAGGGGCAGAATCCTTTGGAAGTTGCTTAAGTCCAAATATTCTGGTGATTCTGTTCACCAGAAGGGTATAGCCTTCAATAAACTATTCAATTTACAATATTCAAATTCTAAACAGTTTGTTGCAGAGGCTAGTTCTAGCATATCCAAGTTTAAGTCATCAGGACTTATCATGGATCCTGAGTGTTTTTCACTCTTAATCCTTCAGAAGCTACAAAAGGAGTTTGATTCTTTAGTCAGAATTATTTCTCAATGGGATCCTCTTCCTGGGGAGGAGGATGTGCTGAAGAGGATTGAAAAGGATGATCTTCAGTTCAAGATGAAGGGGGGCTCTGGAACAGCCCTTGTTGGAAAGACTTGAAAATTTTTCAAGAAGGACAAAAAGGATTTGTCCACGGTTGAAAAAAGGTTTCCAGATTTGTTATCTTAAAGAAGATAAGTTTGTTATTGATATGAATGGGAGAACTGTTCTTAGTGAAAAGGTTTGGAAAAAGCTTTTGTGTGCAAGCTTTTTCAAAATCTCAGCTTTGAGCACTGTTGCTCACAATAGGAGTGGCCATAAGGTAAAGGAAAGCAATTGTAAGAGTTGTGCCTTAGGGGCTAAGACTAGAAATGTGTTCTCAAAGAGAAGAGACAGCACTGATTTTCCTAGAGCGGAATTTTCCATTGATTTGGCAGGGCCATTCACACTGGAGTCCCTTGGTGGGGCAAGATACTTCATCAATTTAATTGATACTGCAACTAATTATGTTTGGTTTAAACCAATTTGATCTAAGGATCAGACCACAGAGGAGGTTTCTGGTAAACCTCAAAGTCTGGAAACAGAATGGTTTAATGAAGGAGATCAAGAGGGTTGTCACCAATGGAGGTGGTGAGTTTGTGAGTAAAGAGTTTGAGGGTTTATTGAAAGATTATGGTATCATTCATATAGTCACTACTGCAAGTACTCCACAAAATAAAGGAATAGTTGAGAGAATGAATAGGACTTTTCTGGACAAGGTCAGAACTATTATGTCTCAATCTGGTCTACCAAAGTTCTTATGTGCTGATTTGATGTGTACAGTCTGTCTGTTGCATAACATTGTAATTGTTAATGGGAAGAGTCCTCATTATCAGTTTTGGAAGTTGTACCCCAAAACATCACACCTAAGAAAAATTGTTTTCTTGGTGTATTATAGTGTCCACCATGATAAGATGGTTGGAAAATTAGACCCTAGAGCCAGAACAGGGGCACTTGTAGGCTATGATTTAATATGTAAATTGTATAGGATCTATTGTCCAGGGACAAGAAAGGTTATCCGTAGTAGGGATGTAAAATTTGATGAAAGTACCTTTCCACTCAAAAGGAGTGAAGAATTTGTTGTGAATAAGTCACAACAAAAAATAGAATTAGCACCTATTTCACCAGCAAAGGCTGAGGAACATGTGGTTCCAGAAGATGAAGAGATGGCAGACGTGCCACCAGAGGGTTCAGTGCCCACTTCAGGGGTGTCCGTTAATTCAGAACCTGATGAGCCTCCACCTCCAGTTAGAATGAGTGGAAGGGTTAGAGTGCCAGTTGATAGGTACGGGGAATGGAATTCCAATTATGCTGCCGCAGGATATGAGGAAGATACATTTCAGGAACAGTGTATGCTCAATGAAGTCCTGGAGTTGAGTTCAGAAATGGGTAACAGGGTTAACCCAAATACCTTTGGCCAAGCTATGAATACTGATAAGAGAGCCAAATGGAAGAGTGCTATTTTTGAGGAATTTGATGATCTAGAAAATAATAGTGTCTTTGAAGTGGTTGAGCGCAATTCTGTTCCAAAACAAAAGACCATTGTGGGGTCTAGATTGGTGTTAAACAAGAAGTTTGACACAAATGGAGTTTTGAAAAGATTCAAAGCTAGATGAGTTGCAGAAGTTTTCAAGCAGAGAGAGGGTATCAATTACCAAGAAACTTTCTCACCAACTGGAAGGCTGTTCACCTTCAGGTACATCATTTCTCTGGAAGTGGAGTTGGGAGAAGAAATCAAGCAAGCTGATTTTGTAACAGCATACTTGAATGCAAAACTTGGAGAGGAGGAGACTGTTTATATGTCAATCCCTGATGGTTTTTTTGAATGGTTAGAAGAGACTCAACCAGAAACTGTGAAGAAAATCTGTGTTAGAAGTTTTCTTTCAGAAGATAGAGGGGAATATGTTCTCAAGCTGTGTAGATTCCTTTATGGATTGAAGCAAGCAGCTAGATAGTGGTATAATACCATGAGTGAGAAACTGATACAGATTGTTTTCAAAATGTCTGAGGCTGACCCTTGTCTTTTTGTAAGAAAGGATGCAATTTTTTTTGTATGGGTCAATGACATTATCATTATTTGAAATGGTAAAGAGAGAGTCATTGAGACACTCAAAAAGGAATTCAAGATAAAAGATCTTGGTCTGGTGCAACAGGTGCTAGGAATGAAAGTCAGTAAGAGCAAGAATGGTATTAAGTTAGACCAGAGCCATTATGTGGCAGCTCTTCTTAAGCAATATGGCTTAGAGGATGCAAAGAATTTTGGTACTCCCATGCAGTCAAACATTTGTTTAGAGAAGTCTACAGATGAGGAGTATCTGGAGTTTGTTCAATCTGGGAACAACTACAGGTCAGCTATTGGATTGCTTAATTATTTGGGGCAGTGTACAAGGCCCAATATTGCTTTTGCAATTGGTGTCTTGTTGGAACACTTAGAGAAGCCAAGCATGAGGCATTGGTCAGAGTTGAATAGAATTATGAGGTATCTTAAAGGAATGCACAGTCTGGGACTGTTGTTTACAAAGTCAGAAAAATTTGATTTGGTTGGTTATTCTGATGCAATTTGGGCAGATGGTAACACTAGGAAATCAACAAGTGGTTTTTTTTTCTTCTTAAGGAAGAATCTGGTGTCTTGGATGTCCAAGAAGTTGTTGGCAATAAGTCTTTCATCAACAGAGGCTGAGTATAGAGCGTACTTAGCAGCTTCACAGGAAGCAAAATGGTTGAGAAAAGTCTTAGAGGATACACAAAAACCCCAAGGGTTTGCGTTGTTGTATTCTGATAACCAGAGTGCCATTGCGTTGGCGCAAAACCAAAGTGTTCCATTCAAGAACAAAAAATATTGATGTTCACTGTAACTATATTCCTGATGCAGTTAACTGCAAAGAGATTGTGTTGAGTTACATGCCCACTTGAGCAATGATTGCAGATATCATGACTAAGGCTTCATATAGGAACAAGCATTAAGGCTTTGTAACTAACATGCGGATGTCACCCCTTTTGGATTAAGGGGGTGGGTTAATACGTATGCACTTATGCATGTGCTACATACAAGGGTAATCCAAATGGGATGCACACATGGGCCTCTCCGGCCCATTGGACACTCACACGTACCATACGGGTCTGTGTGGATGTCACTGATTTGAGGAAACTGGCCTCAAAAGGCGTGAAACAGGCCTATTGGTACACGGGCCCTAACGGGCCTGGTGAGGTATATGGCCAAATACAGCCAGATAGGCTAGTATGGGCATAATTTGGCCCAAGGTTTATTTTGGACATACTTGGCCAGATGGGCTGGCCTGCCAAAGTATGGTTTATTTAGTCTTTGGCCTTGGGGCTGCTGCCCGTTTTGCAGCCTGGTTGGGGCTGCCACCCGCGTTGCGGCCCACTTGGGGCCGCTTTTTTTGCCATTGGCTCATCTATGGGGCCGTTGTTGCGGCTGCCGCGGGGCTGGTGGTCCTGGCTCCTCCCACTCCCCTTGCTTGCCATTGCAAGGGGAAGGGGGAGGGCTGGCTGGTTACAACCAGCCAGCAACTGGTCGCAAAGGGCAACCGGTCATGATGGGGGGGACTTGATCACCCCCCCACCAAAAGAGATGGCCAGGCCGGTTGCACCAAGGCAACCGGCAGTGGGGGGGGATTGACCACCCCCCCCCCCCCACCATGGAAGGGGCGCTCTCCCCCCCCCCCCCCCCCCCCCCCCCCACCATGGAAGGGGCGCTCTCCCCCCCCCCCCCCCACCATGGAAGGGGTGCTCTCTCCCCCCCCCCCCCTTTACCAAGGGGGAGGAGCAATGGGCTGAGGGGACCTGACCACCCCCCAGCCCACTTACCGTAGCAACGCCCTGGGGGTATCAACCCCCAGGGCCCCTGGTAGGGGGATTTGACCGCCCCCTCCAGGGATTTGAGGGAAAGAGGGGGGGGACAGCATGTCTGCCGGTTACACCCCCCCAGGTGAGTTTGGTTGTACTCAGGTGAGTCCTGGGTCCCACCTGGCCCATATGAGGGGCCAGGGCTATACAGGTGCTAAGATAAGTAACAGGGCTGGTTGTAACGGACAACCAGCCAGGGTTTTGAAAAGCTAAGGGGCTGGGTCAGCCCCATTGAGGTGTAAACACCAGAAACAACCGGAATAGGCTGGTTGTAAGGGTACAGGGACTGATGCCATGTGGGCTGATGTAGCCCAAACAAAGTAACAAGGCCTGTAGAGCCTGTAGAGCTCTTTTGGGGCGGAAAAATTGCCTTTTGGCTTGTTGTATTATGGGCTCACAAGAGGCCAATCTTTTGTACTTAAGGAGCTCTTCTCCCTGCTGTTTTCCATTCATTCATTCATCATCCAATCAAATCCATCAACAATATCATCCAACGTGTTGCCCCATTGTGAGAGCCCATCAAGCAATTATTGACACAAGGTGTCCTGCATTTATTTTGCTTTAAATACTGCTCATTTTCCTAAGCTAATTTCTGGCCATAATCATAACCATACCAAGGATGACCAAAGCAGAGGATAGTTTCATGAAATACAGCCATACAGGAAAAGATCTAGAATACCCTTTTTATTTAAAAGAAATGGTGCCTGATACTCAAGAAGTAATATCCCCAAATGCCAAAGGGGAGCCATCAAATCCCCAA
The DNA here is from genome assembly GCA_025617555.3 of Puccinia polysora. NCBI lineage: Eukaryota > Fungi > Basidiomycota > Pucciniomycetes > Pucciniales > Pucciniaceae > Puccinia > Puccinia polysora. The sequence goes on along the minus strand of CM062641.1, from coordinate 25,561,297 downwards.
CAAGGGATCGGTGGATTAACTGTGGTTACCACAAGGCCCTTATGTAGGACAAAGTCCGAATTGATAAACAAAGAGGAGGCACCCAAGTCAAAAAGAATTGAAACAAGAGAATTTTTTATGGGAAAGACAAAACAACTCCCTTGTAAGATAGGATGGGGGTTTGTAAAAGGAATGGACTGATAAGACCCACCCTGAGCTCGTAGAACTGAGTCTTCTTCCATCAATACTTGATGGAGGAAGTGTTTTATTAATGAAGTAGCTGCCTTGTCCTGCAGAGGAGGGGTAGAAATTGGAAGGGGTTTCAACACCAAAACCAATTTAATTTGTGCCTTAGAAAATTTTTTAAATAGAGAAATCTTTTGATGAAGATCCAACTGTTTTTCTCAAGAGAGAGGGCAGCTGGAATGGGAGATATTGTTTTTGTCAAAAGGGCCCCCACAGCAATGACAGAATTTCTTCTCTTTACACTTTGCCTTTTATGTTGGGAAATGGAAGTTGGAAGTAGTGTAGACTCTATTGAGATCGAGAGGAACTACTTCATCTTGGACCTTGACAGTAGCTGGTGGAGTAGGAATAGCCAGATGTGCAAGGGTTGGGGAAAAGCAGTATATTTCTGCTCCTTGAATGATGGAGAGCTTGTCCTGCACTTTGGCTGCTGAAACGGCCAATTGTTTGCACTCTTTGAGGAAAAGAAAATCAACCCAAGTTTCTTGGAATTTCAGCCTCCTGGATTCCAATTTCCTTCCTACCTTTTAGCTACCAGAGGTGATAAGATAAATAAAAAGTATATTATCCAAGAAAATTCAGCAATAATCTGTATATATATTGACAAAGCAAATGCAAGGTGAGATGGTTTGGTTATTAATGATTAATTATTAATAAATTAATTAAAAAAATAAATAAAAAGAGGGGACACAATGGTATATTGGGGATATTTAACACCTCTTCTTCAGTTAATTCACTTTGTAATACATAAAACTGGTTACTTCAGCACCTTTAATATTGATTAAAGGAATTATTTCCAAAAGATAATAGATATATAAAATATATGGTGGTGTTGCAGGGCTTTTTGACCAAGCTGCAACAACAGAAAAATTATAATATACTTACTGTTATAGTATTTGATCTTTTAGTTACCTGTTGGAGATGTGTACTGATGGGTTTAGACCTGTATCTGGGGTAAAAGATCTTTCAGAAGCATAAATTGATAAAAAGAAGGTTGGGACAGATAATATTAATCAGAATAAAGCCATAAATCACTTAATTATCTCTTATAAGTATTTGATCACTGTTTCATGTTGTCTGGATGTATATATAACTGGGTCTGGGGCCTCAATAACCTCAAAAAGAGTCCTTTATTTATATCTTTTTGAGTTCCTCTTTTGTCCTTCTGATGGCTATAGGGACCAAAGGGGATGGTTTCTAAGTCTAGAAGGGTAACCAGTATTTGCTTATCATTTTTTCTTGGTCCTATAGCATGGGTAGCATCTAATTCTACAGGGCAAGGGAATTATTCTACTATTTAATTGAGTAATTGGCATGTGAGAAACACCTTATTTATCCACATGACCTTTCTTTTATTATTTATTCTTGGTGGATATTCACAGACTGTTACTATTTCTTCATAGTAGACCTTTCTATGGATATTTTAATATAATATCATCTCTTATTATGTATTAGTAGATGGGAACAAGAGAATGGTAATTCTTTTGGTCCTTATTTTTGAAATTCTGCTTATTTACTTAAAATAATTAATTAAAAATATATACTTCTGGAAAGTATGTAATATTTTCACATATTCAGTTTCCTTGGTATTTCACAGATATTTTGATGCTGTAAAGTTCTCATATTTGTCACTTTAAGGTAGGTTTCAATCTTTTGTTATCTATTTTCAGCATTTTTGGGTTTACTTAATATATTAGGGAGTACCAGAATTAAGCAAACCGGACTTTTTTTAATGGTGGGTTTCAAACCAAATATGTCATTAAAAATCAAAGAAACCCACTTATTTCACATCAGAAGTACCAGAGTTACCTGGAAATAATTGGTTTTTTTTCAATTAAAGTATATAAAGGCTTCCACCACCTGTCCACTTCATACACCCCTGGTTTTCCACCTCCAACCTTGAAAAAAATTTACCTCAAACCTCATTGGAACAAAATTTTATTCATCACTCTTCATCTCTTCATCACTATCCTCATCACTTCATCACTCTCATCACTTTATCACTTTCATCACATCCAGCTAAATCTCATTTATCACTATCCTCATCACTTCATCACTCTCATCCCTTTATCACTTTCATCACATCCAGCTAACTCTCATTGCATCAATATCCTCATCACTCCCTCACCCTCATTTCTTTATAGCTTTCATCACATCCTAACTCTAATTTCTTTATCCCTCTTGTCACTTCATCACTCCCATCTCTTCCTATCCTCTTTGCTTCATCAATCTCATAATGGCCCCTCAGCAATCCTCCCCCCACAAGTCCACTAAACAATCCAATGGACCAAAGCAAACATTCCCCAGTAACTTGTGATCCAAAAATCCTCCCCCATCAGCTTCAAAAGGCTCAAGTCAGCTCAAGAGAGCTGATCACATCATCCTGGTAAACTGGATCAAAATTCCGTCCAACTACAATGCTTGCTTTGGATCCAACAATGAAAAAGGTGTTGGCTGACCTCCATCCTCTAAGGTCAATGGTTATCTCCTGATGGCCAATTAACTCAAGAATAAAACAAAAGTTAGGCTGGATCTTTCATCCAAACAGATGAGGGAGCATTTCACAAATTATTGAGCCAAGTACAAAAAGGCCCACTCTATGTCAATCTCAACCGGCTTTGGTATCACTGACTCTGACAAAGCCAAGGGAATCAACTTGGTGGGCAATAAGTTGGACTCCATTTGTCCTTTTTATATTCAAATGTATGAAATCTTTGGAAAGAAGGCCAACATCACCCCTCTAGCTGATTTTGACGCCCAAAAATCTGATTCAGTTAATGCAAAGGACTTGGCTGGGGATGCTCAGCCTAGCAATGAGGACCTTGATGAAACCTTTACCTTTGAGTGGCCCCCATCTCATGCCAACAAGGATATTCAAACACAATCAGCTCCAATCACATATAATTCTGCATTGATTGAAGAATCAAACCCAACCTTGGACCCCTCACTTACTTCTTTTGATTGCTCTCTTCCTGGGGTGGAAGAACTGGAGAAATTGGCCAATGAGGAGGATGTCATTCCTGTATCACCATTGCCATCAACATCTGCTCATGTAAGGAACCAAGTTCTTTTCTATTCTGTCTGGTTAATCCTGACTGATTTAGATTTGAAGGAAAAAGGCTCATCCATTCCTGAATGACTGAAAACTCAAGTCAATGGGGCCTCCCACATCCCCTTCAAATGAGAGCAATGATGTTCCAACACAAAACTCCTCTGTAAAGGGAAAGAAAAAGGCCTCCAATTCCATCAACATCAACCCCAATAGCATTCAAAAGAGGAGAAACACTTCAAATTTTTCAGGCTTTGAGGAGATCATGGAGAAGCATCATTCAAGTAAGCCCATTGGATTCTCCTTGATTTCAAAATCAAGCTCATTCCTATCCCCCTCTGAAAAAAGTGAAATTTCAAATTAAATCTGAAAAAATTCAGTATGAAAAGGAGAAGTGGGATTTTCAACTGGCCACTGATTTTTCAAAGTAGAAAGCCAAGAGTTTGGCTCATCAAAAAAAATGGGATGCTGAGTCGAAGTTGAAACAGGCTGAGCTCGAATTTTAAAAAGAGGAAAAGGAGAAGGGTTGACAGCAAGCACAACTGGAAATGGAGAGGGAACGACTGGAAAAAGAAAAAAAGGATAAGTGGTCAATGGCTGTGGCATACATTGGTAGCAGTAGAACATTAGATGAATTAAAGCAGATTACTCAAATGCTGGGCTTGTAAATATATTTGCTTTGATGAAAAACTTAAAAAGAAAAAAAATCATTTTTGATTACAACAACGCTTAAGACTATTTTTAACCCCACCAATAAAAAAATATTTTTTCTTTTTATTTATATTTTTTTTTTTCCTGAAGTATATTTTCCCACTCCCCAAGTCCTTGCAAGTGTTTCTAGTTTTTTTGTTGATTTGCATTGACATTGCCATTCTTGTATGAGTGGAAGTCTCCACAGCAGGAAAAGTTAAGTGCTTTTACTTATTGGCTGCCCAAACCATTTTCACTATACCTTTCTGCTTGAAATAAATTCCAAAGCCAAGGTCAGGAAAATAAAATTGGCCATTTTCCATCCAGACCATACAACCTTTTCATTAGTGCCCTCCTCTGCAAGTTCCAAAGAGATTTCTGATGCCCTCATTTGATCCCTCTTTTGCTTGAAAGCCCTCTGCTTGCCACCTTTCTTTATGCTTGGCACCTCATCTTCTTCCATCTTGTTCCATCCCAGGAAAATTCTCTGCTTGGGGTGAGGATCAAGAAGGGATTAAATTTAGCATATAACCTTGTGAGTACATTGGGAGAAGGGATTTAATTGAAGAAAAGCCATCAAAAAAGGATTGCCAAAAAAAAAGCAATGTCAGTCATGTGATCACCAAAAAAAGTCGCACTTAAATGAGAAATAGAAGTAAGGCGATAAAGAGATAAGGAAAAGTAGAGAGAGAGAGAAATCACCAATCCTTCAATCCTCAGAACTGTCCACCCGGATGTGTATCCGGTATGAGTGCCTTTAGTCTCTTGGTGAGATGAGTGATCCAATCCAATGATGTGATGGTCTTCCTCTCTTCCCCTTTCCATACCTCCCCCTCCTCCAACCCGGAGTTGGGAGGGAGGATAAGTCCTCCCTCTCAACCCTAACCTAAGTACACGCGCAGATGACAGTATGACAAAGAAACAGAAACCCTAGCCTCCTCTCCCCGCCTCCTCTGTACCAAACTCCCCCCGTCGTCCGTACGCCGTTCCGTCTATCCGGTTTGTCCTTCTCATGATGCGGTCCTAGCACCGCGCCCTACTCAGAGACCCCCGCGCCTGTCCGTATCCGTTTGTCCGCGCCCGTTGTGGGTGTTTGGTAATATCCTGCATGATCCGCGCGCGCTTAATCCGTTCCTTCATAGCCCGCGGATTGCTCCGCCCCTACGTATCCAAACCGGCGCACCAGCGAACCTAGTTGAGCGCACTACCTTCCGAATTCAATCCCCGGGGCAGATCGCCGCCCATGCCGCATTTGATGCTGAGCCCGACCCGTCCACCAGGTGCAGAGCCAAACAGCAGCTGCTGCTGAGCACTCCGCATACCCTAATGCTGAGCCCGCTTGCCTCCAATGCTGAGCGCGCAGCCGCGAAGCAGTTCCCAATCCGTGTCTATAAATTGACACCACATCCCCCCCCCCAACTTGAGTTCTGTCCCCAGAAGTTTCCCATTGCTTCACCATACTACCACCCCCACCACTCCCACTACCACCTTCCCCGTCCTCCTTCCGCATCATTGCCAATATGCTCCCATGCAAGTTCTGCGCCCGGAACGGGCACGCGTGTTTGATTGTCCCCGGTTGACGCGCCTGTGTTGCTTGCCGTCGCGGCCATTGTCGCTGCTTGCTTAGCGACAGCATCCCTTGAGCTCCCCCCCAATCCAGCTCTTGCCCCAGGCCGCGCAAGAGGGCTTGTCTGGACCCATTTGTGGTTTTGGACAACAACTCAATCTCAGAAGGCTTGTGGACACCCCCCGGTTCACCTCCATCCTGCCTCCCCCGAGCTCCCTCACCCACCACCTCGCATGTGAGCCGCGACTTGGCATCACCTCTCCGCCGGGTTGGAACTCCGCAACGGGGCAAATACAAAACCTTGGAGGAATGGTGCGCGGCGACCCGCGCTTGGGCCGCCGCTGTCGGCGTGAACCAAACAGTACTGGACCCAAGGCTTTTTGGAAGACCCGGGGCCGCGCCAGCACCCCCTTCTCCTCCTCCACAACCGCCAAAACCGCCTGCGCCACCAGCGGCCTTGGATGAGAGGCCTGCAACCCCCAACGTCCCTCCGCCTCCGTCACCCATAGTCGTCCCATCATTGCCTCCAGCTGGACCAAGCCCCCCTGTTGGTTCCCCGGAGGCCCCATCTTCACTGGCCGCTCCTCCTCCCAGCCCTCCCAAGATCCCGGAAATTTTGATTGTAATGGCACTCCCGGAGGCTGGCTTTGAGGCTTTTGTGGAAAGGTTGACCACAATGCTTTGGGACTTCCTTGCAATCCCGGCGCGAGCTCCTGGCGTCTTTCTGGGCTCTACTGGCGTCATCAAGGGCGGAAATGGAGGAAATGATGAAGATGGCTTAGGCGCATTGCCCCCCCTTTTTCCCTTCTCCCCTTTCTTTCCTTCTTCTCTTCTTGTTGTTTGTACCGCACTTCCCATTTCATTAAGAGAATACACGTATCTGCGCAAGGTCCTTAGCTTCTGAGAAAAAGTGTGCAACCGCGCCTTGTGAGAGTGAGCTTGAGGTTGAGTCCGCGTCCGCGCGCTTTGCTTTGTGAGCGACCGTAAGTGACTAGCCCTTCCAAAAGAGGCACCTGGACCGCCCCAGACAAACTGCCACACAGTTCCCCGTACCCTTCCTGTAACAAACACAACAACAAAAACACCAGTGCGCGCCACCGTAAGGGAAGAGAGAGAGAGAGAGTAAGAGAACGGACATTCTGGGGTGTCTAGTTGTCCCGGCTGTGAACCGGCTAGAGCACCCCCTCACCAAATCAAGCTTATTCCCATACCAACCACCCATCCTCAAGATATCCTGAGAGAAAGAAAAAGAGAAAAAAGAAACCAACAGAGAAGAAAAATAGAAAAGAACTCTTTCTTCTTTTTTTTTTTTTGCGCAACGCCCGTAGACCGCCCGCAAATCGCTCTTCGTCCCTCTTCCCCCATCTGCAGGATTGCCCACGCTTCCTGGTTCCGCAGGGCTTTTCCTCACGTTTACGGACCCGGCTTTGCGCCGCGCCCGCGTTTCCTGCAAAAACCCCAAGCCAGCAAAGACCCCACAATCCAGATAAGAAAGAAACATAGAGAAACAAACATTCTGGGGTGTCTAGTTGTTCCGGCTGTGAACCGGCTAAAGCACCCCCTCACCAATCAAAACTTATCCCCTACCCCCACCACCTCCCCCCCCCAACTTGGCCACTGTCCCCAGCTGGTCGCAACTGCCTACTCCGTTGCAACGGCATGGTCTCTGCTTCTCCGCCCAAAGACAAATCCCTGGATTGCGTTCCTACACCATTGCCGTGCTCCACACTCCCCTTGTCAGATCCTTCACCCCATTCCGCCGTTTTGTCAAACAAGGTAGATCCTTGCGCAAAGAAGCGCTTGAAATGCGAAGCCGCCGCCTTCTGTTTCAGCAGAGTACCGTCTAATTCCTCCAACTGATAGCTGCCACCCTCAAACTTGGACGACACACAGAACGGGCCATTCCACTGGTGTAAGACTCCAAACGGTGCTAGGCCGTGGCATTTTTGCGGAGGGGAAAGGTGCTGTTTAGGCTGCCCTCCTGAGTGTTACAAAAATATTTAAATGTAACCAAGATCAAGGTCCAGAACCTGGTAAATGAGGAATCAAGGAGTAGAGGATAAGGATGATAATAGTTCGGTAGCAACAGAACAGCACTATCTGAGACAAGATTATGCAGGGAAAAACTTGAACAAAAGAAGTTAAAGTCTTCTTAGAGTTCAAAGAACAAAAAGCTGTTGTATGTAAACAACGCCCACAAGCTAATAACTCTGGTCGTCAGCAGAAGATTGGGGCTGATCAACTCAAACCCAAGCAACCTCCAGGTTCTCAATGAACCTGCCCAACTCTCCGCAATCAAGCGCTTGAAGGGTACCAGATAACTGAGGGTGGCTGTACAGGACAAAGCACAATGTTTAAGAAGCTCTAAAACAAACAGTAACTGATTTGAAGCAAGGATAACCTCAACACTTCTCAAGGGACTCAAAGGTAGGCTGGCAGAATGCAACTCCAAAGAAAATAAGAGGAGGTATAACACTCCAGGTTTTAAGCTTAATAAGACCTCTTCAATCAATTGTGATTGGCTCCAGAAAGGTGATCAGAGATCAGGACCAGTATGGTCAGAGAAAGGGATCAAGGAGTGGTATAACACACTCAAAAAAATTCCAACAGACAGAATTTTTCTTCAACCAGCAAGGCTATTGGTTGGTGATAAGGATCAGGGATCAATGGTTTGAGTATGGAGGCTCAAGGATCAAGGGCGTGCTGATTTCATGCTGGATGATTCCCTTCTTCCCTCAAAAAGGCAGGTGAGAGCCCCTCCTTATATGGGCAGGAGGCCCTGTTAGACTATGTACAACGGATTCTAAAAATAGAGCAGAAAAAGAGAAGAAAATCATGTGGTCACTCGCGTCTGTCCGTGGATGGGAGCGCGCAACAATACCAGAGTCACCCACCCCTCATCCAAAGGCGGACGGGGTGGGAAAGAGAAATGAACCAAACCGCCAGGGATGTCCGCGGGCGGTAGTTGGCACTCTTCACCCCTTGTCCAAAGGCGGAAGTGGGTGGGAGAGCCCTAGGAAAGGTGATGGATGAAGTCTGTGAGAGCACGGATGGGCAGATAGGAGATTGGCTTGAGACAGTTGAGTAAATCCTGACGGGCTTGAGATTCAGGACTGAGAGATCAAGTGAGATGGGAGATTTGACGGATCCAAGGATTTGCCAAATGCTTGGAGGTGCGGTCAAGATGGATCCGGTAAATCATGGATGAGCGCCGCACGACGGTAGCAATGAGGAGATTGGGACGCGCGACGACAAAGATGAGGATGCGCAACAACAAAGATGAGGACAAGCAATGACAATGGCGGAGTTGACAAGCAACGCGCAACGGCAAGGATAATGAGCAGCGCGGATAAAGGACGCGCGGCGCGCGACGCGCGCGGGTAAAGGACGCGCGACGCGCGCAGATAAAGGATGGTTCAGATGGGCCTGAGGATAAGTTGTCCGGCCGGATGGTATGTTTGCGCAACAGTTTATGGATTGAGGTCTTAAGGCGGCCAGGGTGTCCCAGATGGGGCACCACACCGGTTAGCAAACAACTTCCCCCACTGAGACTCCAGACTTTGGTTGTACAGGAGCACCAAATCCCCCTTTGGCAAGGGATCCCAGAGACAATGCAAGCAGTGCTTGTCCCAATAGCGCACCAATGCCCTCCGAGTCTTCTTCAGCCGGTCTGCGGCCTTTGCAAGAATTCCGTCCCGTTGAAGGAGCTGTTTGGCGCAAGCCTCAAGCAATTCGGCGGAAGTCTTCACCTTCCACCAGTCAACCCCCAGGAACGTCTCCAACTCAATATCCACCGGAAGCACGGGGCGCTGCCCAAAAAGTAACTCGTACGGCAAGTAGCCTGTTGACCGCTTCACCAAAATCCAATCCACGAACAGAACCATTGGAAGGGTCTCCTGCCAGGGCTTCCCGTCTTCCCCGCACATCTTGACCAGGGCGTCCTTGATTGGTTGATGCCTGCGTTCAAACATGCCGGCCCCCTCGGGATATTACTCCATTACCCGGCCAAACTTGGCTCTGCAACTCCTCAGCAACTCGACCAAACGGCTGCAAAACTCAGCCCCTCCGTCCACTGTAACCAGACAAAGTGACCCATACTGCACAAACCAATCTTCCTCCAGAAATAGAGCAACTTTGTCCGCCAAGAGCTTGACCAACAGATGCGCTTCTGCCCAACCGGACAGGTCGTCCCGCGCAATGAGCAGATAGGCAAACTTACAGGCCTTGATGTGGACAACATCAAGCAAGACTTGACCAAAGAGGGTGTCTTCCCCTGTGGGGTTTCCGACTTCCTTGGGCAATCTTGTGCTCTGCAGTTGACAGGCTTTGCAGGACGCCAGCCATTCCCGCACTGCACGCACTACCCCCGGCCACCAGAACCGCTCCTTCACCCGCCTCCGCGTTTCAACCTCCCCTTGATGACCAAGATCGTTGTGAAGGCTCCGGAGGATAGCTTCCTGATCTGCCCTTGAAGTGGTAACCACAAGAGGAACCGGAGTCTTCCGCCGCCAAAGCTGCCCCTCCTGTACGTAGAAATTCCCCGCCCGCCTCTTTGCCCATTGCATGTCCTTCTCCGTAGCTCCATTGGGAAAACAAAGTTCCCGCAAGTAGTCACAAAGAATTGCGTACCGCCCGGTCTGCCGGAGCGGCAGCTGAACGCCTGCCTCCACAACCCCTACCTTGACAACCGTGGCCTCCACATCAAGCATTTCTGCGTCCTCAAACGGTTTGTCCCTTGGGTACTGCAACAACGCGTTGGGCATAGTGAACGCTTTCCCCAGAACATGAACAACAGCAAAGGAGAAAAGTTGAAGAAAAGCCGCCCACCTGGTCATGGGAGCATTGGGCAACGCCGGGGAATTGATCATCCGCGCCAGCGCCTCCGCATCCACCAAAAGCTCAAAGTGAACCCCCCACAAAAGATACTGGAGCCGCCGCACAATCTTGGTGACCCCGCACAACTCCAACTTTGGCTGGGAGTACCGGCTTTCCGTCGGAGTAAAGGTGACCAACTCGTAAAGCACCGGCCTATCCTTGCGGTTGTCCTCTTGAGTGAGAACCCCCCCCCCCGCGCCAAATTTTCTGGAATCAACCGCTAGCCTAATTCCTCCTACGTTGTAGTTGAGGTTGCGGAGCACAATGTTGTGTCCCACAATCTCCTTGCGCTTCCGGAACACACTATTGCACTCTTCTCCCCAATTCCACTCCGCGCCTTTCCGCATTAGTGATCAGAGCGGGCTTGCCACCTCTGCAAACCTCTTGATGAACATACGGACATAGCTACATAATCCCAAGAACTGAAGGATATGCAACACCTTCTGCGGGGTTGGCCATTCGAGGACCTTTTTCCGCTTTTTCTCTGCAATGCGCGGGCCATTGGAAGCAACAACATGGCCAAGGACTTTGAGCGCCGGGACACAAACCGCCAACTTTTTCCCAGACACCGTCAGTCCTGCCCCCTTGATGAGAAACAGGATGCGTTCCAACGTCTGCGCGTATTCCCACACAAAACGTCGGACACCGGGAACTTCAACTAGCTCCGCTCCTCCGTAATTGGATTTCCGACCTTTGATGCCCGCGTTGTCAATGAAGATTTGGACTCCCTCCAGAAGATCATCCTTCAGGATCCAAGCCATTTGGGCCTGGTACAACACCACAGAATTAGTCGCGCCCAGCGGGAGCCGAGTCAGCTGCATTCTTCCCAACCCAGTCTCAAATGCCGTTAGAGGCCGCAAGCGAGGATCCAACTCGCGCTGGTCGTATCCCCCCATCACATCCACTAAACCGTAACAAGGGCGCCCCGCCATTGACTCAAGGAACTTGTCAACACAAGGGGGCCGTCCTGCGTCCCGGGTTGTAAAGGAGTTGAGCCGCTGTAGATCATGAACAATCCTCAACAACTTTCTGTCCTGCTTAACCACCGAAAAGATTTGACTGGAGTAACTAGACGTTGACGGTTTGTAAAGGCCAGTCTTCACCCGCTCCCGCACCAACTCCAGAAACTGCTCCTGGACTGCCCGCGGTATCTGAATCGGCCTGATCTGCCACGGCTTGTGATCAACAGTGGAGATGACATAGGGGTCGCCAATATCGTTTTTCAGGAGCCCCCGCTCTTCCGGTCCAAACGCAAGCGCTCTTTCCCGAAGAACTAGAACCAAAATCAGCAACTCGCGCTCCTCCATACTCAACCATCCCGCTGGGCCAAAATTGAAAGCTGCAATCCACTCCTCCGTGATCTGGGCGAAACTAGTAACCCACCCCGAAGCCTTAATTGGCGTGACCCAAGGGTCCTGCGACCAAGCAATTGGTTGAAGCGGTCCGTTCAATTCCTGGGGCATTGGCTCATTCCTTGGTCAGACCTTCCGGGAAACTGGCTTGTACTTGCCAGCGTTGCACCGCATCATCCGCACGCCTCCTTTGCTGTAGGTCCTGCGCAGAACGGAACCGCGGCTTTTGCCTTTGCTCACAAGTGTGGCACAATGATAGGGTTTTCAAAGCGTAGTACCCTCGGGCAATGCATACTGAGAAAAGGGACTTACTTCTGCAACGTGGGCGCCCTGCACTTTCCTTCCTCCTCCTCCCTGCTCCTCACTAGTCAACCGCCCGTTGTAGAGACTCCTGTGGGATTATATAAATAAAGTAGAAAATAGCTTGCTGGCAGTCCTTGAAGGGGAATTTAGTATTGCTTCCACTCCTTTGGAGTAATAGTATATACTAAGAGTGGTTTTGAATCGCCTGCCCTTCTAGTACTATAGTAAGTCTGCACAATAATTTATTTAAATTAATGGCTGGTTTCTTTGAGACTTAAAATAGGTCTCAGATCAGACCTAGGTTAGTTATTAATTGTTATTGGTAGGGTTTGTTGAAGAATAGACCAGATGTATTGGATTATTGGTTAATTATTGATCAGATATATGTGATCTTAACCAGTATCCCAATATCAAAGGGTTCAAGGGTTTTATCAAAGGGATGGTTCAGGAGAGGACCCAAGGATGGGTTTACCCACAGGGGGCTGGGTAGAGGAAAGGTTGGTAGTTTCTTTTTGTTGTGCTCTCTTTCTTTGTAAGGTTTATTTATTAATTAATGGGTGGGTTTTCTTTAATCTGGTGCTGAATATTTAGGTCACAGAAGAACCCTTATTCAAGCACCTGTTGGGTGGTTTAACTGGTTAAATATGGTTAATAAATTGGTTTCTGATTTCCTGTTTCTTTATAATTGGTTCACTACTAATATGTATCTGGGTAGGTACCACAGATGGATGGGTTGATGGGGTGGATGGATAGATGATGAGATGGGTGGTAATGATACAACTTGGATAGGGCAGAGAGGCCCTCCTTAAATAGAAAATTCCTGCCCCCAGGGGTGCTCAAGCCCTCCCCTGAGGGTTCTCCCTGTTCTGGTGAGGAACAGTGAGATACAGTTACATGAGGCATTTCTGCTGGTTGTAAAAATGTTATACAGTTACATGAGGCATTTCTGCTGGTTGGGAAAAGCTTGTACAGGGGTTTCCTGCATGCACAGCCTTGCATAAATTGCTGTGTAGTGCTGATAAGATGTATTGCTGTGCTGTACTGGTAGTTTGTTCAGTGCTACTTGATTCTACCTACATGTATTGCTGTGCAATACTGGTGGTTTGTTTGGTTCTTCTTAAGTCTGGTCCCACTTGCTCCTGCATATATTTCTCCTGTATAAATTCTGCACAGCCTCCTGTATTTATTGCTCTTGTATTTTCTTCTGCACAGCCTACTGTATTTATTGGTCTTGTATCTGCTCCTGCACAGCCTCCTGTATTTATTGTTCTTGTATTTGCTTCTGCACAGCCTCTTGTATGTATGCTTGCATGTTTGTTTGGTTTTGGTTGAGACTGGTTTGACTTCCTCCTGCATATATTGTTCCTGTATGCCTCTGCACAGCCTCTGGTTTGTGTATTTGCTGATGGGGTGACTGGATCTGGTCTGCTTGCACTGCCTCCTGGATCTGTATTGCTGTATGGTGATGAGGTGACTGGATCTGACTGATTGCACTGCCTCCTGGATCTGTATTGCTGTATTCTTATCTGGACTGGTTGTTGTGTGTTCCTGGTCTTGAGGATAAGCTGCCACTGGTATGTACTTGAGGGTTTACTAGGTATGCCTTATGTCTTCCACAGAGATGTGACACCTGGGTGGGTATGATTTTGCCACAGTTGAAGGTTTCTTGGGCTGTATCTTCTAATCCATGAGAGATAGAGGGGTATGTTGGCTGAGTGACTATGGGTTATTTTCAATGTAGAATCCATTTCTGAGGTTAATTTGAGGTTTTGAGCTGTTTTTACACTAGAAAAGTGAGTCTGATGGCTATAGGACAGGTTTGGACTACCACATCCCCCCTAGACTTAATGCTGTCCACAGCATTCCTGTCCATAGACATCAGACTCCACATCCTATCTTTCTTCTTCTTCTTCTTTTTTTTTTTTTCTTCTTCTATTTCTTCTTTTTCTTCTTCTTCTTGGTATTGATCTTGAGAGACATAAATAAAAAAACTAATAATCACATATAGAATAAAACAAAGGTCCAGAGAATCCTAGTGATCCAGTTGGTCCTGTTGAAATCTTGATTGTTTTATCTCTAAATCTTCTCCTCTTAATTATTTCTTGATTTTATCCATGTAGCAAGTAAAGGTATAATTAAATCCTTTCCATTCTTCTTGGTTGTTGAATTATAGTAGGGTTCTTCTGGATCAAGACAGGTTTTGGCATTTTCCTCTGTTCCTATGATTTGACTTTGAATCTTCTTTACCCTTCTCCATATCCTATGGTACCTCATGGCCAAAGCAAGATTCCCCTCTCATCACCTCTTTTCTAAATTTCAATCTTCTTTCCCCTTCTCCATATCCTATGGTACCTCATGGCCAAAGACAGATTTTCCTCATTTTATTCCCCCTTTTTCCTTTCTTTCTGAATCTTTTCTCTAGTTTCAGGCCTTGACACCCTGTTTGCATCTATTCAAACCTGATAGATAACTTTTTCCTTTGAAACCTGCTGTAATTCCTTCAATCAGACAGTTCTAGCCAAAGATTAATTGATCCCTTTTTCCTTGATACCTTGACACATCTTAAAGTCCTTAGTTGGATCCAATCTTGAGTTAAAGCCAATCTTGATGTCTTCAGGCCCTTCCTTCTTCCTAGTATTCCATGTTCTCTTTGGGTTGAATCCTTTTTACATTAATAATCTTCTTGACAAAAGTATGTTTTCACTATTTCATTCCTTTATTTTCATTCCTTCATTCATTTTTTTTTATTTTTTATTTTTTTTATTTTTTATTTATTTCTTATTTCTTATTTTATTTATTTTCTTTTTTATTTTTTAATTTCTTCAGCAGTTTAAAATCTTGCTTAGGAGCCTTTTTCTTTTATTTTATACAGCCTCTTTTTTTCATTTTGTTTATTTGTTTATTTATTTTATTTATTCTTTTTATTATTCACTCTTTTTTTAATATTTTTTTTTTGTATCAGCAGTTTAAACTCTTGCTTAGGAGTTTTGTTATTTTATATATTTTTAATGATATATTTAGCAGTTTAGGCTCTTGCTTAGGAGCTTTTTTATTTTATTTATTTTTAATGATATATTTAGCAGTTTAGGCTCTTGCTTAGGAGCTTTGTTCTTCTCCCTCTCCTCCTTCCTCTGCTGGCTCTTCTTCTTCTTCATCTTGTTCTTGTCCTTCCTCTCCTTCGTCTTGTTCTGGTCCTTCCTCTTCTTCATCTATTGGGGCTCCTCTGTTGTAAAACTTCTTGATCTGGCTTGCTGCAAATCTTCTGCCAAGTACTGTTCCATCCAATTCTTCTAGGACATAGGGCCCCTTGTTTAGTTGTTTGACCACTTTATAAGGTCCATTCCATCTATTCTTGAAGAGTAGCCCCCATTGAGATTCCAGGGTTCTATTGTAGACTAATACCAGGTCCCCCTTCTTGAGTGGTTTCCTTATCCTATGGGCCAATCTCCTGTCCCAATACTTGATTGAAAGTTCTCTTGCTTCCTTCATTTTCTGTGCTGCCTTCTGAATGTGTTCTTCCTTCTGAGCCAATTGTGCTGCTCTTGCTTTCAGGAGGTCTGAAGTGGTAGTCACCTGCTCCCAGTCAACTCCTAGGTATGTCTCCATTTCTAGGTCAATTGGTAGGACTGCTGGTTGTCCAAACTGAAGTTCAAATGGGGAGAATCCTGTTGTTCTTTTTGTAGAGATCCTATCTGCAAAGGTGACTAGAGAGAGTTATTCCTTCCATTTGCTGCCATTCTCGCCACATAGCTTTATTAGTGCATCTTTTATTTCCTTGTGGCCCCTTTCAATCATTCCTTGAGCCTCTGGGTAGTAAGGGGTGACCATTCTGAGTTTTGTTCCAACCTTCTTCATGGCTGCCTGGAGCTCCTTTTTAAACTCTCCTCCTCCATCCACTGTTACTTCCTTGGGGATCCCATACCTATAGATCCATTCAGATAGGAACCAAGTGGCTATGTTTCTTGAGGTGAGACTAGTCAGGCCCACTGTCTCTGCCCACCCTGAGAAGTCATCCCTAGCTACCACTAGGTACTTCCATCTTCCTGCTTTGACATGTACTTCATCCATTGCTACCTTCTGAAACAGGGTCTTGGTAATAGTTGCCTTTCCTTCTTCTTTCTGCTGGAGCTTGCTTCTCTTCTGACATGGTTCACAGGTTTGGACCCATTTCCTAGTCATCTTCTTCATTCCTTCCCACCAGAACCTAAGCTTGATCCTTCTGTATGTCTCCCCTTTCCCTCTGTGCCCCAATTCCTCATGCAGGCTCTTCATGACCCTTTCCATATCTTCTTTAGATGTCAGCACCAGCTGAGGGCCCCATATTCCCCTCCTTTTTAGTTTTCCTTCCTCCACATAGAAGTTAGGTGACCTCCTCTTGATCTTCTGGAGTTCCTTCTCAGAGAACCCTATGGGCTTCTTCATGGTCAATAAATATTCCTTCATTCTCCCCCAGAACCCAGCTGGAGGTGTGGATGGTTGTTGGTCTTCAATAGAGTTAATTTTTAATCCAAGGCCAGGGTGTGGACTGATCCATTCTTCTTCTTCATCAAAATCCTGATTGGTGTCTTCTGGGTCTTCTGGGTCCTCTGGCCTTCTTGATAGGCTGTCAGGCATTGTGAATGTCTTCCCTGGCTTATGGACCAAGTCAAAGGAAAAATAGTTGAATGAATGCCACCCATCTAGTCATAGGAGCCCTAGGTAGGCTGGGGGTGTTGATCATTTCAATGAGGGCTTTTGCATCTACTTGTAACTCAAAGTGCTGTCCCCACAGGGTTGTCTGGAGTTTCTTGAGTATCTTGGCTACTCCACAGAGTTCCAATTTTGACTGGGAATACTTCTTTTCTGTTTTTGAAAAACCCACTGACTCATAGTAGACTGGCCTTGGTCTTCCTTCTTTGTCTTCTTGCATCAGGACAGCACCAGCTGCTAGGTAACTTGAATCCACAGCTAAAATGATCCTTCCTGCATCCTTGTCATATTCTATGCTTTTGAGGGTTATATCTTCTCCTACTATCTTCTTGAGTAACAGAAAGGCTTCTTCACTTTGACTGTCCCACTTAAACTCTACATCTTTCCAAGTAAGCCTTCTGATTGGTGCTGAGAGTGCTGAGTAGTTGTTGATGAACATCCTGACATAGGAGCAAAGCCCCAAGAATCCTCTAGCTTCCTTTTTGTTTCTCGGCTGGGGCCAGCTTTGAATCTTATTCAGCTTCTGTTCTGCTACTTTCCTCCCCTCTTGAGATACCACATGCCCCACTATGTTAAGGGCAGGGACACAGCAAGCAAATTTTTCTCCTGAGATAGTCAAACCAGCTTCTTCTATCCTAAATAAAATCCTTTCTAAGGTCATGGCATACTCCCAGACAAATCTTCTTATTTGTGGGTTATCTTCAAGTGTTTCTTCATTGTACCTGCTTCTGGGTCCTTTAATACCTCCATCATCAATAAATATTCCCACATGTTCCGGTATTTCCTCCTGAAGTATCCAGGTCATTTGGGCTTGGTAGACTGCTACTGAGTTGGTGCCACCCTGGGGTAACCTTGTAAGCTGGAGCCTCCCCAGGGTAGTTTCAAAGGTGGTCAGTGGTCTTGAGGTCCTATCCAATTCTCTCTCATCATATCCTCCCATGATGTCTCCTAGTCCATAGCATGCCCTCCCAGCAAAGGACTCTACAAATTCTTCAATTTTTGGGGGTAGTCCTGCATCCTTGATAGTGACTTTTTTGAGGGGTTGGAGGTCATGGACTATTCTGAGCTTCCCATTGGCCTTAGCCACAGGGAATACAGGGCTGGAATAGCTGGAGGTTGATTGTTCATAAAGACCTGTTCTGATCCTCTTCCTTATTAGTTCTGTAAACTCTGGCCTTATAGCTTGGGGAATGGGTATAGGTTTTTTCTGCCATGGTTCATGGGGTACTGTGGGTATTTTGTAAGGGAGCCCATAGGAGTGCTTGAGGAGTCCTCTTTCTTCTTCTGTGAAAGCAATTGCCTTTTCTCTGAGGACCATCACATGCTGGAGTAGATTTATTTCTTCAGTTCCAAGCCAGTTGTCAGGCCCAAAGTTAACCAGCTTCAATCTTTCTGGTGTGATCCTAGAGGTTGGTGAGAACTGGGGTGGATGAGGTGTTAAGGGTGTGACGTAAGGGTCTCTAGAGAGGGGTGGCCTTTGGAGGGGTGGATTGAGGCCTTGGGGAATAGGCTGGTTTATGGGTTTTATCTTCTTATCCACGGTTTTGTATTTGGCTGCTGTGATTGTTGGGAACTCCATCCTCCTTCTTTTATTATTTTTTTTATTATTTTATGTTTTTTTTATTTATTGTTATTTTATATTTATATTTATTCTTATTTTTTTTATTTTTATTTATTTATTTTTATTTTTATTTGGTTCAGCTGATAATCTCCACCTTTCTGCAGTTTTAGGTCTTACAGGGGACCCCAGTTTTGATGTCTGCAGGTTTTTGGTCTTGCAGGGGACCCGTGACCACGCCGTTCCTCCCCCCGTTGCTTTGCTTGCAGGTAGCGCTCGTCGACCTGCGGAGATTTGTGCTGGTGGTGCCCTAGGTTCGCTTCGCGTGCTCCGAGCGCCAAGGCTGCCCCAGTGCGGCGGTGTGTGCAGCAACCCCCGAGGCGCTCCGCAAGGCCTGCTTGAGGTAGTTGCGCTGGACCGGTGTCCTCCCCCAATCTCATTTCCTCCTCGCCACTTCATCGTACATGCATACACGCATACAACTCAAGGGATCGACGTTATTAGGCGTACAGGTAAGCCTTCTTCTTTCTTCTCTATCTTCTATTGTACACCCGATCTCTGGGTCTCCTTCAATATGTCTTGTCGCGCTCACACCCCACTTTCTTTACTCCTGGGTCTTCCAGGTATACCGTAGGGTGGACCCCCCCCTCATCTATCTCAATCGGTCCTTTCCCTTATCGCATCAAGAAAAATCCAGTACGTTTGCCAATCCTTTCTGTACACGGGTACGTGAGTCCACCTGTCACGTTAGATTTAATTTATCTAGATTGCTGACGCCTCCCCCTGTCCGCTTCCTTATTGCTCTTCTCTCGTACTGTTGGCCAATCTTTTACTCGGCTAGGTCCCTTCTTAGGTGGAAATCGAGGTACAGATGCGTAGTTCCAGCCACTTGATGTAAGTTTTACGTCCCCTTCCCGTATTGGGTCAATTGCTTGCATCAGATCCATTCATTCCTCCTTCTCTTTTCCTCTTCTTTTTTCTTTTTTTTTTTTCTTATTTTTTAATCTATCTTACTTAAGGTTTCTCTTATCTCTGGGGTCCCGTCCCCCTTTTTTTTTTTTAGGGTCCCGGCGATCCTGGTGGCAATGCCCTCTTCGTGTTCTCCAGTCGGCCCCTTCCAATTGATCGTTCATGGGCTTGGGGCATGGTATACTGGGGACCCTGTAGGTCTCCCCCCTTTTTTTGAACTTCACTCGCCCTCCCTCTCCCATTTGTTTTGGTGGGTTCCTCGGCTATTTAAGGAGGCCCGTCCTGACTAGTCTCTCACGTTTCCTCATCCGCTGGTCCTCTTCTTACTTATTTGAAGGTTTGTCGTTGTTTCATTTTCCATTTTACCCCAGGTGGCTAATTGGGTCTTTCACGCGTTTTGCCCTTTTAGATGCCTCAGGAATCCGCGAATTTTGATGATGCCAGCTCCAAGGTCTCGGTTGTTGTCGTCCGTCCCGGTCGTCAAGCTAAGCGCAAAGCCAAGAGTCCCCATCAAGCTAGGCCGAGGGGTGCCCCTTTGTCTTTGATGGAGGACCCCGTTGGTGCGGGCCTTGATACTCCTGCGACCAGTAATCCCCCAGGCAACCTCCCCGCCATTGATCCGCGCCTGGCTTCCTTGGACGTTTTGGGCGTTTGCAATGCAGCCGAGTCGCTACCCACTACTGATCTCGATGCCGCCCCGTCCCTCGCCTTGGTTGATATCCCCGTCCCGAATACCTTTTCTGCCGACGTGTGCGCCACCGCTCGCTCCCTTTCCGACTCACTCTCCGGTCACGGCTTCAGCTCTGGGTCCTCCAACAACTCTTCCTCCGGTCTTTTGTCACCTTTGTCCCCTCCTTGGCTCCCTAACACGGTTGCCAAAAACTTCGATTTGGTCCATTTTGCTGTGTGGTGTCTGATGATCAGCCTCCCCCAAGGAACCCACCTGCGTAGGACTGTTGAAGGGATTAAGGCCCGGTTGGATCAGATCCAAGTGTGGCTTAACACCCTTCGCTACTACTAGCAAGTCCCTTCCTCTCCATTTCCCCCTTCCTTCTCCTTCCTTCTTCTTTCAATACATATCTAACTGACGCTCCTTCCCGTTCAGACCGGATCTCCCTCCCCATTCTTCCCGTAGGGCCACCTGGGCCGTTCCGGTTGCGTCCTACCCCCCCCCCCCCTACTGCCTGGATGTGATAGTCGCTGGGGCGTCTCGTCGTTTTTTTGTTTTTGTTCCGTTAACGGGAAGTTGGCTATTTGATGCATTGTTGGTGAGTTTCTTCTCTTTCCTTCTTTTTTTTTTTTTTTTTTTTTTTTTTTTTTTTTTTTTTTTTTTTTTTTTTTTTTTTTTTTTTTTTTTTTTTTTTTTTTGGTTTGTGTATACTAACTCCCCCCTTTTTTTTTCTTTCTTTACAGTGACAGAGAGAGAAAAGCAAGAACACGAAAAAAAGTGAAGCGATACCAAGTAAAAAATAAAAAATAAATAAATAAATAAACGGAACTATGCCTGCCCATACCCTTGGCTCTTCAAAGGAAGACTGAAGGCCTACTGCTACATAAAAATAAAGAAATCATACACCAAAAACTTGTATCTTGCCAAGAATCCACTTTTTTTTATTTATTTTATTATTTTCTTTATTTTTAGTGATTTTATTTTTTTTTATTTTTATTTTTATTATTATTTTTTTTTTTTTTTTTTTTTTTGGTGTGTTATTACAATTATTTTTTTTCTTTCTTTTTTTTTTTGTATTATTACAACTTTTCTGTTTTGTTTGTTTGTTTTTATTTTTTTATTATTTTCTTATTTTTTTATTTTATAGCAAGAATTGGAGACCCCTTCTTTTTTTTAAACAAAGAGAAATGCCCACCCGTTCCCTCAGCTCCTCAAAGAAAACTGAAGGCCTACTACTGCATCAGTAAGGTAAAATGAGATATTATTCTTCCAAGTATCCTGACCACCTAACATGGTCTGGTACAACTTGATCCATCATGATCATATGGCTTATCCAGGACTTAGCCCAGTCCTCCCCATAGTATAAACAATACCTGACAATCCATGGGACCCTCCCATGATGGGATGGCCATTGCCCATGAATTAAGAGGGTATTTCCAGTGTAAGTGTTGAGTAAGTCCATAAATTCTGAGTTTTCCAATCCTGCTCCAGGTAGCTCTTCCCAATTGGTTCCTTCCATGTCTTCAAGGTTGGTCCAGAATCCCCCAAATACTTGTTGGAATACCTCCAAGGTCTCTTCAGCTTCTTGTCTCTTCAGTATTTCCTCCCATCATCTTTCTGCTGGTGCTCCAGGGGTGATGATGTTATTTTCCCAGGGGTCTGGAAAGTCTTCAAGGTGTATTTCTGGTATGTTCTGTCCACTGTGCCAGGCTTCTTCTTCCTCTAAGTTTGCTGTAATACTGTTCATACCCATGGGTCTTCTAGGTGGTGTGACCTGCCATCCTGCTTGATCTGGTGAACAAATTGGGATGCATAACCTTTCCCCTCCTGCTATCTCATAGCTTAAGACTTCTCCTTTATGCTTTGATAATTCCAGCCTGACTTTATGATCCACTAGGAAGGGTCTCCCAAGTACTGTATGAATTGATCCTTTGGCTATGAAGAAGTGGGCAGACTTTGGTTCCCCAGGTGTTATTTCAAATACTGTTCTTTCAGCCAATCCAATTAGTGGGGTAGAGTGGCCTCCAATTCCTGTAACCTTCATGAATAGTTCTCTGGACACCAAGCCTGTCTGAATGGCCAAATGTTCTGGTATGACATTTAACTCAGCACCAGTATCCACAAGAGCCTTGATCTTCTTTCCCTTAATCCATATGTCAATAAATCCCAATGGACAAGCATAGGTGAGGTTGTTGCCTATGGAGCATGGGTATTCATCATCTGAATAGTCTTCAAAATGGTGTTGACATCCATTGATCCTCCTGTTGGTCTTGATGGTTGATTCTTTAGTGGCCCTGTTTAAGTCCAAAGTTCCTTCAGGATTCATATCTTTTAACTGCTGGAAGAAATTTGGTGCAACTGAAAGGAGCTCCTCCAAGGTAAGGTTAAAGTTCTGCTTTAATATCTTCTTCTTCAAACTTTCTTCCATCTTGGTTCCTTCCTGAGTATCCACTGGTTCTGACTTTACTGGGTTCTTCTTTACAGGTTCAGTTACTGGTTCCTTGACAGGTGCTTTGGGGGGCTCTTCTTCATCCTCAGAATCTTGATCCATTTCCACCCATGCTCCTGGATAGCTTGGCTTCCTCTTCCTTGGTTCTGGGGCCTTTTCTTTAGTTGGTGCTGAAGGTCCCTGGTCTTCCACTGGTGCCTCCTGGGTGTTATCCTTCTCTGGTGGTTTTCCAGCCAACCTTTGTGATCTTCTCATTCCCCATTGCACTTGAGATTCCTTCATATTTACCTCTGGTGGTGTCCAAGCTTCCCAATTTCCAGTCTTCAAAAATGCTGCAACATTGGTTTGTTCTTCCTGCTCCTGAGGTTCCTCCAATTTTGGGACTTGTTGAGCCTCTGAGAATTTCTTGACCTGATCTCTGAAGCTTTCCTGGTTGTTATAAGGTATGGGTTCTCTGTTTGGGAAGTAGTAGTTGGGTCCCTGCTTGAAGACCCTCCTTGCCTTTATATCTTCTGCTAACTCTGGGCAGGTGAGTTGAGTATGGAGCTCATCCTTGCAATAGTAACATTTGATTGGCCATCTGGGTCCTGCATTGGGAGCTGGGGGTCTGTAGGTTGGTGCCATCC
This sequence comes from Puccinia polysora, assembly GCA_025617555.3. NCBI lineage: Eukaryota > Fungi > Basidiomycota > Pucciniomycetes > Pucciniales > Pucciniaceae > Puccinia > Puccinia polysora. Next base: position 25,538,275 of record CM062641.1, on the reverse strand, counting down.
CTTGGTTGGTCCTATCAAAGTGGGGAGGTGCCTGCTTCTGATTCAAAGCAATGGTGAGTTTTGCAATATCTTCCTTCATTTTCAAGAGCTCATCTACTCCTAGTTGCTGAAACTTCACTTCCTTCTTGGTTTCCACTAAGTTTTTGATGATAGGTTTAGGGGCTTCTTCTTCATCCACATGCCACAAGGCCAAGATCATTTCCACAAATTCCTTCAAGGTTTCCAGGTCTGGGGGAAGGTACCTTCCATCTCTTGCAACCTTGATCCTCCCTGCATGAGCCAATTCTCTGTTCACCTCCCTCCTGAGATCAGTGGACAAAGCTTTCCAGAGGTTCTCTCCACTCTCCCAGTTGGTGTTGTCATAACCCATTCTGATGAAGTAAAGAACCATCTCTTCATAACTGCCAATGAACTTCTTAAAGTCATGCTTGGTGTTGATGCCTCCCTGTTCTTGAGTATGTCTGAGAAGCCTTGGTATGGACTCCTCATTGAACCTTCTAAGGGGGGTAGCTTTGCCCCATTTCCTTTTTAGTTCCTTCTTCAAAAGGTCCCAGTCTGCATATTCATGTCCCTCCATATCTTCAATAGACTCCCTGATCTTCTTGTCTTGTACTAGAAAAGGTAATTGTAGGGCTATATCTATTCCCCCTTCCTTCTGAATCCTGGCCAGTTTCTCCACTCTTTTAATAAACTGTTCCACCTCTGTTCCATCAAATTCAAGGTTCACTTTCTTTCCATCTAATAACACTCCATTTTGTTCATTATTATTGATTATTGGGTTATCCTGGACTGGTCTTCTGGCTGGGGTTCCTTCAGTATATTGGCGCCTATGAGCTCTTCTTCCTTCTTCTCTAGCTTGGGGATATATATTTATTCCTGGGCTTATGGAGGGGTTTGTTGATTCTTCCATGGTTTCTGCTGGGATTCTTCCATATGCTGATCTTGGGGTTGGGGTCTGAAATCTGGTTCTTGGTTGGGTGTATGGGGTATCTGGAATTCCCTGTGGTGTTCTTTCTTCAAGTATTTGGTTTATGACTTTGGTAATGTTGGCAAGTTTCCCCATTGCTTCTTCTGCAGGTCCTGGCTGATTCTGACTTCTTTCCTGGTCTTCCTCTGGCTTTTCTTGGGATCCACTGGGTATTTTGGTTTTTTCTTGCAGTTCTTTCTCCATCCTGATTATTGAAGATAGTACTTCTTGGTTATTATCTTCAATCCCTCTGAGTTGGTCCTTGAGGTCTCCAATTATCTGTTATGGGTTTCTTTCTGCCTGCTGAATGTTGAGTTAATTCTTGAGGCTAATAATCCACCAATATTTTTTATGTTTTTTAATAACTAATCAAATCTGAAGGAAACAGCCACTGTTGGGACACCAATTGTAGAGACTCCTGTGGGATTATATAAATAAAGTAGCAAATAGCTTGCTGGCAGTCCTTGAAGGGGAATTTAGTATTGCTTCCACTCCTTTGGAGTAATAGTATATACTAAGAGTGGTTTTGAATTGCCTGCCCTTCTAGTACTATAGTAAGTCTGCACAATAATTTATTTAAATTAATGGCTGGTTTCTTTGAGACTTAAAATAGGTCTCAGATCAGACCTAGGTTAGTTATTAATTGTTATTGGTAGGTTTTGTTGAAGAATAGACCAGATGTATTGGATTATTGGTTAATTATTGATCAGATATATGTGATCTTAACCAGTATCCCAATATCAAAGGGTTCAAGGGTTTTATCAAAGGGATGGTTCAGGAGAGGACCCAAGGATGGGTTTACCCACAGGGGGCTGGGTAGAGGAAAGGTTGGTAGTTTCTTTTTGTTGTGCTCTCTTTCTTTGTAAGGTTTATTTATTAATTAATGGGTGGGTTTTCTTTAATCTGGTGCTGAATATTTAGGTCACAGAAGAACCCTTATTCAAGCACCTGTTGGGTGGTTTAACTGGTTAAATATGGTTAATAAATTGGTTTCTGATTTCCTGTTTCTTTATAATTGGTTCACTACTAATATGTATCTGGGTAGGTACCACAGATGGATGGGTTGATGGGGTGGATGGATAGATGATGAGATGGGTGGTAATGATACAACTTGGATAGGGCAGAGAGGCCCTCCTTAAATAGAAAATTCCTGCCCCCAGGGGTGCTCAAGCCCTCCCCTGAGGGTTCTCCCTGTTCTGGTGAGGAACAGTGAGATACAGTTACATGAGGCATTTCTGCTGGTTGTAAAAATGTTATACAGTTACATGAGGCATTTCTGCTGGTTGGGAAAAGCTTGTACAGGGGTTTCCTGCATGCACAGCCTTGCATAAATTGCTGTGTAGTGCTGATAAGATGTATTGCTGTCCTGTACTGGTAGTTTGTTCAGTGCTACTTGATTCTACCTACATGTATTGCTGTGCAATACTGGTGGTTTGTTTGGTTCTTCTTAAGTCTGGTCCCACTTGCTCCTGCATATATTTCTCCTTTATAACTTCTGCACAGCCTCCTGTATTTATTGCTCTTGTATTTTCTTCTGCACAGCCTACTGTATTTATTGGTCTTGTATCTGCTCCTGCACAGCCTCCTGTATTTATTGTTCTTGTATTTGCTTCTGCACAGCCTCTTGTATGTATGCTTGCATGTTTGTTTGGTTTTGGTTGAGACTGGTTTGACTTCCTCCTGCATATATTGTTCCTGTATGCCTCTGCACAGCCTCTGGTTTGTGTATTTGCTGATGGGGTGACTGGATCTGGTCTGCTTGCACTGCCTCCTGGATCTGTATTGCTGTATGGTGATGAGGTGACTGGATCTGACTGATTGCACTGCCTCCTGGATCTGTATTGCTGTATTCTTATCTGGACTGGTTGTTGTGTGGTCCTGGTCTTGAGGATAAGCTGCCACTGGTATGTACTTGAGGGTTTACTAGGTATGCCTTATGTCTTCCACAGAGATGTGACACCTGGGTGGGTATGAGTTTGCCACAGTTGAAGGTTTCTTGGGCTGTATCTTCTAATTTATGAGAGATAGAGGGGTATGTTGGCTGAGTGACTATGGGTTATTTTCAATGTAGAATCCATTTCTGAGGTTAATTTGAGGGTTTGAGCTGTTGTTACACTAGAAAAGTGAGTCTGATGGCTATAGGACAGGTTTGGACTACCACACTGTGCAAAACCGGAGCTTGTTCCGTGCGGTCTCCTTGGTCGACTAGGAAAAATCCTCCAAAGGTTGCCTGTTGCAGACCAACTCTGCGTCCGGTTCCTCCTCATACTCCAACACTCTCCTCCGCTTCCCTTGCCCGTGATTTCAGATAGTCGTCTCAAACCTTCCGCCGGACAAATCCTCCACTGTCAACGCCTCCATTCCTGCCTCTGGATAAAAAACCATTTGTGCTCAAAACCTGAACATGAATGGCCTTCCCAAAATCACATCCCCACAATCAACCAAAAGAAAAGAAAGAGGCCTACAGACCCTTGCAACCTTGACCTCCTCCTCCTTGACTACCCCATCCACACCACACTCCCCTCCGTTAAGCGCGCGGAGACCCATTGTGCATTTCCGCCAAACCAACCCCAAATCATCCACCATCTGCGATGGCAGCAGGTTCACCATTGAACCGCTTTCCACCATAGCCTACACCTTCCTTCCCGCTATGACCATTGGAACGTAAGCGAGCGGAGTCAAAACCAATTTCAACTCACACTCCTTGCGCCCCTCCTCCTTCCGCGCCACATGAACCCGCTGCACCGTCTGAGGTACCCAGCCCTGACCGCAATCCCGCAACGCCTGAACCATCTTGTCTACCACCACCGGAGACACATCCGCCAGTTCCCGCAAGGTCAGCGGAACCGGAGTCTCGTTACCCATCACCCTTTGCACAATGTCCGCCGCTTTCTTCTTCCCTACAGGATTTGCTGCCAGCGCCTTGGTTCCAGGCACGCGCGCGGTTGGTTTCGGAACGGCCGACGGGGGTCGCTCCTTTGCATCCACCTCCATTTTATTGGAGACCGCCACCTTTTCTTCCGTTGCCACTACCCTTACCTCAGCTTCCACCCAAGGTGGTTGCCACAATCCGGGACCAGTAACGATGCCCAGTGACGCTTACGCCGTTGTTCCTGCCTCCTGACCCTGTGTGCGCACCTGCTGCATTGCGGTCGGCTGGCTTGGCTCCATCGGAATCTGTTCGCCCGTTGGAAACATGTACCCCATCCCAGCCATTCAAACCAATCCCGTGCTGAGATCCTTTGTAAGCTCCTTGCATGCCAATTGCCAATGACTGTTTGCCCCGCAGTACAAGCACCCCCTTGGCAGAAAGGTACCGGGTGGCCAAAACCCTTCCACCATGTGAGGTGGAGGCCCTCGTGGCTGCTGCTGGCCCATACGGCTCATGCAGATCTTCAAATCCTTCATCAGTTCCGTCAATTTGCTTACTGGAGGGGCGGGCGCGGGTTGAGGAACCAGAACATGCGTGGAAGTAGGTGGAACTGGGGCCGGAAATTGCGCCGGAGCCGGAACCTGGGGGGCGGATTTCTTTGGTCCCGCTGGGAAGGAATTAGCGGTGTCCTCCATAAGCTCTTCTAAGTCAAGCTCACTCTCCACAGCCTGGCAAATGACAGCCAACTCTGGAAAGAGCGCAATGCTCCCGTCCAATGACCGCTTTACCAAGTTGTGATTGTAAAGATGCCGCTGCACCCTTGCCCGGAGTTGAGCGCCTAAACCACCCAGAAACGCGCGTTTCATGGCCCCCGTCTGTCCCGCCACCACCTTGTTCTTTGACAAGTACCAATAGATCCAATCAAATGTCGAGGTGTACTCCGCCAGCTCCACCTGTGTTCTGACTCCTCCGCGCGCGCTTGCCTCCGAGGCCACGTGGTCAAAATTGCTTTCCCGGAATAGAGGTTTGCGCCTACCCCACCACTTTAGGATCTCTGCCTTCAGTTTTGGCCAATCTTGATTCTTGTAGCCTTCCATTTCCTCCACATCCCGGAGCTTCTCTTTTTCCATAATGAACAGGAAAACAAGCCGGGCCTTATTGGCATCTGACGCACCTTCCGCATCTGCAATACCTTTGTATCTCGAGATGAATCGCTCCACATCTGCGGTGTTGAATTGGATGTGAGGGTAGTTGCGCGGCCTGATGCCAACCGGACGAGTGGGTTCATGGTCACTGGAGACCAATGGGGGAATGGCGTAGCTTGTCCTGGGTGGAGCAGAGGGAGGGGGAGGAGGAGGGATGGAAGACAAGAGTGGGTTTGGAGTAGCAGACCCGGAGACGGAAGGAGAAGAAGAAGAAGAAGAAGGAGCGACTGTAGGAAGGTATGAATAGGACATTGCACACGGTTACCTTTGAAAGACAAGAAACAGAAGGTTACTTCCCGGCCAGAACCCCAGATGTGGAAAGAATAAAGTTTATCCCCCTATAATTGTCCCAAGGTTTGGAAGTTAATGGTTCCCTGCGTTTGAAAGGAGATGAGGATGTCCAAAGTTGCACTTAAATGAGAAATAGAAGTAAGGAGATAAAGAGATAAGTAAAAGTAGAGAGAGAGAGAAATCACCAATCCTTCAATCCTCAGAACTGTCCACCCGGATGTTTATCCGGTATGAGTTCCTTTAGTCTCTTGGTGAGATGAGTGATCCAATCCAATGATGTGATGGTCTTCCTCTCTTTCCCCTTCCATACCTCCCCCTCCTCCAACCCGGAGTTGGGAGGGAGGATAAGTCCTCCCTCTCAACCCTAACCTAAGTACACGCGCAAATGACAGTATGACAAAGAAACCAAAAACAATCCCAAAACCAAAACCCCAGGCTCCTCTCCCCACCTCCTCCGTACCAAACTCATCCCGTCGTCTGTGCGCCATTCCTTCCATCCGGTTTGTCCTTCTCATGACGCAGTCCTTGCACCACGCCCTACTCGGAGCCCCCCGCGCCTGTCCATATCCATTTGTCTGCGCCCGTTGTGGGTGTTTGGTAATATCTGGCATGATCCGCGCGCTTGCACGCGCGCTCCATCCGTTCCTTCATAGCCCGCGGATTGCTCCGCCCCTACATATCCAAACCAGCGCACCTGCAAACCTAGTCAAGCGCACTACCTTCCAAATCCAATCCCCGGGGCAGATTGCCGCCCAGGCCGCATTCAATGCTGAGCCCAACCCGTCCACCAGGTGCGGAGCCAAACAGCGGCTGCTGCTGAGCACTCCGCATACCCTAATGCTGAGCCCGCTTGCCTCCAATGCTGAGCACGCAGCCCCAACGCAGTTCCCAATCCGTGTCTATAAATTGACACCACACCGTTGAGCCAAGTGAGATGGGAGGGGGGCGGACGGGAGCAAGGGGGGAAGCAAGATGGGAGGGGGGGGGCAGACTGGAGCAAGAGGGAGCAAGGCCGTCAAGCCAAGCAAGATGGGAGGGGGGGGCAGACAAGAGCAAGGGGGAAAGCAAGGAGGGGGGGGGGCAAGGTTGTCAAGCCAAGCAAGATGGGAGGGGGGGCAAGGCTGGCAAGCTGAGGGAGACCAAGGGAGGGGGGAGAGGGGGGATGTTGGTGAGTGAGTTGGAGGGAGTGAGAGGGAGTGAGAGGGGTTGAGAGGGAGGGAAAAGGTGAATGAGGAGGAGGAAGGGGGGGGCTTACCTGGGGAATCAAACAAGGGGGTGGGGGGGGGCTGAAGGGGGATGGAGGTGGATGAATCTAAGGATGAGCATTGGATGATGGGGGAGAAGCTTACCAGGGGTGCCAACCAAAGGAGGAGGGGAATGGTGGATGGATGATGATGAATAAATGGCAGGTTTGATGTTTTAAATCTGCCATTTTCATGAAACCTGCCATTTTGAAATACACCAGTTAGGGGTTATGTGTATTTCAGAAGCCTGCCATTAAAAATGGCGGGTTTGGTCAAAAAAAAATGGTGGGTTTCTAATGGCAGGTTTGCTAACTCTGATACACCCTATTTTGTAAAAATATGTAAATTGTTCTTTTTAAGTAATTTTATACTATTTTATGTATATTTCAACTATTTTCTAATTGCGTGGACATTTATTGCATATGTAGGATGTCCCCATCCAAGTAGTAACAGATCTAGACAGTACTTTAATTCTCATGCCATCAAAAGGTGTCAAGCCATTCTGTCCTGCAGATGCATACTAGTCAGGTGCCTGGGACTGAATACCTGCCTGTCAAGTTTCTTAGACAGGGTGGCAGCTCTTTTATTCAGCCAGGCGTGAGAATTTTAGCTGCTGCGGCTGCATGCAGGAATTGTGACAGATCCCCTTCTTACATGTAACTCCTAAAATACACAGAATTCACCAATTCTGATTTGTTTTTTACTGTGAAACCTGTAAGTGAGGAATCACATGAAATATCAAAAATGGCCAAGATATCATAGCCATGCTTCCTCTGAATTTTTAATTAAATATTTCAAAATATAAAGAGTTAGAATTCAGGGTAGGTTTCAGTGAGTGAACCTACCTTAATTTGGATGTAGAATCTAAATTTGAAATAATATTTTAAAATTTTACATTTCTTAATGTGTTTTTATTTGTTTTTATTATATTTCTTATTTTGTTACTTTTTCAGATTTCTCTGTAATAGTAGCAAGCTGACATGGACAATGGCAATACAAAGTAACTTGGGATGTAGGGCTTGTTTGTATATATTGCATCTGGATTCTTCAGGTAAATTTACTGAGAAAACTAATGAATCAAATCAAGCATTGAATTCTTCAATGCTCTTGGAACCCTGTTTGCACAAGAACAAGGCCTTCTTAGCCACTTTGTTTTTTTGCTTATTACTAAATACTTCCTCCAAACGGCATAAAAAGTCCTTGACCAATCTCAATGGTTCCAAGATATACAGGTGTTTGACCAAGGCCAAATTGGGGTTTATCTCTTGAATCCTAGCGTTTTCCCAAAGTAAGGCCATCCACCAGTTGTAAGAAGGAATACTATTGCCCATATTACTTTCTGAAGATCTGAAGTATTGAAAAACTCAATTAATTTTTGGATTCTTCAGACCTGAAACTGTGTCTGCACTTGTGAAGATTTTCTCTCATAAAGTAAACAAAACATCTAGTTTCCCGGGTGTTCACAGTAAAAGTAACACTAGGTAGATCATCTACTTCCTGATGGGATTGATGACCTTTGTGCCATAATTCAGATACCTGGGAAGAAAGATGTTGGATGGTTGAGGGTAATTGATCTACAACCCTTTCAAGTTGACTAGTGTCCTCCTCTAGCTTATTTTGTCAAACAATTCCTAAACTGCATAAATCTTTAATATCTTCAGCCAAACCCTTAGATTGGCCCTTCACTTTTTGCATTTCTGAATTAAGATTATTCAAGTTCCCTTGACTAGTGGGACCTAGGTTTAAAGACAATAGTTGACTGGATAATTTGGTAACTCTGGTTTCTAAAGTAGTGTCATTTTGTATGGTGGATAGGTGAGGAGTGGATGGTTCTAATCTTCTTGAAGGGTGAGGATCCATTATAGATAATCTTAGGAGATGGAGAAATAATTTTAAGAATTGTTCCCAATTCAAATTTAATGGGTTTTTATATCTAGGCATGATTTTGGTATCTAGACATTGGGAAAACCAGCTAGCGTACCACAATGTCCCTAGATTTTGTAAGGCGTAAAGCAAATAGGTTTATGATAGATTTCGGAGAGTACGGTTTGTAGATGATGGATAATTACAAAGATTTCTCCATGAGGGAGCTTCATTCTTGAGTCAAGGAGAAAGGTTATTTATATAGATGAAAAGGAAAGTTATCTGTACGGATTTCAGGAAGGGATCTAAACAAGAAGGGGTCGGATAACGTAAAACGGTTTTGGGGTATTCTAACCCGAAAGGGAATGATATGATCGATGTGGAATAGTTTCTAGGAAGAATTGTCCCGTCGTAGCTTAAATCAAATATGAGTCACGCAGCACGCTCAGATTCGTTATATACATTATAGCACATCAACACTCTTGACGTAGATCATAGAAGGAGATCAGATTAAGACATCATCCAATAGATTAATGAATGTAGATTCTGAATGCGATCACGATCGACCGGTCGATGCGAGGCCTAGAGTGAATGACGATTTCGATTTCCTTGACACGTTTTTTTTTTTGACTCAAGAGTCGACCCAGCTAGGATGGATTGTTGACAGTCAATATATCCGCTGGATAGGGTGAGTGACTGCCGACGGGGCCGCGAAGTATGGCATCACGGCGCGACTGGGATGCGCCTGAGCCCCGGTGGCCTCGCTGGCGAGTTTACCCCACGCGATACACCCCGCCCCCTGTCTCTCCAGGGCCTTCTGAGCAGCACCAAGCCAATCAGTACTCGAGTATTGACCACCCAGGTCTCTCAGTCTCCACGCTTCGAGCTTCATCCGCAGGCTTCGGCATCCCTCATCCCCACCCCCGACGAGGATGCTCACATTCGGTGGAGGTAAGCACTCAAGACCTTCGAACGCTTTTCTCCCCTTTCAACTATCACCTCTCTCAATCTACGCGAGAGTACAGAATCGGATACAACGCGTTTGGATAGCTCACTTACTCATTATTGATTCTATATCTCCACTCGACAGATGAAGTAAGCGCTGTGGTCCTCGACATCGGCTCAAGCACTACCAGAGCAGGGTACGTTAGGGAGCCTTTTCATTAGATTAGAGAGCCAGAGAGAGAGAGAGAGAGAGAGAGAGAGAGAGAGAGAGAGAGAGAGAAATACATGTCTGTATGCGGAAAGAAAAGCCGCGGGTTTGAATATTTGATTGGTTTAGTTATGCAGGTGAAGAAACTCCAAAAGTGGTCATTCCTACCTCTTACGGCTACATCCCCGCGCGTCATCAATCGTCCGAAGGCTCAGATCATCCACCCAGCTTTTACTTTGGTGATCATGGCCCAAGCCTCTGGAGACCAGGCATGGAAATCATCAATCCACTGAAAGATTCGATGATCGAAGATTGGCCAGCGATCGAAAGATTGATGAGAGTCATCTTCGATCGGGAGATGAGGTTAGGTTTACCAGGTACATCGACGGGACTTGACCATCATCTCTACCGAACTGCTGTTTACCGGTGATCGTACGACTCGTGACTAGATCGGCAACCCCTCAAGATCTCATGAACTGAATCCGTTTATCTCTCCTGTTGTTACCTTGCTCGTTCGGTTCATCTCATCGTTCCCTGGGGGGCCAAAGGTGCTGAATTAGAACCAGATGAAAGAAGGGGTATCTTGACCGAGCATCCACTCTTGGTCACTGAACCCTCTTGGAACTCAAAAGAAAACCGAGAAAGGATGATCGAGCTTGCATTCGAAGAGTTTGATACACCGGCCTACTACTCAGTCGACCGATCAGTCATGGCTGCGTAAGTCTTCCAACCCCCGACTGGAATCCTTTCGACCTCCGAGTCAGGCCCAGCGCTCTCGAATCCATTCAAACCGCTTTCCCTCTAGGTTCGCGTCTGGAAAAGGCTCAGCCCTCGTTGTGGACATTGGTGAAGACCTTACCACCGTCACGCCTATCTGTGATGGATTTGTTCTCCGTAAAGGTAACGTAGGAACTCTGTAGCATACTTTTGACTTCATCCACCGGCTGTATTCATTCGTTTTCTTTCTCTTTCTTTCTTTCTCTCTTTTTTTTTTTTTTTTTTTTTTTGCTTATTGACGTCACGTTTCTTACACCGACCCAGGCATCCAAAAGTCTGCGATTGCCGGAAGCGTACTCTCTTCGCTTTTACTTTCAACAACCGAAGCATCTCTGTCCACGCCAGTTTATCCACAATATCTGATCGCCTCCAAATCTCGGCAGACTCCCCAGACCACCGAAAATAATCCGACCGGGCCTGATGAAGATACCCCCATGGTTGCTGTGACCGATAACATGCCATGCGGTCTTGCGCTTCGGGGTGATCGTATGCCTGGTAAAGAAGGCTCACCAACGACGGATAGTTTCATGAAGTATCAAAAGATGAGAGTGATGCATGATCTAAAGGAAACCGTTTGCGAAGTGTTTCCAAGAACGTGGGAGGAAGAGTTGGTGATGAAATATAATTTGAACGTCAATCAACAACTTTTGACTAGACTACATGTTTCTGTGTTGGATTTTTTTTGTTAGAGTTATCTCAGCTATTCCCCCAAGGACTTTCGAATTGCCATCAGGACAGCTCCAACTGTTTGGTCGGGACCGGTTTGCCATACCTGAGGTGATCTTCAATCCAGCGATGATCTCAACAGGTTTGACCCAACACGTTGGACGACGGCATCCAGGCTCGACGATCCCAACACCGGATAGCTATCTACCCTTGTCTCGACTCGTTATCGATTCGATCAATTCTTGTGATGTCGATATTCAAGGCAACTTGAACTCTAACATCATCGTGACCGGTGGGAGCAGTCTGATACCCGGATTGATCGAACGATTGGATTTCGATCTCAGGACTCAATCCCCAGCCATGAAGTTCAAAATCTCGGCGGCTGGTAACTTGGCCGAGAGGAAATTCGGTAGCTGGTTAGGTGGCAGTATTCTCGCTAGTCTAGGTTCTTTTCATCAACTTTGGATCGGTAAAGATGAGGTACCTCTTTTTTTTCGTTTCTTTCTTATGCTTCGACCAACCAGTAAGTACGACCGAAATTCTGATCCCAATATTTTTCACCTTTTCTTTTTTTTTTCTTTTCTTTTCATTTTTTTGTTTGTTTGTTTGCTGTCACCTTTCATCACATCCTCGTTTTTCTTTTTTTGATTAATGCGATGATAGTATAAAGAGCAAGGCCGAACGGTTGTCCACAGAAGATGTAAATGAAGTCACAAGCAACTGACGACTTGTTGAAAGTCACCTCTAGTTACCCCTGTCTATGTACTTGATTGCCCCTTCCTGCTTGTCCTAATGAGTAACACTCGATTGAAATTATAGAACCAAGGAAGAACTCATATTCATAGATAGATATCCTTTCCAGTTGATGAAAATGTGGATGAGTTGGATCAAGGAGACAATCCCATCCTTCAACATCAGATTTAGATCGACCTTCGAATGACGTTTAGGATCAGAGGAGTGAGTGAACACTTGCCATCAACCCTGGGTGGGGTGAAGATCAAAAGCCATTTTGGTGATCGATGGTCGTTCCTAGTTGGAGTAGACCCTTCCACGGTTAGATCGACTCCGATATTGTATACTCCAATCTGAATCACTCGTGAAGAAGCGCTAAACAGGATGAGATCGATGAGGGTGTTCAGAACGAAGGTTGCCAGGTTCCTAGTATGGAAGTGATAGCTGCAGATAGTATGAAGATCACTAGTGTAAAATCATCAAGAACTGAACCGAAATAAAAATAAAGGATTGGGAAATATTTTTCAAGATCCCTGGTGAAGGAGGACTAGGAAATTGACCAGTATATTCTTGAAGGGATGGATGGGTGGTGCCCCTTTAGGCAGTCACTCACTCGCACCACCTCTGATCTCTCACTCCTTGTGGTGTACTTCTTGCTAGCTGGGGGTAGAGGTACCTTGGGCGATTCTGTCGGAAGACTTATTCGGCACGCATCTCATGCTGATACACAATGGTGACAATTGAGTCAGAAGTAGAGTGTTGTGTATGGTTTAGGAGTCCTTGCAACATGAAGTTCTTGAGTCAACATTCTCTCACACGGTCACATGAGTAGCAGCAACCCAGGGGCAGCTGTTGCCTTGCAGGCCATGATCCATAGCAAGAGACGCACTCTTCCATCTATCCAGGCCCACATGACAACCTGATGTCAAGGCATGCCATTCAACCACTCCAACCAGGCTAGTGCCTATCTGCACAAGTAATCAGGTGGCCAAAGGATTTACCATCTCATGAAAAAAAAAGAAAAAAATCTGGAGAGTAATTTAAAGTAAGATGGAGAAAAACTCAGAGCAGATTGATCCTAAGATGTGAAAAGGTCCTGGCAGACTTGGTTCTTGACCATCATCATCCTGAGCCACTTTGACTACTTTGACCACCATGGTTGTCAGCCTCCTGGATGCCAAGACCCTTGCTATCCTTTAGCTACCAGAGGTGATAGAATAAATAATAAATACATTATTCAATACATGCAGCAAAAATCCATAAAATATTTGGATAAAGCTATTGCAAGGTTGATTGGTTTGGTTATGGTTTAATATTATAAATCAATATTAATAAATTGATTATTAAATAAATTAATAGAGGGGCCACAATAATATTGGGGATCTTTAACACCTCTCTTCAGGGAATTCACTTCAAAAACACATATACCTGGTTACTTTGGAACCTTGAATTTATATTCTTAAAGGAGATATTGCCCAAAGATGATATATATATAAAATATATGGTGGTTTGAAAGGGCCTTTTAGAAAAGCTTCCACAACAGAAAAAGGATAATAAGACTCACTGGTATGTTACTAAATCCTTTGGGTACCTGTTTGGGACGTGCACTGATGGGTTAAACCTATTACTGGGGTTGAAAAGGTTGTTCAGAAGTTTAAATTGCTAAAAAGGGTTGGAGACGGATATTATTAATCAGACTAAAGCCATAAATCACTTACTTATCTCTTATAAGTATTTGATTACCTTGGCATGGTTTCTGGATGTAAATATAACTGGGTCTTTGGGTATTAACAACCTCAAAAAGGGGCCTTTATTTATATCTTTTTGAGTCCCATTTCTGTCCCTCTGAGGGCTATAGGGGCCCAAGGGTATGGGTGCTAAGGCTAGCAGGGCAAACAGTTCTGGCTCTGCATTTACTCTAGGTGCTGTAGGCTGTGTGGGAGCTGGATCAGTCCGGATCTGGAGCTATTTCCAGTAATAATTTGATAATTTGTTGGCAAAAAGCACCTAGTTGGTTGTATGATGTTCCTTTATTCATGTATGTCATGAGAATTTGATTAACTTGATTGAATATTCTAATTGTTGGATATTCTACAAACAGTTTGATGTGATATAGTTCCTGGTTATGTCTCTCTAAGTGTAAGTTCTGGTCCTTCAAAGTTGTTAACATCAATTTTCAAAATTGGTGTTGGTTTATTTAAATAATTTACTAAAAATAATTACTTGGAATTTATATGTGATATATTTTTTTTGTTTTTTTTTTTTAGATTGAGGGAAACCCTAGGGACATGAAGTTGTCTTTAAACTTTCATAAAGGTCATGGGAAGTAGTTTATTAGACTCTTCCAATCTCTTGATGGTTATTTTCAAAGTTCAGTGATTTTTAGTTAAATTATTTTTTAACAAAAATAGTTCCTTTGGGAACTTTAGTAATATTTTTACATATCTGGGTTCATGAGATCTTCACAAACAATTTGGTTTTCTCAAGTTTTCATTGATGTCAGGATAAGATAGGTATGCAAGCCTCCAAAGTTGTTAATAGTCTTTTTTGAATTTTTTTGCATTTATTTATATAATTTAGTTGAATATGTAAACTCATCTTTTTATGTATTTTTAATTGATTTATCTACTTATTTATTCACTTTCTAAATGTGGAGACATTTATTACATACCCTGGATCTATTAGTGTGGGTAGTAACCTGTCTGATTGGTACCTTGACAGCGGTTCCTCATCCTGTGTTGATGGCTGTTGCGCCTGTTGCTTTGCATCTTCCTGTGGTTGTGCATTGGTCATCTGCTGCGTGCCTGCTTGTCAGCCTTCACTCTCACGCAGGCTTATACTCTGGCATCTATTGCGCAAGTGTGCAGCTTTTGCAGCTGCGCGCGGGAGTGTTGACAAAATGCTTTTTTGTTGATAACTCCCAAAATATACAGAATTCTCTAATTCTGACTGAAGTTTAGCTATGAAACCTAACCCTGAGGTTTTATGTGAAATGATTAAGTGGAAAAATGTGGACTGGTGGCGCCATGGGCTACAATTTCACTATTATGTGATTTAAGATGGGTAAGGCGTAGGAATTGGAAGGTAGGGTTGCTGAGTGACCCTACCTAAAATTGGGTGAGGAATCCAAATCTTCAATAATATTTTGGATATTAATACTCTTTAATTGGTTTTTTATTAATTTTAATTAATTTTCTTATTTTTGGTGCTTTGTCAGCTAGCTCTGAAATAGTAGCAAGCTGACAATTGTTAAAGGTTCTAGACTGGGTTTGGTCTTGGTAAGTTCCTTCTCTGGTACAGGGAACAAGTACTGTGTGTTTCTGAGAGTCTTTTCATAACACATGCCAATCACATCATCACTACTAGAATTTATATATATATATTTTTTTTTTAAAAAAAAAAGAAGAATAGTCCAAGCCAATCTTGTTAACATGAGGAAGAGTAGGCTCTACGGTGATTTGATTCTTCAGAGCTTAAACATCCAAAGCAGTTTTCAAAATCCACAAGGAGGATCTCTTTGAAGAATTTTGGTCAAGTTCATAGTTCTTTTTTTGGGGGGGGTGATTGATTGATAATAAAAGTTCCCAAGGAATGACCAAATTCAAGCAATGATGATATATTCAGAGTAGAGATTGGTTTTGACAGTCCAGAAAGGTTTGGTATTATATTGGGCCCATGGAATTTGCCTCTGTTGGTGATAATAAGCTAAAGGAATCATAGGGTTTCAGTATAGAATTGGAATTGTGGGTAGGGAAAGTCCTGAGAGATCAGAAAACATGCCATTGGAAAAAACCTTTAGAGGTAGAGTGATCATTTTGGATGGCAAGAGGCACAAACATCTCACAGATATATTCCAAAATAATCCTGAATTGAAATTTGAGTACTTGTAACCTTCTGCTATTGAAATCAAGCTATAGGCTCCCAAAATTTCTAACTTTGAGAAATGAGTAGCTTGATGGTCAAGAGTTAAAAAAAACTGAAAAATGGGCAGTACTGGGTAAGCATTCTTTTGATTTAAATTGAATATTTTCCTTTAATCAACAAAAAGAAAAACACTTTTGAATTTCTGTGGAAAAAATAGAAACAGATAGCCAGCATTCAGATTGATATATTGAATCAATCCTTTTTTTATTCTGATTTTAAAGCCTAAAAAGTTTGTGAATGTTTTAAATAAAAACTTAATCAAGATTGTCTCATAACCTATAAGTTTTTTTTTATCATCATCTTCAAGGATTGAAATTTGAGGGTTGATGCAATAGGATCATGAGAAAAATGAAAATTCAAACAATTTATGAGTTACTGGCTTATCTTGAAAAGATTTTCAAAGAGATAGGTTATCAAGAGAAGGTATAACTCCATGAAATTCCAAAAAAATTAATTCATACAGAAGTTGAAGAGATTTCAAATATCCTGGTCAAACATTTTCATCTAAATCAATGAAATCTTTGGGTAGCCTTTTTGACTCCAGTTTGACAGAATAAAGGGAAATGGTTTTGGAATGACTTCTTCAAGGGTTGATTGATCCTTGCTGCCAGTGGGAATACAGATTCCAATAAATAATAAGGTAATGGCCTAGAATGGTGTTGTCCATTCCAGGCATATCAAGCACAAACACATTAAATTCTGTCACAAGAACACCAAATTTACTTCAGATTTACAAAGGAGTTAGGTGGACATGGTTCAAAGGGAAAAGACAAATACTACAATGAGTTTCAAATTTATGAGTATATCCTTCAAATTAAAAAGCTGAAGCTTTTCAGTGAGGTTTGAAGGTTTGACATAAGTCTTTAAATCATGGGATAATTGCACAAGCTTCATTCAATACTTGTGACTCAAAAAATTCAATAACATATGAAATTAAATAATTGTGGAAAAAATATACAGTTAACAGATGTTTACCTCTGAATTAATCCACAGCCTCATTTTGGGGTTAGATCTGAGGATATTTTTTTGTGGTATGAATTACTGAGGTGCATAAAAAGTGTGGGAGATGCAGAATGAAAATGAAAAGTTTTCATCAATTTACATGCTAAGTACAAAATAAATTTGAAGGATAATGGATCATGAAAATAAATGTTTGAGAGAATTTCAAGTAATGCTGATTTCAATTTTAGGTAATGCAGATTTAAATTTCAGTTGATGATTATTTGAATTAATGCAAATAAAAATAAATTCAAATAAGAAAAAAAAGTTGAGGCTAAATTTGATATACATGATATAGGATTACATCCAGGGCATGATTGATTGATATGCATAAGTAATTTATAATGCAAATTGAAAATCAAGGTGTGTCACTAGATTCTTTAAATGTGAACAGATATGAGTTAAACAAATTATTAAAACATTTTCAAAGTCTTTGGTTTATGATTGATTGATTTGCAAAGGATTTGGAGATTAATTTTTGAGTTAATGAATATTAGCCAAAGTTGAAATGCAAGATCTGAGGGCCAACCACAAGTAATGAATTTGATTATAACACCATGAAAAAACAATGATCCCTTGTAATCAGGTGATCATTGTTTTTTCATAGTTTTAGTTGAAATGAATCTTAGATTTATTTATTTATACAAATTAGTAAACGGAATAAACTGAGGATCTATAGTGCTCAAGTTTAATGCTTTTAATTCAAAAGTAGAAACTTAGTTAATGGAGTTATTTCAAAGTTTCCTTCAAAAAATAGCCTCCAGTTTGAGGAATTAAATCTCCTAGGTTCTAAGAATTAAAGCTCCTGGAAGCTTTGATGAGAATCTCTCATAACTAAAATAAACTTCAATGAAATGGATGATTTTTTTAATTTATCCATGTTACCCTTTCAATATACCCTTAATTCCATATCTTTGATAATGTTGAATCCCAATTGCCGATTTGATAAATGAAACAGAAATCAAAATTATTGCATCCTAAGTACTGAAGCACAAGCAAATATGAAAAAATGAAAGCAATTTTGGATTTGAAAATTTTGTTGTGATACATGATTGGATAAAAAACTTGAGTTGCCTTTGAGTAAAGAGGCTTTGAGTAGTGAGTCTCAAATTTTTTGAAACAATCCAGAGCCACTCATCAAATACCACAAGCTCCTGAGATTGAATGTGTTGTTGAGTGAACTGTTGCTTAGTGTTCTAATTTAATGAAATAAAAAGAAAAAAAGAAAATCTAGCTCAAGAAAACAATTATTGCCAATATTTTAAAAATATTCTAAGGCAAATCCTGCTCCTCCTGCTACTCCTCCTCCTACTTATCCTCATACCAACTATACTGGTCCCACTCCCAAAATTTGAGAAATAATGGAAAATTTAACTGAGGAATAAGTTCAAGGGGATAATCTAGAAGAAGTGATGAATTTGGTGACCAAATTTGGCCCGGAGGGAAGGAAAGTTAAAGAACCAGTGGAAAAAGATTCTAGGATTTTAACAGGCAATATTGGTGAAGGATGCCCAATCCAGGTTCAAAAAAACAGAGCATATGAAGAGGAAACAGAAGATGATGGATGGGGGAGATAAAAAGGAGTGCTGAAAATCCAAATTTTGAAGATATCTTTCAAGAAAGATTGGTAAATCACTTCAACATTCAGAAAACATCTTCCTGCTTAATGAATAAATAGGATATTGAATTTTTTAAATAATAATAAAATTATCAAATTAAAATTTCAAAGAAATCAAAAATAAGTTTGAAATTTTTTGATGTATATATACCTATTGTACTATTTTTGATTTTCTTATCAATAATTAGAACTTCATCTTAATAAAAATGAAATTTTATATATATTTCTTTGATAATTATAATTCAATTGAATTGAAGAAACAAATAAGAAATAAAAGAATAAATAATAAATAAAAGAATAAATAAGAAATAAAAGAATAAATAAGAAATAAAATAATAAAAAAGAAATAAAATAAAAAATAAAATAAGAAATAAGAAATAAGAAATAAAATGAGAAATGAGAAATGAAAAAATAAATAAGGAATAAAGGAATAAATGAGAAATAAAGGAATAAATAATAAATGGGAAATGTTAAATTCACAAATCCGTACATGAATCAAAGAGTTGTGGATGCTACTCAAAGGGCCATGTGAGACCCTACACAACTCAAATGAGCTTTTTGGCATGCTACACAACTCAAATGGGCTGTGTGGCAAGCTACACAACTCAAATGGGCCATGTGGCATGCTACACGTCCCATTTGAGTTGTGCAGTAGTGTAAACAACTAAAATCAAGTTGTGTAGCCTCCACTAAATAATAAATGATAAATTATAAACTATAAATTATAAATTATAAATAATTAATAATAAATTATAAATTATATATAATAAATAGTAAATAATTAATAATTAATAATTAACAATAAATAATAAATGATAAATAATAAATAATAAATAATAAATAATAAATAATAAATAATAAATAATAAATAATAAATAATAAATAATAAATAATAAATAATAAATAATAAATAATAAATAATAAATAATAAATAATAAATAATAAATAATAAATAATAAATAATAAATAATAAATAATAAATAATAAATAATAAATAATAAATAATAAATAATAAATAATAAATAATAAATAATAAATAATAAATAATAAATAATAAATAATAAATAATAAATAATAAATAATAAATAATAAATAATAAATAATAAATAATAAATAATAAATAATAAATAATAAATAATAAATAATAAATAATAAATAATAAATAATAAATAATAAATAATAAATAATAAATAATAAATAATAAATAATAAATAATAAATAATAAATAATAAATAATAAATAATAAATAATAAATAATAAATAATAAATAATAAATAATAAATAATAAATAATAAATAATAAATAATAAATAATAAATAATAAATAATAAATAATAAATAATAAATAATAATAATAAATAATAAATAATAAATAATAAATAATAAATAATAAATAATAAAGAAATAAATAATACATGATAAATAATGAATAATGAGATAATAAATAATAAATTATAAATTATAAATTATAAATTATAAATAATGAATAATGAAATAAAAATAATAAATCATAAATTAGTAATAATGAAGTGTATTTTTTCTGTCAGAATCCTGGATGCCAAGATCCTTGCTATCCTTTGGCTACCAAAGTTGATAGAGTAAGTAATAAATATATTATTCAATAAATTCAGCAAAAATACGTGAAATATTTAATTGGCCAAAAAGTCCCATAGTGATGACGTGGTATTTTGGTCTTGTCTTTCCTAATTATTTAAAAATATCAGGAATTGGATTTCAAGGGTGGGAATTATTAATTAATTAATAATAAATAATAAATAATAAATAATAAATAATAAATAATAAATAATAAATAATAAATAATAAATAATAAATAATAAATAATAAATAATAAATAATAAATAATAAATAATAAATAATAAATAATAAATAATAAATAATAAATAATAAATAATAAATAATAAATAATAAATAATAAATAATAAATAATAAATAATAAATAATAAATAATAAATAATAAATAATAAATAATAAATAATAAATAATAAATAATAAATAATAAATAATAAATAATAAATAATAAATAATAAATAATAAATAATAAATAATAAATAATAAATAATAAATAATAAATAATAAATAATAAATAATAAATAATAAATAATAAATAATAAATAATAAATAATAAATAATAAATAATAAATAATAAATAATAAATAATAAATAATAAATAATAAATAATAAATAATAAATAATAAATAATAAATAATAAATAATAAATAATAAATAATAAATAATAAATAATAAATAATAAATAATAAATAATAAATAATAAATAATAAATAATAAATAATAAATAATAAATAATAAATAATAAATAATAAATAATAAATAATAAATAATAAATAATAAATAATAAATAATAAATAATAAATAATAAATAATAAATAATAAATAGTTGAGGGGCCCTAAACAACTCCCACAGGTTGTGTGGGGCCCTACACGACTCCCACAGGTCCTGTGGGGTTCTACACAACTCCAACAGGTTCCGTGGGGCCCTACACGACTCCCACAGGTTCTGTGGGGCCCTACACAGCTCCCACAGGTTGTGTGGGGCCCTACACGGCTCCCACAGGTTGTGTGGGGACCTACACGGCTCCCACAGGTTGTGTGGGGCCCTAAACGACTCCCACACAACTGGAGCGATGAATCTAACATTACCCATAATGAATAAAGTAATAAATAATAAATAGAGGAATAAAAAATAAATAAAGTAAGAAGAAAGTAATAATTGCCAAGTGAAAAGGGGGAATTCATGATCAATCAGGTTAAAGGGGTCAATTCAAATGAAAATCTTGAACGAACTCAGGCAATTTTCAAAGATTACAAGCCATTTTTCAAGAGTTGTTTTCCTCATAAGAATGGCATTCAATCAATTTTGAAATATACTTTAATCTTCCTTTGCATAAACTCAAATTGAAAATACAATTGAATTACTACTTGAGATGATATTTTAAGTTAAAAGGTTCCAGAGGTGGATCATTTTTACCCAGTATAAACCCTGAGGGGGATCTGAGTTCAGGTGGTGGTGAGGAGTCTGAGGGTGGTTGTGCTGATTGTGGTGCTCAGTTAATTGTTTTGTGAGAATTAGTGTAGTTTTTCTGATAGTGGCTCCCATTTAATGTTGGTTTCATGATGTGAGATTAATTTCAGGGCTGTGGTGAAGAGGATTAGGGTGGTTTTTCTGGGGGTGGTTCTAGTTCAATTTTGATGTGAGGATTTGAGTTGGGGATTGATTTTAGGTGGTGGAAAGGAGGAAAGACTGGAGATTTTTGACTGGTGAAATGTAGTGTAAATTTTCTGAGGTGGAGGGTATCCATTCAAAAGCCCAGATGGAAATTTTGGTAATTGGTTTTATTTTTTGATCCATCCAGTCTGAAAATAAAAATAAAAATGTGAATAATCCAAATTCATCTTTAGCTTGACCATATTGATTTCAGGACTCCTAAATAATATTAAATTTTTACTCTTGATTTGGATAGATGATTTTTGAAATATTTTTTATCTTTTTCATCAGGAG
Source organism: Puccinia polysora (assembly GCA_025617555.3). Lineage (NCBI taxonomy): Eukaryota > Fungi > Basidiomycota > Pucciniomycetes > Pucciniales > Pucciniaceae > Puccinia > Puccinia polysora. The sequence continues at coordinate 25,516,427 of CM062641.1, read as the reverse complement.
AAAAATTCTGGTATGCTGGAGCCAGATCTTTAACACTGGCGTAGGCCAATTTGGCCAAGAGAACTTGGTCTTGGTCAAATTAACTCTGGGTTTCTTGTAGAATATTTATCCATTTCACACCTCAAACTCAAGGCTTGTTGTTTTAAATCATCATCAAAATCCCTCCACCCCTCAGTATAGTCTACCTCAGTCTAATAGTATGACACAAAAGCATGATTAAAATCAAATCCATTCCACTTAATACTCTTGTATTTAATAAAAAGTGACTGTCTCTCTCCACAAGATCAGTAATAATTTAAAAGCACACTTTCAATCTGCAGTGAAATCTTGAACTAGTTCCAATTAAGCTCTGCAATTGGGTTCAAACCTTTTCACTTCTATTTTCTGTCAGCTTTTTATTTTTAAAAGGCCTATTTATCAACCCAATCCTTTTCCATTAAAAATTTAACAACCAGTTTACAACTTGTATAGCCAATTCTCCAATTAATTGTAAACATCATCAAGCCATTCTATTCCCAGTACTTTGCAAATTTTTCCATCCAACCAATTTTTTTACTCTGGCAGGCAAATTTTATTTTATCTTCATTTTTGCTTTGAATTTCCATTTTGTCATTTCTTTCATTCTACCTTGTAACTAGATGAAATCATTAAATTTAGGTTTTCACTGAATCCTTTCTATTCCTAGCTAGAGAAGTCATCTATCAGGCTGTACCTAGTTGTTCTCATCACAGTGTAGATTCAATTAAAATGCAAAGTACTTCACCTTTATATGGTTTCCTCAGTTATTTAATTTCATATATTCTCAAATAATTAATCACAGCAAGTCTTTACATCAAAATTTTCATCCATTTCCTCTTCAGGAACTTTTCTCTTGTACCCTGCACTTGAATTCAAACTTTAAACCTTTAACTTCAAAGGATAGCCTTCATAACTTTGAGATTTCTTGTAGCATTTTTCTTTCTCATTTTTGCCAAATCCAACTAATCCTCACTCCTCTTAGTACTTGGGTTGGCTGGATGAAAATCCACTTGAAAACATATGAATCATGAAATTAGCCTTGCAGACAAAAATGTTGTAAACTAAACTCTTGTCTTTATTAAAAAAAGGTTGAAAATCAACAGATTTTCTAATTTAAAAAAGGGAGAATGGTTGGTCATTTTTTTTAAAAACAGATTATTGTATAAATGAACAGGTTTCATTTTCTTCCAATCAAGACATTTTTTGCCATAAAATTTGATTTTTTTAATCAAGGGGATTTTGGTACAATCAATAAATCCAATGAAAACTGGGAATCCTTCTGCCTCAATTAACTGAAATTTCTCCTTCTGCTTTTCCTTAGTTGGCTATAAAAGGTCTGAAAGTATTGATCTGGGGAAATTATTGAACTAAAATTTAAAGAACACCACTGCGGCAGCACAAATTGCACAAAGAGTGACATAGTTGAAAGTTTTTTTATGAAAACCTAATGTAGTCAACACTGAACCAATATCTTGTACCCACAAAGCCACTTGTTTTGTCTCTTTTCTTCATTCATTAAAACTTTACTTAACTCATTGTCATCCCTGACCCCACGCTGTCCTCATTCCAGGTATTTCTAATTTTATTTTAAATTATCCATAAGTCTTGTTCCAATAACCTAAACCTTGTCTCTGTTGTCTGTTTAGGTTTGCTCTTATCCCTTTTTACTCTTCTATCTTGTGATTTGTGTGTTCACCCAAATATTGGTCCTTCTGCCAAAAGGTAAAACATATTGAGCAATTGATCCATTCATTCAAAATTTACTTAAATCATTGTCATCCCTGACTCCACGCTGTCCTTGTTCCAGGTTTGCCCTTATCTGGTTCTACTCTTCTATCTCATAATTTGGGTGTTCACCCAAATCTTGGTCCTTCTGCCAAAATGTTTGCTCTTTTCTGGTTTTATCTTCTATCTCATGATTTGGGTGTTCACCCAAATCTTGGTCCTTCTGCCAAAAGTCCAATAGGTTATGAGCCCAGCTTGCGCTTAGGATTTTTAATTACCAAAAAAGTTGGACATATCCAAAAAACTAGATACTCTAAACAATACCAACTTCATGTACTTGAATGCGAAAATTAAAATTTATTTCATGCAACATGGTCTTGTGTGCTTCCTTGGTACCAACCCTATAATTCTCCCAAATGAGGATCCAGTACAATTTGAAGAGAAAAAGATCAAGAAAGCTGGAGTTATTCTTCATTACATGGGACAAGATAACTACAAAAAAGTTGTAACTGAAGAGAAAAAGCAACAACCAGAAGTCCTGTGGAAGTTACTTGTAAACCACTACGAATCATCCTCAAGCAATAATCAATCAAAAATTTACCAAAAATTTCTCAAGTTGACCTATTATAACAACCTCTCTCTATTTTTCAAGGAGCTTGAAGTTCACCTCAAAGAAATGAATGCAGTAGGACTTACAAATGGACCTCTTGGTTCTCATCTGTACAAAACTATACTAGCCAAATCCATTGTCAACAAGCTTCCCAATTCCTTTGCCTCCACAAAGGACCTCCTGTTTCTTAAGCAACCATTAAAAATTATGTCAGTCAAAGATACTCTTCAAATTAAAATACAGACACCAACTAAACCTCCTCATCCACCATTAAATCTGAAGAAAGCGCCCTAGCTACAAAATCTAAACTCCAAGTCTGCACCAATGGGAAACAAAACCCAAAAACAAAGCACTCTGAAGCAGAATGAAAAGAGATAAATCAGAAAGAAAAAGCTGCCAATGCAAACAAGTCAGATCAGGACAGTATCACCTCAAGAGCCACTGCCAATGCACTCCAATGCCTGACACAGGCCCTCAGAGCCACTCCACACCCTCACTTGCAGTAACTAAACAGCTGTGCCAGTCACCACATGTTGAAGGATAGGGTTCTCTTTGCTGAGTATCAACCAAGGAAATCCAAAGTCCAGTTGGCTGAAGGAAAAACCTTGCCAATTGTTGGAGATGGCTACGTACTGGAAAGAACCATTTCCAATTCCACTATTTGCATGAAAGCACTCCACATACCCAAACTAATTTCCCCTTTGATCAGCTATGGGTATCTTTACAAACACCAAAGCAACCTGATCAGAATAGACAGTATTAACTTCTACCTAGTCAGAAACGGAGCAAAAATCTTCAAAGGCAAAATGATTGGAAACATGCTATTCATTGACCTAAAAACAGTCTTATCTGGTGAGTCTCTGCCAGTAGGAAATGAACAATGTTTCTCCATCACAACTTACAACATAAAAATACTACACAGCCAAGCAGGTCACCTGTCAGCTATCTGATACCAGGAACCTTGAAGTCCTTTAGCTACAGAGAGTGATAGAAGATACTGGAATAATAATAATAGTATTCCAATGATAAACACGTGAAAAGCTTAAACAATGAATATTTTAAGAGCTGGTGCAAGGTATAATTGGTTTGGTTAAAAAGGTTTTTCAATATTTTATAAAAGAGGTTCCACAGTATTATACTACTGGGGGTATTTACAGACAAACAAACGCTCTCCAAGGGGCCTCTTTAGGCAGTTTAAGAACCTTGGAATGAAGATGGGTGCCTTAGAAAGGGCTTATTCAACTGATATGGCTGGGCAAAACAGCACAATGGCCAAGAAAGGAAGGGAAACACTCACTCTGAGCACTTTACCACAAAAATCCTGCAATAATAGGAAGGGTTTCAGAGCAGATGGGGTGGATTGCCTGAATAAACTTCAAGGGTTGATTGGTTTTAATAAATAAATAATAATATTACAGACTTGGTCATAAATCACTTTCTTGGATTCTTCATAAGCACTTGACTAACAATGAAACGGTGTCTGATTGGTAATAATAATTCTTGGTAAACTGATGGGGAATAATAGGTCAAAAGAGGTCTGTATAAATATCTTTTTGGGGTGACTATGAGCTTCTCAGGGTACGTAGAGAGGATTCTGCTCTTGGGCTGAGGCTGTCAGGCCAGTCAGGGAAAGATTAGCACGTCTACTTGGTGCTGGTAATCAGATGACCTCAGATCTGCTGGATTTCTGTGTCATTTTAGCAACAGGATCTGTTAATCTGTTATGGTGTAACTGTGATCATTCTGCACTCATCCTTCATTTGTACTACTAATATTGTTTTAAAGTGGACAGATGTGAACATTTACTGATTTTCCATCATCTGCTGAGCACTTAGGTAGTTTTCAAAAATTTTTATGATGACTTCTAGTATTGTTTTGTGGTCTTTGAAGATCAGGATAAGTGATTTACGTGGTAATCCTTAATATTTTATTTATTATAAAAAAATAATTACACTTAGTTTCTTATTAATTTTGTTTAAGTTTTATAGTTTTTAGACTATTACTAATGCATATGCCAGGTTATTACATGTGCCAGCTAACCCTAACTAGGTTGTAGCTCTCTTGAGCAGCACCTGGTTGTCAGATTTGTCACAACTGATCCAGGCGCGGGGATAAGTCAATTCAGATGCGCGCGGGGTAGGATCCACTGCGTGCGTGGCAAAATTAGCTGCGCATGTGACCTCTGTATGCGGGAATGTGTAGCTATGGGTATGTAGGGCTGTGTAAGGATGCGGGGATGCACGCAGGAATTGTGACATAACACATTTCCGTGTGTAACTCCTAAAATATACAAAACACTCCAATTCTGAGTGAAATTTAGTTGTAAAACCTATACGTGACATTACATGTGAAACATTGAAATGGCCAGAAAGTTCCATATTGGTGTCATGTCTTTTGGTCCCTTTTTTATTTAATTATTTAAAAATAGAAGGAGTTGGATTTCCAGGGTGGGGTCAGGGACTGACCCTACCTAATTTTGGGTGTGGAATCCATTCCTGCAATAATATTAATGGATTTCTCGCTCCTTCTTTAGTTAATTTTAATTTTCTTATTTAATTGTTTTAATATCATATTTCTTCTGTTACTTTGACAGGTTTCTCTTTACATAGTAGCAAGCTGACATCACCCAAGTCAAGAAGTGCTAGAGAAGATGTATGATATACAAATTAAATTGCCCCACTGCAACATATGTCTTCTCTCCAAATCTCATCAACTAACATTCAGCAGAAGCCTACCTAAGGCCTCTCATGCACTGGAGACAATCTTCATGGATCTCAGCACAAAAATTTCCAGTCCTTCTCTCTCCAACTGATATTAATACTTTAAAATAACCAACTGGAATACACAATATTGCCATGTTTACATTCTATCTAGTAAATCCAATTGCTTCAAAAACTTTGTTGCCTTCTATAGCCAGAAATCTCTCCAATTGTCCTTCCCACTAAAGAATGTTTTAGTAGATGGAGGTGGGGAATTCAATTCATTCCAATTCACCTTGTTCCTCTGTGATAAGGGTGTCAACATGCATGTGAATTTGCCACATACTTCATGACAAAATTCTGTAGCTGAATGGAGCAATTGAAGTACTTCCAAAAATGCCTGAACCCTTCTCAAGCAGTAAAAGCTCCCTCTGAGATACTGGGGAGAGGCCATAAGTACTGCAGTTCATCTTGAGAACATCACTCCATCCAAAAACCTAAACTAGAAGAGTCCCTTTGAGCTCTGGCACGGTCACCAATTCAACTTAGACCTCCTGCGTCCCTTTGGCTGCTTAGCTTGCAAAAATATTCCAAAGAAGATCAGAGACGGAAAGTTTGGTGATACTGCTATTAAGGGATTGACAATGTGGTAGTCCAAACCTGTCCTATAGCCATCAGACTCACTTTTCTAGTGTAACAACAGCTCAACCCCTTGAATTAAACTCAGAAATGGATTCTACATCAAAAATAACCCATAGTCACTAAGCCAAAGTACCCCTCTATCTCTCATGGATTAAAAGATACAGTCCAACAAAACTCCAACTGTGGCAAACTCATACCCAACCAGGTGTCACATCTCTGTAGAAGACACAAGAAATACCTTGTAAACTCTCAAATACATGCCAGTAACAGCTTGCCCTCAATACCAGGACCATACAACAACCCTGTCACCCCAACCATAATACAGCAATACAGACACATGAGGCAGTACAGCTAGTTCAGTTCCTATCACCTCACCCAGAAAGCAAGCAAATATACATACAGGAGGCTGTACAGAAGTGTACAGGAACAGTGCAGGAAGGGGGAAGTGGAACCAGTCTCAACCAGGACCAAACAAATAAGCAAACATACATACATAAGGCTGTGCAGAAGTATACAAGAGAAATATATGTGGGAGGAAGTGGAACCAGGCTCAACCAGAACCATGCAGTAACAAACAAACTCAGCACCACACAAAAATTTATGCAGGCAGAAGCATGTGATACCAAACAAACTACCAGAACCATGCAGTAACAAACAAACTCAGCACCACACAACAATTTATGCAGTCAGAAGCATGTGATACCAAAAAAACTACCAGAACCATGCAGTACCAAACAACCTCAGCACCACACAGCAATTTATGCAGTCAGAATCATGTGATACCAAACAAACTACCAGAACCATGCAGTAACAAAAAACCTCAGCACTACACAGCAATTTATGTAGTCAGAAGCATGTGATACCAAACAAACCACCAGTACAAGTACCACGGGCCTACCCAGAAATATATGCAGGCAGTCAAGACCATGCAGCACCAAACAAATCACCAGTGAATGAACAGCAGAACATGTAGGGAGAATCAAGTAGCACCAGACCAACCATTAGTACTGCACAGGAATACATTGTATCTGCACTTCACAGCATTTTATGCAGGGCTGTGCATGCATGAAACCCCTGTAACAGCTTTTCCCAACCAGCAGAAATGCCTCATGTAACTGTACAAGCCTTTTCCCAACCAGAAGAAATGCCTCATGTAACTGTACCAGCTTTTTCCAACCAGCTAAAATGTCTCATGTAATTGTATCTCACTGTTCCTCACCAGAACAGGGTGAAACCTCAGGGGCAGCCTTGAGCACCCCTGGGGGCAGGATTTTCTATTTAAGGAGGGCCCCTCTGCCCTATCCAAGTTGGAGGACCACTCATCACCCATCCCAAGCTATCCCCTCACACACGCATCTCAGGCCCTCTGGCCCATCTCATCATCCATCTGTGGTACCTACCCAGATAAAATATCAGTAGTGAATCAGTTATAAAAAGGAAACAAGAAATCAGAAACCAAGTTATTACCCATCTTTAGCCAATTAAACCACCCAACAGGTGCTTGAAAAAGGGTTCTTCTGTGACCTAAATATTCAGCACCATATTAAAGAAACCCCACCCATTAGTTAATAAATAACCCTTACAAAGAAAGAGAGCACAACAAAAAGAAACTACCAACCTTTCCTCTGCCCAGCCCCCTGTGGGTAAACCCATCCTTGGGTCCTCTCCTGAACCACCCCTTTTGATAAAAACCTTGAACCCTTTAATATTGGGATACTGGTTAAGATCACATATATCTGATCAATAATTAACCAATAATCCAATAAATCTGGTCTATTCTTCAACAAACCCTACCAATAACAATTAATAACTAATCTAGGTCTGATCTGAGACCTATATTAAGTCTCAAAGAAACCAGCCATTAATTTAAATAAATTATTGTGCTGACTTACTAAAGTACTAGAAGGGCAGGCAATTCAAAACCACTCTTAGTATATACTAATACTCCAAAGGAGAAGAAGTATTACTAACTTCCCCTTCAAGGACTGCCAGCAAGCTATTTGCTACTTTATTTATATAATCCCACTGGAGTCTCTACAACAATGGGTTATCAGATTGTGTTTGACAATTAGAGGATACTCACTTCTGATAGAACCATGGAGTGTATTCATGACATCAAATTTGTTGAGGATGAATTTCCAGGTCTTACCATCTTTGGAAATTACAAAAAATTCTCAATTCCCAACCTCACGCTTGAAGGATTGACTATCAACACATCCAGCTACAACAATGAGCTTGTTGATGAGGTTTGACCACCTTGTCCAACCCTTGATGAGCCAACACACCCCAACACAGCAACCAAATCACCCAATTTTCCTGAGCCATCTCCCTTGTTTCCATCCACAAATCAACCAAAATCTTCCTCTTGTCCTCCCAGGAAAACAGGCAAACCCAAACCTGGATGGAATTGGGTGCTCACTTCCAACAAGCCTTCAAAACATATCTCAGCCAACCATGACCCAAGCCATATACTAGACCATCATTGCAGAGCTCATTTAGCCTCTGCAGACATCCCAGATGACATCAAAAGAGAATTTGCTATCATCTCCAATCCTAACAATATTCTAACATTGTATCTTAAAGAAATAAACTCAACCAATGCTGACCACTGGATCAAGGCTATCAATGCCAAAATTGAAGCCATGATCAGGTTAGGCGTGTGGGAAGTCATACCAATCCCCTCAGAATTCACCCTACTCAATACGGTCTGGGTTTTCTTGAAGAAGGTGGACACTGGCGGCAACATCATTAAACAGAAAGCTTTTCTTTGTGCCCAAGGGAGCAGACAGGTAGAAGGTGAAGACTACTATGAAACATACGCACCCACAAGACAATCAGTAGCTCTTCAAACAGAAATCAGTGTTGGACTCTCCAAAGACTACAAAATCCATCAGATGGACGTCAAAAACACCTTTCTCAATGGAAAACTCAACAAATACGTCTATCTCAGAATTCTGGCTGGATTTGATGCTCCAAAAGGTCACTGCCTCAAGCTCATCAAGTCAATTTATGGCCTGAAGCAAACTCCCAGAGTATGGTAAAATGAATTGAAGGCATTCTTTTATTCAATCCATTTCTGTCTCAGTGATGCTGATCAATGAATGTTTGTTTTGAAGGTAAAGGGGTGGGAGTGCTTTGTCCATGTTTATGTTGAAAATATGGAAATTATTTTGAACATTGTGGATTGGTTCAAACAACTCATCACCGTCACCTATCTTATGGACAATCTAGGCCCAGCTACCAATCTCTTTGGAATCAAGCTAATTTTCTCAGAAGGCTCAATCTTCATGTCCCAGTCACTGTATGCCAATTGCATCCTTGAAAAACACAACTTGTCTCCATGCTGAGGAGTGGCAACACTAATGGTGCCCAACCCTTGCCTTCAGAATTCCTCTGATGAAGACCATGTTGCCTTCATCAACACCAACCACAACTATAGGTCTCTTAAATTATGTTGCAGTCTCTACTTGCCCCAAAATATCTTTTGATGTCTCACAACTGTCTCAGCATCTGGAGGGTCCATGCCTCACCCACTGGAATGCTATAATTCACCTCTTGCAATATCTATCTACAACCCTTGATCTTGGAATAAATCTCTGAAAATCTCCCCAACATAGCTTTTGCTGTCTCACAAATGTCTCAGAATCTGGAGGTTCCAGGCCTCACCCACTGGAATGCTATAATTCACCTCTTGCAATATCTATCTAAAACCCTTGATCTTGGAATAAATCTCTGCAAATCTCCCCAACATAGCTTTTGCTGTCTCACAACTGTCTCAGAATCTGGATGTTCCAGGCCTCATCCACTGGAATGCTATAATTCACCTCTTGCAATATCTATCTACAAACCTTGATCTTTGAATAAATCTCTCCAAATCTCCCCAACATAGCTTTTTCTGCCTCAAAACTGTCTCAGCATCTGGAGGGTCCAGGCCTCACCCACTAGAATGCTATAATTCATCTCTTGCAATATCTATCTACAACTCTTGATCTTGGAATAAATCTCTCCAAATCTCCCTCCAAACCCTGCTTCAAGTCTGCGCCAACGCAGATTACACCAACTGCTCTGAAACCCATCATTTATACTCTGGGTATGTTGTTCAGCTGGACAAATCTTTCCTTTCCTGGCGCTCTGAAAAAAAGCCCACTGTGTCTACCTCCGCCACAGAAGCAGAATAAAAGGTGTTTTATGATGGAGTTCTGGAGGCATTCTGGGTGGGCAATCTCCTGCAATCTCTCCAGCAGAAACTGCCCCACCCGCCTGAAATCCTGGTAGAAAATCAAAGTGCCATTGCTCTAGGCAACAAACCAATGTATCAGCCAAAAACCAAGCACATTCAAACCAAATTCTACTGGATACAGGAAATGATCTTGTCCAATGTAGTGAAGGTCTCCTACATCCAAACCAACCTCATGAAAGCAGACTTCCTGAAAAAATCACTTGCGCGGATAAAACACCAAACAGAAATCAACCATCTGAATCTAAAGGTTATTTGATTGGGGGGGAGTATTGAACTAAAATTTAGAGAACACCACTGGAGAAGCGAAAACTGCACAAAGAGTGACATAGTTAAAAGTTTTTTTATGAAAAACTCATGCAGTCAACACCAAACCAATATCTTGTAACCACCAAGCCACTCCTTTTGTTTCTTTTCTTTATTCATTCAAACTTTACTTAACTCATTGTCATCCCTGACTACACACTTTCCTTGTTCCAGGTATTTCTAATTTTCATTTGAATTATCCATAAGCATTGTTCCAATAACCTAAACCTTGTTTCTGTTGCCTGTTTAGTTTTTCTCTTATCCAGTTGCACTCTTCTATCTTGTGATTTCTTTGTTTACCAAGATCCTGGTCCTTCTGCCAAAAGGTACATATTGAGCAATCAATCCATTCATTAAAACTTTACTTAACTCATTTTCATCCCTGACTCCACGCTTTTCCCCTTCCAGGTTTTCTCTTATCCAGTTGTACTCGTCCATCTTGTGATTTGCGTGTTAACCCAAATCTTTGTCCTTCTGCCAAAAGGTTTGCTCTTATATTCCGTTTTTACTCTTCTATCTTGTGATTTGCATGTAAACCCAAATCTTGGTCCTTCTGCCAAAATGTTTGCTCTTATTTGTTTTTACTCTTCTATCTTGTGATTTGCATGTTCACCCAAATCTTGGTCCTTCTTCCAAAAGTCCAATAGAAAGAAGTGATGAATCTTTGGGTGTAAAATTGGACTGTTTCACAAACAGTTGAGAAAATATTTTCTAAGAAATGGAAGGTGTCTATGTTTCCATTTTATCCCAATCTTCACAGAGAAGTTGCAATGTGGATAGCAAAATTTCATTAAACTGCAAGTTGGATAGCAGGAACACATTGATGATTCCGAGATTCATTATGGAAGATGTGATGGTTTTCAATCATCCAAAAAACTTTCATGGATGATTAAGGAGTTTAACATAGTTAGCAGAAGACCTTTTCAGGGAGGAGATTTATATTTTACCATGATATAATCATGCCCTCAATTCTACTGAAATCATGCTTTTTTTCAAATAGGGTGTAATTTTAGTATTATTATTTTGCTAAAATCATGCCTTTTGCCATGATTTCCAACAAGAAGAAAATGCAATATAAATATATATGCCCAAGACATGAACATAGAATTTTGATTACTCTATTCATGCCTTTCAAAAGGTTTTCCTGAATCAAAGTGAGTTAAACCTTATATATAAGGTTTCACAGCATTTTCTAGGGTGGGAATGGCATGCCCCCCTGTTTCAAAAATACAAGGGGGGCTGGAACTTCTGGAAGCCCCAGAGGCTTTGAAATCCACAGAGTTTCACAGTGACAAAGATTCCATTAAAAACACACACAAGCAGTGTTTTTAATGGTAGCCGGCCTTGGTTGTGGTGGTGGAAACCACCACCAGAGCCTTGCCTCCTTTTTTTTCAAAAATAACTGTTAATTTTCTTTTTTGATATTTTTTTATGGCATCTATGAGTGCAGTGGGTGTGGGAATTGAAAAGAGCCCCCTTTGTTTTTTCATCTTTTTTTGGAAGTCTTGTTTTCTTCTTTCCTGTTTGTATATATTTTGATATTTAAAAATGCATTATAGTTATTTATACTATTTAATGTATCATGATTCAAAACAATACAAATGAAATTCTTCTGCATGAAAAAAACTTTGAACATATTTTTTTTGAAACGTTTTTCATGCATTTGCATAGGATTATTAGTTTTTGAACTAAATTATCAGCAGTTTTCATGTCTTTCCCATATATTTCCATTTAGAAAGGGTAACAAGCAACCATGAATTGAAAAAATTCATTTCATTTTTCTCATACCTTGAGGATATTCAGTTCCCATCATTTATTCTTTATTATTTTTATTTAATGGCAATTATTCTTATTTCTTATTTCTAATTTATATTATTTATTATCATTTATTATCATCAAACTATGATGAGTTATCTGTATTTATTATTCATTTTGATAGTTTATTTATGAGGATTTTGATTTGTCATTTTAATTTATTGTTTATTGTTTATTGTTTATTTCTCATTATTTATTATTTATTATTTATTATTTATTATTTATTATTTATTATTTATTATTTATTATTTATTATTTATTATTTATTATTTATTATTTATTATTTATTATTTATTATTTATTATTTATTATTTATTATTTATTATTTATTATTTATTATTTATTATTTATTATTTATTATTTATTATTTATTATTTATTATTTATTATTTATTATTTATTATTTATTATTTATTATTTATTATTTATTATTTATTATTTATTATTTATTATTTATTATTTATTATTTATTATTTATTATTTATTATTTATTATTTGTTATTTATTATTTATTATTTATTATTTATTATTTATTATTTATTATTTATTATTTATTATTTATTATTTATTATTTATTATTTATTATTTATTATTTATTATTTATTATTTATTATTTATTATTTATTATTTATTATTTATTATTTATTATTTATTATTTATTATTTATTATTTATTATTTATTATTTATTATTTATTATTTATTATTTATTATTTATTATTTATTATTTATTATTTATTATTTATTATTTATTATTTATTATTTATTATTTATTATTTATTATTTATTATTTATTATTTATTATTTATTATTTATTATTTATTATTTATTATTTATTATTTATTATTTATTATTTATTATTTATTATTTATTATTTATTATTTATTATTTATTATTTATTATTTATTATTTATTATTTATTATTTATTATTTATTATTTATTATTTATTATTTATTATTTATTATTTATTATTTATTATTTATTATTTATTATTTATTATTTATTATTATTTATTATTTATTATTTATTATTTATTATTTATTATTTATTATTTATTATTTATTATTTATTATTTATTATTTATTATTTATTATTTATTATTTATTATTTATTATTTATTATTTATTATTTATTATTTATTATTTATTATTTATTATTTATTATTTATTATTTATTATTTATTATTTATTATTTATTATTTATTATTTATTATTTATTATTTATTATTTATTATTTATTATTTATTATTTATTATTTATTATTTATTATTTATTATTTATTATTTATTATTTATTATTTATTATTTATTATTTATTATTTATTATTTATTATTTATTATTTATTATTTATTATTTATTATTTATTATTTATTATTTATTATTTATTATTTATTATTTATTATTTATTATTTATTATTTATTATTTATTATTTATTATTTATTATTTATTATTTATTATTTATTATTTATTATTTATTATTTATTATTTATTATTTATTATTTATTATTTATTATTTATTATTTATTATTTATTATTTATTATTTATTATTTATTATTTATTATTTATTATTTATTATTTATTATTTATTATTTATTATTTATTATTTATTATTTATTATTTATTATTTATTATTTATTATTTATTATTTATTATTTATTATTTATTATTTATTATTTATTATTTATTATTTATTATTTATTATTTATTATTTATTATTTATTATTTATTATTTATTATTTATTATTTATTATTTATTATTTATTATTTATTATTTATTATTTATTATTTATTATTTATTATTTATTATTTATTATTTATTATTTATTATTTATTATTTATTATTTATTATTTATTATTTATTATTTATTATTTATTATTTATTATTTATTATTTATTATTTATTATTTATTATTTATTATTTATTATTTATTATTTATTATTTATTATTTATTATTTATTATTTATTATTTATTATTTATTATTTATTATTTATTATTTATTATTTATTATTTATTATTTATTATTTATTATTTATTATTTTTTATTTATTATTTATTATTTGTTATTTGTTATTTATTATTTATTATTTATTATTTATTATTTATTATTTATAATTTATTATTTATTATTTATTATTCATTATTCATTATTCATTATTTATTATTTATTATTTATAATTTATAATTCATAATTGATAATTTATAATTGATAATGTATTATTGATAATTTATTATTTATTATTTATTATTTAGTGGAGGCTACACAACTTGGTTCTAGTTGTTTAGCGTGCCATTAAACTCAAATGGGACGTGTAGCTTGCTACACAGCCCATTTGAGTTGTGTAGCATGCCACACGGCCCATTTGAGCCATGTAGCATGCCATACGGCTCATTAGAGTCGTTTAGGGTGCCATACGGCCCATTGAGACCTGTACAGAGTTGTGTACATGGCTTAATGAGCCCTCAATTTAACCTTTTCCCTTGAGAAATCAAAGCGGAAAAATGATGTCAAAGTGTGCGCCAAGTCATAATGCAAGACTATGAGTCTGCCCTGTTCCCACCAGATAGGTGAACTACTAGCGTCAAGAGTATCCCTTGTGCCTGAGGATTTTTATCCTCAGTGGAGGTTGGATTATTAACCTTGCATTTCTAGCTCTGTAAGGTGGTTTAATTTGATTAATGCTTTTTGATAAATGCTTTTTTGAATGATACTTCCTAATTTACAAATATTTGGTCCTTTGGAATTATGAAAGTTTTGATTTTGATGAAATGCTCAGCAATTGTCAGTTACATGAGAAGCTCAATGCAATGATCTTGGGAAATCCTGAACAAGATTATCGTGGGCTGTTGAATTTCTTGAACCAGAAGACCATCAAGTATTGATCAAATCGAGTTGAACCTATATCCTTGCAATCAAGCAGAGGATGTCCAAAATTGACAAATACCCAGAGGCATGCTTCTCAATTTGAGCACTTTGAAAAGCAGCTTAAGCAAGAAAAGAGAATCAGAGGGTAACCAAATAAGAAAAGACAAAATATGGTAAGTCTTTCCTTTTTTGAAATGTTCATTTTTTGGTTTTAATCAACTGATGGTGATATGATGATAATTGTTAGTCAAATTCTGCAGGATCAGAATATGAATTTCATAGTTCAGAGGAAGGGACTGAAAGTCAATTATCTTCACTTAATTTGGAACAAGATTCCTCTTCAGAGAAAGAAGGCGTGCATGAAGCATCAACCAGAAGCTCATCTTTGGTGAGTATTGATGTGATTAATTAATTTTATTGGAATTTTGGCTGAGTTAGTTTTGATTATAGGAACCCCAATTGAAATACCTCAATCAGAATCCTGAGAAATTACATAAGTTCTTGGGTGAGGTTTGGAATCCAATTGGTGATGGGAATTGTGAATTTAGAGTCATTGCTAAATTGCTTGGGTATGATTAACATGGTTGGTTTAGAGTAAGGAAGGAAATGATTGAAAAATTGGAGAAAAATAAAGCATGCTACATAAAGATGCTTAGTGGTGCAAAATAGGCAGAAAATATTAAACAAAGACTTTTTGTTGAAGACATCAATGCAAAGATTCCCTTTTAAAAATGGCTGGATAAGTTGGATATGGTTCAAATGATAGCAGAAACATATGCCAGACCTATATGTTTCATTTCATTTGAGTCATGTTGTTCTCATAATCCAAGGAAAAAAGGATTTACAGATCAATCAGAGCCTATTTATATTTCCTTTGTCAAAAATAACCACTGGTTTCAATTCTTAATTGAGGGAGAAATGATTCCAATCCCTCCTATTGTAGCAAAACCCTCTGATTTCATTTCAAATAAAGCATCTGGTTGGGTTGATCATCTCAAAGATCAACTGCATGTGTATTCTAGATTATATAATTCAATTATAGAAATCATTTCATCATTGGTATTCCATATGAATTTTAAATTCTGATGCAGCTAACTTTTAATTCTATTAATATAAAGTTTTATCACATTTTGAACATCATCATGTTGAGTTTTTTGTGTTAACATCATTATTATGGGTGTTTTGAATGGGATTTTATTGGTAAGTCAGTTCCAGTTGTGTTGGGCTGATCCCATCATCAGGAGTATTTTTACTTCTTGTGAGGATATCAGCTTAACACAAGTTGAACTTGTTTTTTTTGGTGATTTCTATTTTGGGCTGGTAAAGTTACTTTTCTTTTTTTTGTGGTGTTTTTACTTTAGGGATTTTCAAGTGACTTGTCTTTTTTTTTGGTGTTTTCACTTTAGGGTTTTTCAAGTTGAACTTGTATTTTTTTGAACTTATACTTTAGGGCTGCTGCATAGACTCTTTCATTTTTTATTTGATTTTGGTGTTTTGGTTTTCTTCAGTTCTATTTGTTTTTTTATTTTTTTATACTTATTTTTATTTTTATATTATTTTTTATTTTTTTGTTTTGTTTTAGCCAAAAAATCAACATTTTTTTGATCTTATGGTTGATTTCTGTTTTTTTGTATTTTTATTCAGTTTTTTTTTAGCTTTTTATTTTTATTTTTTTTGGCCCACAACACCTGAATCCGTGTGGCACAGAAAAGGGCTACATTCCAGCTGTATACAAGGCCACACAACTCAAATTTAGTTGGTTATTGTGCCACAGGGCCAAGGCCGTTGTGTGGGAGCTCCACACCTACACTTGAGTTGTACAGCGGCTACACAACTACAATAAAGCCGTTTAGCATGCCACATGGCTCAAATGAGTTGTTCACATGGCTCATTTGGGCCTTGAATTTATCATCACTCTTTTTTTATTCCAAATAAAAAACAAGTGGTGAAAAAACCAAACATAAAATTTATGACATCAAGAAATCAATAACTCAATAATAAATTCCAAAAAAATATATAAATAAAATACAATAAAATGAATGAAGACAAGAAATATCAAAAAAAAAAAGAATTTAAGTATTAAATGAAGCAAAAAAATGGCCTCATTCAACAGCAAAATATATAGAAATAGTAGTAATAAAATATTCTAAAAAAAATATGAGTATATATATAATAAACAGGGGATGCAGAGCCAATGGGCATAGCTGCTATTAGGGTGTATCAGAGTTAGAAAACCTGAAATTTTTTGAATGGCCTGTTTCAACCCAAATCTGCCATTCGCCATTCCAAACCTGCCATTAAAAAATGAAAAAACCCACTTATTTTGCTTTGGGCCTGTCAGAGTTAACCGCAAATAAATAGGTTTTTTCAGATGTAGTATATAAAGTTTAATCTCTTCTTCCCATGCGTATGCAGACACAAGCAGAAAAATGCCCCCCTACCCCCCTCTATCTCTTTCTCTCTAAAATTCAATCAATGAAAACCAATAAGGAGCTCAAGAAACCAAACTGGATTGAGTACTGGGTCCAGGAGGCAAAAGGAATTAGCAATTCATCTCTCCCTCAAAAGCGCCCAATCACTCCATAAGATCTGCCAAGAACCCTTCAAGTTGATCATCCAAAATTGAATTAATGCTTCACTTTCATCCAGTACCAATGGTGTTCATCTTGGACAGGAAGATATGCCCATCACAATTTCTCAAAACCCTCTTGGTGAGAAGGCTATCATCAGGATCAGCGTTAACAACATTTCTGAATCTACAAGTGCTGTCAAGCAAGGTGCAACATATCTTGAGATTGGTACCTGTTGGCCAACTGGCACAAAACTCATCCCAGAACATAAGGTCATTGGTTTTTATCTTTTTCTTTTCAGTTGTAATACTCACCCCTACTTTACATTGAATCAATCATTACTGGTGTTTTCAACTTCTTGCTCTTGTGTTTATACAAGACCTAAGGGTGTTAAATTAATTTTTTTGGCTTTGAAAGATCAACTCCACTGGTGGTGATTGTTGAGCCTAATTTATCTTCAAAAAAAAGTTGAAAAAACTAGGAGTGGTTTTTTTCCAAGATCAAAAGTCTTCTGATTGACTTGTGCTGGTGGTGGTGTACTGGCTTGTTGTATCACTCATGCCTTTGTAACTCCTCTCAATTTGGACTAATGTTGTCAACAGGTACAGTCTACCCATTTGCTTTAAGGCTGTAAAAGGTTGACATGCCCTGGGGTTTGGGATGGCTTTTCAAGACTCCCTGAAGCCCCAGGGTATCTTTTGTCACCAGAAAATGGCCATGCTTTACAGAATTTACCACTGTCCAGACAATATCCTTAACAAATTTGAAAATTTGTTGAGGCGCAAGCCAATTTTACACCCTTGTTGCAATAAATTGGGCCTGTGCAACAGTTATCAAGTAGTTGGGGAGTGGGTTGGGTCAGGTCCCACCATTGTCCCTTCCATGGATCCTGGCTTAATAAGGGTTTGGTCTGCCCTTGCTAATCCAATTCCACCAGATCTTTGTGGAGTGACCAAAAGGGTCTTAGATAGGGTAAAGAAATGTTTCAAGGATGATTATATGGAGGAATGAAAAAAGGAGGTGACCATAAATGCAATTCACCCAGGTCTTTTGGGCATTCTGGGGCATGTTCAGGGTCTGGGGTTTGGGATGAGGCTCATACCCTGCGCAAAGCCCTGGGTTACAGCCTTATTTTCATCCACCCCCCCCCCACCCACCCAACACCCTCTCTCCCTCTCCAGATCTTTTTCATCATTAATTCAAGTGGATAATTTTCCAATTAGAGACTAATTGATTGATGGATGACTGATTTATCTGTTTTTCTAACTTGAACTTGGGTTATGTATGTATTTATGCATGTATGTTTTAATGTATGAATCAGTTGGAATAATAAACAAAAATATAAAAAAAAATGAAAGACACTCAAGAGAGAGACAGAGAGATGGAACCAAACAAAAATCCAGAGGACTTGGAATATTTTTAGATCAATAAATGGATGTATATATGTGTTTATAGAGATTTGGGTGTATGTATGACTACTCAGGAGAACCCTCCGTCATAAATAAATAAACAATGGAAAGCAGAGCAAATGATGGAATGATATGAAATCAGAAAAAAACAAAGTTTATTAGTTTGAGAACAAAAATACTTAACAACAACAGAAACAAGTATCTAGTGAGATGAAAATTATTAATTGATTGTATGAGGTGAATGCAGGAGAAAGAAGGAAGAGAATTGCAAGACTATCTCAAGATCCTCTTCCCCTCTATCCATAAAAAATTTCTCTTTTCTGACTCAGATCTAGACTTTGCTAGGCTAGCCACTCATCCAGAAGCTCTCAGGGATGGATGCTAGATTTGAGATCATCAAGGGTTTGAAAAATTAAACGTAGAATAGAGGAGCAATAACTTTCATACATGAATGCATATATCAGTATAAACCCAGCCCCCAAACCAAATCAGATTATTAATGTATGATAACTAGGCTTGAAGGGTGTTTTACCAGGCAATATTTCAATTGGGATGAAGCATTCCAATAATTCAATTTGATTGGGAGCAAAGATGGTCTTCTTTCTACTTTGTGCCACTACCTCCTTCTGACAGCCCCCAATGTAGCCTAACTGTTTCTCCCACCCTCCTCAAATCTGACTCACTGTTGGAGGTGATGATATTGACACAAAGTTTTAGAGTGGAGGGCAAGAGGAACCGTACAAGCCTTCAAATTTTTGAGAATATTAAATCCAATGATTATTGAAGAGAGGCCCATCAGAATTCATTTGATTCTTTGAGATAAATTTTTCACTGTTGTAGGTCAAGAATGTGAGCTCAAAGTGTCAGCTCTCTGATACCAGGAACCTTGCAGTCCTTTAGCTACAGAGAGTGATAAAAGAACTTGGAGCAATAATATTCCAAAGAATAAACACTTTAAAGCTCCAATAATGGTATGGTAAGAGCAAGTGCAAGGTTTATTTGGTTTGGTTATAAATATTTTAAATATAATATATAAAGAGGGGCCACAGTATTATACTACTGGGGATCTTTACAGACTAGCAACCTCTCTTCAAGGGGCCTCCTTAGGCAGTTTAAGAACCTTGGAATAAATATGGGTGCCTTAGAAAGGACTTATTCCACTAATGGCCGGGCTTAACAGCACAAGCGGCCTAGACAGGAAGGGAAACACTCACTCTGAGCACTTGACCACGAAAATCCTGGAATAATTGGAAGGGTTTCAGAGCAGATGGGGTAGATTGCTTGACTAAACTTCAATGGTTGATTGGTTAATAGAGGTAAATAATACTACTACAGACTAAGTCATAAATCACTTGCTTATCTTCATATAAGCACTTGATTAACAATGACACCGTGTCTGATTGATAATAAATAATTCCTGATAACTGATTAACTTCTTGGAAACAGGAGGGCAAAAGAGCCTGTTTAAATATTCCTTTTTGGGTGCTTGAGGACCTCTATAAGGGGTACTAGCCATGGGCTGAGGCTAGGGGGGCAATCAGGGCAAGATTGGCACGTCCTCAAGGTGCTGTTAGCCTGCTGGCCTTAGATCTGTCAAGGAACAGCTCCTTTTTAGCTGCAGGATCTGTTAATCAATAGATTAGTCATTTTGCTGATCCTGCACTGATCCTCAATTTGTACAGTAAGTACTGGTCCAAAGTGAGCAGATGTAGATTTTTATTGATTCTCCATCCTCTTCTGATCCTGTATGTAATTTTTAATAATTTTTACGACCACTCCTTATGTAGTTTTGTGGTCTTTGAAGGTTCTGATCAACTTACTTCGTGGTGAGTCTGGATCTTTATTTAATTAATAAAAAATACTAAAAATTAGTTATTAACTAATTTCAATTGATTTTTAAGGTTTTTGAACCATAATCTATGCTCGTGTGTTAGCTTTACATATGTAGTGTGGATCCTACTATGTTGTAGCTTCTCTGAGCGGTACCTGGATGTCATAGGAGGCGCGGGGATGCGTGCGGGAGTTGGCGTACGCAGGAGTCCAACGCGGGGCTGCGTGCGGGAGTTTGCGTACGCAGGAGACCAGCGCTAGGGACGCGGGGCTGCGTGCGGGAGTTGGCGTACGCGGGAGTCCAACGCGGGGCTGCGTGCGGGAGTTTGCGTACGCAGGAGACCAGCGCTAGGGACGCGGGGCTGCGTGCGGGAATTGTGACAAAACACAATTTCCCGTGTAACTCCTAAACTACACACAACACCTGGATTTCGACTGAAATTTAGGTGTGAAACCTATACATGACATATCATGTGAAATATTAAAATAGCTAAAAGGTGCCATACTGGTGCCGTGGTCATTTACCATTTTGTATTAAATTAATTAAAAAATATAAGGAGTAAGAATTCAAGGGTGGGGTCAGTGAGTGACCCTACCTTATTTTGGGTGGGGAATCCATTTCTGCAATAATATTTATGGATTTCATACTCCTTCATTTTATAATAATTTTATTTATTCATTTATCTTTGTTCCTTTTAATTTTGTTAATATTATTATTGTTGTTGCTTTGTCAGGTTGCTCTGTGCTAAGTAGCAGGCTGACACAAAGTCCTTCAAAAAAAGCTCCAGAATTTTGATTGGTGGCTCCAATCCAGTTTTAGTTGGGATCACCAATTTTTTTTTGGCTTGTATGACTGAAGGAAAGCTAGTCAAAGGATGGTAATCATAATTGGGTGAAGGGTTGAAATCCAATTGAAGAGGGATCAGACCCAAATTGGGGATTGTTTTGAAGATCCCATTGGGGGGCAAATGGGAGATCAGATGGCAATAGATGGCAATAAACTCCTTGAGATCTTGTGATAAATCTTGAAGGTTTATTTTCAATCAGTTACTTATTTATGGATTTGGATCTCAAATGGCCACTTTCATTGAATTGGTTGACAAGCCTGTTGATCTGATGAGAACAATTGGTGATTGAGGATCCAAACTTTTTGTGTTGGTTATAATACTGCAAGTTTTTCTTCAATTTATGAGTGTAAAAATAAAAGACATGTGTTCCATAAACAATAAAAAGAAAAGCAAGCTCCATAACTTGGGGTTCAGACCTACTGATGAGCTCTATCAATTTCATACAACCATCCTGTGATTCCTCAACAGGTTTGAAGACACTGAATTAAAGTTGAAGGGCTAAAACAGAGCATGATTAAAGGATGTTTTGCTGATTTGGAGGTGATCTTTGGTACAAATACTACTAACTCCTTTTGATCCAAATTTAGATGCTCCACCTTGTACACTGGATGATGCATTGTTTGATTCATTGAGCAATTTTGAGGCTGAAAATAGAAGAGAAATCAATCAAGTTAAGAGATACATAACCCAAGAAAAGGAAACAGCTTGGGAAAATTAGTAAAACTGCTTCCCAGACTGTGAGATGAGGATGGTGCTGATTGGATTAGTCAATATTGGTGGATGATGGTGTTGATCTTTTCTTTTTGAGGACCTTGAGTATTTGGAAGGGGGAAATTTTTATTTTGAATATCTTGGATTTGATGATGTGAAGGGTTGGATGAACATTTTTCATGATATGGGTGAAGATAAATAAATGGCAAATTTCTAGTTTGAAACCCCCCATTTTTTTGAAACCCACCATTTTTAAATACACAATTTTTCAGCTTCCTGATTCCAGTTAATTTCAAGTCCTTTAGCAACACAAAGTGATGCAGTGATGGAATAATAATATTCCAAGAAATAAGCATTTAAAATCTCAAAATAATAAATACAATGAGAGCTGGTGAAAGTTTTGAGGTGGTTTGGTAGGAATGGTTTTCAATATGAATTTTAAGAGGGGTCACAGTTTATACAAAACTGGGTTTCTTTACTGCTTTAGAAACCTCTCTTCAGGGGATCACTTTAGACCGTATAAAATCCTGGGTAATTGGTTCTTCATGAACTAAAAAAAGGGGTCTCACCCAAAGGAATGGTGGGTATGGCTGGGCTAAAAAGCATAAAAGCCTAAGCAGGGAGAAATTAACTTAATTTTAAGAATTTTCTCACAAGGATTCTGCAGGAATTCATGGATGAAAGGGTCTCCGGTCAAATTGTGGAGTGTTTTTGCTGATTTTCTTCAAATTGGAATTGATATTTAATACTATCAGAATGAGGCCTTATGTAAATTGCTTATCTCTTATAAGCACCTAATCATGGATGGAAAAGGTTCTGGATTGATAATTAAAATTCACTGTAGTTAAAACATCCAAAAGGGTACTGTATAAATACCTTTTGGGGTGAAAGAAGCCTTCTCAGGGCATGTAGAGAGCGTACTTCTCGTGGGCTAATGCTAGAAGGCTGGTCAAGTCTGTTTTAGCACAAATTTTTAATTCTGTCACTCAGATGTACCTGTCTCTGTAGTGTTTATTTTTAATTTTAATGCCAAAACCTGGTTTTATATTAATTTGTTGTTTTTTTAGTTTTGAAATATATCCTATTGATTACTATATTTATTTCAATTGAATGATCAGAGACAGGTGTTTGTAGATTTTCTCTCATCTTTTGATTAATTTGATGATTTTTAATGAATTTTATGGGAACTCCTAGGTATTTTTTGTGGTCTCTAAAGATTTGATGATGTTGTTTTGATGACAGACTTTGTTATTGTTTTATCTGATTTTTATTTTTTATGATTTAATGTTGTATTCTTTTATTTGATTTGTAGAGGTTTAAAATTATTCTCTACCTTTTTGTCACATTATTACATACACATGTTGCATGCATATTAGCTGTAGCTATTTCATGCTGTAGCTTGTTTTCAGGAGTTACCATTGGCTGTTTGATGCATGCAGACTTGACAACTGTGGCTGGTACTTTGAGCTTTTGCATGCGGAAAATGGACAGGTCTATATTTCATACAGTTTTCCTGTCAGGTGTCAGATTTTTTGGGGTATTGATGCACATAGCTAGTATTATGTGGATGTGGGGCTGCGTGCAGGAATCTTGAAAAAACATAAATCTGTTCATAACTCCTAAATTATACACAAAAATTGAATTCTGACTGAACTTTAGATGTGAAATCAATATGTGCCTACACACGTTAAATATTACAATTTCCAAAAAATCAGTTGTAGTAGTATTTTATTTTGGGGCCATTTTCTTATTGATTTATTCAAAAAATATAAGGAGTTAGAATTCCATGATGGGTTCAGTGATTGAACCCACCTTATTTTAGATGGGGAATTAAAATTTGTAACAATATTCTAGGATCTCATATTCCTTCTTTTATTTTTGATAATATTTGTTTTATTTGTTTATGTTTATTACTTTGACAGATTGCTCTGTAAATAGTAGCAAGCTGACATTCCCCCACTCCAAGATATGTCTATATCTGAAAAAATTTTGGGTCTAGTGTCTTTTATTTTCTCTGTAATTTCTCAGGTGTATAGGTCCATCTGGAATTTTATTTTCTGGTAGCCATTCATCTTTTTCATCTGACTCTCCTTTATATCTGACTAGGTAAAGGATAATATATTTTCCTTTGATCCTTTCATTCTTGTCTTTAAGGATCTTGCTGAATTTTACTTTTCCTTTTTCAGGGTAAGCTTCCACAAGTATTTCTGGTGAAGGGCTTTTGTCTCCTCCCCTGGTGTGGAAGTGTTTGATGAAGCTTAATGGGAATACTGGATTTTTTCTGGAAATTCCATCACTTAGAATTCCTTCTACAGAATTTTTTCCATGAAGCCCTTTGATAGTGAATTGGCCCACAAAGGTAGGTCTCAGTTTTTGTTTACCTGATAAGTTGTTGAAATTAGTAGTTGAGATCAAGACTTTGTCTCCAATTTTGAAGTCAGGTTCTTTAGGAGTTTTGTCCAATCTCTGTTGGTTGTACTCAACAGCATCTTGAGCAAATTTAGCAGCATGTTTATTGGCCATGTCTATCATGTTCTTGAAATCTACTGATGTAGGATGTATTCTAGCCATTTTCTTTTTAATTTTGTCCTTGGGTAACTTATTTATCCATCCTCTCTGTAGGATATAGGGAAATTCTTCTGTTGTAGTGTTTACTGCTGTTTTGAGCCATTTCCAAGGCAGTTAAGAGGCTGACCCAGTCATGAAATTATATGGGTGTTTTTCTATATTCTAGTCAAAAGCAGCAGAATCTCCTGAGAATTTCTTCTAGATTCTAGATCATTCTTTCAGCTAACCCATCAGTTTGAGGATGGTAAGCTTAGGAGAAGGCTAAGGTAGTTCCTAACATATCATGAAGGTTTCTCCATAATTCAGAAGTGAAATTGGGGTCTCTGTCCATTATAATAATCTTTGCTACTCCTACATCTGCAATTAGTCTGTTCCAGAAAAGCAGCTCCACTTCCATAGCTGTATCCTCTCTGTGGTTAGGCAAGAATTTGGCTTTCTTGGTAAAACTGTCTACTATAACTAGGACTGAGTTGTATGAATAAGCTCCTCCAGGGGGCAACCCTGTTACAAATCCCGTGTTTATGAGTTACCATCTGTTTCTGGGTTCAGCAATCTCTTGAAAAAGACAAAACCTTTTACCAGTGGTCCCATTAGACTTTTCACAGTTTTTCACAGCTAGAAATGTATTTGATGGTCAAATCTCCCCAGTTAAACCACCAAGATGTTTGTTTAAATTTTTCCAGGGTCCTGTCAGAAGATAAGTGACTAGAGGAAAATTTATCATGACATTCAGCTAAGATATTCTTGATGTGCTCTGCAATAGTTAAGACTAGGAAACTAGATTTTTAATTTCTACAGTATACCAAACCATCCCATAAGGTGAATCTTCCAGCTTTATGAACTTTCAGAAATGGTTCAGGTAACCTATTGATCAGTTTAGCAGGAGTATTAATTCTTTCAATGCTAGAAAATAGTGTCTTTATGCCAGGTTTTAAAGCTTCTCTGATAGAATTAAACATTGATTTTTCCAATTCACAAATATGTGTCCCCATGATTGCCGCTTCAAGATGAAGCATACCTATGTTAAGTATGGGAAAGATGTTTTGATCTTCTGGATCATGAGCAGGATTTCTAGGTTCATTGGGTAAAGCATTTCTACTCAGCCTGTTGGAATTCTGGTGTTTATTTCCTGCTTGGTGGACTATGTTCATTTTTCCTCTGTATTGTTTGATAAATATCTGCCATCTTAACATGTGTCTTCTGGGGGTATTCATGTTCATAAGAGTTCTAAAAGCATTAAAGTCAGTTATTAACATAAATTCAGTACCTTCTAGGTAGTAATGGAGTTTTTCTAATGCCCAGAATTGAACAAGAAATTCCATTTGAATATCACCATATCTCTTTTCAGTATCATTAACTTGTCTGGATATGAAGAGGATGGGTTTCTCCACTGGTTTATCATTTTCTAACACTTCTTGGTGTAAAGAAGCTCTTAGGCCTTCCATACTAGCATTTATATATAGCTTGAAGGGTTTTGTGTAATCAGGTTGGGTTAAAACAGGAGCTGTAGTCATGGCTGTCTTGAGTTCCTCATATTTCTTTACTCTTTCATTAGTCATTTCAAAAAGGGTGTTGTTTTTTCATATTTCATACAAACACTTGGTTAGTAGGGCAAACTTAGGCAAGTACTTTCAGTATTAACTGCAGAAGCTCATGAAAGACAAGATTTCAGTCTTTTTCTGGGGCATTGTTCTTTTCATGATGGCAGCTATCTTATTTTTTTCAGCTGTAAGAGTTAGACCAGAGACTATGTGCCCCAAAGCCTTAAGTTCTCCATGTCCAAAATTGCACTTCTTCATGGATACTTTGAGGCCTACAGTAGAAATGGTTTTAGGACTAGCCTTACTTTTTCCATGTGAGTGGTCCAGTCATCAGATTAAATAATGAAATCATCAATATATCCCATCATCCAAACTTGTCTGATAAACTGTTCTATTACTGTATCCATCATCCTTTGGAAGTGGGAAGGGGAATTTTTGAGCACAAAGAGCATCCTCAGATATTCATATATTCCTGGGCGGCATATTATTCTCATAAATTTCCTGCTATCAGGGCTGATAGTGATCTGATAGAATCCTTTAAGCATGGCCATGGTGGTGATAAACTTAGCTTTTGATAAACTATGGGGGGCATGGTCAATCCTGGGTATAGGATAGTAGTCAGCTTTTGTATAATTGTTAAGAATTCTGAAATCTTCAACCATTCTTGACTTGTCATTGTGCCAAGCTATAATTACTGGAGTGGTGATTTCTACTTGCTCATTTTTTGCTACTTTCCTTAAAACTTGTATGTAAATTAATTATTGAAAATTAGTTTCAAGGGTGGCTCTAGATTTGGGACTAGAAGGTTAAGTGGGTCTCCTAAGTTTGGGGGGGTAAGGAGTTTTTGTATTGAGAGTTAAAATAATTTCATGCCCTTGGATGTTACAATTGGGTGATCTTTGTTACAGAAGGAATTCTGGTTTTCAAAGAGGAATTGAAGAATATCCCTTTTCTGGTCTTTACTGAGATGGGAGTTTAAAGCTGCTTGGGAAAAATAATCTTGGTTCAAAGTTTCCAAGTGTTTTTCATGAGTGAATTCAGAACTCTGAGTACTGATGTGACATATATC
Source organism: Puccinia polysora (assembly GCA_025617555.3). Classification (NCBI taxonomy): domain Eukaryota; kingdom Fungi; phylum Basidiomycota; class Pucciniomycetes; order Pucciniales; family Pucciniaceae; genus Puccinia; species Puccinia polysora. Next base: position 25,488,965 of record CM062641.1, on the reverse strand, counting down.
AATATTCTTATTCCAGTTAACTCCTACAGTAAAATACTTTCCTTTGCTTTTGAATACATGATTCCATACAGGAAGAGGGAGTACTTCCCTAGTATGAAGTAATTGTTGAGTTTTGGACCTCATCTTCTGTCCGCTCAACCCCCTTCTCTCAGCGCATTTATACTTAGTTTCATTATTATGTATGTTTGGAATACATTTAGTCTGTTCTGACCAAATCTATACATTATTATTTCTTGAATGAGATACTCATAGCTGTCCCATCCACCATTACGTGTCCTGATACCTATTGCTATCCAGGCCAAGTTACTATTGTATGTCTGGTACTTGTAGTTTTCCAGCCACCATATCTCCTACATGTCACACAACCTTTACTCATGAATGTCATTCAACATAACTATTGTGATACTTCTCACTCTCAACCATTTTATCCGGTCTTACCTTATTCAATATTCTTTCTCATTCAAAGCCCCAATTGTGGTTCTCTAGTTGTCCATAAATACTCTCTTTTCTATGATCTCTTGAATGAAAAAGATCAGATTTCACCCTTTCTCATCCGGGCCCACCTACTGAAGCCCACCTGAATCTGGTCCTTTCTGGACCCCTTAAGTCAGACTGTAGCCTTCTCCGGCGCAAGCCTTCCTTCTCATTTCTTTCCTCTCCATCTCATCGAGCTCATATTTCAACAGTAATCACATACTCCATTCTGTAGTACTAAAAACTCAATTTTCAGCTTGATTGATCCTTTAGTATGGGGGAGTATCAGATCTGTAGACCATACTTCTATAGAATTTAAGGATGAATTAAAGCTTCTAAACTTAGCTTGGGGTACTGTTAGTAGGTTCCCTTTCCAATTTTGATCTTTTTTTTCTAGTTAAGATGATCCAACACAAGAGCAGAAAGCTCCACTTCCCAAGAGTAGTTTTACTGGGGAATCTTGTATCAGACCAGTAGTATAACAGGTTTTACCAGAATTATAAAGTTTACCAGAAAAGGGCTTGAAGGTTAGAGTATTGGCTTCTGAAAAATGCTGGATTTTCATCTGGGGTTCCATTTTTGGGGAAGGTTGGAGTCTTCATTGACAGGATTTATATCCAAGGAATATTTTATGGTACCTTCTATAAAATTGATGGGGTTATTAACAATCAATTCAAATTCTTAGATTGATCCATCAGTTTAATCATATTGGGGATCAGGTTTATTACTATACTCTTCTCCTTCTATAGGATTAAACCTTCTCCTGGGTTGGGGACAGTCAGGTCTTAGATTTCCTTCCTGGTTGCAGTTCCAGCATACCTTTTCTTTGGTTTCTGAGGAATTCTTGAATTCAGAGTTAGTGGAGTTTGGAGCAAAAGAATCTTTGACCTTAACTTGTTATTCTTCTCCATTTCTTGTATTCTGGTCTCTGGTTTTGTTAAATGTTCTATCAAGACCATTCATATCTATAGTTTCTTCTAGTACACCAATTAATGTGGAAAGGTCAGAGTCCATTGGCATTCTAAACCTTACAATATGTTTAATTTGTCCAGGAAATAAGTTGATAAGTCTTTCATTAACTTCCTCTTTATCAGCTTCTGGATAAACAAAACCCAACCTCCTTTTCTGTTCTAAACAGCATCTATGAGGTTTGTCTTTGGAGGGATCAAATTTGGATGTTTCAAAATTCTTCATCATCTTCCTTTTCCAAATTCTGGCGCCAAAATATTCTTTGATCAGTTTCTTCCAGGAATTCCAATTTAAGGAACCTACTTCTTCTCTTTTGTTGATAAAAAAAATCAAGAGCTACTCCTTCAAATAACTTGGGTATTCTTACTACAGCAATGGTTTCAGGGAACTTGTAAGAAGGTAGGTTGTAATCTATGAATTTAATAAAGTTGATGTGGTCATACTCTGATTCTCCTGAAAAATTGGGCCATTCAGTTATAGGTGAGAGTAGCCTTAGAGCTTGTTCAACTTCTGGGTTGGGATTAGGTTTATGAGATTCAAGTCTGAACATACTTTGTCTGGGATTCATGATAGGAGTGATGGAGAACCTGGTTGGTTTTGGTTCTTCTAAATTAACTGGTGATTTAGTTCTGCTGAATTTAAGATCTCTGAGATCATTCTTGATCATCCCTAATTCTATTTCCAGCTTTTTACTCAACAGTTCAAGTTTGTTAATTAAATTTTTGGAGGAGCTTTTAGTGGCTCTTTCCACCTCTTCTTTAAAATAATCAATTAAAAGGAAGATTTCTTCTTGGATAGAAGAATAGGTGGTGTCTATGTGTATAATTAGTGTTAGCTTATTCATATTCATAGTTTCTTTGAGCTTTTATATTTCCATATCTTTTTCTCTAGCTTTTTCTTCCTGGTATTGGAGTACTTTGGAAATGTTCAAGTTTAATTTGTCCATTTTCTAATAAATATTATCAAGATTTCTGCTTGAAACTTTAAAATTATGAGCTACATCATGAGTGAAAGAATTGGAGGGTGGGGCACCTATTTGTGGTACAATTTCTTCCACTTTTGAGCTATATAAATGATCTTTTCCCAATCTTTGGGATTCCTTTTCTCTTGGTGGGTTGAGGACCTCTTCTTTTGGGGTTCCATTCCCTTTAAATTAGCTAGCTGATCCCAAGGATTCCAGCTCTTTACATAGGTCTCTACTTCTTCCCTGGGTATTAATTTTTGAATAGCTATCTGGGATCTCTTTGATAAGGCAATAGCCTTCCTCAGAGCTGGAATTTCACCTTGAGACTATGATTCTTTTGATTTCTCCCAGTGGCTTACATGCTCTAGAACTAACTTCTTTATTTTCTCCTCCTTGGCTGGGTCCAGCTGGGGTGGCGTAATGGTAGCTATACCCTCCAAGGAAGATTTTCCCGGAAAGGGACTGCTCTCCAATGGTGTTTTGGTTGAGTTGGTGGCTGCAGCTGCATTTGTTGTTAGCTTGGGGAACACTTGGGTTGCAGGTTTGAGCCCCTTCATTGCGCTTGCAACTGACTTCCTTGCAGGCATGCGCTCCTCTTGGAAGAGATCCATAGCAAGGGGCTCTACCACTGGCTTGGTTGTTGCACCTTTTTTGGAACATGACGTAAAAACATATGTGCAAGTTTTTTTCAAAATTTCCACAAAAATTAAAAAAAAAAATATAATGAAATTTTTATGGTTTTTTTTTTATATATTTTTTCATGGGTTATAAACTTATTTGAGTTTAATTCAAGGGGTACTAAGGCCAAATTGGGATTAAAAGCATCTTTTGGTGGTATTCCAATTGGATCTTGGTGGGTAACAATTAAATCCTGAGATGAATACAAAGATTCAAGGTTTTGGGCATCCTCAAGCAGGTATTTCTTAATTAAATCTCCAAGTTCAAAGTTTTTTTCAACTAGAATAAAAGAAAAAAGTTAAAAAAATAAGTTTTTTTTTTTTATGGGTTTTTATATATTTTTATAAAAAATCATTTAAGGCTCACTTTCTTAAATTTTCTTGTGGCAAAAGAGGAGTTTTCAGTATATTTTACTTCCTTTGTGTTGCCTTAGTAAAGAATCAAAATTAATAAGCCTTTCTAGCTCAGATTATTTCTCCTTTATTTTTCTTGTCTATAGTAAAAAATTCTTTCTTTCTGTTGTTCAGGATTCAAAGAATACCAATAATTAGGGACAATATTATGGTGATTTTCTTATTTTCTTGGTTTAAGAAGATTCAGATAATAAATAATCAATTCTATGTTGTTCTTTAAATCCACTGGAAAAATTATAAAAAAAAAATAATAATAAGTATTTATTTTTTACTTATTTTTACAGAAAGAATTGTCTGGTCCAATGAATAAATAATTAAAAATAATTATTCAGGATAAATTCCCTGCCAGACCCCCATTTTTCAGCTTCCTGATTCCAGGAACCTTGCAGTCCTTCTGATACAGAAAGTGAGGCAGTGATGGAATAATAATATTCAAAGATATAAACACGTAAAAAGCTCAAAACAATAAATACAATGAGAGATGGTGCAAGGTTTGTGGTGGTTTGGTTAGAATTGTTTTCAATATAGATTTTAAGAGGGGCCACAGCTTATACAACACTGGGGGTCTTTACTGATTTAGCAACCTCTCTTCAGGGGATCACTTTGGACTTTATAAAACCCTGGTCAATGGGTTCCTTATGACTTAACAAAAGGGGCCACGCCCAAAGGAATGGTGGGTATGTCTGTTCTAAAAAGTACACAAGCCTAAGCAGGGTTAAATTTACTTACTTTTAATAATTTGATCCCAAGGATTCTGCAGGAATTCACAGTTGAAAGGGTCTCAGGTCAAAGGTTGGGGTATTTTTACTGATTTTCTTCAAAGGAATAATAATGAGGTTTGGAATTAATATTTAATACTATCAGAATGAGGACTTATATAAATTTCTTATACCTTATAAGTACCTGAGCACAGATTGAAAAGTTTCTCAATTGATAATTAAAATTCACTGTAGTTAAAACATCCAAAAGGGTACTGTGTACATACGTTTTGGGGTGAAAGAAGCCTTCTCAGGGCACATAGAGAGGGTACTGCTTGTGGGCTGATGCTAGAAGGCTGATCAAGTCTTGTTTAGCACAAATTTTTAATGATTCCACTCAGCTGTACCTGTCTCTGCAATGTTTATTTGTAATTTTTATGTCAAAACCTGTTTTAATCTTAATTTTTTGTTTTTTTTTTTGTTTTGAAATATATCCTATTTTTTACTGTATTCATTTCAATTGAATGATCAGAGAAAGACATTCTTAGATTCTCCGTCATCTCTGGATCAATTTGATGATTTTCAATGAATTTTATTGGAAATCCTTGGTATGTTTCGTGGTCTCTAAAGATTTGATGATGTTGTTTTGGTGACAACCTTTGTTATTGTTTTCTCTGATTTGTCTGTTTTATGATTTAATTTTATATGCTTTTATTTTATTTTCAGAGGTTTCAAATTTTCCTCTGCCTTTTGTTCACATTATTACATACGCGTGTTGCATGCATATTTGCTGTAGCTATTTGGTTCTATACCTTGTTGTCAGGAGTTGCCATTGGCTGTTTGACACAGGCATACTTGACAACTGCGGGCGGGAATTTGACCTCTTCATGCAGGCAGTGGACAGGTGTATATGGAATGCCGGCTTCTTTTCAGTTGTCAGCTTTTTGGGGGTGTTGAAGCACGTAGCTAGTATCATGTGGATGCGGGTATTTTTTTTTGAAAACAAGAGTTTAATACCCCTAGAAGTTGTACTCAATTTTGGGATTTATGGCTTCCAAGCATCTATAAGGAGTTGAGCACACCATTCAACCAACTACATAGAGAGAGAATAAGATTTACTTCCTTTGAATCCTTGTGGTATCATGTATCCTCCTTCTACAACACCAAGATGAGATCAAGTTTTCATGCCCTCCCTCTCAACCCTAACCTAGATACCAGTGCAACTATGACCCAAAAACTACAGGACAGAAACCCTAATCTAACCCTATATCCCATCCTCCAACTCTCACCTGCCATCACATTCATCTGGGTTGTCCTTCTCATGGCGCGTGATTTGCCCTACTTGGAGCCCCCCGGGCCTGTCCCTATCCGCCCGACGCGCTGTCTTTGGATATACCAAGTTTCCAAGCACCTACCCGTTCCCCTGTGTCACCCACCATACTTGGTGCTGAGCCAACCCCACCGCTGCTGCTGAGCCAAAATTATCCCAAATGCTGAGCCAACCCATTCCCAATGCTGAGCTGGAACACACCCAATGCTGAGTGCGCAGGATGCAACACAGTTACCAGTTCACGGCTATAAAATTCCACCAAAGCATTTGGGAATTCTGTAAAAACATAAATTGGTCCATAACTCCTAAACTATACACAACACTTAAATTCTGACTGAATTTTAGTTTTGAAACCAATATGTGACAACACACATGGAATATTGAAATGGACAAATAATCACTTGGATTGGTGTTGTATTTTTGGGCCATTTTCTTATTAATCTATTTAAAAAATATAAGCAGTAAGAATTCCATGATGGGTTCAATGAGTGACCCTACCTTATTTTAAATAGTAAATCCAAATTTGTGATAGTATTCTATGATTTCCTACTCCTTCTTTTAGTTTTGATAATATGTTTTTTTATTTGTTTATTTTTTTTACTTTTACAGATTTCTCTGTAAATAGTAGCAATCTGAAACCAGTTAGGGGGTATTTGTATTTTAGAATCCCAACATTAAAAATGGCAGGTTTCTAATGGTGGGTTTTCTAACTCTGATACTTCCTATTGTGGCTGTTTCCTTGACTTTAATTGGTTTTCAATCAATTGGGGCTGTGTTTTTGATGGGTTAGGGCTGTGTTGGATTGTTTTTCTACACCCCTGGCCATTTTTGACAGCTTCTGTAGCCATAAAAACTGCCATGGAATGGAAGTTTTGATGGGATTCCCCTGTGTGGCCTTCCACATGTGCCGCCCCCTCCTCTGGCATTTTGAAGGGGGGCATACCTTTCAACACACCATGGACAGGCTCAAAAAGCCTCAAATATGTAGTTTCACACCTTATGGCATGGGAAAAAACAAAAAAAGGGTTTAATATAGGGGGGATTACTATATTCACCTGTTGGGGTGTATATATACTTATTATGAATTTCAAGAAAGATTTCTGTATTTTTTGTTACACTTTTCTGGCTGACCAAAATTCCAAAAGAAATGGACAGCATAGGGAAAGAAACAGAAATGCAAGGGAAAATTTGTTCTGTGGAATTTTTGTGTGATGGTTTTCCTGCATTAGGTTTCCTGTCCAGTTTTTTTCTCAAAATGGACTGTAAATAACAAAACTAACCTCAATTATTTTTAATATTTATTTCACAAAGAATCAATTTGAAAATAATGCTATCAGTTTCAATAAAACTGTCCTGGTTTTTTGTAATTCTTTTCCAAATTTTCAGAATTTTTGTCCTCTGTTTTGTTTTATTTTTCCTATTGTTTCAATTTATTGTCCTATATTAAATTTTGACGTCCTCATTTTTAATATTTATGTCCTGCAATGAAAAAAGGGATTTGCCTTAAAAAAAGGCTTTCCAGTAATATATTATCTTTTTCATCAATTTTCAGTTTTTCTTTCTACCTGTTAATTTTGGAAGACAAGATTTTTTTGGAATAATTGAGGATAGAAAATATTGAAAAAATGGTTTCTTTGTAATTTCAAACAAAAAATCATAGAGAACTTATCCAACCAAACTATTTGAAAGAGAAATCCAGATGGTTTAAGCTGAGAAGATCAAGAGCCACAAACTTGAGGTGGAGATTGAACAATTTAAATCATCACTCTTTACATCCATTCCCTCCAACCCACCACTCCCACCCCCCTCATGAATTTCATCCTGCATTTCTCAACAGTTCAATTTAAAGGGTCACTGATGATAATTAACCCCATTACAATCCTGGTCCAAATTTTTCATCCATTTGAAGGAATAGAAGAATTTTTAGCAACTCAAGAGCTCACCAATAAATTCATACCCATTGTCAATGCACCTTTTTGTAGTCAAAAGTCAGTCCCATGGCCACAATGAAACCAATTACAGTTGATTCAGATAAATAGCACATATGCTCAAACTCAGGAGGCTTTCTCAACTGGTCTCAAACAATTTGAGGGGTGTGATGTGAAGGCCCATGGTATCCTGTCCAGTTTGAGAAAAACCCAGACTGGAAACCTCATACAGGGTACCTGTCACATGAAGAAACAACCAAACTTCTTTTCCCTCACACATCTGAATTTTTCCCCAGGCTTTCCAGCCTTTTCAAAATGTTGGCAAGCCAGAAATGCACAAAAAAAACTCCAGAAAGTTTCCTCAAAACTGATAGTAGAATGTCTGTATGCAAAAATTAAATTCCAGACAGAAAATTTGAAAAAATAGGACAGGAAAAATACAAAGAAGTACATGATTTTTAAAATTATTGGAAAAGATTGTTTAACTTTTCAAACTAATAAATTAAACATAGCACACAAAAATGAAAAGGAGGAAAAAAAAATTGAAAAAATCAGACAAAAAAATGACAATAAAGGACAAAAAATCTGAACAAAATGAAAAAAATCATGAAAAAACAGGATGGTATTATTGAAATTCATAGTAACTTTTGTGTTGAATCACACCAAAAGGAAAGATTTCAGTAAAGAGGAAATTCTAAACTTGCATTTTTTTTTCAAAATAATGCATGAGTTCAGTAATTTGGAAGGGATTCTTGTATCCCAGGTCATTTATATTTTGCCTTTCATACAAAAGATGATGCATCATCTGTATTGTGAGGAACAACCATGGCCTTTCCAATCAATAATTCAAGGATAAACATTCAGATTTCAAATCAAGGCCAAATATCAGAAAAATTTCATTTAGCTTGATTGCATTTTAATCTATATTTCTTGATCAGTGTGGTCTGGAAATTCTGATATTAAAGAGTTTTCTGATTTATTGTGATTTTTTTGATTTGAAGTGATGAGGTGTATGGTATGATAGATTGGTGATATTTCTTTAAATGGACAATGTTTGTGAAATTATTTGATGATGTGGAGGGTTTGGTGTTTTTTTGCATTTTGATTAATGAATACACATAAAAGCTCATTTCATTTTTGAAAACTTACATTTTGAAATAAGAAATTCAAAGTGTATAAGTATTTTCAGAAACCCTCCATTAAAAATGGCTTTTTTGGTCAGCAAAAAATGGTTTATTCCCTAAATTCAATATTTCCTATTTTTCCATTCTTTTTCAACATCAATATTAATTTCTCTTGTTAAAAATTCCAAAAAGGAAGTTTTCCTTATCTGGTGAACATGTTTACCAGTTTTTGTGGCCTTGTTTAATTAAATACAGGCATTATTATTCTGAAATATTTTGTATTTTTTTCAAGAAAATTATGCCTGTTTAAAAGGGTGCAAATGCCAGTGGTAAACAGGATTTTCCATGAGGTATTCCACTGTAAAAAATTCAATCTACCCAAAACTTTCAAAGGAAAACTCAATCTCTTGTTTTGAATCTGTTTTAGAAATGAAAATCCAGAATTTTCATTCTACCAAAGGCATTCAAGATCATATAAATCATCCCAATTCTGAGCTCAATAACAAAGATGAGTAACTCTTATCTCATAAATTATTTCAAAGACACTTGAACAGGTGTCACAACTGTCCCTGGCATGCAAGGGGCTGAAGGCACAGGCACTACTAATCATGGAACTCAAGGATGATTTGTCGTAATTGCAATGAAGAAGATGAGAGGAGGAGTACAAGTGATGAGAAGATATAAGAATGGAATGTAGAAGTCCAGGAGGAGGTTTTTGAATCCTATAATAGTAACACCAGGAAGGGAAAAGTTGATATGAGTTAAGCAGGCTGGGTGAAGGTTGTCTTGTTCTGAGATGACACCTACTGGAAGAGGGACTAACCAGTAAGAAGTAGTATACTAATTTCTTGGGGGAATTAGTCCAGGAGGGAAGGAGAGGCCAGTATATGTGAGAGCTGAGAAGGAGTCCTTGAGGGATGATTGGCTGGTGTTTCAGGTTGGAGTTCCCACAGTATTTCATGTTGACTGATTGGGCTGGAGGCTGTAGTTGACTGATTGGGTGATGAGCCTATCCAGGAAGGTTTGACATGTACTGATCTGGAGTCCTGGGATTATGGGCTGAACAGACAGTGGAGAGTATGTAATATGTATATACTAAGTTTAATATGTACTAACTCATATACCAATTGGGTTGAGGAGAGATGGAGAATGTACCAAGCCACTATGAGAGGGAGAGACCCTGAGAAGATTGACTGAATCACATGACACAGTGGTAAGGTGTACATGGACATAGAGGTTATCCCATAGGTGGATTGGTTAAACCTGGTAGGGGAAGGTGGAGACTGAAAGTTGTACAGGTGTACTATCCAGTTGAAGGTACAGTATTAAGTGAAGTTGGACTTGAGCTGTGTTTGAAGCTGATGAAGGGTTGAGTTGGTTTAGTTGAATGAGTTCCAGAACTACAGTTATGAAAGTACCCCCTCAGAAAGGGAAGGGGAAGCTCCTGATGCCCAGAAAAGGATGTGCTGGAGGTGAAGACTGAGTTCTGTTGTACTTGCTGATTGCAAGCTGGGAGGCTTCAGAGCAAGCTTGATTAACTTGAAGCTGGTGAAGAATTGCACAGTTTTTGGGGCTTGAAGTCTGAGAAGTTTTAAGTTTGATGAACCAAAATGGACTTTTTTAAGTTCTACCCAGGGGAGTTGAACCTGGCAAAGCTGATCAAACCAGTTTCAAAGCTGGAAACATCTTTCAAAGTGCCCGTCAAAGCTTTTGAAGTTGAAAAAGGGAGACTTGGATTTTTTGAAGTTCTATGAACCAAAATGGACTTTTTTGAAGTTTGACCTAGGGGAGATGAACCTGGCAAAGCTGATCAAATCAATTTCAAAGCTGGAAATGCCTGTCAAAGTTCCTGTCAAAGCAGTCCATTTTCAAAAGGAAGAATTTTGTTTTTTGAAGTTTGATAAACTCAGATGGACTTGTTTTAAGTTTGACCTAGGGGAGATGAACCTGGCAAAGCAATCAAAGCAATGTTGAAGCTTGAAATGCCTGTCAAAGTTCCCATCAAAGCTATCAAAGTTTGAAAAGGAAGAATTTGGTTTTTTGAAGTTTGATAAACCCAGATGGACTTGTTTGAAATTTGACCTAGAGGAGATGAACCTGGAAAAGCTGATTCAAGAAATTTCAAAGCTGGAAATGCTTTTCAAAGTTCCCGTCAAAGCTGTCAAAGTTCAAAAAGGGAGAATTTGGTTTTCTTGAATTTTGATAAACTCAGATGGAACCGTTTGAAGTGTGAAGGTTATTTAGGAGTACTGAGAAGGATTATTCTCTGGAATGGGGTGAAGCAGAGGAAGAACATAAAGGAAAGGGATTGGAGAAGAAATAATGAAGAAGTACAAGGGAGTTGTGGAGGTGAAAAAGGTTTGGTATGAAAGAGAAGAGAGAAGGAAAAGAGGAGGTTCTGGAAGATGGTTGAAGAGGTTGGAATTATTTGAGATGAATGATTGTGGAGGGTTCTGGTGTATTGAAGATTTTTTTGAAGTGCTGATGGTCATGAATATCCAGAAGTGAAGTTGGAAGTTTTCCAGGAATGTTTTTGATGGATGATTGAAGATTATTATGCTTTGATGTTGATGGATTTGAAGATTGATTTTTTGAAGGAAGAAGTAATATAAGGGATGGAATAGGAATAGATAGGTGGAATGAAGGATATTTTGATTTGGAAGAAGTATTTTTTTGTTAAAATATGTAGGATGAAAAGAACTATTTGGAAGGTGTATTATAGGAAGGAAAATATTTTATTTCTTATTTATATTTTATTTTTGATTTTATTTTGGAAGTGATTGATTGGAAGGAGTTGAGTTTTTTGATGATGGAATGTTTTTATTGATTTTATTTTGATGGGGGATAAATGAATTTAGTTGTGATTGTGAATTGATGGCAATCGGACATTGGATTGGGGAAAGAATTATAGAATGAGTTGGTTTTGGAATGATGAATGTAGTTGAATTGGTGGATGAAGCAGGGAAATCCAGTGGTGGTGAAGTTGGATGTTTTTTCCCAGAAGGTATTTGATGAGATTGATGATGGATGAATGAATGAATGGATTGATGGATGAGTTGATCATGGTTTTGGATTTGAAGCATGAGTACCTAATTTTTTCAAAATAAGAAAAGGTTCCCAACCAACGCTCAAAAAAGCTATCTTGGAAGGTCTGTCAGTACTGATTTTATTTTCAGATAGTCATACTCAATTCCCAGGATTAATGCCTTTTGGAATTCAGTTTCTATTAAGTTCACCATAGTTACTATACTTATCCATAGGCTGCCTTGATCTTTATCAGAGGATTTTGGTTGATTGAAAGGGTATTTCTAGCTTGATTTTGTCAGAATGTAGGGTATAACCGCTTCAACCATGAACAGGAGTAAGAAACTGTAGGAATCTATAGAATTGTTAGTCACTTCATCCCCTTTCTTCAATCTTTCAATAATGTCTTGGAGAAACTTTTCAGCTTATTGATTTTAGGTCAGTTCACTCAGTTGTGCTTCAAGAACTTTTTCAAAGAGAGGTAAAAAAAGTTCAGAAGTTCCAAATTCATCAGGATTCTGTTCAGAGTAAACGTTCACCCATCTGGAAACATGTTGTCCCATCGTGACAAGATGCTGGGTGAATTCAATGAAGAAAACCCAAGGACTGAAAGTGAGTTGAAACAAGAAAGATTTCCATATAATAACCTTGTCTTCTGGTGAGAGCTTTGGAAGACATGGAAATACTTTGAAGGAAAAAAGATCAGTTAGTAAATCAAAAAGCCTGTGATGCTTAAGAGGTAAGCATCCTGAGATCAGTTTTGGTGAGGATGGTAGAACCTAAGAAGAAAGTCAGTAAAATTCATTGGAGGAATTGGGTAAAGGTTCTCCTTGATAACAGCGTCAGGTTTGCAAAAATCAACACATAATTGTAAACCACTATCCTTCTTCTTGGAAGAAAAAAGGAAAGGTGCTCCAGTGCTTGAAGTGCTGGGGCTGGATGAAACCTTTTCCTACATTCTCTGCTATGTAGGCTTGTAGGTTTGAATTTTCATTTGAGGTATTGAATAGACAATACCAACTGAAGGTATGAAGCCTTCCAGTCCAACATCCTGGTTGTAAGCGCGGTGAAAAGGAAGTTGATCTGCTTTAACCTTGGAGAAGAAATCTAGGAAATGAATGGTAATCAGAAGTAACTTTCTTTAACACGTTTCCCAATTCTTCAGGAACTTCATTTTTAACAAAGAGAAACATCAGAAGAAGTAACCAATTGCATAGTATGCAAGGATGAATCCAATATATCTTCCTCCTGTGAAAAATAAAGGATGAATGAATATCCAAGCAAGTGGAAAGAGTGTTGAACTCAAAGGAATTGGAAGTTGTGTTGGGGAATTTCAAAAGGTTCTTAATTGAGGGAGATTGCATTGGGCTGCAGCGCCAAAAGCAGAGTAGAATGAAGGTCAGCTGTGGCAGTATATCCAGGTTGAGTTCAAAAATATTGGAGGAAAGTTCAGGGTTTAGTTGGTTTCTTGAGGTTATCAGCCCCATCTTCCAAGTTGGCCTCTGGATTCCAGTGCTGAGGAGAGTCAATTCCCAGGGTGAATTTTTTGGGAAAGGTGCATTTAATTGAAGGAGTTTCCATTCAAAGCTAGGAAAAAAATGATGTAAGTGAAACCCTGGGGTTGAAAGGATGAATATATTTTCCCAGAGGCAAAGGGCTTTAAGGTATAGATAATTTTGAACCATTGAACTGACCATTACAGATTGACTTGCACCTGAATCAAACAAACAATAGATATAAGCCTTTAAAAAGAGGAAGAAAAGGGTGAGCCCAATCTTTGTTTGGCTTTGGGTAAGCACTGGAAGGTGCTGGATCAGGAGAAGAGGATGATTTGACAGGTTTATTTCTACATTCCTCTGTCTTGTGTTTACCGCCACAATATGAGAATAAGCCTTCCCTCTCTCTTCTTGCCTTTGCTTCTGCCTTGAGTTTTCCATCTGGAACTAGGTCCAAAGAGGGTCTTGTAAATTTAGTAGTTGAAGTTGACCTTTCTGGGGACTGGTCATGCTCCCTACCCTCACTGCTACCCTTGTCAGACTGATTAGAGGTAGATTGAGATTGAGAAGAACTGTGGGGTTGAGGATTATTGAGAGAAGAGGATTTATCTTTTACCCTTTCATTATAACTTGTATTTTAGTCCAAAAATATAACCATAAGATCCTGGAGAGTTTCTTGAGAGCCATTGTACCCTGCTAGTTGATCCAGAAGGCATGAAGGAAGGATTTGTTGAAAATGGAATTACAGTAATCTATCACCCCATCCAGAGACTTTGGTCATAAGTGATCTAAATTCAGTGATGTGGGTTGAAGCATAGCCAAATTCCTTCATCTTCAACTTCACCAGTTCCTTTTCAGCCTTGAATACTTCTACTCTGTAGCCAAAGAGGGTGTGAAGTTGCTCTGCAAAGTGGAACCATGAGTTGAGAAGGAAAGAGGGCTCTTGGTTGGAAAGGTGAGCCAAATAGGGTTTGATCCATCAATTTGCACTTCCCAAGAGGTAGGAAGCTGCAAAGAGTACCTTCCTCTGGTCCAGGCTAAAGGTTCCTTCATCATTTGCAAAAAATAAGATCACAAGATTGGAGGAATGGTTAGATTTTGCTAGGGTTATTTCCTTCAAACATATCCGGAGCATTCATTGAAGGAGACTTGAAGGTGCCAGAGTAAGTATTACTGTTTGATGGAGGTTGAGAGAGTTTTGCCAAAGCAGAAGTCATGGTCTGGAGGAGGGCTAATAGATTTGGGTCCACAGCAGATGTTGGAGGTTGAGGTTGGTTTGGAGGTTTAGGGGTTGCAGTATAAGTTGAAGCTGGGAATACTTCTTGAGTTTCCATAGTTGGTGAATTAAGATTATTTAGGATCCTTGCATCAAATTCTGAATCCTCACTTTTTTCCTCACCCTTGTCTTCTGGAATAGGAATGATGCTGGGATCATAACATGGAGAATCTAATCCAAAGCCTGCTTGGGGATATTGACCAATTACACAATTAGTGATGCAACTAACTTCAGGTGCGGCAGGAGAAAGAGAAGCTCTTGGAGGAGCTGGAGGAAGGATACCAGTGTCCATGGAAGTGGAGCTTGCTGGAATTGGAAAGTTGGAAGAGGTCCTCCCACGTCCAAGAGCTTGAGGAGTTGAATGGTCCTGATTGGATATGTTGATGACAGAACCTCTGCCTCTTGCTGCTCTAGTGAGAGGTGGACTTGACTTGAATGAAGTTTGTGCACATTGGTCTGGCATGGTGTCCAAGTACTCCAGAGAAGGGAAATGACCCAAAAAAAGTACTCAGAGAAGATTTGAAGAATGAAATGGCAAAAATGTATTATATTTGAAGTATGTTGACCCCTGTTGAAGCACATCAAAGCTATTTTAGGTCCCATCAAAGCATGTCAAAGCTGATTGAGCCCCATCAAAGCACTTCAAAGCTATTTGAGGTCCCTTCAAAACACATTGAAGCTGATTGATCCCCGTTGAAGCACTTCAAAGCTATTTGAGTACCTGTTGAAGCACTTCAAAGCTGATTGAGCCCTGTCAAATCACGTTGAAGCTATTTGAGGTCCCATCAAATCTGATTGAGCCCCGTCAAAGCATTTCAAAGCTATTTGAGGTCCCATCGAAGCATTTCAAAGGTGATCAACCCCTGTCAAATCACTTCAGAGCTATTTGAGGTCCCGTCAAAGCACATAAAAGCTGATTGAGCCCTGTTGAAGCACTTTGAAGCTATTTGAGGTCCCGTCAAAGCACATTGAAGCTGATTGAGACCCGTCAAAGCACTTTGAAGCTATTTGAGGTCCCTTCAAAGAATGTTGAAGCTGATTGAGCCCATTCAAAGCATGTCAAATCTATTTGAGGTCCCATCAAATCAATTCAAAGCAGAAGCGTCAAAGTTGAAGCTTCAAAGCAGTTGAATTCAAAGCATCAAAGTCAAAGTTGGGCTTTAAGGCCAAAATGATAGGGTTGGGGGAAACAGATAATTCTGTGGGAAGTTCCTTTGGAAACATGAAGGGCTACACAAATTTTTAGCACTGTATCACGCACTAGCCCACAAATACTTGTAGGTAGTGATATCCATAAGATGGGGTTGTATGGATTGGAGTTGGTTGAAGGTGATGATTGGAAGAAAAGAGAGTGGGCAGTGATTAAGGGGAAGGAATTATTATAATGTCACAACTGCCTCTCAAATGCAAGGGGCTGAAGGCACAGGCACTGCTAATCATAGAGCTCAAGGATTATTTGTTGTAAGTGCAATAAAGATGATGAGAGGAGGAGTACAAGTGATGAGAAGATATAAGGATGGAATTGAGAAGTCCAGGAGGAGGTTGTTGAATCCTATAAGAGTAAAACCAAGAAGTGACAAGGTGATATGAGTTAAGCAGGCTGGATGAAGGTTGTCTTGTGCTGAGATGACACCTACTGGCAGAGGGACTATCCAGTAAGAAGTAGTATACTAATTCCTTGGGGGAATTAGTCCAGGAGGGAAGGAGAGGCCAGTATATGTGAGAGCTGAGAAGGAGGCCTTGAGGGATGAGTGGCTGGTGTTGCAGGTTGGATTTCCCACAGTATTTCATGTTGACTGATTGGGCTGGAAGCTGTAGTTGACTGATTGGGTGATGAGCCTATCCAGGAAGGTTTGACATGTACTTATCTGGAGTCCTGGGATTATGGGCTGAACAGACAGTGGAGAGTATGTACTATGTATATACTAAGCGTAATATGTACTAACTCATATACCAATTGGGTTGAGGAGAGATGGAGAATGTACCAAGCCACTATGAGAGGGAGAGACCCTGAGAAGATTGACTGAATCACATGACACAGTGGTAAGGTGTACATGGACATAGAGGTTATCCCATAGGGGGATTGGTTGAACCTGGTAGGGGAAGGTGGAGACTGAAAGGTGTACAGGTGTACTATCCAGTTGAAGGTACAGGAGTAAGTGAAGTTGGACTTGAGCTGTGTTTGAAGCCAATGAAGGGTTGAGTTGGTTTAGTTGAATGAGTTTCAGAACTATGGTTATGACAACAGGCTTCAAGACCATTGTTCCAGAAAACTTACCATGTGACAAATCTGCAGTTGAACCACCAGCCATTCACCAACAAGATGAAACACCTCATGGAATAGAATTTCCTTCAGAAGGTTTCAAGTTAAAAGAAAGTTTATGAAACATTTTATCTATCCAAATTCACTCTATCTTTCATAATCAATCACAAGTTGAAAATAAATCCAGATATTCAAAATTCTCTAGGGGCCCAGACCAAAATCAAAGTTTATGTTCTCTGCGGCCTTCTCTGACTCAATTGATGAAAAAAGTTAATTAAAAACAGATTTCAAAATGGTCTCATCATTTTTCAAAATTTTCACAGAATTTTTTCAGAGTTTCAACCAATTACTAGTCCAATCTCAAAGCCTCCAGAATAATCTTTCTGAAGTTCTGGTATTCCATGGAATTGAGATATTTTCAAGAGGCGTTCAATCCCTTGTTGAAAGGCCTTGTTCTGTTGATGAATGGCCATTAATTACTTTGAAATGGGTCTTTATTGGTTGTTATTAGACTTTATTCACTTGAAAACTGGACATAGTTTAATTGTTCAGCGGACTTTTTCACTGGGAGAAGTAGTATGATTATTGGATATTGTACCTTGTAATAAGTCTCCAATAATTATCATCATAAAGGATTAGTCTTTGGAAATAAACCCAAGAGAAATTATCAGCATCCTCAAATTTATTTGAAAAACCCTTTTAAATATCTTTAATTATCCTTGGATAATAATCTATGTTTAACCAAACCATTCCTTGCATTAAAATCATCTACCTTATCATGTTTCAAGTGGCTCTTCACTGAATAAAATGTTCTCATTCTTTCTATCACCTCCAGTAGCTACAAGGGGAAAAGTTCCTTTGAATCTAGTATTCTGACAGGGAATGGGTGGTTGTGAGGTTTTAGAAATAAGCATAGATATTTGAATTACTTCCTAAAGCTTGATTGACCCCCGGTAGAGCAGATCAAAATTGATAATTCAGCTTGCAAATGATCAGATAGGGGTCTATGCATGCACCACATTACATCACACCACACTGCCTCAGATTCTCAGTCAAAAACTTTTCATGAAAGAGGAATCAAACAAGTATCTGTAATTTAAAATAAGTTTTTATTTATCTTCATAAACAGGGAGTGTAGATCAAATTTAATTCTCTGGTGTAGCAGTAGCACAACTACATCAAAATAAGTAGTCAGAGTATGTGTTTATCTATTTGTTTTCCAACCCAATTACCCATCAATGAGCTAGCTATCTGCTGTTCCAAGAAACTACTTGGAATTGTTTACCCATGCCACAAGAATTAGCAAATACAAAAGATTTCTTGATCACATCTAACTCATGGTTCAGTAAATGGTGGATTGAATGACATTCATGCTTATTGCTACTTACATACTATGCATTTCAAGAAAAATGTCCCATCTTTTCGTTAAACTTGTCTGATTTTTGATAATTTTGCCCCATGCTTCAGTATTTCCCCCCCCCCCTTGTTTTTTCTTGATTCTGTCCTTAATTTAATCAGAAGCAGTCAGCCATTCAAAATGAACTGTCCATTTTTTTTCTTTGACCGCTCCCAAGTTTCACAATAATTTGACCCCCTTTTAATTTTGGTGGAAAAAAAAAAAATCAAACTACAAGATATGCTTGGTACTTGATTGTTATGTAATACTTACTCTCAGTTTGATGTGGTTGGTGAGTTGATGGACGCTTGCCTGGCCTCCTTACCGGTTTGAGAAAAACCCCGGACTGGAAACCTGATCCAGGCAACCCGTCGCAAGTAATCTTGTGAAAGCGATTTTGGCCTTGCGCGTTCGGTTTTTGCCCCGCGCTGGCTGTCCTGATTTTTCAGCAGAAGCAGCTGGCCAAGCTGGGACTTGCGCGTGGAGAGAAACCGGACAGTTTTATTTCCAAATGGATACAATCAGCTTGACACTCTCACCAGGGTCTAGTTCACCAACCCACGAGACGTGAACCCAGGTCGAACTGGGATAGAGATGACGACGAGTAAGGGCGGAGAAGGGAATACATCACACCAAGGTAGAACGACTGGAGACGGGAAGGTACCTAGGTTCGAAAGAATTTCATCCAAGCTCACATCGGATGAGATTGGAGAGGTTGAGGATGAGGATGATCGAGATCGTCATCGCTCCTTGGAGATCTCACCCGAAGATCAGATCCACATCATCCGACAGACCGGGATCCTCGACGGACTAGCCCGGATCTCACCACTCGAGCAGACATCTCATCGATCCGATCATCTCGATCCCACGAATTCCAAACCCAAGAAACCTTTGATCGAATTCTCAACTCATGAATTAGATTCATTTCCTAAGTTTCAAGAGCTAGGAGACGGAAGAAGTCAATCGAAACCATCATCATCGCCAGATCATCCCAACGAATCCCCCGATCTTCTACCCCTGTGGGTCGATCATGCCTTCGATACTTTCTTGTGGTCGATCCCATTCAATACCGTCTTTATTTGCCTGTAAGAACTCGATCCGATTCATGCCCGTCTATCTTGATTTCGAATCTCTTATTCCACTAAGCCTCACGCATTCGATAACACCTGACCGGGAATGATGGATTGAAACGGCCTTTTTCTCATTTTTTTTTTTTTTTTTTTTCACTTCTGATTGATAAACCGCTTGGCTTGGCGAGCGCGAATAAATAAATAAAATAACGATAATAATAGAGACGTTGCGATCCATGCGCAGTACGGACAACCGGTGACGATAGGCAGTGAATTGAATCGATTGAAGAGTGTCTTCCCGAGTTCGATCTTTATCCTACATTACACCTTACACCATCATGAGAAAATCTTATCGAAACTACTCCTCTTTAGTCTCTCGACCATCGGAGGTTCTTACATGATCTACATCCTGAACAAACTATCCTACCTCCTCGTCATGAGACGAGTCCCTCCACTTGGCGCCCTATGGCTCTACTCGGTCATCAGGATGGATCTCTACCATGCTCTTCTCAGCCTTGGATTGGTCGGCCTATGGTGTTGGATTATGGATTTGAGCTTATACGTTTAGTACTCATCGATTTAAACTACGCTTTTTTTTGTAAAAAAAAAAAAGAAGGACGTACACAAGTTATCAAGTATTCACCCCTCCTCCCCTGAAAAAAAAAACGTAGTGACCAAATGATTCATTTTTGGGAATGAGCATCTTGTTCGTTTCACTCACTGGAAGAGTCATTAGAGTGTAACATTGATAGGGTAATACGTTGTAAAAAAGTATCCATTGCGTTCCTTCGTTTATTATTCTTACTATTATTGTTTTGATGGGGGGAGCGGGCGGTAAAATCAAGTCAAGCAACTCATTGATGCAATGAAGCTGATCCTGTCAGTCATCAAGTTGAATGTACCAATTTCTCTTATGAGCTTTTCAATTCAGCCTCTGTCGGTTCTTGTTTCTACAACATTTCAATCAACATCCTGAACTTCAAGCTCATAAAGATCCAGAAGTCATCTTCCTGTTCCTTTCAATCTACTGCCCCCCCCTAGTAGATTGATTTGCTTGAAGGGATATCAATGGTTAAGTTTTGATCAAATCATTGCTCTCAACAGAATGATGAGATCACTGATAATTTTTGATCCTGTTAATCAGTCAAGACTTCAACAGAAGCTAGAGATGATCCAATCAATTATTTATTACTCATCAACACCCTCATCAGAAGTTCTCTTCTATAATTTCTCTTGAAGAAGAAGATGATGATTAACATTTTTTCTAGGCCAATGTTAAATTCACAACCTCAGGGTTGCAAACAGGCATGAATTGCTGTTCAAAACCCATATGGGTTGCAAACAGCAATTCATGGCCCAACAAGAAGCAAGCCAAGTTGCTCCTGACTTGCGCATCCCCCGGGGGGTTGCAAACCCCCAATTGCAAACCATTTTAAATTGCAAACAGGGAATCACACTGTAAAGGGTTGCAAACAGGGGTTTTCAACCCCCCAGGGGATGTGCAAGTTGCAAGCGGGGGTTGTGTGTGTTTTCCTGGCCCATTTGGGGTACTCCCCCCCCCCCAAATGGGCCATTTGAGGGGGGTTTGGGGTACCTAGGCACCCCTGGACCACATTTGAGTGCTGTCAACCCAATTTGGGGATCTGGAATACTATTTGGGACTATTATTGGACCACAAAAAGCAATTTGAAAGTGCAGTCTGCCTATTGGCAAAAAAAAACTCTTGAAACAAACCGCATACACACCCAATACATGCCTGTGGCATAAATTTATTTTTCTCAACCCAAAAGTGAGCAAACTTTTGGAGTTGTTGGATTAAAAATTGAATTGAATTCTAAATTTCTGTTGAATTTTGTTGGTTTATGGGAACAGTTGCAAGCCCAAGCCCTCCTGGTTTAAACATGGCCACGTTAACAGAATTAGTTGAAGGGGTTTTTAACAAAGCTTTGAATTCTCAGTATTTGGGTAGGGAGTTGGAAAAGAAAACATTGGAAGCCCCAATTGCATCATCATCTAGGGTTACAATTGAGGAACAAGATGTTGAAGGTTGAGTTTCATGCTCCGGTCAGGATAGAAAAGAGAATGAGGAAAGGAGCTTGTGACACCAGGAGGAGAGGATCAGAGAGTCAAAGCAGCACTCAGGTTCATGGTAAGTCAGAACAGATTAGTTTTAATTCACTTGGAAACCAGTAGATTAAGTAGACTAATTACAACTTGGTTTTACAAGATGAATGAAAACAATACATTAAATATGAATAAATGTGACACATATGAGATCATAAGATCAAGAACATTGATAAAGGAATATGACACTGATGAAAGTACAGTTGCACTCAAGGTTTAGGCAACACAAAGATCAGGCTAAAATTCTGACACAAGATGTTTCTTGACAACTGGAACAAGATGTTTTGTCACAACTGGAATTGACTAAAGGTGGTGGGTCACTTTTCATATGTCATTTGAATGAGAAGGATTTGGCTTGATGAATACTAATGTAACCATGTAACTATGAAACTAAGGGTTTCCAGACCCACTTGTCGCTCCTCCTGTGAGAGCCTTTGCTATTAGTAAAGAATTAAAGATTTATTGTCAAAAATGGGCAGCCATGCATGGCTACAAATTGACAACTTTCAAGTCACAGAAAGATAAATATGTGGATCTAGCATGTGACATATTTGGGTTATATGAAGGGCCATGTCTCACCAAAAATCAAAGGAAAACTCACACCAGGAAGGTTGGGTGTCAATTCATGATCTGTGCAAGTTGAAAAGTAGCAGATCCCACATGGCATCTCTCCATTAGAAATGGCCTACAAAATCATCAACCATCTGGAAGCCCTTCAGTGCATCCTCAACTGAGAAGAATCTCTGGGCAAGCCTTGGATATACTTAAGGAAGGAATGAAAGATGGGCCCAATATGGTTCAATTTAAAATGAAATTGATCAAGATTGATGGTGGAGAATACATTGAAAATAGAACAATCTATAACACTAAGTGGAAGGTAAAGCATGCAGAACTGGATGGGAAAGGTGTTATGGATGTGCTATTTGAAATGCTCCAGGAATTCCAGTGGGTTTCCAGGTCCAAATTTGGTGGAGAGGGTCACTTAGAGTCCCTTTTCTTGGATCATTGGGAGTCTATGAAACTTTTCAAAAAATTCCATCATATTGTCTTGTTTGATTGTAATTAACAAATAGATACAACATCCCTCTATTGCATGTTGTAGGAATGAAAGCCAACAAAAAAACTTTTACAAAGGCTTTTGTTCTTATAACAAAAGAAACCTATGAGTTCTATAGTTGGGCTTTGAATGCATTAAAGGAGCTGGCTTATGATCCCAAGAGGCTCCCCAAAGTCTTTGTGACAGACTGTGAAAAAGCTCTGATTTTTGCTATATAACATAGTTTCTCTGAGTCATCAAGACAGTTGTTCTCCTGGCACTTGTCTAAAAATGTTCAAGAAAACTGTCAAGTACGCTTAATTAATGATGATGAAGGATGGAAAATTTTTATGACCCTGTGGACAAGTATGGGGCCTCTAAAACCAAGTGGGAGGCAGAAGTCAATGATTCAGAACTCAGAGTATGCCAATTTATTGCTTCTTCTATTGATCTCTTCTGGGATTGCTTACTTTGAAACTTTTATGCAGTTTTTCTTGAAATACGGTGGGGATGTGCTTGAGTATATGGAAAAAAATATTTTCCCTATAAAAGAGACATTTTTAACGGCATGGGCTTGTGTCAACCCTGAGTTTGGAAATAAAACAAAGTCTTGGGTAGAAGGGGCCCATGCTACTTTCAAACAATCACCTGTTGGATCTTTGGGGAACATTTTGGATGTGTGGAAACACCTTGAAGTAACCATTGAAATCCAAATCCAATCAGTCCATGGGTCAAATAAAAACTCTCAAATAAATTTTTCAACAGGTCTCCCAACAGAACTGTTACCTTTTGGATATAAATTGTTGATTGATTCAATTAAACTCATTGGGGAAAAATCTGAGAAGTTAAAGCGCAACCATGATGGAAAGGTGTGCTCAAATTCTTATTCAAAAACAATGGGCTTGCCATGTTCCCATATTCTAGGTGAACTTATAGCATCAAGAGCATCTGTTGTGCCTGAGGATGTTTATCCTCAGTGGTAGTTAGACTATGAACCTTCCAATGAAGTAAGTGGGGTTTTTGGAAGGGTACCAATTATTGGATTGACAGATTAATTATTGGATTTTAAAATTGATTATTTTCTTGTTTTTTGAAAGTTTGAAACAGATTGAGGTCTTGATGAAGAATTTCAAATGTTCAACAAGTGGAATTCCATGTATAGGGAAATAACTAAAGAAGTTAGGTTGGAGATTCTAAGCTCAATTCTTGAGTGTACAGCCACTTTGATTTTCAATCCAAGGCTTGAGCCAAAGGTGTTAAGGTCAAGCTGCATTTGACCCAAAATGAAAGCAAATTTTGTGAAAATTCAAAATTTGAACACATTGAAAGAGAAATTAAGAGGGAAAAAAGGGTTAAAATTAGACCAAAAAGATCAAAGATAGTAAGTATTTAATTTTTAGAAATTTTAATTTTTATGGTTTAATGGACTGATGGGAAAATGATTTCTGTAGTGCAAGGAAGGATTGTCATCTGAATTTGATAGTTCAGTGGAGGATACTGAAATTTCATTAGGGTCCCTTCCATTGGAATCAGAATCATTGTTGAAGGAGGAAGAAGAATAAATGGAGGAGTCAAACAGAAGCTCATCTTTGGTGAGTGTTGTTTCCTTTAATGAGATTATAATTTTGACTAAGTAATTTTTGATTGTAGGAACCAAAAGTGAATTACCTCAATCAAATACCTGAGAACTTACATAAGTTCTTGGGGGAGCTTTGGGATCCATTTGGTGATAGGAATTGTGGATTTAAATTCATTTCAACATCACTTGGTTATGATGAGCATGGATTTTTCAATGTAAAAAAGGAATTTATTGAAACATTGAGGAAAGATAAGACATGCTATTCTAAGATCCTTGGCAGCATTAAAGATGTTGAAAATATATAAAAAAAACTTGATGTTAATGACATCAATGAAAAGATTCCCTCTTCAAAATGGCTTTCAAAGTTGGATATGGGTCAAGTAATAGCTGATACTTATGGAAGACAAATATGTTTCATTTCATTGGATTGATGTTGTACTTATACTCCTATGAAAATGAGTTTAAAAGAAGCATCAGACCCAATATTCATTTTGGTTGTTAATAATTACCATTGGTTCAATCTTGTGTTTAAGGGTGATGTGATTCCAATCCCACCCATAGTTTCCAAACCATGTTCCATGATTTCTAAAAAACCCTCTGGTTGGGTTGATCACCTCAAAGATCAACTCATGTTGTATTCTAATTTATAGATATCATTTTAATTTCATCATTTGCATTTGGTCTAACATGCTGATCTTGTAATTCTATTGATATAAAGTTTTATCACATTTTGAGCATCATTATATTGAGTGTTTTGAGTTAACATCATCATTTTGAGTGTTTTGAATAAGATTTTATTGGTAAGTCAGTTCAACTTGTGTTGGGCTGATCCCATCATAAGGTTTATTTTTACTTCTTGTGATGGGATCAGCTTAACACAAGTTGAAACTGTTTGTTTTTTGTTTTTTTTTTTTTACTTGAGGGCTAGTCAAGTTGAACTTGTATTTTTTGGCACCTTTAATTTAGGGCTAGTCAAGTTGAACTTATAATTTTGGGAACTTTGACTTTAGGGCTGCTCCATAGACTCTTTCATGGTTTGTTTAATTTTTGTTGTCTTTACTTTAGGGCTGGTCAAGTTGAAATTACTTGTATTTCTTCATTTTTTTTTCCTTTTTTTGTGTTTTTGTTAATAAATGAAGGGCATTATTTTTTTCACAGGTGCTACCCTTAAACTCACGGGGGTACTACGTCCCTGCAACGTCCAGTATACATGGACAAATCCTTGTGTACACAGGCATTTCAAGAACTTTTTTTTTGGAATTCTAACACAGCAGGCCTGTAGATAGGTTTCTTGGACCCTTATGGCTAATCTTTTATAATTTTTTGACCAGTTAAACCCCTTCAAAAATCCAGTCAAAAAATTAGCAAAATCCAAAAAAAAACTCATTTTTGGAGCTATTCCTTTGGCTTTTGGCTTAGGTTTTTTTGGCACTTTGAAATCTCAAAATATCTATCAATCAGCTGAAAAGCTTAAAAATATTTTTTTGAGATTTTTGGATGTATCCTTGGCCTCCAAAAATTGGATCCAACATCAAAACACTTCAAAATAGCATATCCTTTTCAACATTTTTTTCACTTCTTGAATCAACTTTTCTCTTAATTTTTTTTTGAAAAACTTAAGATTAACATCCAAACATTGAATGAAAAATTTTTCTGAGCTTTTATTACACGTTTTACCCCACAAATTATTCAGAATAATGAAAATAATTGAAAATAAAAGGTGTGGTCTACATTTTTGGTTCTAATTTTTGTTCTGTTTTAATAAATACAAATACACAATGTTATTGAAAATATTGTAGCAATAATTTTAGTTGAGGAGTCTTTTATAAGAGAATTTAAAATTTTTAATGGGGGAACACCAGCCTTGGTTAAGTTTTCTACAGTCTCCTGTTGCTTTCCATGAATTTGTCTATGGATTGGATGAGTAGAAGGATCATCTGAGGGGGCATGGTCATGGTCTGGAAATATAACTTTACCCTGCGGAGACCTAATCTTTTGGAGATATTTCCAGATAATTTAAAAGGGCAATTGGTCTTTCTTGTTTACAATTTTTTTGGATCTTGACTGGGTTTATATTCTCCAGATTAATCACATTGATATGTGTAGGTATGTTTCTTCAAGTTTGATAATCTAGTAGAAATGGCATATCCATGGGACTTTGCCCATGATTGGATAGCATCAGCTAACTCCTCCTTTTGATTATATGATAGTTTGGGAGGAGGGGCCAGAGGAGTGGTATAATTAGATTGAGTAGATTAGGAAAGGGCCAGAGGAGTAGAAAAACTAGTTTGATTAGATGAGGTGATGGAGGATGGGCCAGGTGAGACAGTTCTGAAAAGTGGGTGGATGTTTTGTTGAGAAATTTTGGAAAGGGATGTTTTTTTAAAAAGGAATTTGAGATTTGAGTTGATGATTCAGAAAGATTTTGAGTAGAAATGGAGTGAGAAGTGTTTTTGGTTCAGGAGGTTTGATTTTTTAGTGGTAGGTTTGGAGTGTGTTGTTTTGTGTTGTGTTGTGTTGTGTTGTTTTATGTTGTGTTTTGTTGTGTTTTTTTGTGCTGTTTTGTGTTTTTTGGTGTGGTGTGGTTTTGTTTTGTGTGGTGTGGTGTGGTGTGGTGTGGTGTGGTAATGGGGGGAGTGGAGTGGTATGGTGTGGTGTGGTGTGGTGTGGTCTGGTGTGGTGTGGTCTGGTGTGGTGTGGTAATGGGGGGTGATGGGTGGGGGTGAGTGGGTGGAGGAGTCTTCTTTTATGGATGATGGGAGGATGGGAGCGCTCAAAAATGGCCTGTAAAAATTTCAAACTCATATTGAATAGGAATTGTTAGGGTTTTATGCATGGAGGGCTCAAAAAAGCAGACCCCAGCCTAGAGGGGGGTTTGTTGCCCTCCTTTTTGGATTTGGTTTTTAGGGCACAAATAGTGCTTCAAAAATTAAGAAAAAAAAATATTTGAAAACCTTGAAAGGCCTTTTCAAGCTTTGAAGGTCAAATAATTCAAATTCTCATACGTAAATACAACAAAGAATTCAGAATTAAGGAAAGACCACCCCTTTTATTTTCAATTATTTTCATTGTGATGAATATTTGGTGGGGTAAAACCTATAATTAAAGCTCAGCCAAATTTTTAATTCAATTTTTGGATTTTATTCTTAAGTTTTTCCAAAAACAAATTGAGAAACATTGATTCAAGAAGTGAAAAAAAAATCTTGAAAAGGATATGCTATTTTGAAGTTTTTTTACATTGGATCCAATTTTTGGAGGCCAAGGATACATCCAAAAAATCTCAAAAAAATATTTTGAAGATTTTCAGCTGATTGATAAATATTGTGAGAATTCACAGTGCCAAAAAAACTCAAGCCAAAAGCCAAAGGAATAGCTCCAAAAATGAGTTTTCTTTTTTTTTTGGATTTTGTTAATTTTTTGACTGGATTTTTGAAGGGGTTTAACTGGTCCCAAAATTATAAAAGATTAGCCATAAGATTTTAAGACACCTATTTACAGGCCTGCTGTGTTAGAATTTCAAAGAAAAAGTTCTTTAAACAGCCATGTAAACAAGGATTTGTCTGTGTATACTGGACGTTGCGGGGATGTAGTACCCCTCTGAGTTTAAGGGTAGCACCCATGAAAAAAATAATGCCCTAAATGAAAATATTTATCTGTTTTTATTTTTATTTATTTTGGGGAAATTCAATATTCACAACTCATTTGAGTTTTGTACACAACTCAAATGGGCTGTGTGGCAGGCTGAACAACTCTGATTGAGTTGTGCAGCCTCCACACAACTTGACTGTAGTTGTGTAGCCCCCAAACAACGGTTCAGTTTCATGTGGCACCACACACAACTACATTTGAGTTGTGTGGGGTTGTACACAGCTAAAAAGTAGTCATGTTCTATGCCACACAGCTACAAGTGTTGTGGGCCAAAAAAAAATAAATAAAAATAAACTAAATAAACTAAATAAAAATACAAAAAAAGAACAGAAATGAACCAAAAAATCAAAAAATGTTGATTTTTTGGTTAAAAAAACAACAAAGAAAATTAAAATAATTAAAATAAATAAAAATAAATAAAAAATAAATAAAAAAAAAAAAACTGAAGACAACCAAAACATCAAAAACCAGTTGATTTTTTTATCAAAATTGAAAAAAAATCAAAAAATACAAGTTCAACTTGACTAGCCTCAAATTAAAAACACCAAAAATTAGATAAACAATGAAAGAGTCTATGGAGCAGCCCCAAATTATAAGTGCCAAAAAATACAAGTTCAAATTTACTAGCCCTTAAGTAAAAACACCAAAAAATACAAGTTCAACTTGATTAGCCCTAGAGTAAAAAAACCAAAAAAAATGAGTTCAACTTGTGTTAAGCTGATCCCATCACAAGAAGTAAAAATATTCCTTATGATGGGATCAGCCCAACACAACTTGAACTGACTTAAAAATTAATTTTCATTTAAAACACTCAAAATAATGAGGTTAACTCAAAACACTCAACATAATGATGTCCAAAATTTGATAGCCCTTTATATCAATAGAAGTATAAGTTAGCTGCATTAGAATTACAAGTTATATGGAAACCCAATAATGAAATGAAGTCTATAATTGAATTCTATAATATAGAATAAATAGGCAGTTTATCTTTGGCATGATCAACCCAACCAGAAGCTTTCTTTGAAATGAGAACAGAGGGTTTTGCTAAAATGGGTGATATTTGAATAATTTCTCCCTCAAGTAATAATAGAAACCAGTGTTTATTTTTTACAAAGTAAATATAAATAGGCTCTGATTGATCTGCAACACCTTTTTTCATTGGAGTATAAGTAAAACATGGCTCCAATTAAATGAAACATATAGGTATGGAATATGTGTCTTAACTCTTTTTCCCCACCAAGCATCTTAATGTATCATTTTTTATGTCTCTCAAATGTTTCAATCATTTCCTTTCTCAATTTAAACCAACTTTCTTCATTATAACCAAGCAATTTTCAGGCACAACAGATCCTCTTGATGCTAGTAGGTCACCTATCTGGTAGGAACAGCGCAAACCCGTAGTCTTTGAGTATGACTTTGTGCACACTTCCCCATCATGGTTCTGCTTTAATTTCTTGAATTGTTTCAAAACAAGTTTAATTTCCTCTAAAGACAACCTGTATCCCAATGGTAACAGTTCAGTGGGAAGAAATATTCCTAAATTTATTTGAGAGTTTTAAAGAGAAGCCTGAACTGATTTGATTTTATTTCAAACTTTTCTGTCTAGATTTTTTGAAACATCCAACATGTTTTCCAAAGAATTTCCAATGAATCTTTTGGGAGTAGCGTGGGCCCCTTCCACCTGATACATAGTTTTATTTCTAAAGTCAGGGTTTTTGAAAGTCCAAGCTGTTAAAAACATCTCTTTGATACAGAAGATTTTATTTTCCATATAATTGAGCAAATTCTCATGGTCTTCCAAGAAACACTTTATACAAGTCATAACATAAGCACCCAAAACTAGGAAGATTAACAGAAGAAGAAGTTATTGGGTCCTTAATCTGAGTTCTGCATCATTGAAATCTGCCTCCTCCTTGGTTTTATAGGCCCCATATTTTCCCCACAGAGACATAAAGCTTTTCCATCCTTCAACATCATTTTTAAAGAAAACTTTACAGTTTGCTTTTATTTTTTTAGACAAGTGCTGCCAAAAACACTGTCTTTTTGACTCAGGGAAACTAGATTCAATGGCTTGAATCAGAGCTTTTTCACGGTCTGTATTAAAGACTTTGGGAAGTCTCTCAGGATCATAAGCCAGCTCCATTGTTGTATTTACAGACAAACTGTAGAATTCAAACCTTTCTTTTGTTATAAAAACAAGAGCCTTTGTGAAACTTTTTTGGTTTGCTTTCATTCCCACAACATGCAACAGGGGGATGTTTCAATTATTTGTTTTATAAGTACAATCCAACATAGCAATATGATGGAATTTTTTGAAAAGCTTTAATGAATCAGGGTGCACCAATAATAGGGCCTCCAAGTGTCCCTCTACACTGAATTTTGACCAATGAACACAACACAAATCTTCAAGTTGTTCATAGAGGACCTCCATAACACTTTTTCCCTTGAGTTTGGCTAGCACTAACTTTTGCTTAGTGTTATAGATTTTTTGGTCATCAACATACTTGCCACCATCAATCTTGCTCAATTTTATTTTGAGTTGCATTGTTTTGAGCCCATCATTCATGCATTCTCTTAAATTCTCCAATTCCAAACCAGAGATTCTCCTGAGTTGAGGATGGAATGAGGGTTTTTCAGATGATTGATGGTTATGTTGATCATTTCTGTAGCAGATTTGCCACGAGGGGTCTGCCTTTGTGTGACTTGCACAGAATAAAAACTTGCACCCAACCTTCCTTATGTGAGTTTGCCTTCAACGTTTGGTGAGCAATGGCCCAGAGCAGGAACCATGTATATCACAGGCTAAATCCACATATTTATCAAGGTATAACAGATAGTGTATCAAGATTTTTCAACTCAAAATCAAAAAAGATTTTTAGAGAAATATTTCATGGTGGAATATCTGGATCACCAATGGGAGAGACAGTCATGTTATAGAACTTCAGAAGGGAGGCCTTCCTCATTCTCCAATTTTTCTGATCCTTCACCATGATCACAAATCCAGAAAATCCAAGCATTTTTTGCCTAATAAACCTATTGAAAGAAATCCTTTTCAAGCAGTATAATCCATGGATAATGTGGTATTCTGAATCTAAATTCACCCTTCATGGATGATTTTAGGTGCAAGAATAGATACCCAAAAGCCTTTTGACCAGAAAAAAGGTTTTGGGTTGAAATTCATATCCTATATATTGAAGGCACTACAATAGAGTCATGATCTTATAATCCAACAAACAAATTACCACCCTCATGAATAGCTCCCAAGTTTTGCCCTACAATCCCTATCTCTTGTAGAAATATCAGTGTCACATCAATTTGGAAATATGTGCAGGAATCTCAGATGTTAAATACCTTCACAAATATTTTTAAAGGGGCCATGATTGTCTTAACTTTTGATTTTAATGAAAAATTAGATGAAATAAATATTGATAGGGATTCAGGATGGGAAGCTCCACCAGAGGCATGTTGGAAAAATTTCTCATTTAAGTCATCTGTCACTTCACCTTCTGTTATACAACTTGAAATTCACTTAGCTGACCACCAACCAGTGATTTTTGTAACTGATGAATCCCTGAATGAAGTGGTTCACAGATCAATATAATTACAAAAATAATCTCACACAATCTTTCAAAATAAACTCAATGAATAGTTTTCCTATTAAAATCATATATTCAGAATTTCCAAAACAATTCACATTCCACCCATGCAGGCACTGTCAGAGTGGGTATTCAATTGGGAAAATTGACCCAGACCATCCTTCAGATTCAGAAAGGTGGTTTATCAGATGCTTGTCCAATAATTCTGTTTTCACTACTTCATTGAATAACCTAATGAAATTCAATGGGATCTATGATTCAACTTCCAGAGAGGCAGATTTGGCCAAGGGTTTACTTGAGGATGATCATAATTTTAAAAAAAAAAATTCAAGAAGACAATGAGGATATTCACACTTTTGAACTAAGAAGGCTTTTTGGAATGCTATTTGCACTTTCTTTCAACCATCCAAATGACTTTTGATATGAAATTCTTGCTTCTATTTCACAGTGTAAGTTTTAATTCACTCTGGGATGACAGATCAAATATTTCTGAAATAATTCAAATATATATATATATTAACATCAATCATCACCAGAATTAAATTTGAAAAATGTGAAGGGAAAACAATTGAATAATGTTTTTCCTCATATTCCAAGATTTCATCAATTGGTGGGGGTTGAAAAGAATCAAAAGGAACCAGATCTTTGCTGAATAACATAATACTACTAAAGATCAATCAGATTTTCAAAAAATTCATCTCTCTAATATTCAACAGAAGCATATATTTGACCTGTTAGTCCATGCATCCAATTACTCTCACTCCTCTTCATTCTTTAATTAATGGCCTGTTGGATCAGGAAAAACCTTTTCTTTATAAATGATTGCTGGCTTCTATCAGATGGACAGGTTGAATACCTATGGCATGTGTTGGGAATGGAATAGCAGCCATGAATCTACAAATTGGAAGAACCACTCATCTCACCTTTGGAACTCCCTTGGAGATCAAACCTCAGGTTCAACAATATCAAAGCATTCTAAAAGTTATGAAGATCTCAATCAAGCTTCTTTGATCATCTTAGAAGAAGCACCTATGACTCATGAGAATACTCTTGAGTTGCTTGAAAGAGGAATTCAAGATCTAATCAATTTTAATCTAACTTTTAGAGCAAAACCAATAGTCCTTGATCACAGTGAATTTAGGAAATCTTAATATGTTCTTCAAAATTTGACACATCCTCAAATATTTGATGAAATTTTGTTAAATTCTAGATGTTTTTGATCCTTTCAGGTTATCCACCTTGCTTCAAATTTGTATTTTCCAGGTGATCCTGATTTCCAAAAATTCTTTAATTGCTGTTGAGGATTGATTGTCTAAGTTTTATACTAGGTTAAACTGATAGAGTACTTCTCCCTCAGCACACAATTCTTGATGAAAATGATGATCATTCTTTAGAAAGATTAATCAATATCCTCTTCCCAAACTTACAAAACCACTAGCTTGGTACCAGTTACCTAATTGATTATTTTATTCTAAGTTTCAAAGATACCTCAGTTTGCAAGATAAATTTATTACTTTTGGATTCACTTCCTAAAAATGAGGAAGATAATATCATGAATATTCACTCAAGCCATTATTGTCTTAAAGATGTAATTCAAAACTTTTACAGACTGGAGTTCCACAATTTGTTCTTTCCTCTGCATAGCTTAAATCTGAAATTGGTTGCCCCTATAATTTTTTTTGAGAATGTGGACTTTAAAGTTGATCTTTGAACTTGAACTTGATTGATTGTGGTCACATTGGAAAAATAGTTGATATTTTCCAAGATGGCTATATACAGCTGATTGATTCCTGAGGAAGAGCAATGTTCATTCCATGTGTAAACTTGATTTCTGACCCAGATAAATATTTTCTGCCTTTCAGATCAATTCAAAAAAAAATGTCCCATTCTAAAGTCAGAATTCTTGTTTTGAAAGACTAAAAAATAACAAGTTCATCAAATTTCAAACATTGGTCTTCACATATGTTCAAGCTTCAAGTGTCCACCCATGCACAGTTTTAGTTTGAATGTTCAAAATTTAGATCTAGAAATTCTTTTACAAAGGAAGGAGTTGTCAGCTGGAAACAATGTTCAATTTGAAACTGACATGTTTGAATCATGAGTCTTTGATTGCCATCCATCACTGAAATGGAATACTAAGATTTCCATGGTATATGATTTGTTTTACTTGCTTATCTTTTGAAATAATTTAGAAATCATTTATTTCATCATCATCCATTTCTTTTCATCTTGACCTTTTCTTTTTATACAATCCATTTCCCAAAATTTGGCTGAAACACACCAGGCCCAAGGTTTTGTTTTGTTTTGTTGAATCAATTCCCCAGATTTCCCACTTGAGATTAAAATCATTTTAATCAATCTCCTCATTCTCATGTCAATTTTTTATCCAATCCATTCCCCAATGTTGGTGGCAATAATGGTTTGATGATGAGGTTTATATATATATATATTGTGTTTGAGTTAACTAATACCTGGTTTAACCAAAAAATTAAAACTGACATGTATCTTTTGGCTAAATCCTGATTCAATTCAAAACTTGATGATCAACTTCCACCCATCCCCCAAATTGTTAACTCATAAGCCAAATCATGAAATCCCAATCAGTCCCCAAATTTGGGGGCAATATACTCTAAATCTATCTATCTCTCTCAATAAAAAAGAGAAAAATAAAAAGAAAACAAAAAAGAAAACAAAAAAAAACAAAAAAAAACAAAAAAAAAAGAAAAACCAGAATCAATGTTGACTTTCAAATTATTTATTGAGCCCAAGATCCAAAGAGGTACTAAAATACTTACCTCTAGCATCCCAAGTTTGTATGTGCGGTGGGTAGAAAAAATTTGTGGGACTATTTGTCAAAGCAACCAAACCTCAATACTTCAAACAATGTAGATGAAGCCTGGGGTGTCTTGATCTTGCTTTTGACCAACCCATCTTTGGGATCCCACTCCATTTGACCAATTTCCACCTTGCCACCAACTTGGTTTTTTCTTTGATCTTGATGTCAGACTACTCAATCAATCCAAAAAAAAAAGAAAGATGGTAAGTAATTTTTTTTTTTTTTTTTCAAATCTTATTGTTGATCTTTGATCCTGATTCATGGGTTCTCCTTTTGATATATAGTCTTCTTTGTGCAATGTGTTGTCTTGGAAGATCAAGAGATGATGAAACCAACAGAGGATGGTATTGTTTCAATGGTTTGAATCATATTCAGAGCAATTCAAATCAGTCCAACCCAAAATTAACCTCAGGTTGATAAAAACTCAAGGAGCTCAAGGCACCACCTCAAAGCTGAAAGAGAGTAGATTAATTGAAAGATATGAACATCAGATGACCACAGAGCTTGAATAAGCATTTCTAAGTGCTTATCATGACTTCCAACCAACCTATCTCAAAACTATCATCACCATCAATCAAAACTGGGTTTAAATTTTTTTGAGAAACTCTCAATCCTAATCTTTTTTTTTTTTCATGACAGTCCTTTGATTTGATCCTCTCTGACACCCCTATAATAAAGAAGAAACAATATTGATGGTACAGAAATTTTCATTTTCATTTTCATTTTTTTTTTTCCCCTCTGGCATGTTTTTCAAGGGTTTTTTTTGTGCTTTAGAAGATTTTTTTTTTTTTTAAAAAAAAAAAAATATATATATAATTTGAAATTTTTTGAAATTTTAATTGTTGTATCATTAAATTACAGATGCTGAAATATATCCACCTTATGAATAAATGTAAATATATATATATATTTTGAGTGATAGATTTAGCTTGAAACAAATGGTTGAGAATAAACCGACTGTTTTTGGTCAATCAGTCCCATTATTTTTGTCTACCCACTGTACATACAGAGAGGAGGCTAGGAGTGTAACTTAAATACGTACGTGTAAGAAGCTTTCATCGAATTGGATTTATTATTGTCCACGCTCACTAGGGCATGCTGCCCTTGGCCAGATGATGTGACCGAGGGGTTACATCCTGTAGAGCTGTAACCTGGGGCTTTGGGTGGGGCATGAGTCTCATCCCAAACTCCAGACCCTGAAGCCCTGGTTGAATCGGTTGTCCCCTAATTCGTGCATTCCTCCATCTGATCATCATCAACATATCCTTTCCCCCTATTCACCATCCCTGCAGTCACATCCAAACTACCCGCACCTTTGTCCATCAAATCCAACGTTTAAGAACTTGAACCAGAAGCATCAATCTGGCCAGAGCAAGTCTTCTCCACAGCTCGTCGCAGTCCAACAAG
Source organism: Puccinia polysora (assembly GCA_025617555.3). Taxonomy (NCBI): domain Eukaryota; kingdom Fungi; phylum Basidiomycota; class Pucciniomycetes; order Pucciniales; family Pucciniaceae; genus Puccinia; species Puccinia polysora. The sequence continues at coordinate 25,453,636 of CM062641.1, read as the reverse complement.
AAGACCTCGGATCGGTTCCGGGCATCGATCATCACTCAAGCCAAGATTCATCGAGCAATCGCTCGGTCTTAAGGCTTGGTACCCCAATCCTTCGATGGTTCCATTTATCGTTGCTCCATTCTTTCATCATCTCGATACTTTTTTCTTTTATTCAAAACCAAAAAAAAAAAAAAAAAAAAAAAAAAATTAGACATCCATACAAACAAACAAAAAAAAAAAAAAATGAAAAAATGATGAGTAAATCCGAACCCCCCCCCCCCCTTTTTTTGTCTTTTGTCTTTTTTTTTTTCTTTTTTTTTTCTTCCCATCGATTCAAAATCGTTCAAGTTGTTGATATTGACTTAGATCTCTTGTTTTGGCTTGGTCACGAGATCGAATCCATGCTTAACTGTGGCACGTGTATGCTTTGGAGGTCGAAAGTGCTCCGGGGCATCCTGGTCCAGACACCGGGGCAATGCCCACGGGGTTACAGCCTCCACATCCTGGCCTACCGTACGTCCGTGACTTCGAGATGAAGACGGGGGCCGAGAGAGCGGAAGAGAGAGAGCCAAGACGGTGGTCTAGACGGTCGGGTCTCGGACGGCCGCCGACGCGTGGACGATTCAGACATCCTTGCGCGCCGCTGCCCTCACTTGTCACTCTCACAAGACTCTCCCTTCCCCTGGCCCGAAAAAAAAAAAAGAAAGAGGACTTGTAGGGAAGGAAGAGATGATCGTTACCCAAGGAAGAAGAAGAAGAGTCTCTGCTACTCCTCGGAAGAAGGAGCACGAGATCCGAGCCTCGAGAGGTTTGAAACTCAACGAACCAAGAAAGAAAAACATTGAAAGATTGTGGGAGTGAGTGTCTTGCTATCACTATCGAATGGATAGAGGGAGAGGGAGAGAGAGATGTGAAAGTGTAGATGATGATGATGTAGATTGGATGATGAAGAGTTAGATCGAGCGGCCAGGATGGTGAAGATCTTAGTAGCAGCGCGTCCATCAGAGCTTGATTGATCCGGCGATTGATTCAGTCTGGGTGAGGTGGGGGGGGGTCATATGTAAATACATGTATAGATGCTATATATATATGCGGTCGAAGAACTAAGGAATAGTGAAGTCAACATATCTCGATAAGACTTACATAATATATACCTTGAGACAGAGAGACAGAGAGAGAGAGAGAGAGAGGACATGAATCCCATCGATCTGAAGGACAAAAATTACCAACTAGAGAGAGAAAGAGAGAGAGGCACATATCATCAAACCCAATCGCGTGGGAAGAAGCTTTCAAAGTGAACTATTGAGACCTATTTATTTATTTTAACAAACGAAGGACTACGTGAACGGGGGAGAGGGAGGGGGGAGATCAGAAAAAAAAATACACGGGGGGGGGGATGAAGAATCAAGTGGGTTGGAAATTCGAGTGGGAATTTTTTTTCTTGATTATCGTTTCTGTGCTTGATTTGGTTCATCAGGCGATCACAAGTCGCTTACAGAGGTGTTGATGATGGGTAAGATAAACGAGACTTGATGACCATCATCTTAAAGACAAGGGGGGGGGAGCAAACGTCGTCGTTGGATAGTAGTGGGTACTATTTTTTGTTTTTTGTTATTCTTGAAAGGTACTTGAACAAATGGAGAGCCAAAAAAAAATGGTGAGACGGTGGGAGCTTCTATCTCAAAGAAGAGTGAGACGCTTGGGAACCCTTGATTTTCGTCCTCAGGATATCCAATCTGGCCAAGATCGAATCGATGATCTTGGGGCAACCCGATTGAATGATCGATGATGACGATCGATCTTGAAGGATTCGAGAAGGATCTTGTAGATGATCTGAGAATTGATCTTCAGAATCAAACTCATCATCATGCTCTTCGTCAGAGTGACCTTCTTGGCTTTCTCCTCCTACTCTTCGCCTTCGTCTCCTGGCCCGGCTCTCTTGAGCTGATCGTCCTCCAGCACTACTCGATGATGATGACGGCAGTTTCGAGTGGGATGGTGGGGCCTGAAAAATCTCATTCGTGTCGATGATGCTTTGATCTAACAATCCGTACAACATCCACAGGGACACCTCGTACTCAATCTCACATTCCGCCAAGTCATCGCCGACATATTCATTCACGGCGGCCGACCTGGACTGAAATGATCATGTTTTTTTTTTTTTGAAAAAAAAAATTGCGCAGTATCGTTCGCGTGTGAGTCGTTAAAAAGTTAATCCATCAAACCGTGTAAAAAAAGTAGGTCGGTTGGATTTGATCAAGCAAAAAAAAAAAAAAAAAAAAAAAAAGCACCCACCTTTTCTAAGGCTCGATCGTAGATTAATTTATCAGCCCAAACATGTCCAGCGAGTAAACTTCTGCTATTAACTCTCGTCTTGACGAATTCAGTCTTATCACATACTTCATTGAATTTATGTCTCAACCATTCGATCGCTACAACAATAGGCGTTTAGTTCATTCAAATCGATTGCAAAACGTCAAACCGAGTTAGCCAGAACCGTCGCGAGTTAGCCGCCTGTGGATGGAAATAATACCATGGACGAACGAAGGAAGACGCACCACAGCCAGTTTCATAACTGCATCCAGATCCGGCACCCCCCGAGGTTGCGCCAACACCATCATAAGATTGTTTTTTCCAATTCACTACGGCGACGCCATGACGAATAGCCTTATTGAGGAATGCTAACGCTTTCATATACAAGACCAGGGCCTCGCTAGCCAAGATCGCCTTGTTATTACTTTGGCTGTAATTGGTGACGCTAGGGTTGGCAACAGTTGTAGAGCCTGTCATGGTTAGTTCACTGTTTCTTTTAGTCATGTCTTGATGGGGGTAGTTTCGAATCAGGTTCATAGAAAGATCCACCGTTTGAGAGCTGGCTAGTGGACTATTACTATACTGGGAGGTTGAAGGTGTGATGAAAGCGCCAATGGTCGTTGTCGGAGCGCTAGAGGGAGTTGTGTTGATCGTGTTCATCCCATCAGCCGAATGATCCATGTGAGTGGAAATTGCCGAGGGCGGTGGGGGCAAGATCTTGTTCAATTTTTCATCCCCAAACTGAATGATAACCAAGGCTTTACAAGCAAATTCTTCCAACTCGTTCAACAATTGAACTTCGACGGCATCCAGATGTTGGTTTCGGGCCACCGTAGGTGAGCGGTGCACGTTTTGCTGGTGTAGTGATGATGGACTTCCAAAACCGGAATTTCTTGAAGGTATCGTCACGCTGTTTTGGTTTGGACCAGAGGCCAGTATGACACGACAGATCGCACTAGATGGGAAGCTTAGTGGTAGCTTATGGGCTTGTGAACCAGGCCCACCGGATGAATGGGCGCTTCCAGGTCCTCCCGAAATGGGAGAATAGCTATTATGGCTACGTTGACTTTGTGGAAAATACTTTCCAAAGATCGGCAAACTACCGATGCCGCCGGCAACACCACCGGTTCCACCACCTCCTGCACTGCTATCAAAACTTTGCGGTGAGGAAGGATAGGTACCATAATGACCTTGGCTAGAGGGTGAAGATCGACCAAAGTTGGTAATGTTCATGGGATGCGTTCCGGTTGGAATGGGCGAAGGTGCTCCAGATTGAGCTCGTGGAGGAAAGGATGAGACTAGCGAGGGTGGCGGTAGATTCGGAGCACCAACTTGAGCGGTGACCAAGGAAGAAGGTGGAGGCGAGGCACTCAGAATATTTGTCCGGTGCGGCGACGAGCTGAGAGCAGCTAGAGCAGGTTTGGCAGCCATTAAACCACGTGACATTCGCCGACCCAAGCTTAGAGGCTTGGGTGGTGATGAGGATAATCCTGCATCAAATTTGACTGGTTACTACAAACATCTTCGTGACAACTCATGTTGCTAGCGTCTTTTTTTCTTTTGAAAAAACCTCGAAATGTTTTGCTTTCTCTGGGAAGAAAAGAAAATCAGCAGGGAGACTAACCATCCACCATGGCGTTAATTTCCACGGATCCTTTCTCTACGACCACATATTCCGTCCCAAGATCTCGGTCGTCATCATCTTCGTTCTTAGAGTTATGTAGTACGACTCCAAGATTACTACTACTAGTCTGTGGTTCCTCGGAGCTCATCAAGCTCGGTGACCTCATTAGCGCGTAATCCTTAGACTTGATTTCAGTACCAGTCGCATTACTCGGACCAGTATTTGAATTCGAACTCCTCGGTCCAGGAACGACATACTTGGCCGGGAAACTGGGAACCCAACTGGAATGGCGTTGGTTTCCGGGGAGTGGGATGGGTAGAAGACTGGGTGATGGAGCTTGGTGACCCGGATGGACACGAGAGGGAGAGACGATCGGAAGGGAAACTTGTCCATTCTGTGAGGTTCGATGAGCGATAGTGGCGGGCAATGAGCTTTGAGAAGGACCTGAATAAGGTTGGAGGACGGCTCTGGACCTCTGACCGATATTTCTGTCAAGGATAAATGCACCCGGTTCACCCTCGAACGGACTTAGGGATAGAGGCCTGGTTGGCTTGGCTTTATTAGGGGTAGGGATAGGTAAGGTTGATGTTGAAGGAGGTCGAGGAGAGAGGGTTTGATGAACTTGAACACAGGTACTGTGTAGAGTAGTAAGTTGGGGTTGAAGTGGAATCGATGAATGAGGAAGGGTAGATGATGGTTGATATGGAGTTGGTGGAATCAATGGGCCCACACGTGAAACCTCATCGGCAATCAAGAAGAATTCGTCAAAACTAATCCGTTCGGCCGGTTTTCGTTTCAAGAGACAACGGATTAACCGCTGAAGGTCTTCGGCAACCACTTTATCGTCCGGAAACAAAATCTTATCTTCGTTCTTTTCGATCTTCCTCAAGAGTTCCACATGGTTTTGAGCTCTAAAGGGTGGTTTGCCGACTGCCATTTCGAAGAGGACAGCACCGACGGACCAAAGGTCAGCTTTGGCATCGTATTTCTCGTACCGAAGGATTTCGGGAGCCATGTAGAGACTAGAGGCGACGGAGGAACCAAGAATGGCAAGATGATCAATCAAACTTGAGTAAATCGGATCTCGATACATGATTTCGTGGAGCCTTACGGGGAGCCACAGAGGGTTTCGGCCAATCCAGCGTTAGGGGCTAGTACTCTGGCGAAACCGAAATCAGCAACTCTGAGAATAGGTATACCTTCGGGTACGTATCGAGGCCTATCCGGTGAAGCGGAGGAATCGGGATCAGGATTGGAGGATTGAGATGGGGTGGTTAGGGATGAAGGAGTTGGAGATGATGGATGGAGTAGAAGGTTTTGAGGTTTGATATCCCGATGAATGATCGAATGGGAGCGCAAGAAGCGAAGTGCATCGGCTGAAAAAGAAGCAAGAATAGTTATGGGGAAGAAGAGGAAAAAAAAAACAAAAAAAAAAAACATGAACGATGAGAGGGAGGGAAGGGCATAGGGTGATGGATGAATGGATGGATGCTCACCCAGTTGACCAAGAAAACTTCGAATGATCCATTCATTCAGACCACCATCCGGAGGGTGAGGAAATCGATCGTGGGGTGGAGAGGATGGGTAAAATTGATTAGAGGCCGGTAGAAGGTTCTGAGTGGGATGTGATTTGGATGGAGTAGCAGATCGAGAGGAGTTAGGAGGTAGGGGAGATGGTTGAGAGGTTTGTTTGCGTTGCTTGGATCGATTCTTGATGTAGATCGATAGATCACCCTGGGAGCAGTACTGCATGATGAGGAAGATGTGATCATGATTGCTGGTACAGTCGACCAATCCGACGACGTTACCGTGACGGATTTTTTTCAAGATATTGATTTCATCCTGTAAGTTTTGGAATAGTTTATTAGTCAATTTTGATTTGACGACGGCCTTGATGGCGACCGATTGACGAGTACGAGTATTGAGACCTTTGTAGACTACTGCAAACGATCCACGACCGATCTCTTGACCGATGGTGAATCCACCGGGGATCTCATCTGGGATTTCGGTTTGACGATTTGAAGAAGAGGAAGAGGACCTGGGTGGGTTGAGATCGGGAGTCGGAGGTGGCATGATGAGGAGGTCTTGAGTGGATGAGGAGAGGAGGGAGGGGAAGGTATCGAGGGTGTGAGAGAGTGGGGGGGGGGGGGAGGAGATGGTGAAGGGGATGAGAGGTTGAGAGGTTGAAGATGGGAGGGAGATCAGAGAGTGAGGAGAGGGGGATATGGAAGAGAGTTGAGAGGAGAGGAGAGGAGAGGAGAGGAGAGGTAGAGAGAGAGAGGTATTTTAGCCTGATGAGAATCAGAATGGGAGAGGATATAGGATAGAGGATATTGGATTGGGAGTGGGAGTGGAGGAGATGAAGAGAGGAAGAGAGGAGGAGAGGGTGAGAGGGTGAGAGGGAAGTAGGAAGAGGAGAGAGGGGTGAAGAGGAAAAGACACCCAATCGGGGCGGGGGCGGGGGCGGGGGCGGGTGGATGACCGACCGAGTGATAGTTTCAGATACTGAGTCAGTATGGGGATAGGGTGGGAAGGTCTGAGATAGATCCATAATCCGTCGCATGAATATTAGCCCATAGGAATCAGGGGGTCCACCATCTTACATACATACATACCAGATCATGGCATGGTCAGGCGGAGGAACATCGGATCGGATCGGGAGTGGGAAGACTCTAATCCTAGCCACTCTCGCTCTAATTAGTATGTATGTACAAGACTACTCTACTACTGCTGCTCAGAGAGGATGATGTCACACTACTCGATCGACCGAGACAGCTCTCGGACGGGACACCAACTATTGATGTACGTACGGTAGGGTATGTACATACCTACCATACATAGATCCGCATCTCCTTCTCACTCAAACCATTGCCATCCCGCCACAGGTTGTCGATCTCAGGGTGATCTTCAATCACCATGATGGCTTATGAGCAGACCAGTTCCACGCAGCGATGTTGACGGGAAGATGTTCTTCCATCATCCATCATCATCATCCTGATCACTTCCTAGATCATCCACCATCCCCCTTCCATGACTACCATCGAACCTCTCTCACAGTCACGATGGGGGAAAAAAGAATGACATTTATTCATCATCGACCCGACGATGAGCATGACCACCGATATACTTGTAGGATCAAAACTCAAGTCCCTCATCAACAAGAATATAAACTCGTTCGACGCTCGTATGGACCTACCATCCGATCGACGAGCCCGAGTTAGTGATGATGATCCTCACCACGAACTGATAGCAGTGTGGTTGGTCTTTTGGAGTATACCTATTACAATCATAAATCCCATCAGTCGACCATCTCCATCAACATCTTGAGCACATCTTTCATCAGATTCTCGACCCCAAAGCCCACAACGTACGTATGTCGGTTTAAGGCCTTAGGCCAGCCATCCTCCTCATCACCCTCTCACTCAGCTTCAGATCATCCTCCATCGATCGTGTCAAGATTTATCTTGGTCAGTAAATATTTGAAAACTAGTGTACGAATATAAATGTATGTAACAAGAGTGCATAGATTTATTCGTTTATGACATCTCCTGGAGTAACTGGTGTGACGTTTGAGTTAAGTGCCAGCCGGTTCGATCCTCATGTACTAACCATAACTCAGACAAGTCATTGCATGTCTTTGCCTAAATCGATATGTAAAAGCCGGACAGCAAGCACGATCTAAATCGCCATTGATTGACCCTGTAAATTGATATTATGGGTGTGTGGCATCAACAACTGTCATCGGGCAGAAGGCAGGACTAGCGAGCGCTCTCACTCGACTCAGATTAAAAAACCAACGGATTGCTTGTGCTCGGTGAGCAACAACAACTCATCCTGACCATATCACACCATACTAACTATCGGCTGATGATCGATCATCATCATGAGCTCGTCGAGCGTCCGAAATCAGGATGGATGAACCTGATCATCATGGTTCCTCGAGCATCGTCGATCTCTCCTCACGAGTGTTCAAGATCGATCGAGACGGTCGTACAACATAAGAACGGCGAGGAGGATAGGGTGGGTGACGGGAATCGAACCCGCATCTACGCGGTGCCAGCGTGTTGCTTTAACCGTTAGTTAGCTACACCCACTGGCGGTGGGAGGTGTATCTCCATCAACGAAGGCTCTCAAGTAACTCGCTTACCTCGATCATCCCATCATTCTCCGGCAGGACCTTCAGGCGCGCGCCTTCCTATCCACGAGATCGTGGGTATCATGTATGGATGGATGGATGGATGTACATACATACACTAGTTCAATGACATCCATCCAGAGGTCCATCGATCCTACTGAATCAGACCAGATCTGGGTCATAAACCTATGGGATGAGGATCGGAATCTACATAAATCAATATTTACTCCCAAAAGCTCTCAAGTCGATCGATCGAAGAAGAAACAAACAAACGATAAAATAAAACGGGCGGGGGGGGGATATTTGAATGTACTGTACATGAGAGGTTGATCGGACCATTGATGATGATCACCATGAAGTGAAAACCATCCATCTCGTTCGATCGTGCGCCATCGTGATGAGCTAGAGAGGATGATTTTTGCCGACGGCCGCTTGATCGATGACCAAGGCCTTCGAACTGAGTTGAGCCCCAGATATAGATATACACATGGCTGAGATCAGGAAGACCCCCGAGCCTAGAGCCTAGAGACCGGATCCCAAACCTGTTCTCGTCCAGTCCCTCCAGTCCAGAGACCTCGCAGCTCGTGAGTGAACGAATCAATCAATCGTTCGGCCTTCGTAAACCTAAGAGGCGGGGCGCAAGCAGTGAATCGAACGACCTGGTCGGGTTTGCTACTGTAGTCGCGATCCTGATCATCATAAGTAAGTACGCATCCAAGCCTTACCATCCCTCTTCAATTACAAAATCCTACTTTTTTTTTTTTTTTCAACCACAGGCTAAAAAGTTATTGGTTTTTTTTTATATCCCAAGATCGACTGAGGGTTTTTTTTTGGTTTCTTTGGTTTGTTAGAGACAACCGAGTTGACCATCGAGACCGATACTTTGTCAATGAGTCTAGGAATCATCCCTACCACCCGGTGACTGATTCCCAGAGATAAACTAGAGGATCGAATTATTAAGATCATTTGGGGAAGGATTTACTGAGCCACCAACGAGGTGGTGAGGATTGAGTGAATTAAAAAGATGAAACACCTGTCTGCCATGATTCGGATCGACTCAAAAAGAATTTGATGCTCTTGAGGATTTTGACTCGAGGGAGGGAGAGAGGGCCGGCCTGAGATCCTGATCTGAGGATCTGAAAGCTGGGGTGGGGTTCTAGGCTAGGCTTGGTACTGGGAAGGTCTAGTTCAATAGTCCAGTAGGCTCTTGGATTCAAATCAGGTAATCCTTCCCCCGCAAGATAAATCCTTCTCCATACATTCTTCACTCTGTCTCTCTACCCTTTTTTTTCTTTCTAGTAACTGAGGAAGTCAGAGGAGCCGGATAGACTGATTGACCATAAAACTTTTTCAAAAAAAAAAAAAAAGATTGAGATGAGGATTATTAGTGATTGATGATACCAAGGATCAAGATAATCCTCCTGATTCTTTTTCTTTCTTCTTATCATTCTGTCTCTGTGTATAAATTTTGTTCTTTGCCTCTAGTATCCCTTGATCAACGATTTCAATTAGAGTCTCTTGGTTTAGATTCATGAGTTTTTTTTTTTTTTTTGCTTTTTCACTACCATCTCCCTGGCTTAATCAGGGCTCATGGTCAGATCTAATCCAGCTGATCTTCAAAGGAGGTACTCATGAGCCTCACAGTTGTGCAATTTAGGCCCAGGATAAAAAAAAGAGTTAAATTCACAAGTGTTTTTTGTTTTGTTTTTGGAATTCAAGAGAGAAAAAGAAGGGAAGGAAAAGAAGAAAAGATCACATGGGATACATTCATACCAAGAGGTAAACATTTATCCATAATAATAATAAAAAAAAAAAAAGCAAGAGAGAGAGATGATGATGATGATGAATTTAAAGACCCTGGAATAGTTGGGAGACATCCACAAGAGGAGGAACCTGAAGACCTTAAAACTGACTAATGAGCTTGAAAGCTCTGGCATTGTCCATTTGAATATTAGGGGGTTTATAATAGATAGAGATAGAGAGAGAGAGAGAGAATGTTGGGCTGATATTGATGCTTCAGATCCAAACTTAGATAACAAAAAAAAAAAAAAAAAAAAAAAAAAAAAAAAAAACTGGGAATGGATTGTAAAGAGATCAAGTCAACAATCCAAAAATAAGAAGAAGAAGATTGGTTTGAAAGGATGATAGTGAAAACAGTAAGAAGAATCTAGTTGATGTGAAGACTTCTGAGAATGATCAGGATTGATGAGAAAAAGTAAAAAAAAAAAAAAAAAAAAAAAAAAAAAAAAAAAAAAAAAAAAAAAAAGGATGAAGGATCAGGTTTTGATCGAAGGATTGGATCTTTAGGTGATAGGTGTGATAGTTTGGAATCATAATTCATTGCATAGTGCCTCTCATGTTGTCAGGTGCTCATTATTTATAGGTAGGATTATGGTTGAGTGTGATATGTATGTAACATGTTGGTGTAAGCTACAACATCCCCCCCCCTCTCAACCATAAGCCCATTAGCTCCACCTGGGGCTCACATGATTCTCAATCTCAATGAGACAAAATTCTCCTTACCCAGGGGCTCTGTAAATATGTCAGCTAGTCAGTCTCTGGAACTCACCCAGTCTATCTTTTTCTCACCTTTTTAGAGTGGATCATTGGTGATGAAGAGATTTTGGTTGGTGTGTTGATTCAATCTGTTGGAAGAGTCATCAGCTGAAACCTTGATAGCCAACTCATTGTTGCAGAAGAGGTTGCCCAGTGGCCTGAACCCCAGGTAGTCTTCCAGAAGGTTGATGACCCACAGGGTGTTCCTTGTAGCCACATCAAGCGCCATGTACTCTGTGTGGTACCTCAAAGAATTCAACTGTTGCTTGTCACCTTGAAAACCACAATATTGGGAATTGTTTGTAAGAAATGAACAGACCATAAGGAGAGTTGGAGAACTCACCTCCTCATGATCCATCACAGTAGCAATACACATCTTTGCTGGTGCTTTGAGGGTAAAGTTTCAGGTTCAGCTCCTCAGTCCCTGCCAGGTAGCCTAGGGTCTGGCACATTCCCTTCCAGTGGGACTTGTCTGGGCAGGCAGAGAAGTGGTCTAGGTAGTTCATGGTAAAAGCAAGTTCTAGTCTGGTGGGCCAACTGCCAGATAACTGTTCAACCCAACAATTGACAGGTGCCTACCAGCATAAATTGGTTCTCTCTTGCTTGTGACCCTGTTCAAGTTTTCTGGAAAGGGTGCATTTTTTGTTTCCCCTCCGTACCAGTAGGATTCCCAAAGGTGGTCAATCAATTTTATCTGGAAAAGTCCAAATCCCTTGTTGTCCTACTTTAAATCTACTCCAACTATGGCCAAGATGCCCTTGTGCCACTTCATTTTAAGCCTTTCCTTCAGAACATCCTCCAGGACTTTTTTAACTGTTGTTGAGGATCATGTGATGATGCAATTTTCAATTTGCACCCAAATAAAACCTGCCTTGTCTCTGTTGTGCATTATATAGAGTGAAGAGTTGAATTTGGAAGGTGTGTAACCTAGCTTGGATAGGATATATTTTAGGTGACACCACCAGCAACACACAGCCTGGTGGGTGTGGCAAAGAGCTTTCTTTAGGCATAGGCCATATCCTGGAGGGAGATGCATGCCTGGTGGGGCATTGACCCACACTTCTTTGTCAATGGCTGAGTGTAAGTGAGCCATCACAAAATCAAAGCTGTAAACTGGCCACCCGTTTGCAACTGCTGTTGTCAGGAGTATTTTTAGTGAGACAAAAGTTGCTGTGGGTGCAAAAGTTTTCTTTGAAGTTTAGACCTTTGGTCTGTGTAAAAACATTTGCAACACACTAAAACTTCTAAATCATCTCACCAGAGCCAAAAGCTTGCTTGGGTGAAAAAACCCATTTGAAGTCCAAAGCTACCCTCTGCTCTGGTAGCAGGAGGGCTTACCAAACACCCATCTCATCAATTGCTTTCAGCTTAGTCTTGATGGAGTTCTCCTACACCTTCCAGTTGACTGTACCCATTGCCTGCTTGAACATCTTGGGCATGGTAATATTGCGTGCACCACAGGTGGCCAGGATGTGCTCAATCATTTCCTCTTGTGTGGTTAAAAGTTCCTCCTTGGTGAGATTGCACAGTTTAAGGCTGTTGATTTTCATGCTTAGGAGGATGGACACCACCGGTCTCTCATCCTCATTGATCAGGCCAGGTGTCTTTTCCACCAAACAGGCCATGAAAAAATTAAAAAACTAGTTTTGGTGGGGCAACCAGAACAGCCAACCTTTCAATTCTTCTAGGTAGGAAACCACTCAGCCCTCAATGGCTTGGTTGTCTAGTTTCTTTCTTATCTTGGCTGGTATGTGGATGTACACAACACTGCCAAAGATCCTCATCCATTCCAGTTGTGGTGCTTGGTGAAAGAGGAGCTGTCATGGTGTCATTGCTCCACTTGCTCTGTTGGGTATCTGGTTAAGGGTGTATGTTGCCCACATTGTCAGAGTTATAACCTCTATTGCACACAAGGGATGTGGTTATACCTGCAAATTAAGACAAAAGCTGAATTAAATCAGCTTTCATGACTTAAATAACTTTAGCAATGGCTTAAACCATACAAACTCAAAAAATACCAAGGTATTATGAGTACAATAGCCACACCTTAAACCTTTTAAAAAAGGTAAGGGGCCTGGCTTTAATTAATAAAGCTCAAAGAAGATTAGCTTACACCTGGAATTTTACACCCTTTATAGTGGCCAGAGAGGGCTACAACTCCAAAAAAATACCTTGGACTCAAAGTTGGAGTTGGTTGTTGAATTGGTTTATTGATGTGATATTCAATAAAAAGGCCCCAGTCAATATTCTTCTTGAGATTTAGTTTAATGGGCTTGTTAACTTCTACAATATCTTATACAATACTACAATGAGGAAAAGGTCTAACAGGGGCAAGACCCTCCTGTTTTATATTAACAGGAGTCCTTGGGGACTCAGGGGATCATCAGGGGAGTAAACCACTGTCCTTGATTTCTCCTACAGTGGCTTAGAGCCCCATGTAATCTTCCCCAATGATTAACAGTAAAAACATACTCATTGGGGTGTATTTTCAATGTAAGGTTGTAACTTGTTTATCCAGAAGCTTGAAAGGAAAGGTAAGTTACCCAAACAACTTATTCTCCTTCCCAAGGAGGATCTAAAGTCCTCAGAATAAGTATATCTCCTTAAATAACTCTAAATAGAGCCATCTAGGCATGTGTTAAAAGGTTTAAAACCATAATAGCAGATGTAAATTAATTTACATAAGTATGTACACTCTGGGTAATTAATACCACAGAGTTCATATAAATCAGGTGAGTTTAATGGTCTCTGTATGTACGCTTTTCCAGCATTTTTGGGTTCCTGAAAGTTATCTACAGGCTGGAAGGAGAGTAAATAGAAAGTTAATAATAATTTACCCATATATGGATCATGGTGGATGAAAATTATTAAAGAATATTATTTAAACAGAGGGAAATCTTTATGGAAATTCATTGTGCATCAAATTTGACGCATCCAGAGGATTGTAAACCAGAAAAAAAGTTGTAATATCTTCCATAACTTATAATACAAATTATCAAGGTTCTATGTGATGATTTCTGTTGCTAAAAACATACTATAAGAATATTACTATATAATGTTTTATAAAGTTATGAAATGATCAATAATATTGATACAGAGACTCAATGGGGACTTGAACACAAAACCTGAGTTCTCTGAAGGAAGAGAGACATTCCTCAACCACTATACTAAGTAGAAATATGAGTTGTGCAGACAATTGGACATCTGTATATTTCTCATGGCTGACACACATGAATGCAAATACCAAGAAGGACCTGTGCAGCTTGCTTTTATTGATTAAAGTCCTTGTCATGTTTCCTACAGCTCTATTGAACCACTCCACCATAACATTTTGGTAATGGTGGTACAGCAAGGATTTTTTTGCTTGTATACCTTTATCAGCCAGGAAGTTTTCAAGCTTCTTTTTGGAAAACTCCCCACCATTGTTTCTCTCAAGAGTCTTCATGTTCATTTAGCCCAAAGCCCATTTTTTCAGATATCATAGGCCTTATCAGTTCCAGACAAGCATTTCCAAACACTTGGTGGCAGAATAGGAGGCATTTATCAGATTTTGTCAGTTTTTTTTTTCATCCCATTTATACACTTCTGGGTTGCCTACCAGTTCAATAAAGATTTTTCTGTAGTCCTCTGCTGATAAAGATGATGGGGAATCAAAATTGAGCTCAGGTTCTCCAATCTCACATTTGGAAAGTGTGGTGGTCTTTTATAGATGCAAGTTGTAATTGGCTGCGTGCTGCACGCTCAGTAGTAGCGGCGGGCTCAGCAATGGGTGTGGCTTCCCCGCAGAAAGTTGGGCTGCGGGCTCAGCATCTGGAGAGGCGGGATGGATTGGATTGGATTGGATTGGATTGGATGGATTGTGCGCGGATTGTGCGGATATATCTTGGATATCTGGAATGGCGTGTTGGGAGGATACGGACATGCACAGGGGGCTCCAAGTTGGGCACGGCGCAAGGCTGCATCATGAGAAGGACAAACCAGGTGGACGTAATGGAAGGCAGGTAATAAGGATGGATATGGGATATGGGATGGGAAGGATAGGGTTGAGGGTAGTTTTATGTGCTTAGGGGTTGTATTTCATTATTCTTGCTTGTTTCTGGTTGTACTTAGGTTAGGGTTGAGGAGTAGGCTACTTAAGCCGCACCCTCAACTTGGATATGATGGCATTGGATCAGGGAGGATCACACCAGTTGTCATAGGTTTTGGAAGGATCTTTACTCTCAATTCTCTATCTCTCAGTTGAAGGGTGAAAAGTTGCACTCAGGGTTTACAGACGCAAGGGATCAATAACTTCCAAACTTGGAACCATTAAAGGAGAAGTCCTCTTTTGAATTCCACATCTGGGGGTCTGGCTGGGAAGTAAACTTTTGTTCCTTGTCTCTTGAAACTAACAAGCGCAATCTCCCAGTACCACCCATTGGCCATCGCAGGTTCATCTAACGTTACCCCCACTCCTCTTCCGGCTTCTTGGAAGAAACCCTCATCAGGGGCAGGCTACGGTGTCCCTCATTCCAACAATGGTGTCAACCACAAGCCAGTTTGCATCAGGCCGCAGGACTATCCTCACATCTTGTTCAACACTGAGGACGTTGAGCAATTCCTTGTGCAATACAAAGGAATTGCCAACGCCAAAAGTGCAATGGGTTTGGATAAGGCCCGGCTTGTCATCCTCTTCATCACGGAAAAAGAGAAGCTTTGGGATGTGGAGGAAATGGAAGGGTATGAGGAACTTGATTGGCCAAAGCTGAAGGCAGAAATCTTGGAACGGTTGGGAAGGCACAAACCTTGGTTTTGGGAAAGCAACTTCAAGCAAGCCGCAGCGGAAGCAAGCACAAATGACAGAGTCCGGATGCGGGCACAATTGGGGGATTATGTAGCAATGTTTGATTGGATCTATTGCTACCTGGAAAAGAACAAGGTGATATTGTGGCAGAAGGGTGCAATGAAGAGGGCATTTTTGGGAGGACTCAGTCCCCCACTGCGCAGGCGGGTGCAGCTGCACTTATACAACAACAACTTGGTGAAAAGGTTGTTGGATGAGAGTATTGCGCTTCTCCCAGACATCCTTGTCATTTGTTGTGTGGTGGAAAGCGAGCTGGACTTGGAGGAACTGATGGAGGACACGGAAAGGTTGTTCCCAATGGGGCCAAAGAAGTCCGCTTCCAACACTCTGGCGGCACCAACGCAAGCTCCCGTTGCAGGCCCCTCAAAAACAGAATAGGCTCAGGCCACACCACCAACAACAAGCCCAGAGGTTAGCAAAACAATGGAATTTATGAAGGATTTATGGATCTTTCTGAGTTGAATGTTGTCCAGGTTGTGCAATCCACCTGCGCCTGCATTGCGGTTATGCCATTACTGCAGGGACAAGAGGCATTGGCAGTTGGGGTGCAATAACATGACAAAGGACCTAAAGGCGGGATTTGTTTGACCGGTGGGAATGGGATTCATGTTCCCAACGGGCAAGCGGATCTCCTCCAAACCAGGGAATCTGACTTTCATGGAGCAAGTGCGCGCGCAAGAACAGGAATTGGCGGTAACTGCTCAGGCTTTACTGGGGATTGTCACTGGTCCTGAGGTATGGCAACCACTGCGCGTGGAAGCGGAAGTGAGGGTGTTAGGGATGGAGGAATTGGCAGTGGTGGAAAGGATGGATGTGGATGCCAAGGAACAGGTACCGCCAGCAGCTCCTAAGCCAATTGGGCGCATTCCAGAAATGGATGGATGGCCAGTGAATCCAGTGGGGAAGAAGAAGGCGGTGGAAATCGTGCACAGGGTGATGGGGAATGAAACAACTATTCCCTTGACCTTGAAGGAGTTGGCAGCAGTGTTGCCGGTGGTAGTGGATGAGATGGTTCAAGCGCTGAAGGATTGTGGACACAATAGGCTCCCTCCCACGGTGCAGGGGGTGAAATTGGCTTGGGATGATGTGGAGCGCAAGCTAGCAGGGATGAAATCAGTTTCAACTCCAATGTCTTACGTTTTGATGAAGATTGCTGGAAGGAAGGTGTGGGTGCTGGTGGATAGCGGTTCTATGGTGAACCTCCTTCCGTCCAGATTGGTTGATGAAATGGGATTGGTTTGGAAGAAATGTGCAATGGGGCTTTGCGCGCTTAACAGAGGGGCGTGTTGCGTGGATGGGGTTGTGGAGGAGGAAGAGGTTGAGTTTTCAAGGGTCTGTAAACCACTTTCTTTTATATTTGTTGATTGCAGGGAGGCTATTTTAGGACAGCCATTCATTTTTGGGTTCCAAGCGCGGATGACATTTGATCCAGAGGCAGGGACAGAAGCGTGGAAGCTGGAATATTTGTCTGGCGGGCAATTTCAAACCACAATCTGCAATCAGGGGTTGGGGAAGTGGGTGAGGGATTTGGCAAGAGAGGATAAGGAGGACCCCGGCGCGGAGTTGGTTTGCAAGGGTGGTCCAGAGGTGGATTTTAACTAGTTGGCCAAGGTTACCACACTGAACAAGCTCTGGCTTTGTGCGGGCAGTTGACCAGTGAGGAGCAGGTGGGAAGAAGGGAGGAAGCAGGGGACGCGCGAGCGCTGGAAGTAAGTTCCTTTCCTCAGTATGCATTGCCGGGAGGTACTTCACAAAAACACCATCACTGCGCCACGCTAGTGAGCAAAGGCAAAATCTGCGGTTTGATTTTGACTAGGACCTATGGTAACGGATGCGTGCAGATGGCACAGTGTAACGTCAGGAAGTATAAAACAGTTGCCCAAAAGGTCCATCCCTGGAAAAAAGCAATGCCCCAGGATCTGAACGGACCACTGCAACCAATCCCTTGGTTGCAGGACCCTTGGAAATCCCCGCTGAAGGTGTCAGGATGAGTAACACCATCAGAGCGGATTACAGATGAGCGGATTGGGGCCCTTAACTTTGGACTGCCGGGCTTTTTAAGCGCGGAGGAACAGGATTTTCTGAATTTGGTACTTGTTCTCTGGGAAAGAGTGCTTGCATTCAGACCTGAAGAGGGGGGACTTTTAAAGAGCGGGATAGGTGATCCTTATTAGATTTCAACAGTTCCGCACAAACCTTTGCAGATCAAGCCAATTCCAATTCTGCGGGCAGTTTGGGGACCCTTCTTGGAGCTGGTGCACAAGTGTGTGGGGACGGGTCTTTACAAGTAGTCAACATCAGGTTTCTTGAGTCCAATCTTTGCGGTGGTTAAGCAGGATGGGAAGAAATTACGGATTCATCATGATCTGCAGCAGCTCAATTTGCTTACAATCCAAGAGGCAGGAAAACCTCTGGGCATGGACAAGTTTCTGGAATCTATGGCAGGATGCGCATGCTACGGGCTGGTGGATGTGATGGGTGGATAAAACCAGTGCAAAATTGATTGGGGTTTGCGTCCAATGACTGCCTTTGAAACCGGATTGGGCAGGATGCAACTGACATGGCTGCTGCAAGGTGCAACTAACTTGGTTGCGGTTTACCAAGCACAGATGACCTGGATGCTGAAGGATGATCTTCCGGAGGGGGTTCAGATTTTCATCAATGACGCAGGCATCAAAGGCCCAAAGACGGACTACAGAGGGGAAATGCTTACCAATGCTCTGGAAATTCAACAATTTGTCTGGGAGTACGCGTGAACCCTGGAACGGATCTTGTTCCAGATCAAGGAAGCGGGACTTACGGTGTCAGGGAAAAAGTTAGCGGTCTGCGTACCCGTGCTGGAGGTTCTAGGACATGTGGTTTCTTCCAAAGGAAGGCGGATTGCGGAAAAGAAACACAACAAATTCCTTGAGTGGCCAACTACAAAGACTGTATTGCACATTATCCAGTTCTTGGGATTGTGTAGCTACATATGGATGTTCATCAAGTGGTTTGTGGAGGTTTCTAGCCCGTTGCGGGCATTAATGCATAAGGGTGTGGAATGGACCTGGGGGTCAAACTGTGATGATGCCTTTGACAAAATCAAGGAGATTTTCGGGCCCAATATCATACTGCAGGACTTGGATTATGACGCCAGAGGAATTAAGTTGGCCGTGGATTTCAGAAAGCTTGGCGCGGGGGCGGTGCTGACCCAGGAGGATGAGGGAAAAGATTGTCCGGTTCTTTACAAGTCTGTTACTTTCAGGCCAATGGAGAGCTGGTACTTGCAGCCAAAGTTGGAACTTTGCGGGGTCACTAAGATCATGCAGAGGTTGGCTGTGGGGGATTCAATTTGTGTTCCTGGTGGATGCAGAGGCACTGGCCTGGATGATAAATTTTCCCACGCTGCCAAACACGCCTATGACCAGGTGGGTTGCATTCCTTCAGTTGTTCTCTTTCACGGTTGTGCATGTTCCAGGGAAGGCCTTTACAATGCCAGACACGCTTTCTTGGTACCTGCGGGATGATCCATACAAAGGCGCCAAACCATTGGATCTGGAGGCTCCAATGGTTAAGGTAGGGGTGGTGGAAGTAGGCATGCAACTTCTGCTGCAGCAGTCCAAGAGGTACGCCGTCCTCAGTTTGTATTTGTGGGATCTTTGGTTTCTGGATGACACACTGGCAAACATTGTTTGATGGATTTGGAAGAGAGTGGGAAATTTCTACCTGCAGGAAGGACAGCTGTGGCGGCAGAGCGCGCCGGTACTGCTTGTGGTCAGCACGTCAAGGGCGGATCAGGAAGTAATTCTGGGAAGTCTGCATGAATTCTCAATCATTGTGGCAAGCTTGAAACGCAGAAGCGGGTGCAGGCAAGGTTCTGCTGGCTGGGTGTAGTATGCGCGGTGCGGGAGTGGGTACAGTCGTGCAAAGTGTTTCAGAAGCAGAGCGCAAAATAACCGCGCAAAATAGGTATCCCCACCGGGGAGGACACCTTATTTGGGCGGGTTTCTCTGGATGTTGTGCACATCAAGGCAGGTAAGTTTGGGTACCTCCTTGTTGCGCGGTACAATCTGTTGGGATGGGTGGAAGCATGGCCACTGGTGAAGCTTTTGGTGGAAAAAGTTGGTCAGTTTCTGGAGGAAGATTGGTTTGCGCGTTACAGATCACTTTGGCTGGTGACGGTGTGGTGACCAAATCTGGACACCCTGGACCAGATGCAGAAAATTCAAAAATTTTTACAATTCTTTTATTTAGGTGTCATTCATCAAAAAAAAAAATCAGATTTTTTTTTGTATCAGTATCACTCCTCCAATTTCCTCATCCTGCCAAGCATTCCTCTGTCCCAGTGGTCTAGGACAGGCCTCTCTTGGTCTCATCACCTAGGCAGCGCCTTTGATTCCTTCTCTCTTTGTTCCCCCCTTCCTTTTGGCCAAATGCGCGGTCCAAGACCTGCTCGGCCCAATCTTCCTCCGCTCTGCCAGTGCCGGCAATTGCTCGGACCGGCATCCCAAACCAATCCATCCTTGGCTGCATCCTTGATTAATCATCCCACAAACCTGACCATCCATGATTGTTTGATCAACTACAACTAATCCACCCAGCCCAACCGTCCAAAGACAATTGGGCAAGGCAAGGCTCACTATCATTTTCATCCTCACTCTTGCCTCAATTGCCCGCGGACAATTGAGGACACCACGGCTTCATCAACTGATCACTTTCTTCAACATCTCCTCACCATTGACCCTCTCCCATCCTACAACCTTGACCGACCAAAGATGGATAGACAAGACCCATCTCCATTCAATCTCCCTTGGCTTGACAAACAATCCCCTGGTCCATCATCTTCCCCACAACAACGGCAATGATGACAAACAATCCATCAATCAACCTTGCCCTTGCAACCCTTTGCGACGCATCCCATGTTCCCTTTGATTGTCTATCTACCCTCCATCTCTTCTCTCTTCACTTGATCCCTCTCGGTCCGCAAATCGGCCGCCATCAACCACCTATCAACTTCCACTCAAACCTCCCTCCGCAATCAGCCGACATCAACCAATTGCTCAACCAACTCCACCAATCCATCAATCACTTGCACCCCCCCTTCCATCTTTGGGTGGGGGTGGAAAAGTGTTGTCTACCGCCCGCAAACATCTGCGGGTGGTCTGGTTCAATTTTTCCCCACCCCTTCCGCCTTCAGGTGAGGGGTGGGTGATCTTTGTGTTGTTGCGCGCACCTGTACGCAAGAAAGGTGAAGGGATGAGAAACAATCCCACCCCAGTCAGGGAGGCCGGATTTCCCCTTGCCCGCGTGATCTATTCTTCTGATCATCTAGTGTCTGAAAAAAAAAAAAAATCCGCTCTATCTGTAGTATCACTTGTAAATAGTCTAACAGGGCCTCCTGCCCATATAAGGAGGGGCCCCCCGCCTTTTGGCAGGAGGTATCTTATGGAATCTTATCACAGAATTATAATCATTGTCATCTCAAAATAAA
This sequence comes from Puccinia polysora, assembly GCA_025617555.3. Taxonomy (NCBI): domain Eukaryota; kingdom Fungi; phylum Basidiomycota; class Pucciniomycetes; order Pucciniales; family Pucciniaceae; genus Puccinia; species Puccinia polysora. Next base: position 25,432,716 of record CM062641.1, on the reverse strand, counting down.
TCATCTGTGGGGTCTCATTCCCCTTTATCTGAGTCTGAATTCTGGGTACATCCATGATTGCTCCTTGATCTTTGAGCCTCCATACTCAAATCCTGATCCTTGATCCTTATCACCAACCAATAGCCTTGCTGGTTGAAGAAGAATTTGACTGATTGAATTCTTGAGTGTGTTACACCACTCCTGATCCATTTATCCAACCATACTGGTCCTGATCATCCTTTGATTATCTTTCCAGAACCAGTCACGTTTGAATGAAGAGGGTTTGTTAAGCTTAAAACCTGGAGTGTTAAACCTCCCTTTATTTATTTTGAAGTTGAATTCTGCCACTCTACTCTTGAGTCCCTTGAGAAGTGTTGGGTTATTCTTGTTTGAATCAGTTATTGTTTTGCTTCTAGAGCTTCATCAAACAATTAGCTTTGTCTTGTGCAGCCACCCACAGTTATCTGGTACCCTTCAAGCGCTTGATTGTGGAGAGTTGGGCAGGTTCATTGAGAACCTGGAGGTTGTTTGGGATTGAGTTGATCTTTCCTAAGCTTCTGCTGACGACCAGAGCTATTAGCTTGTGGGCGTTGTTACTTACAATTGCCTTGTCCTGTTGAACTCTGAACAATCCTTGAATTCTTCTATTCAAGTTTTCCCCAGCATCATCTTGCCTCAGATAGTGTTGTTTCCCAGCTACCAACTACTATCATCTTTATCCTTTACTCTTTGGTCCCTCATTTACCTGGTTCTGGACTTTGATCTCCGTTACATTTAAATATTTTTGTAACACTCAGGAGGGCAGCCTAAACAGCAGCTTTCCCCTCCACAGAAATGCCACGGCCTAGCACCATTTGGAGTCTTACAATGGTTGATGGGGGTGCAGAGTTCTGGGGACGGTTGGCAGATTTGGTGCAAAGTTGCGGAGCAAAGTTTGGGCAAGTGATGGAGTACTATCCAGAAGGTGTGGGGATGTTTGAGTGCGGTCACCAGCCAATCAAGGACGCAATGGTGAAGATGCGCGGCAAGGATGTTAAGCAGTGGCAGGAAACCATTCCAGTCATTCTTTTTGCAGATCAGATTTTGGTGAAGAGATTGATGGGTTATTCACCGTATAAGCTGCTATTTGGGCAGCAACCCGTGCTTCCAATTGACATCAAGCTGGAAACCTTTCTGGGTATTGATTGGTGGAATTTTAAGATGGCCAAAGATCTGGTCAAGGCCTGCGCCAAGCAAATCCTGCAATGGGACGAGACGTAGGAGAAGGCAGCCAGAAGACTGAAGGCAAGCCGCAAGAGGTCCATCTGCTACTGGGACAAGCGCTGTGCGCATAAACTCCAGGACCCGTTGCAGAAGGGGGACTTGGTTCTGCTTTACAACCGGAGCCTGGAAGTTCAATGGGGGAAGCTGTTTCCTAATCAATGGAATGGGCCTTTCTGCATGATGTCAAAGTTCACTGGAGGTAGCTACCAGTTGGAGGAATTGGACGGAAAAACGCTCAAATGGAAGGCCACGGCTTTGCACGTGAAACAATTCTTTGCACGGGGTTCAACTTCATTTGACAAGACGGCTGGTTTGGATAGCAAAGGGGATGAAAATTCAGGCCCTTCCTCCAAGGACAAGCACGTGTGAACTTTGTGTCTGGCAAAGTAAATGACTGCAGACCGCTGGGGACAGAAGCCAAGTTGGAGGGGGAACAATGGATGAAGAGGGGATATGATTTGATTTGATGAGGGGGTGTTCTAGCCGGTTCACAGCCGGAATTACTAGACACCCCAGAATGTTTGTTTTCTCATTTTTGTCTCTCTGGATTGGCTTTTTGGATTATTTCTGGCTATGGAAGGTTTCTTTTAGGCATGGGCACGGCGCAATGCTGGGTCCCTTGACACAATGACAAGCCCCACATTCCGGATGCAAACGCATGGACAATTTCCAATGGATGATTTAGGGAACTAGGAAAGTGCGTTGCACGGAAAGAATGTGGGTCAAAGAGCAAAGGCGCAGGCTTGGCAATGGGTTGGTGTTTGAAAAAATCTTGTTTTAAGTTTCTTGGTTATCTTATAGATGGAAGGTGCAAATGGGTTTGGGCCGATTCTTTTTCTTTCTATTGCTCAGGGTTGTGTGCGCGCGGCTGGTTTTCTTTGTACTCTCTCTGTTCTGTAGATGGGTATGGGGAACTGTGTGGCAGTTTGTCTGGGGTGGTCCAGGTACCTTGAGCAGATACTTCTCACTCTCACGGATTCCTCACTCTTGCGGGTTTCTCTCAAAAGCGCAGATCTTGCGGGCAGATGTTCTCTCTCTCACCGGATACTCTCAGTGCCGCGGATCTTGCGTGGGCATGCTCTTTCACCAGATTCTTTCAGTGGTGCGGATCCTTCTCACTCTTGAGAATCTTGCGCATGGCTCTTATTTCTCTCAAGGGTCTCACAAATCCCAAAAGCTGCTCAGGATGGCGTGGCAAAAGTCCTTATCTTTGAATAGGCGCAGGAAGGAAAACAAGATGCAATGAAGAAAGAAGGGAGAAAGGAGGGGCAATCCGCCTATGCCGGCCAAGTCCTCATCACATCCTCTGCGTCCGCGCAAGATGCCGCAGCTAGGGATTGGAAAGCCGCCAAGAACTTGCATTGTGAATTGGCAGTGTGTGTGTAGGGAACCGCTAGAAAACGCTGGAGGAGTTTGTCCACGTTGTTCACCATTGCCTCAAACCTTGCCAAGGGAGGAGCCAGAACTAGGGGGATTTCTGGGATCTTGGGAGTTGTGGCTGGAGGGGTTGTAGTGGCCGTGGGTTCCGGTGACAACTCAATCACCACGGGAGACGGTGTGCGCGGGGGCTCCAGTGATGACCTTGGAACAGGAGATGGTGATGGCGGCGGAGGAGCTGGTCGCAGACAAGTAGGGGGACGCGGTGGCGGTCAAGGAGGAGCCGTCCTTGGTGGTGGCAGAGGAGGAGCGGCTGGATGGTTGGGGATCCTTGGTTTCATTACTGGTACGTTCATTTGTACCCATGCCACCCACTCATGGGCGGCATGCTGGAAGGCCGCAAAGTTTGGGAAATCCTGGCGCCTTGGAGATCCAGCCCGGCGGAACGGCAAGCCCAATTTGTGGCTATTGCGCAATGGACAATTTTGCAGGGTAAGCCAGGCGGGGTCCACTCATTTTTCAAGATCTCCTTGTTGCTCAAGATCACAAAGGAGTTGCAACGGGTCCTCTTGCCCGGGCAACCTTGGCGGGGGTCATGCAGTATGCCCTCTGATAGGGAGCAGCCGCAGTTTACAGCTTTGCACGGGAAACAGGAACGCCGGCCCGGAAGGATGCGGCAAAAAAGGCTGTTCCGGCTGCAGTAAGTGCAGGACATATTTGGTGAAGGGTTTCAGATGAGGTTTTTCTTTCTTTGGTCTGATGAAGGGGTGCAGTTAGAGGTGGTATAGATGGGGCATAGTGGGAGGCAGATGGGATGGTGTTGGATATCTGGGGACAGAACTCAAGTTGGGGGGGGATGTGATGGTCTTTTATAGACGCAAGTTGGAATTGGCTGCGCGCTGCACACCCAGCAGTAGCGGTGGGCTCAGCAGGGGAAGCGCGCTCAGCAATGGGTGCAGCATTGCCGCAGCAAGTCGCGCTATGGGCTCAGTATCTTGAGACACGGGATGGATTGGATTGGATTGGATTGGACGGATTGCACGCGGATTGTGCATTGCAAGACGCAGATTGGATTGTGTGGATATATCTTGGATATCTGGAATGGCGGGTTGGGCGGATATGGACATGTGGGGGGGGCTCCAAGTTGGGCACGGCGCAAGGCGGCGTCATGAGAAAGACAAACCAGGTGGCTGTAATCACCATGAAAAAAATTTTGGCACCTGCCGGCAGGTGTAGCACCTGAATCTTGTTTTGGTTTTGTTTTGACTCTGAGAAAACTCTGTTTCTAACTTGAGTTGGAACCTGAGAAAAGTTTGTATCAGTTCTTGAGGATTCCCAGTAATTCTAGTGCATGCACGGAATACAGAAGATTTGGAATTATGGGGAAATTTAATTTTATGTAAATTGATATAGAGGAGTGAAGCAGTGGGTTTTCACACCTGACACATACAAGTCACTCCCTGGATTGTATAAGTCAAGATTTTGATGATTTTTTCTTTCTATTTCCTATTAGATCATTACAAGAGGTTTGAGGGTGCTTTTTTTTTTTTTTTTACTTTGTGGTTGAAAAAATTGTATTTTTTGAAAGGATTAAATTCAGTTTTTAATATCTTCTTTTTCTTCTTGTGAAATGTAATAAATCTTAATTTGATGTAGGAAATTTGAAATTTGATCTAAATTTTAACTGAAGATTCAAAAATCTGCTCAGACCTGTTGGAAATACTGTACCACATAGAAATTGAGTTCAATGATGTATTTAAAATAACTTGATTTGACATTGAAATAATTGGGGGGGTTCACATTTTGTTTTAAAAAATGAATGAATTTACAAAATCCAAACCATTTCCTTGAATCAGTTGATTTCTCTAATATCTTTTGGCAGAAACTCTGTTTTAAAAAATTCATATAATATTGGAAGCTCAAAAAAACAAATCTAGTCATATTGAACTTTTTTATTTAGCAGGAATTAGTTAATAAATAAGAATTTTCTAAAATTTAGAGCTTTTTATTTTTTTTTCTGGGTTACAACAGATGAAATATAGAACTACTTGGAAATAAATTTACTCAAACTAATGTGGTGTTGCAAGAGATTTTGCTAATCTTTCTAATTTATCCTCTACTGGCTTCATCCCCAAAACCGATTTCTCTGTCCAATTTAATGTGGCAAGAAATAGAGGGCAGTAACAATTAGAAGGGAGGGCTTCAAATGGTTTCATCTGATAATTTGGGACTATTTCATCATAAGTTCTTCCATATTCCACTTGTTTTTTAGCTTGAAGTTCACCTTTCATCTCAGATAAATAGTTGAGAGTGTTGTTATCAAGATTATGAAGAAATTGTGAATAAACTTTGCTTCTCAAATACACTTGGACAGAGTGATATTTCCCCTCATTGTCCTCTTCTGTATCCAAGCAGCATTCCACACTAGGGAGAAGGCATTTTGCCAAATCCTTTACCATATGGTGCTCTGCAATGTACAAGCGGTTTCTGTATATCTTGCAGATTGAAGACCAAAATTTCAGCTAACAGGATTCAGAAAATGGAGAGCAATCTTAAGCTTACTCTGTGTTTAACTCTAGAACTAGGCTTCTTGTTACGTGTCCTAGGCTTCATGTAATTATCCTTCTGTCCACGTAGCCAAAGTTCCAGTAGGCCAAAGAGTACATCCTTCTTGCAAAACTCAATATCAAGTGGATAATTTATAAATGCATCATTGTCCTTAGCATTTAAACAATGTTTTATTATCACTTCTGACAATATTTGGTCCCACTTTGTTGAATTATGATGGTCCCATTGGAAAGTTGAAACATGTATGCCATAGCTTTCTAATTCTTTCTGGCATTGCCCTTTGAACTTTCCAGGAATGCTCTTCTTCCCGCCATAGAGGTTTTCATTGGTTTTTTCCATGTTGAAAAATTAGTTGTTTGGGTCAATTGTATTGATGCTTTTTGAGTTTAAAACTTGTACTCAATCTTCAGTAGGTGGGGGAGGAACCCTGTCTCCTCAAGATTTCATGTTTAAAATAGTCTTGACATAGTCACGTAAGCATAGACTTATGGGGTCATTTGAATTTGGCAAATGTTCTGCTAATTCCTTTTTTAATGTGCAAGTTTTGATGGATTTCAAACTATGAGGAGGTCTAGAATCCATATTGTGATAAAGATAAGTCTTCAATTAGCGCTTGAAACAGTTGTGGGGTTGTTTGAAGTGTAGATTTTGTGGAGGGAAGGAATTTTCAGACAATTGAATCTGATGTTATCAGCCATTGAATATGATGAATTTTATGAGATTATAAAGGATTCATTTACAAATTGAATATCTCAAATTGGTTATGAATCTAATCCATAATTTAATTCAAATATGTGAGCCCAATTCTACATTGTGCAATGAAAAAAAAATATTGTCAGAAGGAAGAAATGTTTGGGAACTACCACTTGGATTTTGATAAAAATGACCAAATATTTTATTCATGTTTGGCTTTAGCATGGATCTTGATTTAGATGATGATTTTTTATCATTTTAAATGATGTGGAGAATAATAATCATTCTGTTCCCTTGAAAGGTAAAAAGAATTAATCAAGAAAATAGATTGATACTTTTCATAAAATTTAACAGTTGTAGTAATTTTAGAGATTTTACAATGAAATTCAAAAGCTTGCTGTTGCAAACCAAGTATTTCCTTGGTAGATTTATTTAAAATCAAGAAGAAACCTATCATTAAAAATAGAATTTTTCTCAAATTACTAGGATGAGCACTTAAGTTGTTTCAACTTTCACCTCCATTTTTCAAATCAACAGTATGATCAAGATGATCAATTTTCCTGAGGTTTAGTATTGAAATCAATGAAATGCTTCTATAATCCTTCAAATCAAAAGCCAAATTTCAATTGTGAATTGGTATGAAAATGCTTGAAAAAAAAAATTATTCCTCTAATGCAATTAAGAGGTGCAATTTTGATCCAACTTGCATTAAAATCTGATTGTGAATCTGTTTTGATATCTGCTCCCGGTAAGCAAAATATTGAAAATTTTCTTAGTAACTAAATATTCCTGGTGTTGAATGGAAATTTACAAGGATTCATCTGACATTTTGAGTTCTGAAATTCTTCCTAATTGAAAAGAGGGTCAAGGTAATATTCTTAAAAAAAAAATGGTATGAAAAAGTCATTTCTGGGTCATTTACCACATTTTAGATAAAGTTTTTGCATTTGAAATTAGATAGAATGTAATTTTTTGATTAAAATAATTTTGTTACTTCATTTCATGTATTCAAAACATTTCATTTTATTTGTTGAATCATAAATTTGGAAGATTCAACTGAAATCTCTTCAGACATATATAAAACTGACTGCATAAATAAAAGCCAATCTTACCACCCTTCTGCTTGTGTTTACCTTCATGGGTTGGTTATAGTTCATGAGAGGAAAATATTTCACAAAAAGAGTTTAAGTTACCAGCAACCCTCATCAAGCTTTATTTTTCAAGTTTTATTTTTTTTAAGCCAAATATGATTGAATTTCTTTACAAAGAGAGCTGCTTATGAAAAATTGGTTCTTTCATTTAAAGTCATATGGAATTTTTCAAGCTTCTTTTGAGATTGAAATCAGGTGATCTCATCAGAAAATAATTTGATTTGATACCTTTGAGGTAGCAAACCCCATTTTTCAGCCTACTAGATGCGAAGGACCTAGCTCCTTCTAGCTACTAGAGGTGATAGAAAATTTAGAGCAAAAATGTTGAAAAATGCCAGAGATATATTTTGGCTGAAAGGGTTAAATTTATTTATATATATATAAAAATAAATTTAAAAGGAGGGGCCAAGAACTCAATGGGGTTGTTCAGCCCTCCGGAACACAGGTATATGTCTGTTAAGGACAATATAGATGCAATTTTGGTGCCTGTGGGGTTTACAAGGACTCCTTTCAAGAAGGTTGTGTGTAATTTCCTTGGGGTTTGGGTTATGCAGAACCTAAAAAAAGGGATATAAGTCAGCAGGATCACTTACTAGTCCTAGATCTGGACTTATTCTTGATGGATGCTCCAATATGCAGGGATTCAGGGTGCTGGAAGCTGATGCTGGGGCAGGCTGAATGGATGGATGCTGATTTTGGCCAAAAATAAGGATTCAAGAGTTTTGTCTATAATTTTATCAGATAGTGGTCCAGGATCACACACTTATTTCTTAAAAGGGTTTGATGGCTTGAGGACGAAAATATATGAAGCAATAATGACTATATAAATGGATGAATCAGTCAGAAATGGCTGGGGGAGGAGCCTTTATTTATATCATTTTGGGTCCCCTCATGGTGCAGTCTTTTTACCAACCAAAGGAGGGTGACCCAGGCTAGTACTGAGGCCAGGGAGCCATCAGTGTGTTTGTGTAGACCTACCCTGGTCACTAAAGAGGTAAAGGAAGCCCTATGTCATCATGCTTGGGGCTTGATACACATTTCTGTACTCTGAATGACCTCACTGTATCAGCCAAAGAAGTAGTATTCAATTAATAAAATATAGTGAAAAAGGCTAATGCTAAGGCTAAGGGACCACCAGTGTGTTTTTGTGGACCTGCTTTAGCCACTAAAGAAGTATGGAGAGCCTTATGTCATCATACTTGGGGCTTGGTACACGTTTCTGTACCCTTAATGATCTCACTGTATCAGCCAAAGAGGTTTCATTCAATTAATATTTTTAAATATAAGCCATGGTCTCCTGAGGCCAGGGGCTTAAAAAAATGCTCAGGAGACTTTTTTCTGAGGGCTGATTTCAAGTATGAGGCTATTCTTTCCATATTTGCCTAATTGGGGTTTCTTTAATTGAGTAGTGAGCCTCTGGTTGTGACTAGTTGCATACAGTCTACATTGTACAGGGTACAGGGGAGGTTGTATGGGTGCCTGGTATATTGTGAGCAAGTTAGCACGAAGCTAATCTACTTTTTATCTCCATTGCACACTCTCAGGGTGCTGCAGTAACTAATATTAGTATAATTAAATCTACTTAATTGGGTATTAAGCCAGTGGTTGTGACTAGTTACATACAGTCTTCCTTGTATAGGGTACAGAGGAGGTTGTATAGGTGTCAGGTGTCTTGTGGGCTAGTCAGCACAAAGCTAGGCCTCTGTGTATCCTCAGTATACCCTCTCAGGATACTACTTTACCTATTGTGTACTCTTTTGGGCCCAAAACTTCTTTACAGGTCCCATTACAGGGGACCCTGACAACCTTTGATACAGCTCTCAAAAGGATGCAGGGCCCAATTTTTCCAAACTTTCTGTTTTTTTGGGAAGTCTCATGCTTTTTGCTACCTTGTGATGGTGCTCTTTGGGCCCCATGTGGTGTGGAACAAGGCTGTGGTGTGTATGTGAGGTACAGTACACAGGGGTGTCACGGTTCTACCTGAAGGAGCAGGAACTGGGGGGTGGTGCCAGCGGGTGACCCTACCTAATTTGGCACCAAGAATCCATTTCTGCAATAATATTCATACTTTTCTTACTCAATAAGGGTTTTTATCTCATTTTTGTTTTTAAGTTATTATTTCCGTATTTTTGTATTCATTATTATTATTCATTCATTTTTATTTCTGGGGTATTTAGTCAGTTGGTTCTGAATAGTAGCCAGCTGACACCATTCATTGGAAAAATCCATGGATCCTCTTAGGATGAAATAATTCATTTTATAAGGAAACCAATGGACAATAAATCTGATTTGATTTTGCCACATATCAAAACATTTATTGGACCTGAAAATCTAAAGATTATCAAAAGGTCAGACACTCCATAGTTGACAAACTTCCATGTATTATTGATTTTTCATCAAAAAAAGATGAAGTTTTATTTCCTCATTGCATAAAAAGGCTTTTTATAGCATTGACTTTTAGATAAGGCACTTATTAATCTCTGTTCTTGTCAAACCTTGTGTTATAACTGAAAAGAGGTGGAATTTTCATGAAAGATTGAGTTGAGAACCCAATAATTGTAAAAATTACTGGTAATCATTGATCAGAAACATCTAAAAGTCCATTGGAATTGAACTTCTATTGACCACCAATGGAACAGCTGTAAAAGAAATAGAAATTAATGATAAATCTGATACAATTTTTGAAGCATAAGTACTTACGCCCTCCAAGGAATTCACACCTCTCCATCAAAAGTTCCCAGACATTTGGTATTAATTTTTCTGGAATATGCAATTCTAAGGCCTCCCTGTCAATTCTTTGAAGTCTGCGGACCCAAACTCTTTCATTCTGCTCTTAATGCATCCAGATTTCACTTGGTGCCCAAATTTCAGGACATGGCTCAATTTTTTCCTTGAGCTCATGATCAATATGTTGTTGTGTTTCTTCCAACCATTTTTTTTGTTCATGGGATAATAGAACCATTTTCTTTGCATGATTTTTGAGGGTTATTGGGAGCAATTGGTGGATTGGATATGTGTTTTCTGTGAGGTATGAGTTGGTTTGATAAGTTGGGTACAAATCAATTTTGGGTTGATATTTATAGGAAATGAAAAGGAAATATACTATTGCATGACTTCAAATTGAATATTGCATATATAAAAAACCTATGCATAAATTGTATGGAGATTTTCATGGGTGCTTAGCATTATATGCATTTAATACAGTAATTGAAGCGTATTACATACTGTATTACTTTGGGAATGATTTGACAGATTTTAAGAAATTTTCATGGCATTTTGAAGCAGAAATTTTGAATATTACTGGATATATGGGTATGGAGATGATATAAAAATTGGAATGTAGCTTCTTTCATTGATTCATTTATTAAGAAATGAATGATTGGTTGATAAATGAAGGTAGTGTGAATCACTGATGTTGATAACCAAACAAAAATCACAGCTAAACTAAAATTTAGGAAAGAGAGATATTTGCATTGATTTGGATTTTTTTATTTATTTGATTAATATTATGTACACTAAAAACAGCCATGATATGATCCCTTGATTTGTTTCAATTCCTCTGAAAGAAAAATCATAATCTTGAACAGCAGTTTCTGGAGATATCCAGTAATTTTTAAGCAGGGTGCCATGCCTACTTGCTTTGAGTTGCATCCCATGACCTTTGTATGAGTGTTTCAGCAACACACTGCATTCATACTGTTGAGGCAAAAAAAACATCATATTTTCATAGGGAAGGCCCAAAATATTGGATCATTTCAATGTTCCATTTGCAGTGTTTTTAATATGCAGCATAATTTAATTCTTCTTTCAGTGGTCCTTGACTCCCATGAAATCACAATATCAAATTAATTTCTTAACCAAAACTCAGCTATTCTTAATTTAATGTTTATTTTTCAAGATTTCTTCATAATTGTTTTGCTTTCCAGAACATGATATAAAAATTATGGAATGAGAAAAGAGTCTCATTATTGTCCAAAAATGTAAGGTTTGGTTTAAATTTAAAGGCTACACTCAATCTTGGTTCAATTCCAAATCAGCAACTTAGTCAATAAATTTCATGGGCAGTATGATCATGGAGCATTCAATAATCCAAAATAACCACATTTTCAAGTCAAAAATTGGATTATCCCAAGATCAGAAAAAAAAATTGAAATCAAGACATATCAATCCAGAAAAACTAATAGTCTAATTTCCTAAAAAGTCACCAGAATTAACTATGGGAAGCTTGGGGTTCTGAGGTCACTTCAACTAAGTTAGAAGAGGTAGTTTTTTTGACAGCCCAGAAAGTATTGAAGTGGCTCCCCAGATCATAGTCAGTAACCAGTACAATATCCTCCAGAAGGACCTCAGCCAATTTTTCATAAGAAAATCTGTCAGTAAAAATTCTAATTACATCTCTCCAGTTGATTTTTTTGGCTCTTACTAAAACCCATATCACTCAAGGCAGTGAGAATATATGCCCTTGTGTTACCAAGTTGGCGCCAGATTGGCTCAGCAGGTAAGTCAGCTTTCAACTTTGACTCAATAAATAGACTGCTAAATTCAAGGAGCATGCCAGACTTCCACTTTGGCATCACTTGTTGATTTCCTGGACATACCCATATAGAAGCAGGACCAAAAACTAACATGTGTGAAACACATGCTAGAGAATTGGTCCCCCATTGGTTCTTCTTTTCTTCTGAGTCCTTTGACATAAAAGGCTGCTGATGATTTTCTTTTTGATAAAGACGTAAGTTGACAAGCCCATTGACTAGAGAGACCAAATATTCAAAAACAGTATTAAGGCCACCTCTTCCAGCACTCATCTCAGCATCCTGGTTAACACCCAACCTCTTGTGTTGAGCAAAGGTGGAATCAGCAATTAAAGCTGCTTGCAGGTTGGCAAAGTAGCTTTGTGCTTTGATTAAAGCCTCATCCAAAGTCCCGTCAATACTTTCCATTGAGAGAAGCACATTTCTGGAGATTTTGTGTGAGACTACACCTATGATGTCATTCAAGGTGTGCTTCAGTTTCATGTATGCCCCACGTATTGGCTCCATGGTATAAGTTAGGATCTCAGAGAGGGGATGCATATTGAGCTGGACTATCTTCCTGGAGCAAGAGAGGGAGTTTGTGTTGATGAAGGTGCTTCCAAAAAAAACAACATCATCTTTTCCAAGCAAGATTTTTTCTGATAATTCAAAAAGTAAGAATCAGTTTATTTTCATAGGAGTGGAAGAAAAAATCATGAAAATTTACCATCTTTGCACCGTGTCAAACAGAGGTCCAACAATTTTAAGATTGTTTATGATTTGGGGGGGGGGGGTTGACAGGATCCTTTGGCCAAGAAGGTTAAGGGTGTTGTTAATTAAGAACTGGGTAGTGCTGATAATTTTGGTATAAATTGCTGGGGTTGCATTGTCCTTTAATTCTTCCCAGTATGACAAGCTCAACAGGTCTTCCTTAGTCAAGCCAACAAAAAGCTCTAGGCAATGCAATAGAATTATCTGCCATGATTTTCATTCCATCACAAAATGATTCCACTGACCTGGCCAATTTGAGCCAGGATTTGATGTTGGCCCAATGGTTTGGGCCTGGGTTTCAGTTTGGAAACTAGCATGGCCTTCAGGCTGAGATGGCTCAGTCAATGAAGGGTCCTCAATCCTTGGCCTTGAAGTTATCTGTTCCAAATTGCTAGTGATGAGTCCAGCATTAGATGCAATCCGCTTTTGGGGTATTAAGGATGGGGCACTCTGATTCAGAAAGGGAAGATTGATTTAGAAGTCAATTTTGGGTTGATTATCCAGAATAGCATTCAAAATAGTAAAAAGACCGTCTCAGGGGATGTTTGGACTAGGGTGGGTGCAGGTGTGGGACTCCTGGGTGATGGTTCAATAATCAAGATTTCTGGTTGCTCTGGTTGTGCATCACTTGAGCGAGTGAATTCTGTGTCAGAATCAGAAGAGTCAGATGATGCTTGAGAGCTAGAGGGCGGCCTTGATGTTGATTTTCTAGCTGCTTGCCAATGAGCTTGGGCAGCCAGCTGGGAAGATGCCCTGTTTCCTGGAGCAATCCAGGGTTCTTCAGCTGGGGTTTCAGGGTTCAGCACTGCAGTATTGTCAGAGGCCTGGAAAGTGGCACAATCAAGAGCAACAACCCTGGATTCATGAACTGGATCCTCCAAAGGCACAGATGCAGTGGATATTTCAGGTTCACCTGGAAATATGGGAATGTATCAGCCTTGAATATTTGGATAATTTTTGAACAACACTTTGTTGCATCAAATGATTCTTTCAACTCACTGGGTTGATTGGCCAGGTGCTCTCCTGGAACCAATGTAAGCTGGGGGGCAGGCCAATCTTGAGCGGTTTCTGTTTCATCATCCACTGATGGTTCTTTGTGAGTTGATTGGAAATTTGAACTATCAGCTATTGTTGGCTGTTTTTGTTCTTCAGTTGAAGCCTCAAGAAAACCAAGATCTATGGAGGTTTGCAACCTCAGCTGTTCAACCTTTGCGTTGTACTTTTTCTGATAAAAATCAAGCATTGACTGCAATACTTGTTTATGGGATCTTTCCACATATTCCTCACAAAGTAGTGCATTCAATTGATTAAGAGCACGTTGTTCTAAAAATTGATCATTCCAGCTCAAATAAGTATTAGACCAGACGGGACATAGGCAATTCAAACACTTACAAGGGAAATCAGCCATGGTACAATCAAGGTAGTTGTCAAGGTCAAGACACTTGAGATGATGCTGTTGAAATCTGAGGGGTATGATGTGGTTAAGAGCAGAATGAACCAAGACCTCTGTTTGAATAAGCCATGGCTTATATACCCCAAAAACCTAGTCACACATTACATGTGTGTGTAAGATGAATGAAAGTTGCTCATTGAGTACAATCTACATAGGTCATTTGTGTAAATAGCCTGCAGTATCACCAAAGTTTCTGCTTCCCTGCACATTACATATTTGTGTATGTCATTTGAAGGGAGGTGGAAAACTTATGATAAGTTGTCCACCTCCCTTGAAATGTAACATGTGACACAGGAAAACTTTGTGAATTGGCTGGGGAGGTGGAAAATTTGTGCTAAGTTGTCCACTTCCCTTCAACAACATGGTTGCTTGATTGTGAATATGCCAAATCATCAATGATTGCTGGGATAGCAGACAACATAGCATAATTTGTCCACCTCCCCAGACTCCCCACAAGGATTTCACATTTCATGTGATTGCCGCATGCAAACAAGTCCAGGGAGGTGGAAAACTTATCATAAGTTGTCCACCTCCCTTGACACTACATATACATATAATATGCAGTAAAGCTACATATAATACAACAGGAAGGTGGAGGACTTAGTCTAACTTGTCCATCAATCCAAAGTCATCCCATCTTACATTCCAACAAGAACAAATGTTGTCCAACTCATGCACACTTTGAAATCATTTAATTAAATAAATGGTAAGCATTTTGGCACAAATAGGTGATGTTTGAATTATTTACATTGAAGCACATGTTTAACCATATCTGGCTTTCTTTCCATTAACTCTAGTTACAATTTTAGAAGGAGAACAATTTTGAAGTATAAGAGAAGCCTCTGCCAGTTTTTTTTAATTTGGAAGGAGCAACCAAAATGAGTATGATGTTCAGTTGTTTGAAGGATGGGTGGAGGAAAAGTAGTCTGATGAGGAAAAACAGAAGTCTTCCATAAAATTTCTATAATTCCCCCAGCTTTTGCATAATAAATTATGAAACAAAGAGTTGGGAAGGAGAGAACATGGCCTGTTTCTTTGGAGGGAGGAGGGATTGGGGTTCCATTAGGTTTTTCAATATAAGAGAACAAACCATAAGTATAACCATTCAAGTCATCCTGATCTGTATGAGGAACATTTGAAAATTCATCACAAGTGAGAATGACATTAGAAGCATGAAGAAAAGAATCCCTTTGGTCATTCCACTCTGGAGAATTCCAGTTTGGAATTTTGAACTCTTCTGATACTTCCTTGTTCTTCACATGAGCAGTGTTGGATAAACCTTGGATTCTATTTAAAATCAGTTGGTTATGGACTGGAAGCTTAGGCCACAAAAGATTATCATTTTATATTTGTTCTGGGTTCATATCTTTTCTCCTTGCATATACTCCTATTTTGAAATATATTTTGATGGCAATCAGTGAACAAAGACATGAGTAGCAAGTTTGTATTGATTCCCAATTACCTGCAGAATATCCTTGGTCAGTTCCCTGCCAAAAAACTATTCCAAACATAGATCCAGTCTTAGTGTTTCTATTGGTTTTGTTCAGGTTCTGTCAATTTTTTGCCATCACATAGAGATCTTTTACCATCTCACCAAATTGAGTTTACAGCAATGTATATGGTTGTTGCTGCAATGAATGATACTTGACCACCACATACGGTTGGTAATTTCTGTTGCAAACCACTTGTAGATTTATTGGGAGCACTACATTTGGTACTAATACTTGGCTTGGACTTACACCCTTCTTCAGGGTGATGAAGTAGATTGAATCAGATACACACTCCTTATTGCAATAATTTTCAGCTTGCTACTATATACAGAGCAAAACTGTCTAATAGTAACACAAAATATGAAAAATAAGAAAAACTCAATTAACAAAGTAAGAAGTGAGAAATCCATGAATATTATTACAGGAATGCATTCCTCACCCCAAATTAGGTATGGTCACTCACTGACCCCACCCTTGAATTCAAAGTCCTTATATTTTTAAAATAATTAAAAGGAAAAGTACTAAAAATTACAACACCTGTATGGCACTTTTTGGCCATTCTAACATTTCACACGTATTGTCATGTATAGGTTTACACCTAAAATTCACTCAAAATTGAGGTGTTGTGTATATTTTAGGAGTTACACGCGGAAATGTGTTATGTCACAATTTCCGCGCGCAGCCCCGCATCATTACATAACCCTACGTACTAGTAGCAGCAGGATCCCGCGTACTAGAGACCCGCGCGCAGCTGATTCTGCCACGCATGCAGCGGATCCTACCCCGCATGCATCTGTACTAACTGATTCCCGCGCCTGGATCAGTCGTGACTAATCTGACAACCAGGTACCGCTCAGAAGAGCTAAAACCTAGTTAGGGTTGCCTGGTATATGTAACAAATGGAAACATGCATCAGTAATGATATAAAAAGATCAAAACTTAAATAAAATTAATAAAAATTAAGTTTTAAAAATTTTTTAATAATAAATCAAAGATCAAGGACTACCGCGTAAATCACTGATCTTGATCTTTGAAGACCACAAAACACTACAAGAAGTGTTCATAAAAATTATTAAAAACTATCTACATGATCAGCAGATGATGGAAAATTAGTAAAAATCCACATCTGCACGCTTTAAAACAATATCAATAGTACAAATGAAGGATGAGTACAGAATGATCAAATTTATGCCATAACAGATTAACAGATCCTGTGGCTAGAATAGTACAGAACTCCAGCAGATCTAAGGACAGCTGATTGAAAGCACCAAGTGGACGTGCTAATCTTGCCCTGGCTGGCTTTCCAGCCTCAGACCACGAGCAGAACCCTCTCTACGTGCCCTGAGAAGACCAAAATCACTCCAAAAAGGTATTTATACAGACCTCTTTGGATCCATTATTCAAAAAGTTAATCAGCTACCAGGAATTATTTATTATCAATCAGAAACTGTGTCATTGTTAATCAATTGCTTATATGAAGATAAGCAAGTGATTTATGACTTAGTCTATAGTAGTATTATTTACCTTTCTTAACCAATCAACCATTGAAGTTTAGTCAAGCAATCTACCCCATCTGCTCTGAAACCCTTCCAATTATTCCAGGATTTTCGTGGTAAAGTGCTCAGAGTGAGTGTTACCTTTCCTTTCTAGGCCGTTTGTGCTGTTAAGCCCGGCCATCAGTGGAATAAGTCCTTTCTAAGGCACCCATCTTCATTCCAAGGTTCTTAAACTGACTAAGGGGGCCCCTTGAAGAGAGGTTTCTTTGTCTGTAAAGACCCCCAGTAGTATAATACTTTGGCCCCTCTTTTATATACATATCCAAAACATTTTATTACCAAAACAATTAAACCTTGAAACCACTCTTATTATATTATTTATTTGAGCCTCTAAGCATTTATTTTTGGAATAATAATAATTATTATTATTCCAGTATTTTTATCACTCTCTGTAGCTAAAGGGCTGCAAAGTTCCTGGTATCAGAGAGCTGACAAACCATGAGAGGGAGGTGGGTCTTTGGGAATAAAAACACATGGCATGTATATACCATGCCATGTGTTTTCTTTTCAATATGGCTATGATTCAATCCTTATAGGGGGAAAGTTCATGCATGAGAAGTGAGCATGAATTTTACAATGAGAAGTATGCGTTAATTTAAGAGGTATTCATCTGCCAAATGTGAGATGGAAAGATCCAGAGGATCTTTTTGAATTTGAATAAGATTTTTTGAGAATTTCTTTGTGATAATTTGCTACTATTTTTGTAGAATTCCTGAATATAGACAAGGAGTGGAGCAATGGCTTTAATGTTTGATGAGTGAATGTTTCTATATATGATCCCTTGTCAATTACACTTCTGAAAAGGTTTAAAATGATACTTCCAACTTTGAAGGAGATATCTGATGAAACAAAGATTTCCTGTTTGTCTCAAAATAATGATGAACGTAAGCAATAAGTTTTTCATTTAGGTGCATTCCTGTGAAAATTTATTTATAATAATGATTTTTGTTTCAATGCAGACAAGGTGATTTCTTAAATAATTTTTTCCAAAGAAAATTTTTTCCAATGGTTCTTTCACTGTTTTTAAACTCCAAATCAATAACTGGAACTATTTTCCAAAATTTGATAATTTGAATATGTCAATAAAACCTTTATCCTTATATTTTTTTTACTCTAAATGTTCAGAATAAAAAATACATGAAATTTTTCATATTTTTGGGTGCCTTTGCATCTGCCTGATTACAGGATTCATAAAGAGTAATGACATTGCGCAATTTACCATTAAATTTGGGAAATAGGTCTATTGATCAATGTGGGGTTGTAATTTATGGAACAACAATGTCAAATTACATTAAAATTCATTCAATTGCTCTTGAGGATAAAAATTTTGGTATTCAAAACACATGTTATGGTTCATATTCATTGGAATGACTCAAAGAAATCTGCTATTGAATGCTAGTCATTTATGCCCATAAACCTGAAGGGACATGGTGCACTTAGGCTAAGTGCACCATGTCCCTTCAGACAACCAGTTGGTGGTGGTTTTGGGTCACCACTAAACTACATGAAAAGATAGCCAGTCTCAAGCCTCCTTGCCCTCATGCTGGAAAAATTTGTTCTTAAGTATTGACACAGTAACTTCCCCCTGTGAACTGGTGGGTGTATTTCATCAACAGTTACCAAAATATCTTGGAACTTTAGGACATGAGAAATATGGAATCTTTTGAATTATGGGAGGTTTCTTCAACCAACAAGCAAGATGAATGAAATGTTTTCAGGGACATGCAAGAATCAAAAAATCATTTACCTCTACCAAATTTCTTTGATATATTTCCATGTTATTTATCTTTTTGGATGAAAGGTATTCGCCAACATGGGCATTTTAGTAACAAATATTTTGTGAAAGAAACATTGTGGGCAAGTTATGCTAAGTTGTCCACCTCCCCATACAAATGATGAAGAGCCAATTGTTTTGGACAATTGGAAAATCTTGAAGGGGGGTGGACCACTTAGGCTAATTTGTCCACCTCCCTGCGCCACCTCACCCTTTGTCATTGAAAAATTGATTTTATCTTTTAAAATTATGTCTGAGTGTTGCACAAAATAGGCTTAACTGTGATCCTTCAGGCTGAAAACTATCAATTTTGCTGTGTCACTTTCCAATGTCTTCTTGAATCAACCACAACTGCCACTGTGACACAAAATCAATTTTCTCTCAAGAAATATTTAACATTCATGAATGTAGAGTTTTTTCACATGTATGTCACAATGAACTTTCACAATGTATAATTTATAAGCCAGTATGACCAATCATTCAAAGGATATTGGCCTGAGCCAGGAATATTTCACTGTCTCCCCACTGAAAAATATTGATCACCACTTACCACAATTAATTCTTAGAGCCTTGATCCTACCATCATTTGTTTGAGGCTGGGTTCAATGATTGAGAAAGGTGAGGAAAATATTGTCAGGGAAATGCAAGGATCAGAAAAATCTGTTCCTCTACCAAATTATTTTTCCATATGGCCATGTTGTGATTCATCTTCTTGGATGAAAGATATTTTCCCGCATGGGAATTTCAGTACCAGCACGTTTTTTCCTGAAACAAACATGGTGGACTGGTTATGCCAAGTTTTCCACTTCCCCACACTATGGACTAAGACCCAGCTAATGTGGGGAAATTAGGAAATTTTCATTGCAAGGTGGACAACTTATTCTAAGTTGTCCACCTCCCTTGGCCACCATCCACTTGATTATATGGATATGAATTATCTTTTGATGCATTTGGTATGGGTCTGTGAGGAAAAAATTATAAGTGTGAATCTGTATTTTGAAAACCAATGATTTCCTTAAGGGGTTTGTGGAGTTACTGCATCTTCAAAAACCCCACAAACCCATGGAATTTATCATCACCCTCATCCTTCAGCTTCACCCCTGGTTGGTATTCTCTGGATTTCCTAGAGAACTGGATTATAGTAATATTACTTTTCTGGCAGCTGATGGGAAAGACAAACTGGACTGTCTCTAACCACAAAACCAAAGATCTTCTCATGCATATTAGTTGATAATGGATTCCAAAAAAATCACTCCAAGCCGGATCAAGTAAACCTATTTATAATTTCAAAGCAAGTGAGTAATAACCACTTTGAAAAATCAACAACTTGAGCAGGAGAAAATACTTTGCAGGCACTTGTGGAGTTGCAAAAAAAGTTGAATTCAGCCACTGCTCTTGGACCATTTGAGAGGTTCAATTGTTCTGTATGCCATGACTCAAACACTTTTTGGATTTTTTGAGCTCTTGATTGGAACATGACTGACAATTTTGTGCACAAATCTTATTCATATGTCATACTAAACCTGTTTTATTCTTTTTTTTTCACAAAATTCATTCATTCATCATCATAAAATTTCCTTGGAACCCCTCATGCCCACTCAAAATCTTTACAACCACAAAAAGATGCAAATCAATTGTTTTTTGGAACAATTTGAATCTTCCATGCTGATTTATATTTATTTGGAGGGTTTTGAGCAGTCCAAATTTCCCCTTGATGGCTTCCGTGAAAATTGAATAAAAGCACAGAGCCTAGAATATCTGAAAAAGTTCATGAAAAAGCCTAAAAATGATGTTTCGGGGACCAAAAGGTGATTAAACTGTTCTCAGGAGTGGAGATGGTTTTTCCCACTTTCTGTATCAATTTGCTTGTTTTAGGGAAATTCTTGGCCCCAAACCAGCAAGTTTATTGAAGATGGAAGGAGGATGATACTCAATTAAATTTCAAATTTATTTAATGTTTCATTTTAACACACATTTACATCCATTTAGTTTGCTAACTCAAGATATGATATTCCACAAGGGTTTGTAGAGGTGAATCAAGTTGAGCTTCCAGAGTAATCACTTGAAGTTCTACAACCCAATGTTTGGAACCAGGCAACAAGTGAAAAATAAGAAAATAAAGAATATCACCAAAAATGTATAAGGATCACTGGAAGAAATCATTTGGGAAACAGAGAGTGGCCTCATTACCACAGATGTGTTCTTGGACCACAATTGAGACCCCAGTGGCATGGGATTGAATTACAATGATCTTTGGCTAATTCAATTAAGATGGAGTGGTGGATTAAGACTAATGATTCATTGAAAGATTTGGGTGGAGAACCTTTGTTTTTGAGTTTTTGTCAAATTCAAGTACAATTCATCCTTTTTGAGGCCATTTCTATTTTAGAGACCCAAAAATGTTCTGGAGCAGGACAAATTGGAAAAATTTACCAAGTTTAGAGGTTTTACATATAATTAGAGACTGTAAAAAAGATTTTTTTTTTGGAAAGTGGCATTAGGATTTGAAATCATTGGATTTTTTCCAAAAAAATCCTCATGTTCTGAAAAAAACCAAGAAAATATTGTGTATTTCTTGCACAAGAAAGTCAGTTGCAATGCTAATCAATATAAATTTCTTGCAACTTAAAATCTTCACAATTTGATTGTTCCTGAAGCATGAATGGAAAAGAAATCTTATCTTGTAGTTTGAAAATGATTTCAAACTATTGTCAGAGGATGGCACAGTTAGACTAAGTGCCTTAACATACCACCAATTCTGATATGTTGATAGAGGTGGGGGGAAACAGGGTGAAACCATTTGTATGCACAACATTCCAAGACAGATCTTTAGAAATTCAATGACCAGTACTTGAAAATGAATTCATCATTTAAAGCAATTAACCAACAATTTTCTTCAGTTTTTCCTGGTAAGGTTATCCACTTGAGCTAAGTGAACCACCTCACCAGGAGGAACCACCCCAAAATTGCAGATATAACAGCACTTGGGAGCCCAAAGTTTTCAGTCAGGGTGATCTTGTTTTCCAAATCAAATTAATTTCCCTACAGTGGCTCTTCAAACAACAGAACAACCTACTAACTTTATTTGCTCATTCCCCCCCAAAAAATGATAGCCAATGCCTCTCTCAAACTCCAAAATTGTCCTCCTTGTGAAATTGTAACTTGAGTTAATGGAAAAAAGCCAGATATGGTTAAAAATGTGCTTCAATTGATATAATTCAAACATAACCTTTTTCTGCTGAAATGCTTACTTTCAGCTTGCTACTATTGCAGAGCAAGCTGCAAAAGTAACAGAAATAACATAAAAATAATAATAATAAAATTAACCTAAGAAGGAGAAGGGTAACTCACTGATCCCACCCTTGAAATCAAACTCCTTATATTTTTGTATAATTAAAGAAAAGAAAGACCAAAATACCACGGAACCACTATTTAACTTTGTGGCCAATTGAATATTTCACATTGATTGTCACGTATAGGTTTCACACCTAAAATTCAGTCAGAATTGAGGTGTTGTGTATATTTTAGGAGTTACAGACCAAAATGTGTTCTGTCACAATTCCCGCACGCAGCTGTGGCAGTCAATGTACCTGCGCGCAGCTGAGCTACAGCTCTGTCACTCTATTCAAGCCATGTATGCAGCCCCCGGCCTCTGAAAAGTATGCAGCTGCGGAAGCCAATGCACCCGCGTGCTGCTGAGCTAAAGCTCTGTCACTCTGTTAAAGCCGTGTATGCAGCCCCAGGCCTCTGACAAGTACGCAGCAGCGGGACCACGGGTTGAAAAAGTGACAGGCAGCCTGAGAAACCTAGGTACCGCGTAAACATGCTAAAACCTACTTGGGAACATTCTACATATGTAATAAATGTTCCCATGGATAGTAGATAGTCTAAAAATACATAAATTTATATAAAAATAATTAAATAACCTTTATGACTATTTTTTATTCAATATAATTCAAATTAACAAAAATGTCGAAAATGGGATAATGACTAATTCTAAAAATATATTAAAATACTTTAATATACTATTATGAGAATTTCTAGACATCAACATTTTTGTGACATACTAAGGAAACTTTTGATGTAAAAATATTAAATGAATACCCATGACTTACATTTTTAAGTAATTATTTTAGTAAATCAACTGAATTTTAAAAATAAGGAGTAAAATCAATATCATGACTTTACTCCAATTATTTAACACATAATGAGAACTCACCTGACATCAGAATATCCGTAGTAATGTCCATTAAAATAATTATTTACTTAATGGGAACATTTAATAAGGATAATTAATTAAATAATAAACAAAAAGGACAGATCAGTGTTATTCACACGTCCAAAAATCAGTTATAAAGTAGAATAATTCCCATACCCTGTGGAGTTAGATGCTACCCGTGTTACAGCACCAAGAACACGTGACAGGCTACCACTGGTTACCCTACTAGCCTCATTGTCTGTCCCTTTGAGCCCCTGTGCCCCTCAGAACAACAATATTGGGACTCCAAAAGATATAAATAAAGAGCTCTTTTAAGGATATTGATACCCAGAGACCCAGTTATATTGTCAGCTTGCTAATATGTACAGAGCAACCTATCATAGCAACACAAAACTATAAAAAACAAGTTAAACAAGAATATCTAAATTAACAAAAGAAGGAGTGAGAAATCCATAAATGTTATTAAAAAAATGTATTCCTCACCAAAAATGAGGTAGGATCACTCATTGACCCCTCCCTTGAAATCCAGGTCCTTACATTTTTAAAATAATTAAAAAGAAAAGTACTAAAAATTACAACACCAGTATGGCACCTTTTGGCCATTCCAAAATTTCACATGTGTTGTCACATATAGGTTTTAAAACTAAAATTAACTCAGAATTGGGGTCTTGTGTATACTTTAGGAGTTACACGCGGAAATGTAATATGTCACAATTCCCGCGTGCAGCCCCGCATCCTTACATATCCCTACATACTTGTAGCAGCAAATTCCCCCGTACTAGAGACCCGCCCGCAGCTAATTCTGCCATGCACGCAGAGGATCCTACCCTGTGCGCATCTGTACTGACTGATCCCCGCTTCTGGATCCATTGTGACTAATCTGACAAACAGGTACCACTCAGAAGAGCTAGAAACTAGTTAGGGTTGCCTGGCACATGTAACAAGTTGACATATGCATGAGTAATAGTCTAAAAAGATCAAGAACCAAATAAAATTTATAAAAATTAAGTTTAAAACATTTTTTAATAATAAATCAAAGATCAAGGATTACCACATAAATCATTGACTCTGATCTTTGAAGACTTTGAAACACTACAAGGAGTGTCTATAAAAATTATTGAAAATTATCTACTTTATCAGAAGATGATTAACAATCAGTAAAAATTCACATCTGTCCACTTCAAAGAAATACTAATAGTAAAAATGAAGGATGAGTGCAGAATGATCAAATTCACGCCATAATAGATTAACAGATCTTGTGGCTAAAATAGTACAGAATCCAGCAGATCTAAAGTCAGCTGATTGACAGCACCAAGTGGACGGGCTAATCGTGCCCTGACTGGCGTTTTAGCCTCAGCCCATGAGCAGAACCCTCTCTATGTGCCCTGAGAAGCTCAAAATCACCCCAAAAAGGTATTTATACAGACCTCTTTGGATCCATTATTCCCAAGATTATCAGTTTACCAGGAATTATTATGATCAATCAGACACCCTGTCATTGATAGTAAAGTTCTTATGAAGAGTCTAAGCAAGTGATTTATGACTTAGTCTATAGTATTTTTATTTATTTCTTAAACCAATCAACCAATTGAAGTTAAACCAAGCAATCCTCCCCAACTGCTCTGAAACCCTTCTTATTATTGCAGGATTTTCGTGGTAAAGTGCTCAGAGTGAGTTTTTACCTTCCTGTTGTGGCCCTTGTGCTGTTTAGCCTGGCCATATTAGGGGATCAGCCCTTTCTAAGGCACCCATCTTGAATCCAAGGTTCTTAAACTGCCTAAGGAGGCCCCTTGAAGAGAGGTTGTTTTGTCTGTAAAGACCCCCAGTGGTATAATACTGTGGCCCCTCTTCTATATATATATTGAAAACCTTTTATTTTCAAACCAATTAAACCTTTCAACTGCTCTTATTATATTATTTATTTGAGCCTCTAAGCATTTATTTTTGGAATAATAATAATTATTATTATTCCCGTATTTTTATAACTCTCTGTAGCTAAAGGAATGCAAGGTTCCTGGTATCAGAGAGCTGAGAACTGGTGGTCTGGCCCGGAAATATCCTTAAATAATTAATTTTGATTATTTATTCCTTGGACCAGTCTATTTATTTTTTTAAAATAAGTTAACATAATTATAACATATATTTTTGATCCTTTGTTTCTCTAGTGAATCTTAAGACCAATGGAGAATTGATCAATTATTATTTGAAACTTCTTAAACCAAAAAAAGAAGAAAAACTCTGTAACTTTTTCCCTGTTATTATAACTCCTGAGCAAAAAAAGGAGAAATTGCTTTATTATAGAGAGCAAGCTATAAAGGAAAAGGAACTTGAGATTGAAAGAATTATCAATTTCAATTCTTTATTAAGTCTACATAAGGAGTGGAAAATGCATCAAATGAAGCTTTATATTTATGAGCTAAATAATCCTGAAGATAAAGACAAATCCAAAATTAATAAAAGTGATTACTTTTCTGTAAAAAAATCATCTTACCACGTAAAAATACAAAAAAAATATTAAACTTATATTTTTTTTATCCATCTCAGTGGATTTTGTTTTTGGTGATCTAATTGACCAGGACCTCCTAGAGGACGTCCCCGACAGTTACCCCTTGGACTTAACCTTGGGATTATCCCAAGATCTGATTGGAACACACTCAGATCCCGTTGGAATACCCCCCAAGGACAGTTGTAATCCCTACCAAGTGTTGGTACCCTTGAATTAGACTTTAAGTAAGTTAAAAAATATATAAAAAAAATTATTAAAAATATAAATATTCAAAAAATATTATTTTTTTATATTTTTAAGTCTTTCTCAAATGTTTTGACAGAATAATTACACATTTTTTTGGTTCTATGGATCAAAACAGGCGCAACACCCACACAACTGGTAGAGCCCCATTATATGGATCTCTTTCCGGAGGAACTTGTACGCGCAAGGACTCCAGTCCCAAGCGCAATGAGAGTGCTCAAACCCGTGACCATAGCGTCACCTGGCATGACGACGGCAACAACTGCAGCCGCCAATTTGACCAACAGACCTTTGGAAAACCACCCTCTGCCCAACGTGTTATCCCAGGAGGATACCAGTCCACCTATGCCACCCCAGCTGGACTCAACCAAGGAGGAAAGAGTCAAAGTGTTAGTGAAAGAGCACCTGAGCTATTGGGAACAATTCAAGATGTCTCAGACCCAGGAGGATCAGCCAGGTATGAGAAAAGCTATCTCTCTGGAAAAGAAATCTCAGATTTCTATGCAAAAGTTGATCCCAAAGAAAGAAGTAGAAGGCTACGTGCAGAGCTGGAATCCTTGGGATCAGTTAGCTTCCTTAAAGGGAAAGGACCCCAAAAAGAAGAAGGCCTCAGCCCATCAGAGGTTAAGGAACCAAAAGGATTGGGACAGTATAATATCCCTAGCTCAGAAGTGGAAAGAGGTGTCCCACAATTAGATGTAGAAGCTCTTAACAACTTTTCTGTAAATGTGTCTCACAATTTTACTATTATCAGTAATTTCTTTGACAAAGTCTATCAGAAATTGAACAAATTGAGTCTGAGTATTTTCAGAGTGATTGATATCCAGTCTCAGACTATGAGAATTGATGAGTTTGAAATAAAAAAATGAAGGATAGTATAAAATCTATTAAGTTGGACATGATGAAAAATATTGATAATAACCAATCAATTCTTCAAGGCAATATTCTTGCAACCATTGACCAGCTTAAGGAAGAAGTTAAGAAAACTAGTCCTACTTCCACAGCTCATCTGATTAACAAAATTGATTTATTAAACAACAAACTTAATTTGGAGTTAGTTATGATTAAGAATGATCTCAGAGATCTTAAAATCAATTCTACTAACTCTCCAGTCATTGGCCTGGAATAAACTAGACCTGCTAGGTTCACCAGTACTCCTAGTTTTCCTTCCAGAACTAAGAAAACTAGGGATGAATCTTTCAGGCCCAGTCCTACTCCTGAAATAGAACAGGCTTTGAAGTTACTTCCTCCCATTACTGAATGGCCTAAATTCTCCGGAGAAGGAGAATACACCCATGTCAGTTTCATTAAATTTATTGATTATACCCTTGTTTCTTATGAACTACTTGATACAATAGTTGTGGTAAGATTTCCCAGACTATTTGAAGGAGTGGCTCTTGATTGGTTTATCAATAAAAGGGAAGAAGTTGGATCTTTATCCTGGAGTTCTTGGAAAGAATTGATCAAAGTAGATTTGGTACTAGGATTTGGAAAAGAAAGATGATGAAAACTTTTGAAACCTCCCAGTTTGATCCATCCAAGGAAAAACCTCATAAGTGGTTCTTAGACCATAAAAGGAGGTTAGAATGTTTTAACCCGGATGCTGATAAAGAAGAAGTCAATGAAAGACTTCTCAACTTATTTCCTGGACAAATCAACCACAGTGTAAGGTGCAGCATGCGTATGCATTCTGATCTTTCTACCTTGATAGGTGTTTTGGAAGATACTATTGATATGAATGGTCTTGATAAGAGAGTCAACAGACTCCCCAGGGAACAAAATACTAGGAACAGGTAAGAGTAAACTTCCAAAACTTAGGAGTCCCCTGCCACTAACCCAACCAAATGGGAGGTCAAAAAGACTCCAGAGTCAAAGGAAAAAGTATGTTGGAACTGTAACCAAACAGGACATGTAAAACCTGATTGTCCTCTACCTAGGAAAAGGATTAATCCTATTGAAGGAGAAGAGTATGATAATCCTGACCCTCACCTTGATGATACTGATGGAACACCTTCTTAGTGTGATTTAATGATCACTATCCCCATCAATGTTATTGAAGGAAGTATTGAGTCTTCTCTGGACATAAATTCTGTTAATGAGGATTCTAACTTACCTCAAAAATGGAATTCTAACATGAAAATTCACCATGTCTCTGCGGGTAAGGCCTTGAATCTGAAACCTTCTGCTGGTAAAAGTTAAACCTCTGGCAAAACATGCTACGCTACTGGTTTGATCAAAGGTTCCCCTGTTAAGTTACTCTTGGAAAGTGGAGTTTTTTGCTCTTGTGTTGGTGTCAGCCTGCTACTTAACACAGAGCAACCTGACAAAGCAACAACAATAATAATATTAACAAAATTAAAAGGAACAAAGATAAATGAATAAATAAAATTATTATAAAATGAAGGAGTAAGAAATCCATGAATATTATTGCAGAAATGGATTCCCCACCCAAAATAAGGTAGGGTCACTCACTGACCCCACCCTTGAATTCTTACTCCTTATATTTTTTAATTAATTTAATACAAAATGGTAAATGACCACGGCACCAGTATGGCACCTTTTAGCCATTTTAATATTTCACATGATATGTCATGTATAGGTTTCACACCTAAATTTCAGTTGAAATCCAGGTGTTGTGTGTAGTTTAGGAGTTACACGGGAAATTGTGTTTTGTCACAATTCCCGCACGCAGCCCCGCGTCCCTACAGCGCTGGTCTCCTGCGTACGCAAAATCCCGCACGCAGCCCCGCGTCCCTACAGCGTTGGACTCCCGCGTACGCCAACTCCCGCACGCAGCCCCGCGTCCCTACAGCGCTGGACTCCCGCGCAACTGAATTCCCGCGCAGGTAATCCCGTGACCTAGTCACGCGCGCAGCGGTACAGTCCCCCGCGCGCATCTGAGCAGCGGATCAGTCCCCACGCGCATTTGAATGGACTGATCCCCCGCGCCTCCTATGACATCCAGGTACCGCTCAGAGAAGCTACAATATAGTAGGATCTACACTAAATATGTAAAGCTACCTCACGAGCATAGATTATGGTTCAAAAACCTTAAAAATCAATTAAAATTAGTTAGTAACTAATTTTTAGTATTTTTTATTAATTAAATAAAGATCCAGACTCACCACAAAATAAGTTGATCAGAACCTTCAAAGACCACAAAGCTACATAAGGAGTGGTCGTACAAATTATTAAAAATTACATACAGGATCAGCAGAGGATGGAGAATCAATAAAAATATACGTCTGCTCACTTTGGACCAGTACTTACTGTACAAATTGAGGATCAGTGCAGGATCAGCAAAATGACTAATCTATTGATTAACAGATCCTGCAGCTAAAAAGGAGCTGTTCCTTGACAGATCTAAGGCCAGCAGGCTAACAGCACCTTGAGGACGTGCCAATCTTGCCCTGATTGCCCCCCTAGCCTCAGCCCATGGCTAGTACCCCTTCTAGAGGTCCTCAAGCACCCAAAAAAGAATATTTAAACAGGCTCTTTTTGCCCTTCTGTTTCCAATCAGTTAATCAGTTATCAGGAATTATTTATTATCAATCAGAAACGGTGTCATTGTTAATCAAGTGCTTATATGAAGATAAGCAAGTGATTTATGACTTAGTCTGAAGTAGTATTATTTACCTTTATTAACCAATCAACCATTGAATTTTAGTCAAGCAATCAACCCCATCTGCTCTGAAAACCTTCCAATTATTCCAGGATTTTCGTGGTCAAGTGCTCAGAGTGAGTGTTTCCCTTCCTGTCTAGGCCACTTGTGCTGTTAAGCCCGGCCATTAGTGGAATAAGTCCTTTCTAAGGCACCCATATTTATTCCAAGGTTCTTAAACTGCCTAAGGAGGCCCCTTGAAGAGAGGTTGCTAGTCTGTAAAGATCCCCAGTAGTATAATACTGTGGCCCCTCTTTTTATATTATATTTAAAATATTTATAACCAAACCAAATAAACCTTGCACTTGCTCTTACCATACCATTATTGGAGCTTTAAAGTGTTTATTCTTTGGAATATTATTGCTCCAAGTTCTTTTATCACTCTCTGTAGCTAAAGGACTGCAAGGTTCCTGGTATCAGAGAGCTGACAGTTGGTTAAAATTATTTGGAGGAACAAGACCCGAAATGGAAACTGAACTTATTACCAGTACCCCAGGCTAAGTTCAGCAGTTGTAATTCTTCTCTCAATGCTGTTAGAGTATGGTCTTTTGATATCATACTCCCTCACTCTAAAGGATCACTCAAGCTGAAAATTGAATTTGTAGTGCTCCATAATGGAGTATGTGATTACTTGATCCTTGGAAATGATTCTCTTTGCTTGCATGGTATAGATGTATTGCAAAGAAAGGGTAGATACTTCACTATAGGGGGAGACTGGAACAAGAATTTCCAAATCTTCCATGTCAATGCTCAAACTTCTGATTCAGTTTATGAAAAACACTTAGAGCGTTTGAATCAGGAATACTTGTCTCAAGCAGCTTTGAATGAACTTCTCAATGAAGAACAAAAAGGGACATCCTGCAAGTATGCTTTGAAAATCAGAATGCTTTCTGTACCAAGGATCACCCCATTGGTAACATCAAAGGAAATGATATAATTTGGACTCTAACCATTAAGCCTCCTTACCCACTTAACCCAATGAGACCTGCTTACCCTTCTAGTCCAAAGTATAGAGCTCTTCTGGAAACTCATATTCAAGAGTTGGTTGACTTACAAATCTTAAGGAACGTAGGACACAATGAACGCGTGGATATCACTAACCTAGTAATTAAAGCTTGGCATAATGATAAGTCAAGGATGGTTGGAGATTTTAGAATGCTGAACAACTACACCCAAGCTGATTATTATCCAATTCCAAGGATTGACCATGCTCTGCATAACCTTTCAAAAGCTAAGTACATCACTACCGTGGACATGCGGAAAGGTGTTCACCAAATACCTATCAGCCCTGATAGCCAGAAATTCATGAGAACTATCTGTCATTTGGGAATTTATGAGTATCTAAGGATGCCTTTTGGTATAAAAAATTCTCCTTCTCATTTTCAAAGGATGATGGAACCAGTTCTAGGATTGTTCATAAGACAAGGATGGATGATGGTTTACATTGATGATTTTATCATTTATTCTGATGTTTGGTATACCCACCTGGATAAAGTAAGATTAGTCCTCAAAACTATCTCTTCTGTGGGATTAAAAGTATCAATGAAGAAGTGTAACTTTGGTTATGGAGAACTGAAAGCCTTAGGGCACATTGTCTCTGGACTAACCTTGGCTGCTGACCAAAACAAGATAGCAGCAGTAATGAATAGGCAAATGGCTCAGAATAAAACTGAACTCCTATCTTTTATTAGCTTCTGCAGCTACTATAGGAAGTACTTACCAAAGGTTGCTCTTCTAACCAAGTGTCTGTATGAAATCTGCAACAACACCACCTTGTTTGAAATGACTCATGAAAGAGTTAAGAATTATGAGGAAATCAAGATGGATATGGCTTCAGCTCCAGTACTGATTCAGCCAGACTATTCTAGACCCTTCAAGCTCTATATAGATGCCATTATGGACAGGCTAGGAGCTGCATTACACCAGGAAGTCATAGAGGATGACAAACGGTGGAAAAACCTATACTCTTCATATCAAGAAAAGTTAAGGATACCGAGAAAAGGTATGGTGAAAGCCAAATGGAATGCCTTGCTTTAGTATGGGCTCTGGAGAAATTCATTACTACTTGGAAGGCACCAACTTCACATTAATTACTGAATGCAACGCTTTCAGGAATTTGATGAACATGAAGACCCCTAGTAGGCACATGTTAAGATGGCAGATAGCCATACAACAGTACAGAGGTCAGATGACCATAGTTAACCAAGCTGGTGCTAAACACCAGAATGCTGATAGTTTGAGCAGGAATGCTTTACCCAATGACCCAAGTAACCCTGCTTATGATCCAGAGGATAATGATATCTTCCCTATCCTTAAAATTAAAATGTTGGACGTTGAAACTCCTATAATGGGAATCCAAATTTGTGAACTGGATGAATCCTTTTTCAACTCAATCAAAGAATCTTACAATTCTGGCATGAAAACTCTGATAAACATTATGGAAAGTAATTCTCCACCATCTGAATTGATTAATGGCCTACCTGAACCCCTCTTGAAACCATACAAAGCTTGAAGGATAACCATATGGGATGGTCTAGTAGACTACAGGCATCAGCATTCAAGTGATATAGTCTTAACTAAGGATGACCTTATCAAACATGTCCTGGCTGAATGCCATGATAACTGCTCATATGGTCATTTATCTACTGGTAGAACCTTAGATAAGGTTAAACAAACTGCTTGGTGGATCAATTGGAGAGACTCCACTATCCAGTATGTTACTAGTTGTGAAACTTGTCAGAAGTCCAACAGGACCACTGGAAAAAGGTTTGGTCTACTGCAAAAGATTGCTGAACCCAAGAAAAGATGGTAGATCATCAACATGGACTTTGTAACTGGACTACCACAAGGAGGAGCCTATTCCTACAACTCAGTCCTAGTCATAGTGGATAGGTTCTGCATGAAAGCAAAGTTTCTACCTAATCACAAGATAGACACTGCTATGGAAGTTGCCCTGTTATTTTGGAATAGACTCATTGCTGATGTTGGAGTTCCCAAGATCTTTATCAGTGATAGAGATCCTAAGTTCACCTTTGAGTTCTGGAGAAATCTTCATGAAATGCTTGGAACTACCTTGGCTTTCTCTAGGGCTCATCACCCTCAGACGGATGGTTTGGCTAAAAGAATGATCCAGACTCTGGAAGACATGCTCAGGACGTTCTGTTGCTTTGGTCTAGAATACTAGAATTCTAATGGTTATTTCCGTGATTGGGTTAGTCTTTTACATGCACTGGAGATGGCCTACAACAGTAGCAAGCACTCTACCACTAAGGAAGCACCCTACATACTGGAAAGAGGATGGATTCCTAAATTAACCAAGGATAACCTTAACCACCAGCTAAAAAATATTCACCCTAAATCACTTGATTTAAAAAACATGATAGATGTAGCTAATAAACATTCTATTAGGTGTGTCCAGGATGCTGTGGAGTATAACCAACAAAGGTGGGATAGAACCCATAAGGAGCCCGATTTCAAGATTGGTGATCAAGTCTTGATCTCTACCACAAACTTCACCAACTTAGCTGGAAGTAGAAAGCTTAGACCAGCTTTTGTTGGACCTTTCACCATTAATAAACTTCATGGTTGAATGCTGTGGAACTAATCCTTAGTGATGAGCTTTCTAGAAAACACCCAGTCTTCCAAGTAAGTCTCATCAAACACTACCACCCAAGGAAAGGAGAAAACACTCCTTCACCTGAAATACCTGTTGCAGAAGAGCCTGAAAAAGAAAAAGGAAAAGTTAGCAAGATCCTTAAAGATAAAAAAGACAGGATCAATTTAAAAGATGTCAGACTCTACCTAGTTAGATACAAGGGAGAATCAGCTGATAGATGAATGGTTGCCTGAACACAATATCCCTGATGGACCCATACACCTAAGGAACTACAGAGACAGCAGAAGGCATTAGGCCCAGGAAAATCTTTTCAGATATAGACATATCTTGGAGTGGGGGGATGTCAGCTTGCTACTATGTACAGAGCAACCTGTCATAGCAACACAATACTATAAAAAACAAATTAAACAAGAATATCTAAATTAAAAAAAGAAGGAGTGAGAAATCCATAAATATTATTGAAGAAATGTATGCCTCACCGAAAATTAGGTAGGGTCACTCACTGACCCCACCTTTGAAATCCAAGTCCTTACATTTTTAAAATAATTAAAAAGAAAAGCACTAAAAATTACAACACCAGTATGGCACCTTTTGCCCATTCTACCACTTCACATGTGTTGTCACGTATAGGGTTTACACCTAAAATTCACTCAGAATTGAGGTGTTGTGTATATTTTAGGAGTTACACGCTTAAATGTGTTATTTCAAAATTCCCGCGCGCAGCCCCGCATCCTTACATATCCCTACGTACTTGTAGTAGCAAATTCCCCTGTACTAGAGACTTGCGCGCAGCTAATTCCGCCACGCACGCAGGGGATCCTACCCCGCGCGCATCTGTACTGACTGATCCCCATGTCTGGATCCATCGTCACTAATCTGACAGCCAGGTACTGCTCAGAAGAGCTACAACCTAGTTAGGGTTGCCTGGCATATGTAACAAGTTGACATATGAATTATTAATAGTCTAAAAAGATCAAGACCTAAACAAAATTAATAAAAATTAAGTACAAAATATTTTTTAATAATAAATCAAAGATCAAGGATTACCACGTAAATCATTGACTCTGATCTTTGAAGACCACAAAACACTACAAGGAGTGTTCATAAAAATTATTGAAAATTATCTAAGTGATCAGCAGATGATGTAAAATCAGTAAAAACCCACATCTGTTCACTTGAAAGCAATACTAATAGTAAAAACACAGGATGAGTGCAGAATAATCAAATTTACGCCATAATAGATTAACAGATCCTGTGGCTAAATTAGTACAGAAATTCAGCAGATCAAAAGTCAGCTGATTGAAAAAACCAATTGGACGGGCAAATTGTGCCCTGACTGACCTTCCAGCCTCAGCCCATGAGTAGAACCCTCTCTACATGCCCTGAGGGGCTCAAAATCACCCCAAAAAGGTATTTATACAGACCTCTTTGGATCCATTATTCCCAAGATTATTAGTTTACCAGGAATTATTATCATCAATCAAAAACCGTGTCATTGTTAATCAAGTTCTTATGAAGGGTCTAAGCAAGTGATTTATGACTAATTATGTAGTATTTTTATTTATTTCTTAAACCAATCAACCAATTGAAGTTAAATCAAGCAATCCTCCCCACTGCTCTGAAACCCTTCTTATTATTGCAGGATTTTCGTGGTAAAGTGCTCAGAGTGAGTTTTTCCCTTCCTGTTGTGGCCCTTGTGCTGTTTAGCCCTTCCATATTAGGGGATCAGCCCTTTCTAAGGCACCCATCTTGAATCCAAGGTTCTTAAAATCCCTAAGGAGGCCCCTTGAAGAGAGGTTGTTTTGTCTGTAAAGACCTTCAGTAGTATAATACTGTGGCCCCTATTTTATATTATATTTAAAACCATTTATTACCAAACCAATTAAACCTTGAAACTTCTCTCACTATATTATTTATTTGAGCCTCTAAGTGTTTATTTTTGGAATTATTATTATTATTATTATTATTCCAGTGTTTTTATCACTCTATGTAGCTAAAGTACTGCAAGGTCCCTGGTATCAGAGAGCTGACATATATTTACATCCATACACCGTGCCAAGGTAATCAAATACTTATAAGATATAATTAAGTGATTTATGGCTTTAGTCTGATTAATAATATCCATCCTCAACCCTCTTTTATCAATTTAAACTGCTAAACAACCTTATAACACCAGTATACAGGTTTAACCCATCAGTGCATGTCCCAAAAAGGTACCCAAAGGATTTAATAATATACCAGTGAGTCTTATTATCCTTTCTCTGTTGTGGAAGCTTGGTTACAAAGCCCTGCCTCCCCACCGTGTATTTTATATACATATTACCTTTGGGAAAAATATCCTTTAAACTAAAGGTCCCAAAGCAACCAGGCCTACGTCTTTCCATACTGAAATCCCTGAAGAGAGGTGTTAAAGATCCCCAATATAACTGTGCCCCCTCTATAAAAACATTTCATAATCAATTTATCTATATTGATTTATAACAATAAACCATATCCAAACCAATTTAACTTGGAATAAGCTTTATCCAAATATTTTATGTATTTTTGCTGCATTTATTAAATAATATATCTATTATTTATTCTATCACCTCTGGTAGCTAAAGGATAGAAAGGGTCTTGGCATCCAGGAGGCTGAAACTTACCATTTGTTTCATGAAAAATGACAATGTGTGCATGAGTTTTACAACATTTGTACTAGTTAGAATGCAGGATGGGATGTCTTTGGATTGATGGACAACTTAGGCTAAGTTGTTCACCTCCCCGTTGGATTAGATGTAGCTTTACTGCATAGTAAATGTAAAGGTAGTGTCAAGGAAGGTGGACCACTTATGATAAGTTTTCCACCTCCCTGGACTTGCTTGCATGCGGGAATCACATGACATGGGAAATCCTGGTGGGGAGGCTGGGGAGGTGGAAAACTTATGCTAAGTTGTCCACTGTCCCAGAAATCATCAATCATTTTGCATATTCAAATTTATGCTCCCATGTGGTTGCAGGGAGGTGGAATAATTATCACAATTTGCCTATCTCACCCTCTTTCCAATATGATTCTCCCTTGACATCTCATCCCTGCATACCCATGGCTCTGGAGTGGTGGACAACTTATCATAAGTCGTCCACCTCCCTGCACATGACTCATATTTTTTTTGTGTGGTATTGCAGAAACTTTGGTGATACACATCTGCCTATTCCAACAAATCAACCAGCTGAATACTGTCTAATTTCATCTCTCCATGATATCATGCACCCCTGTTACATCTTTCTTTATTCTTTTGAGCTAAGTGATCCAGGCATGTTGAATTCTCATATATTCTTTTGAAATCATGATTTAGGATTTTTAGTTAAATCATTTATCCTTATTGATGCTAGCCAGTAATTAGAAAGAACTCTACCTTCTTTACAAGAATTAGCAAGAATTCATATCACACCATTTTCAAAAGAATGAAATTGAAAACCATGCATTGTTCTTCTTTCCCTTTATTATTTATCTAATATGATCTGAGGAGATTTAGTCAAAATCAATTCAGGAAAGGGGAAAATTATAATCCACATTTTGAAGAATTAGAACCATGCAAAATCTGACACCTGATTCATCATATTTCTCTATTATTCAGTTTTGAAAATTGAACTCTCAACAATCAATTACCACTGAATATCCATCAATGCAGTAAACCTGCATCTGTGTGGTACCCAGCATTGCACTTTAATTAATTGGAGATTTCAACCATCTTATAATAAAAACACAGCAATGCAACAAGCTATTGGACCCGTCACAGTATTATCCATCTCTACTTTCTATATTATTCAATTAGCATTTCATACAAATCAATAAGATTGGCAAGGGGTAGCCTGAAGTCCATATTATGGAAAATTGGATCTTGATATATTTTCACTCCAGCTCTTCTTCATGGTGGCTGGAGTTCTTGAGATCATTTTCTTGTTCAATAATTATTGGTCAATTCCATGAATATGAGAATGAGGAATTTTTTGGAAACACATAATGGTCAAGAATGCTATCTGTGGAAATTTTTTGTGATGATTAGAATCTCAAGATGAATAGGAAGCTCTTCATATCTATTATCTGAAAAAATCCCAACAATAAATAACTGAAGTTTGACTGCATGATCCCTGTTTATTTTGATAAATCATGCATAAGTGCCACAAAAAAAAGTCATCACCCTCTTGGGGGCAGATGGTAGCCCCAGAGTCTCTTTTCTATGCCAATCATGAATTGATTTCTCATTGAGCTCTTCCCTTTTTGAAGAATATTCTATTCAAATCTCCAAGTATACTTATGTGCATACCCTTTGCCCACTTGGAAGAAAAATTTGAGAAGAAAGGGGAATCATAATATATAATATCTTCATTTCTGAAAATTTTCAGAAGGTCAGTAAAAGTAAATCTTACTTCCTATTTATCATTTTATGAAAAATTGAAACAAAATCACAAAATCAGGAACATTGTCATCTGTTTACTAAGTTGGAAAATTAGAAATGGAACCCAGTAAGAACTAATCACCCCAGTATAGGATCTCCATGAAAATAATACAAACTCATTGCTAAATAATGGTGTTTATTTTATGTTACTAAAATGCCAAAACCCCAGCTAACCCAACATCATCAACCCCCAAGCCATCAAGAGTCCCCCTTCCAGATGGCCAAGTCAATATGTCTGGTGTTGAGGAAGATGAAGATTTTGAAAACTCTGCTGCCCCATCCTACTTCATTATTTCACAACAACTCTCTCAATCCCACCAAACCAAAAGAAGCAAAAATGTTTGGCCCAAGAACAATATTCTATCTCTTTTCATGCACACAATCTTGGAATCCCTGCTTCTTCAAGTGGTATTTCCAAGTCCTTACTTGATTGGAAAAAATCAATTCTTGGAATGGATTCCAACAACAAAAAACTTCCTAATCCTTCAACTGGTGCTGAATTAGCATCCCTCAAAAATTACATGGCAAAGAAGAAGGCATCCATTTATGATTCCATAGCATCACACACTGGCATGCAAACCCAGTACAGCTCCAATTCAAAACTGCAAGAAAAGGAGCTGAAACTTGTGAAGAAGGATGCCCTATGCCAATTACAGCAAAATATTACTTCAAGATCTTGATCCCTCAAAATCACTGCTTTGGGCCAAGTTCAGTATCATGATGAGACATGGATAGCCCATGCCCGGGCCTTGATCCAAAATTCTGGTATTCCCAGATTCACCTATCACTGGGAACAGAATCCAAAATCTTGCTTGAATTTTTCTCTCACTGCAATAATAATCAGAACATGGGAGTTGTTTCAGAAATGCAGGGGGACTGCTTCCTATTCAATAAATGAGAATGACAACACCCCGGCCAACAGGGTTTCCATAATCAATTTTGGGCTTGTCTCAAAAAAGGCTATTTGGAAGAAGGAGAACAAGGCAGAAGGAGGCTCCAGCAGCAGAAAATTGAATGTTTCTGAATCTCAAAGTCTCAACAAGAAGAAAGTGTGTCAAATAAATCTTTTGTAATTTTCTCTTCATGATCAATGACTAACTCCTTATGATGTTTTGAAATCCAGAATAACAAGAGGGAAATTCAAAAGACCACAGCAGTGGAGCTGGAAATGATGGACATGTTCCCATAAACTTCTGCTCTTTTCTTGGACAGTGGATTCATACCTGATGTTGAGGGTGAAGATGAGGAATTATTCAATCATGCAAATGTTTGGAGGGCCCAAAATGTCTCCTAAATATATAACTACCTGGATGAAGCATACATTCAACTGGCCAGAAACCCGCGCATCAAGAGGGATAGACAATTGAAAATTAGTCAACTTGCTAAAACAAATAATTCACCAAGAGGTGATCACCCACCAACACTTCCTACTTCAAAACCTCAAAACTTGTTAAGTGAGGAAGCCCTGGAGGATATAACTCCAGTTGAAAAAAGAGCCTTGGGTTTACTTCCAGAAGTGGATCTCACAGAGGCAGTTTCATATCTCAGAACCCAAGTTTCCAAGCCCTCTAGCTTAATGGAAACCACACAAACATTGTGAAAATATTCCAAATAGTTTAATTTTTATATCAGTACTTTAAAGTATATGGAGGAGTATGTTTGGATGCAACATTGGCTTTGGTGAAATTTTTCTAGAGTACTACATGTATTTTTATTTTCATCCCATTCTTTTTTTTCCAACCAGAAAATTTTAATTATATTTAAAGCTAGATTAACTGAATCTACTAAATCCAATGAGGTGGGGTCACCCTGACTTGAAGAGGTTAACATTTTAGGTTACACTGTTAAACTCTTGAAATTTTCAAATACATAAAAATCTAACAATTTTTTACATCCAAACAGAAATTGAAGTAAGAGTGGAAAAAACCAACATCCACATGTGCACAGAATACACAATCTCATTGAAAAATTTTGAGTAAATTATATTTGATGCACAACCTTTTGGAAAGCTACATGAAATTATTTTTTCAATCAAAACATCCTAAATGCATTTTTTTCACTTTTCAGCTGTCATTTTGAGATCACCGACTTGGTAAACATTCCCAAATACCTTTTCATGAAAGAATTAGATATAAAATACACATTCCTAGATTTGAATTGTGTCATTTGAGAAAAACCTACTAACTCTAGGCATTGGGATTTTCCTGTTAAAATAGTGCATTATTAAAATTTTTTATTTCCAAAATGTGATTTCAAATCATGGTTTTGTAAGAAGATAATTAGTTTTAAGAAAAAATATGTTATGTTCCATCAAGGCAATTAATGAGATCTGATTATATTTCTAGAGAACCAAGAACCAGCTGAGGAGCGTAGATCAATAAGAATTGCCTAATGAGACAGCTTTGAGTTATGAGAGATTTATGAACAGAGAGACAATCAGAGGAAACAGAAGGGATGGGATTCAAGTATAGATAGAGATAGGCTAGTCATGGTATGGAGTCAGACTGGGTTCAATAAGTATTTATTGGAGAAATAGACATCTTACCAGTCAGAGATAGAAGTATTTGGGTCTAGTGATTTGATGGAGTATGTTGAGATTCAAGGAGATTGGAGGAAGAAATAGAAATAGAAGGGAATAAAAAGATAGATAGAAGAAAGATAGATAGGAAAGTAGGGAAATCAAGAACGGAGATTATTGGAAGAGGTCAAAAAAGGATCAAAAAGGATGGAGATTAGTAAAAGGGGATGAGACCAAGTGTAAGTGAGAAAAACAGGTTGGAGTCCCTGTCATAGACTCAGTGCGTACCCGCGCGCAGAGGCGCAGCAAGTGGTAAGAGAGGGAAAATACTCAACACCCCTTGTGACTGTTAAGAGGAGATTCAACTTAGGATTAATTACGAAATATGGTTTGTTGAAGGAGTTGGAGGGCCCCAACGGAGGTGGATTTAGTTAAAGAATCCGCTATCATTTTATCCATGGAGACAAGATTGAGGTCAAACTTAGAAAGAAAAGAGGCTTAACGTAGGCCTTTAGTTTTAATGTTGATGTGTTGTGACTTGGAGTGTGACCCAAATTTTTTTATTTTATTGTCTAATCCTTTATTATCCACATATATTGTTGGTTTGGTACAGGAAGAACCATAGATTTCATCCACAAGGTGGGTGATCCACTTTGATTCAAGGTAGCAATCAAGTAAAGCGTTGAGTTCAGATTTGGTAGAGGAGTATGTTATGTTCCTCTGTCTTGAGGAATTCCAGAGGACTGGACTGCAGTAGTGTAGTACTATATATCTGGTTTGAGACTTGGGAGAAGTGGTATCATTGCCCCACCTAGCATCACTATAGCCCAAGATAATGTCCTTGGACAAATCTTACTTCAGAGTCAACCTGAAGTCCCTAGTGGTCTTGAGGTATTTCCATACTTTACTTACTTCTTTCCAATGAGTTAGACCCGGTTTGGTATTGAATCTTGCCAGGCTGGAAACGGCAAAGGAAATATCCGGACAAGTGTATTGAGAAAGATGAATTAGCAATCCAATTGTAGATAAATAATTGATATTGAGTTGAAAAAACTGAGCATGGTCTTTGTCCAATGCTGGTTCAAGATGAAAGTTTTGAGTAAGAGGTGTATTAATGTCTTTGAAGTTGGTGAGAACCAATTCTTCTAGGCCTCTATCAATATGTTTTGGTTGACTTAGAAATATACTGTCTCCGTCCAATTCCATTAACATTCCAAGGATTGTATTTGGCAAGCGACAGGAAGAATTCAAGAATCTTTTTAAGAAGTTGACTGCAAAAAAGTCAGATTTTCCTACTAAGATTAGGTTGTCAACATGGAAGTAAAGGACTTCCCCCGACTTAGAATTAAGATACAAACAGGGATTGCTGGTGGATTCATGGAATCCTTGAGTTTTGATCCATGTGGTGAGTTTCTCATACCAATTCTTGGGTGATTGACGGAAACCGCAGAGTGATTTCTTTAATTTGAGATAGGGAGATTTTTGATTCAATCCTTCAGGAGTTTTTATTATCACAGTTTTGTTCAAGGGAGCGTGAAGGAGAGCCCCTTTTACATTCAACTGAGTGAAAGTCATTTTATTCTTTAATCCATAGACCAGAGCAAGACAAAGGGATCCAAGTTTCTCAGTTGGAGCCCAAGTCTCTTCAAAATCTATACCTGGAACCTGATTGAATCCTTGTACACATAAACGTGCTTTGTATTTCACAGGCTCTCCATGGCAATTTTCTTTCACTTTGAATACCCATTTTGTTTCTAGTAGATTATTGGTTTTGTTTTAATATTCTTCCCAAACCTCTTGAGTTTTGATTGAGTTAAGTTCTTCCTCAGGAGCGTCTTTCAACTTACACCATTTGGAAAATTGTTGGGCGGCCTTATAAGAGGGAGGTTCATAGTAATGATGAAAGCTGTATCTTTGAGGTTTCTGAAGTTCATGTCTAGGACGTAGATTGACTTGTTGATGAGGTGGTTCCGGTTAAGAACAAGAAGGAGGAGACGGAGGTTGAGGTGTAGAGTGGAGAATATCTTCTCAATCATAGTCAGAATCAGAGTATTCCAAGGTAGGTTCCCTAATCAAGTATTGTTTCTCATTAGTAGAGAAATCAGTTTCTTAGGAATTCAAATCAGATTGAGAAAAGATATCCAGGCCTGGAGATTTGAAGAAGGGAAATTCATTCAGTTGGTTTTTGAGGAATTTAACGTATTTAGTTTCTATTACGGTTCCAAGCGTATTCAGAATTAAGTAAGAGTGAAAGATGGGGTTGAATCCAATTAGGACTCCTTCAAGACCTTTTTTGTCAAATTTTCTTCCTTTTTGGAGAGGATTGGCAAGGTAGATCACAGAAGAACCTACGGGTTCTAAGTAATTAGCTGGGAGGATCTTACCAAACATGAGTTCCCAGGGAGACAATTGGTTACCTTCTCAAGGGATTTGGTTTAACATAAAGCAACAACTACGTGTCACTATATGCCAGTAATTCTTGGCTAGGCAGGAAAAAGAGAAGGTGGATTGGGCTGATTCTATGATTGTCCTATTAGCTCTTTCAGCTTGTCCGTTATGTTGAGGATGAGAAGGTTTGGAAGTCCAAAGTTTAATGAATTTTTCCTTTGCAAAGTCTTTCAGGGTAGAATTAGTAAATTCTGTTCCTTTATCCAAGAATATTTCAGAAGTATAGTAGTTTAAACGTTTGTATTTGGTCTCCAGAATATTGAAAATTGTTTTGGAAGTCTGAACTTTGGAAGTTAGAGGAAAGCATGCAAGGTAGCCAGTATAATTGTTGACCAGAGTGAGTAGGTATTGATGGCCAGCCTTTGATTGGGGAGTAATCAGACCGACTAAATTGAGATGAATTTTTTCTAAGGGTTTACCGGCAGGAGTAGAAACATTGGAAAAGGGGGATTTTGTGATCTTTCTCTTGATGCAGCTGTCGCATTGAAAAGTCTGGAGTTCATCATTGGAAAAACAATCCTTTAGGAGAGGTTTGAGCGTAGAGATGGATGCATGGCCCTACATTTTGTGAAAATCTGATAGAGTATAAGAAGATTTAGAAGATTGGTTGGTGATATTCACAGCATTACTCTGGCCAGCTGATCAAGGTTTTTCAATGAAAAAAAGTTGTCCCTTATCAAGCCCTTCAACAAAATTTGATCTCCTCAAGTTACCTTGAATGTATTGCCGGTTTGGGTGAGGTTACAACCTTTCTTTACAAGAAGTCCAGGACTAATTGGATTGACAACTATGTTGGGTACATAAGCGCAATCTTTGAGCGTGATCACCAAATTTTTCCATTCTAGTTTGACTGTTCCAATTCCTTGTATTTTGAGATTAGCTTCCAGTTTTCCAGTCTTGATCTCTTCAGATTTGTTTTGTAGTCTTATGGATGAGAAAAATTTCAGATCTTTAAAGATGTGAACGTTAGCCCCGGAGTCCAAGAGTAGATTAGGATTGTTATCCGCATTGATCCAGAGAGTCAGTAAGGCATGATAGTTGATGGTTGGATTCTTCTTATTCTTATTTTTCCATTTGTTTTGTTGTTTGATCCACCATTCAGGAGCAATTTCATGGTGGAGATGAAAGCAAGAAGACTCTGCATGAGGTGCGTTGGGATCATGATATCCTTCACGACATCTCAGCTTTGTCTTCTTCTTTTCCTTGTAGTTCCTTGTCTTGGTTGATACTAGTGAGAAATCTGTGGATGGTTTACTAAGGTTGGATTGGGCCTTTCTCTCATTGTGGTATTGGATAAGATGGTTGAAAACTACGTCCATTGTCAAGTTCTTTTCTACGTGCATAATTTGTTGCTTGATTTTTTTGAGTGTTGGAGGAAGTTTGAACAGTGGTAAGTATGCTAGGATATCATTAGGCAATTCAATCCCAACATCTGTCATCCTTGTGATGGATTTTCTCATTTTGATGATGAAACCCTTGATGGAATTTTTGTGGAAGGCAGAATGGAGGAAATGATTCAATACCCTTGCTCAATTTGCTGTCTCTGAGGAGGCAAATCTTCTCATAATTTCGGCCCATAAAAGCTTAGAAGAAGAGATTTTTGTGGAGTTAACAACACTTGCGTGAGTGGTACTGTCAAGCTTGGATAATAGTATTGCCCTGATTTCTCTATCTTGTTTTGTGACAAAGGGCCAGAATTTTGAGTGATATTTTCCTTAATATCTTTGAGGTCAAAAAGCATAAGCATCTTTTCTTGCCAGATAGAATAGTTCTCTTCATTTAACGGGGGTATAGAGTTGACAGATGCTTTCAGGGAAACTTGATGAAAGTAGTCATTTGCTCCGGCTTGTTTGTTCATGACTTGATTGGTTAGATTCATAGGTAGGTCTTTCAGCTTTTAACCATAATGAGATCTGATTATATTTCTTGAGAACTAAGAACCAGCTGAGGAGTGTAGATCAATAAGAATTGCCTAATGAGACAGCTTTGAGTTATGAGAGATTTATGAA
Source organism: Puccinia polysora (assembly GCA_025617555.3). NCBI lineage: Eukaryota > Fungi > Basidiomycota > Pucciniomycetes > Pucciniales > Pucciniaceae > Puccinia > Puccinia polysora. Next base: position 25,388,474 of record CM062641.1, on the reverse strand, counting down.
CGGAGAGAAAATCAGAGGAAACAGAAGGGATGGGATTCTAGTATAGATAGAGATAGGCTAGTCAAGGTATGGAGTCAGACTGGGTTCAATAAGGCTTTATTGGAGACATAGACATCTTACCAGTCAGAGATAGAAGTAATTGGGTCAAGTGATTTGATGGAGTATGTGGAGAGTCAAGGAGATTGGAGGAAGAAATAGAAATAGAAGGGAATAAAAAAATAGACAGAAGAAATATAGATAGGAAATTTGGGCAATTGATAACAGAGATTATCAGAAGAGGTCAAAAAAGGATAAAAAAGGATGGAGATTAGTAAAAGGGGATGAGACCGAGTGTAAGTGAGAAAAACAGGTCTGATTTCCTGTCATAGACTCAGTGCGTACCTGCGCGCAGAGGCGCAGCGAGTGGTGAGAGCGGGAAAATACTCAACAGCAATTGAACTTGCATTTGAATCCAAACACCTTGGGATTTGCTAAGTATTTTAGGTGGGCTAACCATGAGAAGTTGATAAAATCTATTGGTTTGAAACCTTTTTCAAAATATAAAATCTACTGTTCAATGCCTTGCCCATTGAAGAGAATGTGAATATTCAAAATGAAAGATTTTTTTTTGGATACTTAAGCTCACCAGGAGGTATGAGCTCAAATCAAAAATTCCATTCAGATTCATTTATATTTCCCTTTGAAATAATAAATCCCAGACAACATCCAAAAATCTAAATTACCAAAACATACAAATCAATCAAAACTATGGAGAACACTATCAGAGTTGGAAAAATTTGGATATGCCAATCTCCCAAATGTTCTCAAAGGACTTTTGAACATGGAAGGAATCTATACAATGGTGTTGGAAGGTCCAAAAAAGCACACCATACCCATATAATGCAATCAAATTATTCTACAAATGTGTGTGACTGAATATTTCCTGCATTTTATCAATAGTTAAAAGGTCACTGATGAATATATATTGTTGCCAAAAGTAATCCCAAAGAAACCAACCATTTTCCAATCCACTAACAGAAGAAACCCCACCAGGGAACCACTACAAGCAAACATCAGGGCTGTAAGTGAACATCTTGCACAAAAGTACATTTCTTGATTCATACTTCCATTGGGGTGCATTTTCTTATTTATCTCATCATTCTTCACATTCAAGACATCCATTGAAGATTCCAATGCACAGCCAAACTCTGAAAGAGGTCTTTCCTATGGTGAAATACAACAATAATCCCCACCAGCAAATATGGAAACTTACAATACATCTGGGATGAAACCTCTTCAATTTCTCTGTCACACTCCAAGCTCCCTGATTGAATCACTCCAAATTGTTCACCAAAGTATTGAAAAAAAAATTGGTGACCATGCATGTCAGAAATATATCAAGATGGAGCATGAGAAAATCCGCATGAACTCAATTCTCAGTGGCCAGCCTAAATATTCAGCAGAAATACCCAAAAGTCTTGCAACATTGAAAAAAAGATTTTCAATTACAAATGATCTTGTTGAAAATGTCTGTTGTGAAAATTGTTACCAACTTTATCCTTTGAATGAATTACTTTCTTCTTCAGAAACCCAAACTGGTGAGGAAAGTCAACAACACAGGAATTATCCAACATGCCATAATATTGTTAATTCAATAGCTGGAGAGCCTGTTGCATGTGGATCCAAACTCTGGCATCAAGACAAGAACAAATCCAAATTTTATTCTCTGGAGCGGTTTGGACACCAATTGATCAAGAAGCGGATTGCTAGGCAATTAGTGCTCCCTTTTTTATAAGAATTACTCCTGGCACCGCAACAGCATCAAGGCAGTAATCCTACTAAACTTTCTGATATTTGGGATGGAGCTAGGTGGAAAGAATTGAAGGATGAAAAAAATCATATTTATACAGCTGAAGCAGGTAACCTGGTCTTTGGAATTTACATTGATTGGATGAATCCCCATGGAATAAAGAACATTGGAAAAAGCATCTCTCTTGGAGTAATATTCTTAATATGTTTCAATCTTTCACCTAGTGTGCCTTACAAGCAACACAATACTTTTGTGTATGGCTTCACACCAACACACAAGGAATGAACCTCATTCAAACTTAATCATCTACTAAACCCTCTTTTATCTGAGATATTGGATCTTTGGAAAGGACTATTCTTCACAGAAACCAACAAATATCCATACGGAAGAGTAATATGTGCTGTCATATTACCACTGATTGGTGATACACCTGCCTTAAGAAAAATGGGTGGATTTGCATCCCACTTGGCCACAATCTTCTATGCCCACAGTAAACTAAAGCTGAATGATATCCAAAACACCAAAAAGGAGACTTGGCCAGTAAAAAATAATCAGGATCACATCAAATGGGCAGAGAATTGGAATAATGCTCAATCATTCAATGATAAAACCAACATTCTCAAGCTACATGGTGCCCATTACACAATTTTCCAAACTCTACCATACTTGGAACCAACAAACATGAAAAAAATTGATCCAATGAATACCTTTATCTTGGGAATGCTACGGGATTACAGCATCACCTACCTTGGAATAATCACTGCTGGCCAAATTATTCAAAATTTGGAAAGAAGGAAAAAAACTGGCCCAAGAAGTGTAACAATTAGTCAAGTAAGAAGCCTCAAATCTGGATCCAAAAGAAAGTGCTATTTGTCGCCAGAAAATACCCAAAGAGTCACCAGGAGGAGAGTTCAAAAATTTTTAGATAGCTCCTCAAAAAACCCAGATATTGCTGCCAATCCAATTGAAAAGGTTAAAAATTGGGAAAATCAACAGCAAGAAGGCTCATCAAATATGCATCATAGAGCTTCTGTACCAATTGTTGTAGTGCAGAAAATCCCAGGGCTCCATCCTCCCAGCTCCTCAAGAAGTTGGGAAAATTCTTCTTCTGAACTCCTTCAACCAACTTTAAGACGTTCTCCAAGGCTTCTTGAAAATGAATAAACAAGAGGCTCAAGCAATTCTGGGCCTCAATCAAAGGACAAAGGAAAGCAAAAAAGATACCTCACCAGGAAAAAATCCAAGTAGATCTATTAGAAGCGAATCAGGAAGCCAAAATGAATCTGGGAAGAGAAAGCAAAGCTCCATTCAGGAAAGCTCCTACTGCTCTTTGGAAGATAAAAGCAATCCAAATCAAGCGGGTTCATTGATAGAAGAGACAAGTATTGATCAAATGAATTGTGACTAACTACTCAAGAGCTCAGAAGTCTTCAAGAGGGTACCAATTCAATCAAATTTCCATCTTGGATTACTAGGTTGCCCAGAAACATAGGTTTGCCTGCTGCTGGTACTCCTAAGGCTGCTGAATGGTTGGTTTTGTACACCATTCATATAGTGCTTTTTTTGATTCCAAGATGGAATTGGAACTCAGCCAACATCTTGCGGGAGCAAAAGCTTTCCTCCACTACTTCTAAACTTATTGGTATCATCAACTTGGTAATGTCTCATCAACTTACAGATCACCAGTTGTGCCAATGGGATTAATTAATTCTGGATTTCCGGGAGGAGTTATTGCTTCATTGGGTATCTGAAATCAAAACCAAGCCAAAAATCCATTTTTCTCAGCATATGACTAAGATGAAAAAGCTCTATGTTCCTCCCTAAATATTATCATGTTGGTCAGGAGAAAGGCTGAATCACATCTTGACCTTGGTTAAAGAAAATAAAAATACACGTAGGTAACACAGATTTATAAAAAGTAGATTTTTGATGGCACACTTTGAACTGATTGTTTTTTTAATATTAAGGTTTCCTTGATAAGTCCCTCTTGAATGGATTCCTTGAAAAGGCCAAACTTCAAGGCCTGGTTGAACAAATTGGATCCAATTGGAATTTTTTGGGGATCAATTCTGACCCACTCCCAGATCTGCAAAGTTTGTTCTACTCTTCCAAGAAAGGTGATGTTTCAAGGGCTAAAAAAGAGATGAATGTTTTGGAAGAAGAAAAATTAAAAAGATTCATTGAAAATAACTCAACATACAATGTCTTGCCATGGGACCAACTGGAGTGGTTGCCTTGAAAATCAATTCTCTTCCATGGTCATCACATAACACCCCATTGCTACAATAAAAGTAATTCTCAGATTTCCTTTTCATCCCAATCAAATCAAGGCCCTTGTGAGACGGGGAAGGTATTATCCATCTTTCATGAAAAAAACTGTGCACAATATTTCCTCATTGTTGAAACCTTTTCCCCCTTTGGAACAAATTGATACTTCAAGAAATCCCTACCTTGGACTCAATTATCTCAATGACCAAATGGTTTATCAAGAAGGTGGATCAATATCTGTGATAAATTCAGATAACATATTAGATTTTGTGGTAAGAATTGCTTATGAAGCAAAAAAAGAACAAAATTCAAAGGATTTTTATTGTTTTGTGGAAATTTACTCTTTGGTAAGTTGATATCAAAAATACTAATTTCTGAAGAACTGTCATTATTGATTTTTCTGACTGGTATTTCCTTACAAAACAGGAGGAAATATAAAAAGTCACATGGACTAATTTTTTATTGTACTGGATATTGGTAAAAGATGAAATAAGAGGAATTGGGATTGTGTCACATATCTATCTAAAACACATGTATAAGGTACACAATTCAAAAATAGAAATTGTATTTAATCTCAGAAAACTGAAGCTCAATCCTAACAGCAAATTGGAAATCTCTGTTTGCACCACTTATTTGAAATGATCATTATCTAAAAATCTGATTATTATCATTTTGGAAATTTGTAACATTGGAAATCATGGCCCATGATGTACAATTCAAATCATAACCACTGAAAAGTTGTTCAATTAAAGTATGGTCTTACAGTTAAATGAAGAATTCTCAATCCTTCCTTTTATGTAATGAATTTCAATTCAATCTATGCATTGCATAAATATTCTGCATGAATCTTCTGATTTCATCCAGAAATCAATTTGATGTTTGACTCCAAAACCTCAACAAAGTCAAAACAGGTTTGAATCACAAACCCAGGTGCTACACCTGCCGGCAGGTGCCCCCATTTTTTTCATGGTGAATGGCAGGCGGGTAATATGGATGGATATGGGATATGGGATGTGGGATGTGGGATGTGGATTATGGGATGGGAAGGATAGGTTTGAGGCTAGGGTTCTGTGCTTAGGGGTTGTATTTCATTATTCTTGCTTGTTTCTGGTTGTACTTAGGATAGGGCTGAGGGGTAGGCTACTTAAGCCGCACCCTCAACCTGGATATCATTGCATTGGATCAGGGAGGATCACACCGGTTGTCATAGGTTTTGGAAGGATCTTTACTCTCAATTCTCTATCTCTCAGTCAAAGGGTGAACAGTTGCACTCAGGGTTTACAGATGCAAGGGATCAATAACTTCCAAACTTGGAACCATTAAAGGAGAAGTCCTATTTTGAATTCCACAACAGGGGAAAGTCTTGTGTGAAATGGAGTGCAGGCAGAAGTATGCACCACCCCAAGTTCTTCCAGTCAAATGGACATGAGAAAAGATGTGATGAATTTGCAGAGTATGATCCAAAGGATTCTTGTGCTACATTATAAGCAAAAATGCCCTTTTCTTGTCTTAAAATTCCAGGGAGATCAGTTTTTCATGTGCTGCTTCACTTTATATGGACCCATTCAGGGGGATTTTGGCACCATCCACATGTTAGAACCTGAGAGACCCATACCTGGTGATGTGGCTTTGATTTCCTTTTGTGGCCACTTTAAGTGGGATTGGATTTTTTAGCAGACAGAATTTTTGTAGGAGTGAACGGCAGCAAGTAAGACTGTGTGAAACAACAGCATCTATAATGGAAAGAGCACTTAATTCCGGAATCACGCCCAGTGAGTTGAAGGAGGGATCAGAAAATTCCTTGGGTAAGGAGTCTAGTTTGATCATTTGTGCGCTGGAAGAGGTGCTTGGAATGGCACATCCCTTTCCATTCCAATGATCAGCAGACCGTGGAAGGGGGAAGTAATAGTCTGCCTGGAAAATTCCAGGCTGATGGGTCTGTTGACATGCTGCAATGATTGGTTTGCAACCACTGGTACAGGGGGGTATACTGCACCAAATATGGGGTAGATTGAGGGTTTCAAGACAGGAGAAACAGGAGGGAAAATTGTACTATAAATTTCTCCCAGTTTCTACATGGGAATTTTTTCTTCATGTGAGCTTCAGATCTGCAGTTCCAGCACTTTTCTGCTTGTTTTTAAAAGAACAAAATCAACTGATCCATCTTATCTTCTGGGATATGTTCAGGGTAGGTTTCAATCAGGTAGCAGATTTCTGGAAAGATTGTTTTTTCTGTGATGGTAGAGTTGAATGTGTTCATTCCAGGCTGTTTATTGTTGCATTTGTTGTGCTTTAATTTCTGGAGGAACAAATTGATAATGAAAAGGAATGTTGTAAGGTTGATCTATTGCTTTTTGTCCTCTAGAAGTAAGATTTCAATCCTTCCATTAAATTTTCCTTTCAGTTGAGAGTTTTCTGGAAAGCTGTTCTGCACAATGAACCCTAGGAACAACTATTGGTCAATTTTTACCTGCACGTTAGTCCACTCCCAGAACCATCCCATGATTTTTGTTGATTCTCCTATGGTTGAAATCAAATCATCAATTTTGAAATAGAGGAACCAGTGCCAGATGTTCATTTGGCCAGCTCTTCTGAAATTGTTGAATTTTGTTCTCACTGCTCTGTAGATCTGGTGGCTCAATGGGTAGTATTGGAACTTGTGTTCCATTTTGGTGTGGAGGTTGGATAGTATGATGGCACTTCCAATCTTCTCAACAAAGCTGTTGGTGAATGGACTGAAGAATAAATCTGGGTCAGAGAGATGTTTTCTGCCTATTTCCTTGAGGTCTCTGATCCACTTTCTGACTTTCTTCCTTTCAAATATGAGGAGTTATTCCGGTTGCATCCTACTTGTGGCATTTAGAATTATCTTTCAACAAAGTTTGTTTCCCTCCAAGTGTATCTTTGCTTCCTCAAGTTTGGATATTTCATGGTGGATGTTTGCTGGCATAATTGGCTCATTTTTTTGGTGTTCTTCATTTTTAGAGTGGTTGGCCATGGAATCCTCTTGGCTATACCTGGTGTTTTTTTGTGTTGGTTGCAGGTTGGGGGTATAGCATGACACATAATGCTGCAGGAAAGTTGTTGAATTGTTAACAAAGATTTGAGGATTCAAGAACAAAGAGGGCTAAGAACAATAAGACATTAGTTAAGAGAAATGAGATAAATAAAATAAAAGAGATTTAAGCGGAAAGAAAAAGAGAATTCAGTGAAAAGAAGAAACCAGCATCCGGCTATAGAATGACTTGAGACATTCAACAAGATCAAGTGATTTTGGGTTTTTGTAATTGGAAGAGTCACAGGCAGACGGCAATGATGAACTTTAGGAAGAAGTTTTAAATAGAAAGTCAGACTTCTAAGAAAAAGAAAGAGATCGTGACAAGTTCAGATTTCACTAGTCAGGTCTTGTTGAAGGATAAAATTGAGAAGTGATGTTTGAGTTGATTCGAGTTGAGCATTGGAAGGCATTGAGAAAAATAAATAAAGAAACAAAGAATCATGAAAGAAGAAAATATAAAAGAAGAAAGATAGAGATTTTGTTGATTGAGATTGATTTTTTGGTATTGAGGTTTGTGTACGTGGAAAGTCCTTCCAAGTTGTCTGACGTGGAACTTCTGAGTAGAGAAGTAGAACAAAAGGGGTGAACATTGGCGTGAAAGAGGATAAGATCTGTGACATTGATTGAGGTCGCGTGGATGTGTTTGATGTAGCTTGAGAAGCGTGGATGTGACATTGAAGAGAACAAGAAGTATAGCAGGGAACAGGGAAAAGAACAAGAAGAAAGAGAAAAGGAGAAAAGAAGAAATGGGAGACAGTAATTTATTCATCACCCCCAGTGACTTGTAAGACTGAAGTTGGAGAAGAAAAGGATAGGTTTATAAGTTGAAGGAGAGAGATGAGAGAGCAAAGAGGAAGTGCCTTGGTAAGTCCATCAGCCTTCATATTATTAGCAGGAATCAGTCTGACCATCAAATTGCCAAGCTTGAGTTCTTCTTGGAGAGCTTTGGTTTTTATATCAATGTGGCGCGTTTTAGAATTGCAACAAAAATTTTTAAGCTTGTTGTCAAGCCCTTTGTTGTCAATAAAGTGGCGACTAGGAGAAATGCTGGTCTTCCAGAGTTCTGATACTAAACCCCTCATCCAGATGGCTTCCAGAAAGGAGTCGACCAGCGGATTTAGCTCTGCTTTGGTAGTAGAATGGGTGAAGTTGCGCTGGCGGTAGCTGCTCCAAGAAATGATAGAATTAAAAAGAAGGGATAGGTGACCAGATTGAGAGCGCCTTGTGTCTAAATCATTGCTCCAGGTCGCGTCGCTGAAACATTGAATTTGAGTGTCAGTATGATTTATTTGCAAGGGGAGTTTGAGATCTTTTGTTGCTTTCAAATAATTCCAACATTGTTTGACCTCCCTCCAATGGCTAATTCCAGGCTTTTCACAGAATCTTGCGAGGCCCAAGACTGCAAAGCTTAGATTGGGACAAGTCAAACATGCAATATAGTTTATGAGAAAGATGGCTGAGCAATAATTTATATTCAAGGTCTTTAATTCTTTGTGTTCGTTGTCAGTGGCCAAGGAAAGATTGACTTTGGCAGTAAGAGGAATCATGGATGGTTTACACTCAGTCATTTTTAATTCTTCCAATCCGTGTTTTATGTGTTTGGGTTGAGATAAGAGGATTTTGTTTCCAATACGTTTGTATTTCATTCCTAGTATTGTTTTGGGTTTGTGATGACTGGAGCTTGGAAAGCGTTCAAGGAATTTCTTCTGGAACTCATCTCCAAGACCAACTAGGATAAGATTGTTGACGTGAAAGAAAAGAACAGAATTAGAAGCAGAATGAATATACAAACACAGGTCAGATATGGATTTGTGAAAGCCCTGCTCCCGGATCCACAAGGTGAGGGTTTGGAACCAGTTTGCGGGGGCTTGCTTTAGACCGTAGAGTTATTTTTGCAGAATGAGAAACTTTTATTTTTGATTAGAGCCTTTGGGTCTTTTAATGATAACCTTGTCTGACAGAGGGGCGTGTAGAAACACACTCTTCACATCAAATTGAGAAATAGGAAGCGAGTGAAACAGTCCAAAAAGAAGAGCGATTCAAAGAGAGGCAGATTTTCCCGTTGGGGAGAAGGTGTCTTGATATTCCAAGCCGTAGATTTGGTTGAAAACTTGCACGCAGAGTTGACTCTTGTAAACAAGCGGGTCGCCATGGCAGTTTTCCTTGAGTCAATACACCCACGTAGTATTGAGAGGATTGTCAGGTTCAGGACCATCATAATCCTCCCATACATCAAGGGCTTCAATTCCATTCAGTTCAGCGTCCATAGAGGATTCCCACTTCAAGTGATTGAAACATTGTTTGGCTTGGTTGTATGATTGAGGCACAAAATAGTGGTGATACCTGTATTGCTTGGGGGGATTTAAGCTTGATCGATTGCAAAGCAAGTAGCCTGGGATGAGTTTTTCAGAGAGTTCAGTAGAGGGATCAGACTCTGGGTCAGATTCCACATTGTTTGGAGAGTCAGGTGAAGAATTAGAGGAAGGCGCTTGTTCTCGGTTTGGAGAATTAGAGGATTCAGCATTGGCTGATGGATTTTGAGAAGAGAGGTCAAGAGGAGAGAGTAAGAAATTGTCATTGAGATCAATTTGAAGCTGATCCACATGAGAACTAGAGATCAAGGGAGCATGGAAGGAATTGGTATTTTTGAGGAATTTAATGTTTTTGGAGGAGATAATTGAATTGTCAGGTTTCAAAATTCAAACGGACAAGAAATTTGGGTTATAACCCACAAGGATACCAGGAAGCCCTTGGTCTTTGAATTTTTCACTGAAATTAATCTTGTTTTCAAGGTAGGCAACCTTGGATCCAATTGGGTGGAAGAAGGACATGGGAAGAGATTTGCCAGTAAACAATTGATAGGGAGATGGGGAATTTAGAGACTTAGGAATTTGGTTCAAGGAAAGAGAAGCAGCCTTGGCTACTTCCGCCCAAAGATTGAGCGGTAATTTGGAGCTTCAAAGAATTGCCCTGATGGCTTTGGTGAGAGTTTGATTAGCTCTTTCAACTTTGCCGTTGTGTTCATGGTGGTAGGGTTCTGAAATGAGGTGCTGGATAGAATTGATCTTGAAGAAATCTTTAATTTCCAAGGATGAAAATTCTCCGCCACCATCAGTGAAGACAGTAGCAGGAAATCTATTTTGTTTTTGCTTCTTGTGGATTAGAATAAGCTTGATTTGAAGGCAGCCGTCAGACTTGTGCATAAGAGGTATTGCAGAGATGTAGCCCAAAAAGTTATTGATGACAGTCATGATGTAGTTCATTTCATTGCAAGATGAAGGATTAATTGGGCAAATAAAATCTATGTGAAGTTTTTCAAAAGGCCTCGTCAATGGACTGGACGTAGCTTTGAATGAGGATTTGGAAACTTTGGAGAAGACACAGTCTTTGCATTGAAAGTCAGAGAGAGCTTGGGTGGAAAGAGAGGGGAGTATATTTTTGAGACGGAACGGACTGGCATGTCCAAAAGATTGATGTAGGAACAAGATGGAATTGAGGTTTGAATTGTTGAGTGGTAAGTGGCACAACTTATTGTTGTTTCCAATTTGAGAAGTTGGGTTAAGAACAAAAAGATTCTTGTGGATGAATCCAGTGAAGGCCAGCTGAGAGTCAGTGAAAAGAGAGAATTGATTTTTAGAAGAGGCAAGTGAGCACTTCTTGGTGTAGATAAGTTCACCAGAAATGATCAAATTGACCACAAGATCAGGGAAAAAGAAACAATTACTCAAAGAGACGGAGAAACCTTTCCAGGTTAATTTGACTGTGCTGTTCCCCTTAATGGGGAGTTTGGCGTCCTTCTTCCCAGTGTTGATAAATTGGTTGCCAGTGAGCTTGTCAAGATGCGTAAAGAAATCTTGGGAGTTGAACATGTTGACATTCTCTGATTCTCTGATCATGCTGAACTTCAATCTCCCTATGGCTTCTTTCATTTTCTTTTCTTCTCTTTGTCTCTCTAGTTTCTCAATTGTCTCCTTGTGTCCTTTTTGTCTATTATCTTTTCTCTTACCTAGTCGCTGGGTGCGGCGCGCTTGTGTTTCATTTTCCACTGCTCATACTCCATTTGTGGAGTATACCACTCTTTATCAGTTGTAGACGCGAGTCAGTGCCCGCTTCTCCCATCATGAGTTCAACCACGTTGGGGAAGCAGTCTACACTGCCACTTGGGTCGGGTACGTCTCGTTTTCTTTCTATTTTCTGTTCTCTTTCTTTTCTTCTTTTCCTTTCTTTATCTTTTACTCACGGTCTCACATTTCTAGTTGTCTTGCGTCTGGTCTCCTGTCATCATCTGTCTGTTTCTCTTTCTCTATCTCTTGTCACGTTCCCGGTTCTTTTCAGGTATTGTTTATTTTCTTTATTATTGTTTCTGTGTTTTCCATTTCTGAAATCAATTCTTTTCAGTCTCAAAATCATAACAGATTTACAGTCCCAGTGACTCACTCATCAACGAACCGAGAACAATTTTTTTCCACTATCCAAGCTCACATCATCCACCATCAATATCAACATGTCTGAGCGAGAAGAGAAAACTGACAGTAAACAAAACATTCCACTGCTGGACGAAGAAAATTTCGCCGCATGGTACCTTCAAATTCGGAGTTATCTCCGTAGGAAAGGCCTTTACGACATAGTCATTGAAGAACCAGGAGACCAAATATCAGCGGCGCACAAGAAAAAGCTTTATGAAGCTGCCGACATTATTATCCAACACCTTGGGGACACCGCTTTTGATGCCATAGTGAATACCGACAATGACGACAACCCGTATCTTATGTGGAAAGCTATACACAATTGATACGCTTCACAATCCTCAAACAATCGAGGTTGGTTATGGTTAAATTTCATACGTTATCAATATAAAAATAGTCTCATCCAATATATCAACGAGTGTCAAAAACTTATGAACGAGTTGGCAGTAGTTAAGCTAGAAGTCCCTCAGGATATTCTGAGCTATACAATCTTGGCAAAATTGCCTATGCAATTCTATCACATCGTGGATACAATCTTACTAAACGACAAACTGCTCAAAAATCCGACGGGCGTTCTCAATAAACTTTGAGAAGTAATTCATTTGGAATCATCCCGATCTACCACGGAACAACCTTCCCCAGAAGAGTCAAACTCAACGGCCCTGTATAAGACGAAACAAAAATCAAAATCTCAAGGCCCAAAACATCCCTGCACCAAAGGAAAACACAATCCGTTAGCCGAAAATCCCAAACACAAATGTTGGCAACTTCATCCACACCTGCGTCCTTCAAACAATCGTGACAATAACCCAAAATCAAATCTCCACAAAGGAAATACCCCAGATAATAATACTGAAACCAAAGAAGAAACCGCCGAAGCCCACCTGAACGTCCAGCTGTATCTGAGTCAAGGCAACAGTTCTGCTGATATTCTTCCGGTTTTGGACAGTGGCGCCTCACATCACATGGTGAACAGTGCCGAGTACCTCATCAAGTCCACACCAACCTCAATCAACATTGGGACGGGAAGCTCCAATAATGTACTAGTCGCCACTGCCAAGGGAGAAGCCCATCTTATTAATCATGAAGGTTGTCGTCTTATTCCGACTAATGTCCTCTTGGTACCAAAACTTAATTGATGCTTATTATCGCTGACTCGAATCATGAAAAATAAGACGACACTCTCTAAATTTGGCTACTCAGGCGTGGACGTTAACCTGGACAATTTCCAGCTCATCGGTTCTTCTAAAAACAATCTTGTAGAACTGTGCGGTACCCAGTTCAAAGCTTTCTCCAAACCCACGACTCACTTATCTGAAACTGTCAGCGAGAACCTTTGGCACTCTAGATTGGGGCATCCATCTATTAATAGCCAACAAAAACTTTTTCCCAATTCCGACTCTGAACTTCTGCGATGTGATGTTTGTCAACTTTCCAAATGCTCTGCCACTCCTTTCAATCACAGTTTCAAAAGCGTCACCAAACCTCTAGAGTGTATCCATCTAGATGTCGTCGGACCCATCTGTCCAGCTACTATCAGTGGTTTCTCGTATTTTCTCACAATTGTGGATCAGTTCTCAAAGTTCAAGTCAATTTCCCTGCTGAAGACTAAAAATGATGCTGCTGAAGCGATTAAGAACTACATCTCAAAAGCGGAAAGAGTGACGGGTCATCGAGTGCAATCGCTGGTATCCGATAATGGTGGCGAGTTCATAGGGAAGGAACTTGGCGATTATCTCAAAAATTCCGGCATTTCCCACAATTTCTCTTCCCCTCACACCCCTCAACAAAACGGCATTGCCAAACGAGCTAATCGAACTATCCTTGACAAGACTCGTTGACTTCTGCTGCAAAGTAACTTACCAAAATATCTGTGGGGAGAAGCTTTTAGTACCGCTGCCCATCTCTCAAACCTTTTACCCTTGTCTGATAAAGACAATAAATCCCCTTATGAAATTTGGACTAATAAGTCTTTCAACTACAACTGCCTTCACCCTTTTGGTTGTAAGGTAACTTATCTAATTCCCAAGGCTAACAGAAGCTCCAAGCTGGAGCCTCCTGGCCGCACTGGCTACCTGATAGGGTATGTCAACAATTTCTCAAACTACAAAATATTTGATCCTACTTTAAAAAGAGCTCTAGTCTCTTCAAATGTTCGATTTCATGAAGACAAATTCTTTCCTTGTAGACAAAATCATTCCAAAAATTTGTCTCAATCTCTTCCATCTGAACCTTCAAATCCAATCATCAATCTACCAATATTAGAAGAAGCTTCCCACTCAACAGAACAGCCTACATCAACTGTTCTCAAAGACGTTTCAATCTCGGAACCTCCATCTTCTGTCTCTGCCGACTTCTCCACAAACAACATTCTGAATTTTCCCCGCCGACCAAACTCAAACATTGGCACGTCACCAACAGCTTTGATCAACTACATCAAAGAAGATGATCCCACAAATCTTAAAGAAGCCTTAGCCTCCAAGAACCGTCTTGTATGGATCAAAGAAATGAATAGAGAAATCCTTAATATGCTCACTTTTCAAGTGTGGGAGGAAGTTGACGATACTCTCTCTCACAATCCAGTAAAGTGTATCTGGGTATTCAAAACAAAAAGGGACGAGTGAAATCGTATTATTGAATTCAAGGCGAGGCTCTGTGCACAAGGATTTAATCAAGAACTTGGTATTAACTATCACGACTCATTCTCCCCAACTGGTGACAAATTGTCTCTTTGATTACTGATCTCGTTTGCGGCCAAATACAATCTACAATTCCACCAAGTGGATGTCAAATCAGCATTTTTAAATGCTCCTTTGGATGAGGACGTCTTCATCACTACTCCGTCTAATGTAAACATCCAACCCGGCAAGGCTCTCAAATTACGTAAGGCCTTGTATGGTCTCAAGCAATCCCCTAGGGCATGGTACTCGACTCTTGCCGAATGGCTCAAATCGATTGGTTTTCACCAAAGTGAAAATGACAGATGTGTCTTTTGGAACAGCAATACGTGGTTATATGTACATGTGGATGACATTGCGATTTTCAGTAAGACCCCATCTATCTTCATCAACAAACTAAAAACCAAATTTCAAATTAAGGATTTAGGTCCAGCCAAGCTTCTTCTTGGTATGAACGTGGAACAATCCAAGGACGGAATCAAGTTGTCTCAACATACATACATCGACTCGCTTGTCAAACAATACAAGATTGATCCTCGGAAGAAGTTTTTGACTCCACTCAGAACCTATTCCAAACTTATCCCTTCAACTGACAAAGAGCACCAAAAATTCCTGGATTCGGGACTTAACTACAGGAAGATTGTAGGAGAACTAAATTATCTCAGCTGTAACACGAGAGCAGATATCACATACGCGTCTAACTATCTCTCTCAATTTCTACAAAAACCAAATCTTCACCACTACGAGGTCGCCCTAAATGTTATAAACTATCTCCAACACACTCGTTTCCTTGGAATCAAATTCAGTAAATCAGATTTTCCTGATCAGTCTCTTGAGGCCTATGTCGACTCTGACTGGGCTACTTGTTGGTCTACACGAAGATCTGTAAGCGGCTTGACTGTACTATGGAATAACCATCTCATCATCTGGAAATCCAGGAAACAACCATCAGTCATGCTTTCAACTACGGAAGCCAAATACAAGTCAGTTTGCGACGCAACAAAAGAGATCCTCTGGTTGAAAGGTTTAATCAAGGAACTTTTTGCAGTCCAATTCATTGAACCAACATCAATATACAAAGAAAACGATGGCTGCGTCAAATTAGCCAGCAGCCTAGCAAATCAAGCGTCATTTCATTCCAAACACATCAATATTCGTCAACATTTTATCAAAGAAGAAATCAGCAAAGGTGAAATCAAGTTGATAAAAATTCCATCTGAAAACAATTCTGCCGATTTTCTCACGAAACCAGTCTCAAGAATCAAGTTAACTCAATCTTTGAAAAACATCAACCTGACTTAAAGCCTGTTCAGCATGGGAGGGTGTTGACATTCTCTGATTCTCTGATCATGCTGAACTTCAATCTCCCTATGGCGTCTTTCATTTTCTTTTCTTCTCTTTGTCTCTCTAGTTTCTCAATTGTCTCCTTGTGTCCTTTTTGTCTATTATCTTTTCTCTTACCTAGTCGCTGGGTGCGGCGCGCTTGTGTTTCATTTTCCACTGCTCATACTCCATTTGTGGAGTATACCACTCTTTATCAGTTGTAGACGCGAGTCAGTGCCCGCTTCTCCCATCATGAGTTTAACCACGTTGGGGAAGCGTTCTACACTGCCACTTGGGTTGGGTACGTCTTGTTTTCTTTCTATTTTCTGTTCTCTTTCTTTTCTTCTTTTCCTTTCTTTATCTTTTACTCACGGTCTCAACTTTCTAGTTGTCTTGCGTCTGGTCTCCTGTCATCATCTGTCTGTTTCTCTTTCTCTATCTCTTGTCACGTTCTCAGTTCTTTTCAGGTATTGTTTATTTTCTTTATTATTGTTTCTGTGTTTTCCATTTCTGAAATCAATTCTTTTCAGTCTCAAAATCATAACAGAACATATGGCATGAGCGTCCTGAATCAAGGATGAGTTGATTTAAAGGATTGATGTCTTCAATCCACGTGGTGAGAAGTGACACATAGTGAGAAACCTCCTTGGCCTTCAATTGAGAGTTGAGTTGCGCTCTCCAACAAGCTTGAGATTCCTTCCATCAGTCGGGAGCAAGATTCTTGTGAAGATGCCAACATTTACTTTCAGGATGGTCTGGAGATTGGGGATTGTGATATCCCTTTCTACAGAAAAGTTCAATTGGGACAGGTTTCTTGGGTGATTGAGAGGAAACAAGAGCCGTGTTGCTCAGCTTACTTTCTTTGGATTTGACTTTGAATTCATTCTCCAGTTGAGTGAGGTGGTTGAGAACAAGATCCAGAGTAAGAGTCTTATCTGAATGCATAATTTTTTGCCAAAGGGAATGGAGTGACGGGGGAAATTTGAATAAAATGAGGTACAAGAGAATGTCGTTGGGTAGATCAATTCCTATGTGGGGCATCTTCTTAACAGAAATTTTAGTTTCAGTGATAAAGAGATTAATTGCATCGGGTTTGAACTGTTGATAGAGGAATTCATTGAACACACAGGCTCTGTTGGCGGTTTGGGAGGATGCAAATCTTTCTCTGATGGTTTGCCAGAGGAGTCGGGCTGAAGAGATGTTTGAGGAATTAACCACGTTTTTGTGATTTATTGAATCAATTTGAGAGAGAAGAATGACTCTGGTTTCCATGTCATCCGTTGCGCTGAGATTTTTAGAGTCATCTTCTAGGGCTTCCTTTATTCCTTTGAGCTCAAGTAACATGGACATTTTGTCCTTCCAGATAGAGTAGTTCTTGTCTGAGAGAATGGGTAACGCTTTGAGAGCTGCCTTGAGAATGATCTGTTGGAAGCTGTTGTTGCTGGATCCCTCCATGGCTTCAATTAGGTTTGTTGGATCAAGTTCGGCTTTTAACCATGTTGAATTTTTAAAGAAGATTTGAGAATTCAAGAACAAAGAGGGCTAAGAACAATAAGACATTAGTTAAGAGAAATGAGATAAATAAAATAAAAGATATTTAAGCGTAAAGAAAAAGAGAATTCAGTGAAAAGAAGAAACCAACATCCGGCTATAGAATGACTTGAGACATTCAACAAGATTGAGTGATTTTGGGTTTTTGGAATTTGAAGAGTCACAGGCAGACGGCAATGATGAACTTTAGGAAGAAGTTTTAAATAGAAAGTCAGACTTCTAAGAAAAAGAAAGATATTGTGACAAGTTCAGATCTTACTAGTCAGGTCTTGTTGAAGGATAAACTTGAGAAGTGATGTTTGAGTTGATTCGAGTTGAGCGTTGGAAGGTATTGAGAAAAAGAAATAAAGAAAAAAAGAATCATGAAAGAAGAAAATATAAAAGAAGAAAGATAGAGATTTTGTTGAGTGAGATTGAGTTTTTGGTATTGAGGTTTGTGTACATGGAAGGTCCTTCCAAGTTGTCTGACGTGGAACTTCTGAGTAGAGAAGTAGAACAAAAGGGGTGAACATTGGCGTGAAAGAGGATAAGATCTGTGACATTGATTGAGGTCGCGCAGATGTGTTTGATGTAGCTTGAGAAGCGTGGATGTTACATCGAAGAGAACAAGAAGGATAGCAGGGAACAGGGAAAAGAACAAGAAGAAAGAGAAAAGGAGAAAAGAAGAGACGGGAGACAGTAATTTATTCAACAAAAGTGACCAAAGGGTATTCTTACTCAACATTTATGGAGGGGCAGGCAGGGAAAATACAGGAAAACAGAAGTGGACAGGAAGAAATAGGTAAAATTTCAGTTTTTTTTTGATGGATAGAAGAGGGAAGAAAGGAAATAATTAATGGTGGGAAATCAATGCAGATTTTGTTGCTGGTAGTAGGGTTCCTGGGAGACAGAAGGTGGGTAAGAAAGGAAAATGGGAATGAGTTGCTGTTGTGGGTGTGATGGAAGAGGGAAGGGGAACAAGGGGAGGCAAGGTGATCTGCACCCAAGTGGTTTCAAAGAACTTGGAAATACGCAGGTTGCAAATCTGTGTGGCGGATCAAACATTCTGCAAAAGGCACAATGGGCAGCTTGCTGGTCTGGGTGAAAAAAAAAGGAAAAACAAAGAGAGAGAAGTGGTGTTCTTTTGTTTGTGTTGTATCTAAGGCTCTGTTCAGAAACTGGGGTGTGACTTGCTGCCGCTTCAAAAAAAGTTATTACCTGTATGTCCCAGATGTGAAATACAGGGTGCTTTGAAAACATTTATGTGTGCATGTGCATCACCATGCACACTGTATGCTGCTTTGCAAATTTTTGGCGGGGCCAGTGTGGCAGTCCAAACATGTCCTATAGCCATCAGACTCATTATTCTAGTGTAAAAACAGCTCAAACCCTCAAAGTAACCTCAGAAATTGATTCTACATCACAAATAACCTATATTCACTCAGCCAAAGTACCCCTCTATCCCTCATGGATTAGAAGATACAGTCCAAGAAAATTCCAACTGTGGCAAACTCATACCCAACCAGGTGTCACATCTCTGTAGAAGACATAAGAAATAGCTTGTAAACCCTCAAGTACATACCAGTAACAGCTTACCCTCAACACCAGGACCATACAAACCTGTCACCTCAGCCAGAATACAGCAATACAGGTACATGAGGCAGTGCAATCTTTCAGACCCTGTCACCTCAGCCAGAATAAATCAATACAGACATAGGAGGCAGTGAAACCAGTCCAGATCAAGTCACCTCATCAGCATACCTAAATACAGATCCAGGAGGCAGTGCAACCAGTCCAGATCCATTCACATACAAAGATAAAGGCACAGGAGGCAGTGCAAGCATTCAGAACCAATCACCTAACCCAGAATACAGGCACAATATAAATACAAGAGGCTGTGCAGGATCAATACAGGAACAATATATGCAGGAGGAAGTCAGACCAGTCTCAAGCAGAACCAAACAAGCATGCAAATATACATACAAGAGGCTGTGCAGAAGTATACAGGAGCAATATATTTAGGAGGAAACCAAACCAGTCTCAAGAAGAACCAAAAAAACATGCAAATACACATACAGGAGGCTGTGCAGAAGTATACAGGAGCAATATAGGCAGGAGGAAGTCAGACCAGTCTTAACCAGAACCAAAAAAACCACCATTATTTCACAGCAATACATGTAGGTAGAATCAAGTAGCACTAAACAAGCCACCAGTACAGCACAGAAATTTAACTTTTCTGCACTTCACAGCAGTTTATGCAGGGCTGTGCATGCATGAAACCCCTGTAACAGCCTTTTTCCAACCAGAAGAAATGCCTCATGTGACTTTAAAAGCTTTGTCCAACCAGCAGAAATGCCTCATGTAACTGTACAAGCTTTTCCCAACCAGCAGAAATGCCTCATGTACCTGTATCCCACTGTAACGGGGGAAGCTCCAGGTAACCCTCAGGGGCAGCCCTGAGCATCCCCTGAGGACAAGATTTTCTATTTAAGGAGGGCCTCTCTGCCCTATCCAGGTTGTATCATCATGCCATCTGGCCCATCACCCACCTCTCCTCAGATATCAGGCCCTCTGGCCCATCAACCCATCAGTAGCCATCTGTGGTACCTACCCAGGTAAAAATTATTAGTGAACCAATTATAAAGAAACAGGAAATCAGAGACAAATTTATAACCCATCTTTAACCAATTAAACCACCCATCAAGTGCTTGAATAAGGGTTCTTCTGTGACCTAAATATTCAGCACCAGATTAAAGAAAAACCACCCATTAATAAATAAATAAACCTTACAAAGAAAGAGAGCACAACAAAAAGAAACTCCCAACCTTCCCTTTACCCAGCCCCCTGTGGGTAAAACCATCCTTGGGTCCTCCACTGAACCAAACCCTTGATAAAACCCTTGAACCCTTTAATATTGGGATACTGGTTAAGATCAAGTATATCTGATCAATAAATAACCAATAACCCAATATATCTGGTCTATTCTTCAACAAAAACCTACCAATAACAATTAATAACTAATCTAGGTCTGATCTGATACCTATTTTAAGTCTCAAAGAAACCAGCCATTAATTTGAATAAATTATTTTTGAAGAATTACTATAGTACTAGAAGGGCGGGCATTTCAAAACCACCCTTAGCATTTACTAATACTCTAAAGGAGTAGGAGTAATACTAAATTCCCCTTCAAGGACTGCCAGCAAGCTATTTGCTACTTTATATTTATATAATCCCACAGGAGTCTCTACACTAGAAATAAAGGGTCAAACCTGTATATATGCCCCTCAGCTGCTCTTGTTGCATATGCATTTGCAAATGGGGGTGTATACTATTTTGGAAAAATGTTGTTTTGGGCCTTGTCTGCACACAGATCCACATACACATACATGTGTGTAGTTGCCAAACACAACCTAGTGGTTGTTCTTAAGAGATGTAGGGGCTCATAATTTGTGGAAGTTTGCAATCATAATTCATTGAAAAGTGTCTCATGTTGTTAGGTGCTCATTATTTGTAGGTAGGATTATGGTTGAGTGTGATATGTCTTTTTAGCTAAAATAATAGGTTTGGCCAGCTGATCCTTGACAGAAAATACAGAACTCTGAACCTGTTCTCAGGGATCCTTTTAACCATGTGTAAACAGTAAAGTAAAAAATGAGATGAAAAATGATGAATGAATATATGGGAGAATAAGGAATCCTTCTCTTCAATTTAAAAAATAAAATCATGCCTCCAATATCTTTTTGATAAGGTTTTATACCTCTTCTAATTATTCAAAATCCTGGATGGTAAAGGTATCTCTACCTACTATTAATCAATCCCAGGTTTGATAGAGATTGGTTTGGGGTCATTGCACTCATTTTTACTGTTAGAGAACTCCAAGGTAATTTTTCTTAGTGAAACTTCACTGGTGAAAGTTTTTAGTTGGGTCATGATAAAAGGAACTTCCTTGAAACCTATGGTATCATATTTATACATATATATTTTTCTGTTTTCAATTTAAATCAGGAGATAGATTTACATCAGTTTGAGATAAATTGAGTCATTTTTGTGGAAGATGGGATCTGAAAATCATAAAATTTCATCAGTTTTTTTTTTCTTTTTTTTTGAAATTTATTTATGATAGTTTGGTAGAATCATCAAGGGGGTTACTCAAAATGAACTAAGATCTTGAACAAAAAAAAAATCAGGCTAATTTTTTTTTTGTATGGTAAAGGATTATAAGCTTGAAACAGAAGTTTTATTTATTTATTTATTGTGTTTTTTAATGAATCTATAGGGTTTCATCATCTGTAAAATCCATCAGTAAAATTATCAAATATAAAAAATTTCTTTTTTTTAGTTCTATACACTACATGGAAAAAAAACTTAGGTCCAAATTTCTAGCTGGTGTATGTACTGTAAATAAAAAAGCTGCAAATTTCAGTTTTCTAGATCCATCTGGAGGACCGCTTTCAGGCCATGAACAAGAATCTATTCTAGCTATTCATTCAAACAAAATTTGGGAATTTTTCTGTCAGCCACCTCGATGCCAATATCCTTGCTATACTTTAGCTACCAGAGGTGATAGAATAAATAATAAATATATTATTCAATTAATGCAGCAAAAATCCGTAAAATATTTGGATAAAGCTTATTGCAAGGTTGATTGGTTTGGATATGGTTTATTGTTATAGATCAATATAAATAAATTGATTATTGAATATTTTTATAGAGGGGCCACAATTATATTGGGGATGTTTAACACCTCTCTTCAGGGAATTCAGTATGAAAACACATAGGCCTGGTTACTTTGGAACCTTGAATTTATATTCTTAAAGGATATGTTGCCCAAAGATAATATGTATATAAAATACATGGTCAAGTGGCAGGGCTTTGTAACCCAGATGTCACAAAAGAGAAAGGATAATAAGACTCACTTGTATATTATTAAATCCTTTGGGTACCTGTTTGGGATGTTCATTGATGGGTTAAACCTGTATACTGGGGTTATAAGGTTGTTCAGCAGTTTAAGTGGATAAAAAGAGGGTTGAAGACGGATATTATTAATCAGACTAAAGCCATAAATCACTTACTTATCTCTTATAAGTATTTGATTACCTTGGCATGGTGTCTGGATATAAATATAACTGGGTCTCTGGGTATCAATATCCTCTAAAGAGCTCTTTATTTATAGCTTTTTGAGTCCCAATATTGTCCTTCTGAGGGGTACAGGGGCTCAAAGGGACAGACACTGAGGCTAGCAGGGTAACCAGTGGTAGCCTGTCACGTGTTCTTGGTTCTGTAACACGGGTAGCATCTAATTCCACAGGTTATGGGAATTTTTCTACTTTATAATTGATTTTTGGACGTGTGAATAACACTAATCTGTCCTTTTTATTTATTATTTAATTAATTATCCTTAGTAAATGTTCCCAGTAAGTTAATAATTATTTTAATAGACATTCCTACGGATATTCTGATTTCAAGTGAGTTCTCATTATGTATTAAATATTTGGAGTAAAGTCATGATATTGATCTTACTCCTTATTTTTGAAATTCAGTTGATTTAATAAAATAATTACTTAAAAATGTAAGTCATGGGTATGCATGTAATATTTTTACATTAAAAATTTTCTTAATATTCCACAAAAATTTTGATGTCTAGAAATTCTCATAATAGTATAGTAAAGTATTTTAATATATTTTTAGAGGTAGTCATTATCTTGTTTTCGACATTTTTGGTACTTTGAATTATATTTAATAAAAAATACCCATGAAGTTTATCTAAGTATTTTTATATAATTTTATGCATTTTTAGACTATCTACTATCCACAGTAACATTTATTACATATTTAGAATGTTCCCGTGTAGGTCTTAGAATGTTCCTGTGTAGGTTTTAGCATGTTTAAGTGGTACTTAAGTTTCTCAGGACGCCTGTCACTTTTTCAACTGTTCCCATGTAGTTTGTAGCATGTTTACCCAGTACTTAAGTTTCTCAGGTGGCCTGTCACTTTATCAACTGTTCCCGTGTAGGTTGTAGCATGTTTACGCAGTACTTAATTTTCTCAGGCCGCCTGTCACTTTGTCAACCCATAGTCCCGCGGCTGCGTACCTGTCAGAGGCCTGGGGCTGTGTACACAACTTTGACAGAGTAACAGAGCTGTAGCTCAGCCACGTGCGGGTGCATTGGCTGCCACAGCTGCGTGCGGGAATTGTGACAGAACACATTTCTGTCTGTAACTCCTAAAATATACACAAAACCTCAATTCTGAATTAATTTTAGGTGTGAAACCTATATGTGACAATACATGTGAAATATTTAATTGGCCAAAAAGTTCAATAGTGGTGCTGTGGTATTTTGGTCTTTCTTTCCTTAATTATTTAAAAATATAAGGAGTTGGATTTCTAGGGTGGGGTCAGTGAGTGACCCTACCTAATTTTGGGTGGAGAATCCATTTTTGCAATAATATTTATTGTTTTCCTTCTCTTTCTTAGGTTAATTTTATTATTATTTTTTTATGTTATTTCTGTTACTTTTTCAGCTTGCTCTGCAATAGTAGCAAGCTGACACTAGGAATTATAGTAGGTTCCCATTGTTGGGGAAAACTGGAATCACCATGGATGTTATTGATCTCTATAGAAGTGCCTATATCTCCTTCTTTTACATTGACAGGTTTGGTCAAGATCAATTCACATTCAGAAAGGGATCCTTCAGTATCAGCTATATCTTCATAGTTCTAATTCCCTTCAACCTCCTGTTCTCCTTCCAAGACTTCTATTTTTCTTTTTGGTAATGGGCAGTCTTGTCTCATATGCCCTTTCTTGTTACAATTTCAACAAGTTCCAGGCATTCTCTCTTTATCCCTGTTATCAGTAGGTTTCTCATTGTCAGAGATATTTATCAGAGGGTGTTGTTCTCTAGTTTTGTTAATTTTGAAGTTCTCTTTAGGTCTAGAAGGAACCTTCTTTTCTAACTCATGTCTATGACTTCTTCTGACACATTGATTAGAGTTGGTAATTCAGCATCCATACTCATCCTGCATCTTAAACTACAGTTAAGATTTCCAGGAAACAAGTTGAGGAGTCTTTCATTTACTTCTTCTTTATCAGCATCTGGATAGAAGCATTCTAGTCTTCTTTTCTGTTCTCAGAACAATTTGTAAGTTTTATCCTTGGAGGGATCAAATGAGGAACTTTCGAAATTCTTCATCATTTTTCTTTGAAGGTTTAATTTAACTGAATTCAAAACAAGACCAGCAGACTCTAAAATACAGAGTAATGAGTGTGAGTTTTTCTAAACAAAATTTAAGGAAAGGAAAAGAGCGTGTAAAATCATGAAAGAAAAGAAAGTAGCAGATGGAGATCTTAAAACTAGACAGATCAAAGAAATGGTTGATCGGATAGGCTAGGAGATGTTGGTGAAAGGGAATGGGCCAGTTGATTGAGATGGTGAGAGGATTGGATGGAGACAAAGGGATTATTGAGATTTGTATGAATGAATGAAATAAGAGTTTGGAGGGAATCGGAGAATGGTGTAGAATGGGAGGAGAGCAAATGAGAATATGGGAGGAGAGCAAATGAGAATGGGAAAGTGGAGAATGAGAATGGGAGATTGGAATAGTTGGATGGAATAAGGAAAATGAGAGGCCAATTGGTCAGAGTAAAGCAAGAGGACTCAAGGAGACAGAGCGAGATTCAAATTGGAGGATTTTGAATTGAAGTCACCACACCCCATCAGTATCAGGGTGTCGCGGTCGAAGTTCCACAGAGATAAACTATTTCTACACACCGCCATGTCTAGAAGGAAGATCAAGGACCTTGGATGTTAAATTGATCACGGATTGTTTGATGGCCGTCTTGGTTAGGGAATCGGCAAGCATCTCCGCAGATGTGATTAAAGTGGTGAGAAGATTTCCTTTATTTTTCTTTTCTCGCAGCCATTTGATGTGTATGTCAATGTGTTTCAGAGCTTTGTGATGAGAGTCGAGATTGACTAAGTCGTGGAGGGCTTTATTATTGATTTAAGCGCAATGAGTCAATTTCAACTCAGGGTTTAGGTCAAGGAGAAGATTTTGGAGCCAAATCTTTTCTTGGGTGGCAAGAACCAGAGATTTGAGCTCTCCCTTGGTCAAGGAGAGTGATATGGTGGACTGTAGCTTGCTGTGCCATGCGACTGGGCTCCCGTAAAGCATGATTATGAAACCTGTGTGGCTTCTTCTACTGGTTGGATCATCTCCACCATCGGAGTTGCTAAAGCATTCAATGTTGTATTTGAATTTTTGGGATGTTAAGCGCAGGGAAAGGTCACAGGTGGCATTAACGTACCTCCAGACGTGCTTGGCCTGTTCCCAGTGGGAAATTCCGGGTCAATTGTTGAAAAGTGAAAGGTTGGAGACTGCGCATGAAAGGTCCGGTCTGGTGCGACTGGCGATGAAGTTCAAATATCCCTTTGCCAAACGGTAGTTGATATTGAGTTGCAGGAATTTAGCATGATCTTCTTCCAAGGCGGGAGTTAACTTAATATTAGGGGTCATTGGAGTGGTGATGGGATTAGATTCATTGAGACCCAGCTCCTGGAGGGCGGTGGAAATATGCTTGGGTTGATGAAGGAAGTGAAGATTGCCACGAGTTATGACATGATTTCCGAGGATTTTAGTAAGATTGCCCTTGTGAGAGATGTGGAATTGATTTTTGAGTCTGGATCTAAAGTTTTTGGATTCGCCTATGATCAGTAAATCGTTGACGTAAACAAAAACAAAGGGAGACTTGGATTGGTTGATGAAAAGGCAAGGATCAGCGGCAGAGGATTTGAAGTTTTGGGAGAGCAGCCAGAGCCTGAGGGTATCGCACCAGCTCTTGGGAGCTTGCTTGAGGCCATAAAGGGACTTCTTCAATTTAAGGTAGGGAAATTTGCATTTGTAACCCTTGGGACATTTGATGTAAGTTTCTTCCTCCAAAGGAGCGTGCAAGAAGGCAGCTTTGATGTTCATTTGAACGGTCTTGAGCTTGTGTTGAAGAGAGTAGACAAGGAGGGTACGTAGGGTGGTGATGAGACCGGTGGGAGCGTAGGTTTTGAAGTAGTCAAGGAAATCCTGTTGCTTGAAACCTTGAACACACAGTCAAGATTTATAGATTGTTCCATTTACGCCGGGGTCGTCTTTGAGGCGGTAAACCCAGGTGGTGGAGAGAGCGCGTTTGCCAAGTGGTAGAGAATGACAGCCTTCCCACATGTTGAAACTCTTGATGCCGTTGGTTTTGGTCTTCATTGAATCCAGCCATTGATCCTTATCGTCGGATTTCAAAACCTCGGGGTAGCTTTTGGGAACCGCACAAGCTAGGAAACCGTATCAATTTGGAGCTTTGAGGGTGGATCTATCACGTAAAGTGCGTGTGGACGGATCAATGAGATTCTGGGATATCTCGTTGGCGTCGGAATCAGAGGATGATTGGTTGGATGAGCAAAGAGAAGGGGAAGGAAGAGGATTGTTATTTAAGATGGGTTCAGGCAACGCAGAGGGAGAGGATTCAGGGATATGATCGGGGTGAGAACAGGAGGAGGAGGAGATTGCGGGAGTGGCGGAATTTAAGAGATCAGTAAGTGTTTCATCTAAGGATAGAAGAGGATCAAAAGGAGACTTGGAGGGATGGAGAGAAGAGGAAGAGAAGGGAGTGTTTTCAAATATTTTAACATGTTTTGAGCGGATGACATCACCAACTTTGGGGCAGAAGACCCAATAAGAGTTCAATTCTAGGTCAAATCCGACTAAAATACCTTCAAGTCCCTTCTCGGCGAACTTGGAGAGATTTTGTTGCTGATTAAGCACAATGGTCTTAGAGCCAAGAACTTTGATGACCAAGAGCTTGGGAATTGAGGATTTCCAGAGTTTGTAAGGGGAAACTTTGTTGAGTTTGGAGGGGATAAGATTCAATAAGAGACAACAGCTGGATACTATTTTGTCCCACATGATGAGAGGAATTTTCATGTCCAACATAACGGTCCTGGAAGCTTCAATTAAAGTGCGATTAGAATGTTCGGCAATGGGGTTGTGTTGGGGAGTGTACGGTTTGGAGGTTGAATGAAGGATTCCATTTTCGGAGAAGAAGGAGGTTAGTTGAGAGTTCAGGAATTCACCGCCGTTGTCGGAATTGAATTTCTTTAATTTCTTGTTGAATTGATTGGAGTAAAGTTGAATGAATTTAATGATTTTGTTGGTGGCGTCAGATTTGAATTTGAGAGGTATACAGGTCTTGAAGCGGGAGAAATTGTTGGTGAGGACAAGGAAGAACCTATTTCCAGTTTTGGAGGGAGGAGAGATGGGGCCGCAGAGATTGGCGTGGATTTTGTCAAATTTGGCTTTGCTCTTGGGAAATATTCCTTTGAAGGGAGTCCTGTGGATCTTTCCTCGGGCGCAGGAGATGCAATCGTGGTTATCCCACCTGAGTTTTGGGAATTCTCAAGCAAGCAGCTTGACAGAATCGGAATGAGAGCGGCCAAATCTTTTGTGGAGGGTGGAGAAAGAAATGAAGGAGAGGGCGGTAGGTGAGTTGGGATTGATGGATTCCTCGACAAACATGAGGTTATCTTCAATGTAGCCTTCAAGGATGATTTCTGTATTGAGAAAAATGGCAAATCTATTCGTGGTGGTGAGTTGTAAGGAGCAACCAGCAAGAACGAGTTGGCCTAGCGAAATCAATTTTATGGCTATGTCTGGGACAAGGAGAGAGTTTTTGTGGTTGAGTTCAGAATGAGAAGTGATGATGGTTGCAGTACCTTGTCCCAAGGCGGCTATTGAGGATCCCAATTTTCCAGTTTGGATGATGGTGTTGTCATCCTTCAGACTACTGAAGAATTGGGAGTCGTTAAACATGCTCTGGGAGGCACCGGAGTCAAGAATTATCTGGCTTTGGTCTAGGCAATGGGAGTGAGTCATAGCAAATTTGAATGCAAGGTGTGCTGAGGCGGCAGGGTTTGAGCTGGAGGGATTAGCTTTATTGGAGGATGAGAAAGGTGAGGAGGCTGTGAAGTTTGGTCTCAGATGGGGAAATAGCCAGTAGCATTGTTCCTTTGGGTGATTGGCTTGAGGATTGTGCCAGTTTTCCTTGCATCTCAACAGATTTTGTTGCATGATCATGGCGGAGGCTTGAGATCCCGAGGCGATTTCATGTTTGACTTGGTTAAGATGTCTCAGAACTAGATCTCTGTCAATTTTCCTTTTGCGGAGGGAGTGAGTGATGGTGGTTTTCAGATGATCCAATTGAGGAGGAAATTTGTAGAGAAGAAGGTAGGCTATTATATCATTGTCCATTTTGATGCCGATTTCAGAGATTTGCATTAAACATGACTTGGCTTCAGTGATGAATTTCTCAATATTTCTCAGATCAAATTGGAGGTTGAGGAAGTTAAAGAAGACTCTCAATTGATTTGAGGTTTGGGATGAGGCACAGAATTTGTTTATCAAGTTCCACAGATCAATGCCATTGGTCAGATGGTGTTCCTTCACGCAATTCACATAGGTTTTGTTGTCTAATTTGGCAAGGATGTATCCAACAATTTCAAGGTTGATTTTGACTGGACATTTTTCCGGTTCAGTTGAAGAGAGCCATGGAGTGATGCCTTTGAGGGAAAAGATCGTGAGAATTTTTGATTGCCACAAGGAGAAATTATTTTCCGAGAGATTGGGGATTGAATCTGTCAAGGTCTTCAGGAGCAAAGAGTTGGAATCCGCTGGTCCTGGGGTAGTCATTGTCGCCAGGTTTGCTGAGTTGGGGATCTTTCGGCTTTTAAACGTGAAGCTTTCATTGAACTGAATTCAAAACAAGACCAGAAGACTTCAAAATACAGAGTAATGAGTGTGAGTTTTTCTAAAAAAATTTAAGGAAAGGAAAAGAGCGTGTAAAATCATGAAAGAAAAGAAAGTAGCAGATGGAGATCTTACAACTAGACAGATCAAAGAAATGGTTGATCGGATAGGCTAGGAGATGTTGGTGAAAGGGAATGGGCCAGTTGATTGAGATGGTGAGAGGATTGGATGGAGACAAAGGGATTATTGAGATTTGTATGAATGAATAAAATAAGAGTTTGGAGGGAATTGGAGAATGGTTTAGAATGGGAGGAGAGCAAATGAGAATATGGGAGGAGAGCAAATGAAAATGGGAAAGTGGAGAATGAGAATGGGAGATTGGAATAGTTGGATGGAATGAGGAAAATGAGAGGCCGATTGGTCAGAGTAAAGCAAGAGGACTCAAGGAGACAGAGAGAGATTCAAATTGGAGGATTTCCAATTGAAGTCACCACACCCCATCAGTATCAGGGTGTTGCAGTCAAAGTGCCGCAGAGATCAACTATTTCTACATTCTTTTCCACATTATAGAACCAAATTGTTCTTTGATTAGAAGTTTCCAAGAATTCCATGGTAAAGATCCCACTTCTTCTATTTTACTAATAAACCAGTCTAAGGCTACTCCTTCAAATATTCTGGGCAGCCTGACTACAGCTATAGCTTCTGGTAGGTCATAAGAGTTTATGGAATATCCAATAAATTTAATGAAATTTATATGATTGTATCCTCCTTCACCAGAGAACTTGAGCCATTCAGAAATTGGGGGTAAACGTTTGGGGGCTTGTTCCATTTCAGGAGTAGGACTAGGTCTGAAGGTTTCACTCCTATGCATTCCTAGTAAGGTTGGTGCATAAGTTGTAGTTGTTTGTCTGGGAGGTTTTGGTTCCTCTGTGGTACTCCCCAAGGGGTTTGTCAGACGGACTTTTAAGTCTCTAAGATCATTCTTGATCAGATTAAGTTGCAAGTCCACTTTATTATTAAGCAGATCTAATTTCTCACTAAGGGACAGAATGGATCTGTTAGTAGTATTTACCAATTCTTCTTTTAAATGTTGAAAAGACATAATAAATCTTCTTGGATAACTGATAACATATTCTCAATTGTATGAGTATGTCTAGTTTTACCTTGATTAATTGTCTCCAATAATTGTTCTGTATGCTCTTTAATATCTTCCATTCCTACAGTTTTTGTTTATTTATTAATTAATTTGGCCACTACTGAGGTTTACTTACCCATTTGGGTGTAAACACCGTCCACATTTCCACAAACAAACCAAAAATTATGGCGCATATCATTAGAAAAGGAAGTAATTCCATCAGAGGTTGGTTTAGACAAGTTACTGGGTTCAGAATTAGATCCTAATTGTTGTACACCTTTTTCCACTTTTGAGCCAAGGATATTATCTGATCCCAATCCTTCTTTCCCTTTGGCTTTGGATGGGAAGAAGATCTCTTCTTTCCTGATCCTTTGCCTTTCAGTTGGGCTAATTGATCCAAAGGATTCCACTTTTCTATGTAGGATTCTACCTGTCAGCTCTCTGATACTGTGAGCTCTCTGATACCAGGAACCTTGCAGTCCTTTAGCTACAGATAGTGATAAAAATTCTGGAATGATAATAATAATTATTATTCCAATAATAAACACTTAGAAGCTCAAATAAATTATTTAATAATAGCAGTTGCAAGGTTTAATTGGTTTGGTAGTAAATGGTTTTCAATATAATATAAAAGAGGGGCCACAGTATTATACTACTGGGGATCTTTACAGACTAGCAACTTCTCTTCAAGGGGCCTCCTTAGGCATTTTAAGAACCTTGGAATAAAGATGGGTGCCTTAGAAAGGACTTATTCCACTATTGGCCGGGCTTAACAGCACAAATGGCCAATACAGGAAGGGTAAAAATCACTCTGAGCACTTTACCACGAAAATCCTGGAATAATTGGAAGGGTTTCAGAGCAGAAGGGGTAGATTGTTTGACTAGACTTCAATGGTTGATTGGTTAATAAGGGTAAATAATACTACTACAGACTAAGTCATAAATCACTTGCTTATCTTCATATAAGCATTCTATTAACAATGACACGGTGTCTGATTGATAATAAATAATTCCTGGTAACTTATGATGGAATAATGGATCCAAAGAGGTCTGTATAAATACCTTTTTGGGGTGATTTTGGTCTTCTCAGGGCACGTAGAGAGGGTTCTGCTTGTGGGCTGAGACTGGAAAGCCAGTCAGGGCAAACTTAGCACGTCCCCTTGGTGCTGTCAATCAGCTGTCCTTAGATCTGCTGGATTTCTGTATTATTTTAGCCACAGGATCTGTTAATATGTTATGGCATAAATTTGATCATTCTGTACTCATCCTTTATTTGTACTATTGATATTGCTTTAAAGCATGCGGATGTGGATGTTTACTGATTTTCCATCATCTGCTGATCTTGTAGATAATTTTTATAATTTTTATGAACACTTCTTGTAGTGTTTTGTGGTCTTCAAAGATCAGGATCAGTGATTTATGTGGTAATCCTTGATCTTTAATTTATTATTAAAAAATGTTTTACACTTAATTTTCATTAATTTTACTTAAGTTTTGATTTTTTTAGATCATTAGTAATTCATATGTTTGTTTATTACATATACTAGGCAACCCTAACTAGGTTGTAGCTCTTCTGAGCGGTACCTGGTTGTCAGATTAGTCACGAATGATGCAGACGCGGGGATCAGTTAGTACAGATGTGTGTGGGGTAGGATCCGCTGCGTGCGTGGCAGAATCAGCTGAGCGCGGGTCTCTAGTACGCGGGAACCTGCTGCTACTAGTGCGTAGGGATATGTAATGATGCGGGGCTGCGCACGGGAAAGGTGACATAACACATTTCCGCATGTAACTCCTAAAATATACACAACACCTCAATTCTGAGTGAATTTTAGGTGTAAAACCTATACGTGACAATACGTGTGGAATATTAGAATGGCCAAAAAGTGCCATACTGGTGTTGTAATTTTTAGTACTTTTCTTTTTAATTATTTTAAAAATATAAGGACTTGGAATTCAAGAGTGGGGTCAGTGAGTGGCCCTACCTAATTTTGGGTGAGGAATCCATTCCTGTAATAATATTTATGTATTTCCTACTCATTATTTTGTTAATTGAGGTATTCTTATTTTTCATAGTTTGTGTTACTATTTGACAGTTTTGCTCTGTACATAGAAGCAAGCTGACATTCCCCCGCTCCAAGATATGTCTATACCTGAAAAAAAAATTGGGTTGATGCCTCCTGTTGGCTCTGTAGCTCCTCAGGTGTATAGTTCCATCAGGGATATTATGTTCAGGCAACCATTCATCTTTATCAGCTGATTCTCCCTTGTATCTAACCAGGTAGATTCTGATGTCTTTTCCATTGATCCTATCTTTCTTATCCTTAAGGATCTTGCTAATTTTACCTTTTTCCTTTTCAGGTTCTTCTGTAACAGGTATTTCAGGTTAAGGAGTATGTTCTCCATTCCTTGGGTGGTAGTGTTTGATGAGGCTTACTGGGAAGACTGGATTTTTCCTAGAAAGCTCATCAATGAGGATTACTGTGAAATCTTTGAGAGAGTCACCACGGGTGAGTTCCGGAATGGCGCAACTCAAGTAGAGATGAGGGAAGGAGACGAGACAAAGAACAGGGACGTGAAAAGATAACCAGAGGGTGATGAGCAAGGAGAATGGAAACAACCTTATTGATTTCTGGACAAGTAAGACATGAAGAGATGAAGAAAAACAGGGGCTGAAGAAGTTTGAAACCAAGATTGAAGAAGTATTCACCTTTGAGAGAGTCACCACGGGTGAGTTTGGGAATGGTGCAACTCGAGTAGAGATGAGGGAAGGAGAAAAGACAAAGAGCAGGGACGTGACAAGATCACCAGAGGTTGATGAGCAAGGAGAATGGAAACAACAAGGAAAGAAAGAAGAGGATGCAATGGAGAGACAACAGGTTGTTATTTAAGTATACGCGCTACCGTCCCTTTATGCATATGCAAGTTGCTTTTCTTCCTTGCCTTTCCCTTTGCCCCCTTGGCCCCTGTGGAAGGTCTCAATTGTTACACGCCCCCATGCTTGGTCAGGAATCCGTTTGTGTGGCAAGCTGGAAGCGGCTGAGGCATTTGCGGATCTTCTTGGGCAAAACGAGTTTGGTGAGAGGGTCAGCTAGGTTGAGATTGGTGGAGATGTAGGAAAGGGAGAAGTTGTCCTTGTGGACGTGTTGGCGTAGAAAGTGAAGCCAAACGTTGATGTGTCAAGTCTGGTGTTGGTAGAGCGGGTTGAGGATCAGGTCAATGGTGCCTTGATTGTCACAGTACAGGGTTGCAGGTGGGAGGGGTAGAGAGAAGACAGGAAAAATTTGAGAGATGAGCTGCTTGCACCACAGCAGATCTTGAGCCGTTTGGGTTCAGGCTTGATGCTTGGCTTCAGTTGTTGAGAGTGTGACAACTGGCTGCTTTGCGGACCTCCAGCCTAGCAGACCATTGAGGGCAACTGCCGACCCTGAGAAGCTCCGCCTGTCTGATGAGGAGCCATAGTCTGCATTGGTGTAGCCTTGTAGCGTCAAGGAGTTGGTGGCGGCTCCTCCCAGGTTCAGCCCAAGATTGTTTGAGTGTTGTAGGTAGCGCAGTAGGTGAAGAAAGCAGGCCTGATGGTGACCTGTTGGGTTGTTGAGGTATTGGGAGAGATAGCTGTGCGCATGGGTCAGGTCCGGTTGAGTTTTCTGAACAAGATAACCCAGCAGCCCAACCCCCCGCCGGTAGTTAAAGTTATCAGATGGGGACGTTGGTGGTGCCGGATCATGG
Source organism: Puccinia polysora (assembly GCA_025617555.3). Lineage (NCBI taxonomy): Eukaryota > Fungi > Basidiomycota > Pucciniomycetes > Pucciniales > Pucciniaceae > Puccinia > Puccinia polysora. Next base: position 25,354,720 of record CM062641.1, on the reverse strand, counting down.
AGGTAGTTTGATGGCAAGGGAGAGGTGGCAGGTCTGCAGTTTAGCATCCCATGCTCCTCAAGAATGTCTTGGATGTACTGGTCCTGCTTGAGGGTGACCATTTGCGCATCTTGTTTCCTAGTGACTTGCATACCTAGAACCCATTCACATGACCCAAGATCATGCATTTTGAATTTGGATCGTAAGGCTGCCTTCACGGGCCCAATGTCTCTTCCGGTGATCACAAGGTTGTCAACGTGCACAAAGACGAGGACTGGGTTGGATGAGTTGGATGAGATGAAGAGGCAGGGATTGGATTAAGTGGGGTGGAGATTAATATTGGAGAAGAAAGTTGATAGGGCCTTGTACCAACATTGCGGACTTTGCTTGAGCCCGTATAGCAATTTCTTGAGGAGGAGACCCTTGTTTGGTTTTAAGTTAATTCTCACCCCCTTGGGAGGTTTGATGAAGACTCACATGTTGGTTAGGCCGTTTAGGAATGCACAACAAACGTTGTGGTTTCAATTTATAGACACGGATTGGGAACTGCGTCGCGGCTGCACGCTCAGCATTGGGGGCGAGCGGGCTCAGAATTAGGGTATGCGGCGTGCTCAGCAGCCGCTGTTTGGCTCCGCACCTGGTGGACGGGTAGGGCTCAGCATTGGATGCGGCGTGGGTGGCGATCCGCCCCGGAGATTGGATCCGTAAGGTAGTGCACTCGACTAGGTTCGCGGGCGCGCCGGTTCGGATACGTAGGGGCGGAGCAATCCGCGGGCTATGAAGGAACGGATGAAGCGCGCACGCAAGCGCGCGGTTCATGCTGGATATTACCAAACACCAACAACGGGCGCGGACAAATGGATACGGACAGGCGCGGGGGGCTCCGAGTAGGGCGCGGTGCAAGGACCGCGTCATGAGAAGGACAAACCGGATGAACGGAGCGGCGTACGGACGGCGGGGGGAGTTTGGTACGGAGGAGGTGGGGAGAGGAGGCTAGGGTTTCTGTTTTGGGATTGTTTTCTGTTTTTTTGTCATACTGTTATTTGCGCGTGTACTTAGGTTAGGGTTGAGAGGGAGGACTTATCCTCACTCTCAACTCCGGGTCGGAGAGGAGGCATCGAAGAGGAAGAGGTGGAAGAATATCATCATCAGATTGAATCACTCATCTCACCAGGAGATTAAAGGAACTCATACCGGATACACATGCAGGTGGAAGGTTCTGAGGATTGAGGATTGGCGATTTCTCTCTCTCTACTTTTCTTTATCTTTTTATCTCTTATTTCTATTTCTCATTCAAGTGCGACTTTGGGCATCCTCATCTCCTTTCAAACGCAGGGAACCGTTAACTTCCAAACCTTGGGACAATTATAGGGGGATAACCTTTATTCTTTCCACATCTGGGGGTCTGGCCGGGAAGTAACTTTCCGTTTCTTGTCTTTCAAAGGTAACCAGGCACAATGTCCTATTCATACCTCCCTACAGTTGCTCCTTCTTCTTCTTCTCCTTCTCCTTCCATCTCCGGGTCCGCTACTCCGACCCCACTCTTGTCTTCCATCCCTCCTCCTCCCCCTCCCTCCGCTCAACCTAGGACAAGCTACGCCATTCCTCCATTGCTCTCCAGTGACCATGAATCCACCCGTCCGGTTTGCATCAGGCCGCGCGACTACCCTCACATCCAATTCAACACCGCGGATGTGGAGCGATTCATCTCAAGATATGAAGGTATTGCAGATGCGGAAGGTGCGTTGGACGCGGATAAGGCCTGGCTTGTCGTCCTGTTCATTATGGACGAAGAGAAGCTCCGGGATGTGGAGGAAATGGAAGGCTACAAGAATCAAGATTGGCCAAAACTGAAGGCAGAGATCCTAACGCGGTGGGGTAGGCGCGAACCTTGGTTCCGGGAAAGCAATTTTGACTGCGTGGCCTCGGAGGCGAGCGCGCGTGGAGGGGTAAGAACGCAGGTGGAGCTGGCGGAGTACACCTCAACCTTCGATTGGATCTATTGGTACTTGTCAAAGAACGAGGTGGTGGCGGGACAGACAGGGGCCATGAAACCCGCGTTTCTGGGCGGTTTAGGCGCTCAACTCCGGGCAAGGGTGCAGCGGCATCTTTACGATCACAACTTGGTAAAGCGGTCATTGGACGGGAGCATTGCGCTCCTTCCGGAGTTGGCTGTCATTCGCCGGGCTGTGGAGAGTGAGCTTGATTTAGAGGAGCTTATCAAGGACACTGCCAAGTCCTTCCCAGCGGGACCGAAGAAATACGCCCCCCAGGTTCCGGCTCCGGTGCAATTTCCGGCCCCAGTTCCATCTACTTCCACGGGTGTTCCGGTTCCTCAACCCACGCCAGTCCCTTGAGTAAGCAAATTGACGGAACTGATGAAGGACCTGAAGATCTGCATGAGCCGTATGGGCCAGCAGCAGCTGCGAGAGCCTCCACCTCACATGGTGGAAGGGTTTCAGCCGCCCGGTACCTTCATGCCGAGGGGGTGCTTGTACTGCGGGGCAAACGGTCATTGGCAATTGGCGTGCAAGGAGCTTACAAAGGATCTCAGTGCGGGATTGGCTTGAACGGCGGGGATGGGGTACATTTTTCCGACGGGCGAACAGATTCCGATGGAACCAAGCCAGCCAACCGCAATGCAGCAAGTGCGCACACGGGGTCAGGAGGCGGGAACAACGGCGCAAGCGTCACTGGGCATTGTCACCGGTCCCAGATTGTGGCAACCACCTTGGGTGGAAGCTTAGGTAAGGGTAGTGGCAACGGAAGAAAAGGTGGCAGTCTCCGATAAAATGGAGGTGGACGCGAAGGAGCGACCCCCGTTGGCCGTTCCAAAACCGGCCGCGCGCACCTGGAACCAAGGTGCCGGTAGCAAACCCTGTAGGGAAGAAGAAAGCGGCAGACATCGTGCGAAGGGTGATGGGTAACGAGACTCCGGTTCTGTTGACCTTGCCGGAATCAACGGCCGTGTCTCCGGTGGTTGTAGACAAGATGGTTCAGGCGCTGCGGGATTGCGGTCAGGGCCGGGTACCTCAGACAGTGCAGCGGGTTCATGTGGCGCGGAAGGAGGAGGGGCACAAGGAGTGTGAGTTGAAATCGGTTTTGACTCCACTTGCTTACATTCTGATGGTCATAGCAGGAAGGAAGGTGTGGGCTATGGTGGACAGCGGTTCAATGGTGAACCTGCTGCCATTGCGGATGGTGGATGATTTGGGGTTGGTTCGGCGGAAATGCGCGATGGGTCTCCACGCGCTTAACAGAGGGGAGTGTCGTGTGGATGGGGTAGTCAAGGAGGAGGAGGTCAAGGTTGCAAGGGTCCGTAGGCCCCTTTCTTTTCTTTTGGTTGATTTTGTGGACGTGATTTTGGGAAGGCCGTTCATGTTTGGGTTTTGAGAACGCATGGTTTTCAATCCGGAGGCGGGAACGGAGGCGTTGACGGTAGAGGATTCGTCCGGTGGAAGGTTTGAGACGACTATCTGCAATCACGGGCAAGGGAAGGGGAGGAGAGTGTTGGAGTATGAGGAGGAACCGGACGCGGAGTTGGTCTGCGACGGACAACCTTTGGAGGATTTTTTCTAGTCGACCAAGGAGACCGCGCGGAACAAGCTCCGGTTTCGCGCGGGCGGTTGACTAATGAGGAGCAGGGAGGGGGAGGATGGAAAGTGAAGGACGCGCACGTCGCAGAAGTAAGTCCCTTTTCTCAGTATGCATTGCCCAAGGGTACTACGCTTCGAAAACCCTATCATTGTGCCACACTTGTGAGCGAAGGCAAAAGCCGCGGTTCCGTTCTGCGTAGGACTTACAGCAAAGGATGTGTGCGGATGATGTGGTGCAACGCGGGCAAGTACAAGCCAGTGTCACTGAAGGTCCGACCAAGGAATGAGCCGATGCCCCAGGAACTGAACGGACCGCTTTGACCGATTGCTTGGTTGCAGGACCCTTGGGTCACGCCAATTAAGGCTTCAGGGTGGGTTACTATTTTGGCACGGATCACGGAGGAGCAGATTGCAGCATTCAATTTTGGCCCGGCGGGATGGTTGAGTACGGAGGAGCGCAAGTTGCTGATTTTGGTTCTGGTTCTTTGGGAAAGAGCACTTGCGTTTGGACTGGAAGAGCGGGGGCTCCTGAAAAACAATATTGGCAACCCCTATGTCATTCCCACTGTTGATCACGAGCCGTGGCAGATCAAGCCAATTCCAATACCGCGGGCGGTCCGGGAGCAGTTTCTGGAGTTGGTGGGGGAGCAGGTGAAGACTGGCCTTTACAAACAGTCAACGTCTAGTTACTCCAGCCCGATCTTTGCGGTGGTTAAACAGGACGGGAAGTTGTTGAGGATTGTTCATGATTTACAGCGGCTCAACTCCTTTACAATCCGGGATGCAGGACAGCCCCCTCGCGTTGACGAGTTCCTTGAGTCAATGGCGGGGCGCGCTTGTTACGGTTTAGTGGATGTGATGGGGGGATACGACCAGCGCAAGTTGGATCCTTGCTTGCGGCCTCTAACGGCATTTGAGACTGGGTTGGGAAGAATGCAGTTGACTCGGCTCCCGCAAGGCGCAACCAATTCCGTGGCGGTGTACCAGGCACAAATGGCGTGGATCCTGAAGGACGATCTTCCAGAGGGAGTCCAAATCTTCATTGACGACGCGGGCATCAAAGGTCCGAAATCCAATTACGAGGGAGCGGAGGTGGTTGAGGTTCCCGGCGTCCGGCGTTTTGTGTGGGAATATGCGCAGACATTGGAACGCATCCTGTTTCGCATTGAGGAGGCAGGAATGACGGTGTCGGGGAAGAAGTTGGCGGTTTGTGTCCCGGCGCTCGAAGTCCTTGGCCATGTTGTTGCGTCTGACGGCCGGCGCATTGCAGAGAAAAAGCGGAACAAGGTCCTCAAATGGCCAACCCTGCGGACGGTGTTGCATATCCTTCAGTTCTTGGGATTATGTAGCTATGTCCGCATGTTCATCTAGAGGTTTGCGGAGGTGGCGAGCCCGCTCCAATCACTAACGCAGAAAGGCGTGGAGTGGAAGTGGGGGGAAGAATGCAATCGCGTGTTCCAGAAGCTCAAGGAGATTGTTGGCCGTGACATTGTGCTCCGCGATCTCGACTACAACGCGGGAGGAATTAGGCTAGCGGTTGATTCCAGCAAATTTGGTGCGGGGGGGTTCTCACTCAAGAGGACGATGGCAAGGATAGGCCGGTACTTTACGAGTCGGTCACCTTCACTCCGACGGAAAGCCGGTACTCTCAGCCGAAGTTGGAGTTGTGCGGCGGCTCCAGTATCTTTTGTGGGGGGTTCATTTTGAGCTTTTGGTGGACGCGGAGGCGCTGGCCCGGATGATCAATTCCCCAGCGTTGCCCAACGCTCCCATGACCAGGTGGGTGGCGTTTCTCCAACTTTTCTCCTTTGCTGTTGTTCATGTTCCGGGAAAAGCATTCACTATGCCCAAAGCGTTGTCGCGGTATCCAAGGGAAGACCCGTTTGAGGACGCGGAACTGCTCGATGTGGAGGCCCCGGTTGACAAGGTAGGGGTTGTGGAGGCAGGCGTTCAGCTGCTGCTCCGGCAGACCGGGCGGTACGCGATCCTTTGTGACTACTTGCGGGACCTTTGTTTTCCTGACAGAGCTACGGAGAAGGACATGCAATGGGCAAAGCGGCGAGCGGGGAATTTCTACGTGCAGGAGGGGCAGCTTTGGCAGCGGAAGACTCCGGTTCCTCTTGTGGTTACCACTTTGAGAGCGGATCAGGAAGCTATCCTCCGGAGCCTTCACAACAATCTTGTTCATCAAGGAGAGGTCGAGACGCGGAGGCGGGTCAAAGAGCGGTTCTGGTGGCCGGGTTTAGTGCATGCGGTGCGGGAATGGCTGGCGTCCTGCAAAGCCTGTCAATGGCGGAGCGCAAGACTTCCTAAGGAAGTCGGAAACCCCATGGGGGAAGACGCCCTCTTTGGTCAAGTCTTGCTTGATGTCGTCCACATCAAGGCCGGTAAGTTTGCCTATCTGCTCGTTGCGCGGGACGACCTGTCTGGTTGGGCGGAAGCGCGTCCGTTGGTCAATCTCTCGGCGGACAAAGTTGCTCTATTTCTGGAGGAAGATTTGTTTGCGCGGTACGGGTCGCTTTGTCTGGTCACAGTGGACGGAGGGGCTGAGTTTCGTGGCCGTTTGATTGAGTTGGTGAAGAGTTGCGGAGTCAAGTTCGGCCGAGTAACGGAGTACTATCCCAAAGGGGCCGGCATGATAAAACGCGGGCATAAGCCAATCAAGGACACCCTGGTCAAGATGTGGGGGGAGGACGGTAAGCGCTGGCAGGAGACCCTTCCAATGGTGCTGTTTGCAGATCGGATTTTGGTGAAGCGGTCAACAGGCTACTCGCCGTACGAGTTACTTTTTGGGCAGCGCCCCGTGCTTCTGGTGGACATTGAGTTGGAGACGTTCCTAGGGGTTGACTGGTGGAAGGTGAAGACTACCACCAAATTGCTTGAGGCTTGCGCCGAACAGCTCCTCCGACAGGACGGAATGCTTGCAAAGGCCGCGGACCGGCTAAAGAAGACTTGGACGGCATTGGTGCGCTATTGGGACAAGCGCTGCTTGCATTGTCTCCGGGATCCTTTACGGAAGGGGGATTTGGTGCTCCTGTACAACCAAAGTCTGAAGTCTCAGTGGGGGAAGTTGTTTGCTAACCGGTGGAAAGGCCCGTTTCGCGTGTTGTCCAAGTTCGAGGGCAGCAGCTATCAGTTGGAGCAATTAGATGGTACTCCGCTGAAACAAAAGGCGGCGGCTTCGCATGTCAAGCGCTTCTTCGCGCGGGGATCCACCTCGTTTGACGAGACGGCAGAAGGGGATGAAGGATTGGACGAGGGGAGTGTGACACGCGGCAATGGTGTAGGAACGCGATCCGGGGATTTGTCTTTGGGCGGAGAAGCGGAGGCGGTGCTGTTGCAACGGAGTAGGCGGTTGCGACCAGCTGGGGACAGTGGCCAAGTTGGGGGGGGAGGTAGAGGGGGTAGGGGATGAGTTTTGATTTGGTGAGGGGTGCTCTAGCTGTTTCACAGCAGGAACGACTAGACACCCCAGAATTTTTGTTTCTCTATGTTTCTTTCTTATCTGGATTGTGGGGTCTTTGCTGGCTTGGGGTTTTTTCAGGAAACGCCGGCGCAGCACAAAGCCGGGTCTGTGAATGCAAGGACAAGCCCTGCGGAACCGGGACGCGTGGGCAACCCCGTGGATGAGGGAAGCGGGACAAAGAGCGATTTGCGGGCGGTCTACGGGCGGCGTGCAAAAAAAAAAAAAAAAAAAAAAAAAGAGGGTGTTCTTTTCTATTTGTTGGTTTCTTTTTCTCTTTTTCTTTCTCTCAGGATATCTCAAAGATGGGTGGTTGGTATGGGATTAAGCTTGATTTGGTGAGGGGGTGCTCTAGCGGGTTCACAGCTGGGACAACTAGACACCCCAGAATGTCCATTCTCCTACTCCCTCTCTCTCTCTTCCCTTACGGTGGCGCGCGCTGGTGTTTTGGTTGTTGTTTTTGTTACAGGAAGGGTACGGGGAACTGTGTGGCAGTTTGTCTGGGGCGGTCCAGGTGCCTCTTTTGGAAAGGCTAGTCACTTACGGTCGCTCATGAAGCAATCGCGCGGGCGTGGACTCAATCTCGGACTCACTCTCTCAAAGCACTGCTGCGCACTTTTTTTTCTCTTCTCAGCAGGATAGGACCTTGCGCGGAGACATGTATTTTTCTTAACGGAAAAGGGAAGCGCGATACAAGCAACAAGAAGAGAAGAAAAGAGGGAAGGGAGAAGGGGAAAAAGGGGGCAATGCGCCTATGCCATCCTCATCATTTCCTCCATTTCCTCCCTCAAAGCCACCAGTAGAGCCCAGAAAGACGCCAGGAGTTCGCGCCAGGATTCCAAGGATTGTGCGCTGGGGATCGCGAGGAAGTTCCGGAGCATCATGGTTGACCTTTCCACAAAAGCTTCAAAGCCGGCCGCCAGGAGCGCCATTACGATTGGAATCTCCGGGATCTTGGGAGGGCTGGCTGGAGGAGCGGCCGGTGAAGGTGAGGCCTCCGGGGAACCAACGGGGGGGCTTGGTCAAGCTGAAGGCAATGACGGGACAACAATTGGTGACGGAGGCAGAGGAGAGTCTTGGGTCGCAGGCCTCTCATCCGAGTCCACTGGTGGGGCGGGCGGTGTTGGCGGTCGTGGGGTAGGAGGAGGAGGTGCTGGCGCGGCCGCGGGTCTTCCAGAGAGTCTCGGGTCCGGTACCATTTGGTTCACGCCAACAGCAGCGGCCCAAGCTTGGGTCGCCGCGCACCATTCCTCCAAAGTCTTGTATTTGCCCCGTTGCAGAGGTCCAGCCTGGCGGAGGGGTGATGCTGAGTTGCGGCTCACGTGCAAAGTAGTGGGTGACGGAGCTCGGGGGCGGCAGGCTGGAGGTGAACCAGGTGGTGTCCACGATCCTTCCGAGATCGGCTCATCGTCCGAAACCACGAACGGGTCCGGAAAAGCCCTCTTGCGCGGCCTGGGGCAAGAGCCAGATTGGGGGGGAGCTCGAGGGATGCTGTCGCTAAGCAAGCAGCAACAATGACCGCAACAACAAGCTGAACAGGCGCGACGACCGGGGATGATCAAGCACGCGTGCCCGTTCCAAGTGCAGAACTTGCAAGGGAGCATGATGGGGACAAGTGGGGAGGAGAACGGGGAAGTTGGTAGTGGGAAGTGGTGGGGGTGGAGCAAAAGTAGCGGAGGTGATGGTGTGGCGAAGCAATGGGAACTTCTGGGGACAGAACTCAAGTTGGGGGGGATGTGGTGTCAATTTATAGACACGGATTGGGAACTGCGTCGCGGCTGCGCGCTCAGCATTGGGGGCGAGTGGGCTCAGCATTAGGGTATGCGGCGTGCTCAGCAGCCGCTGTTTGGCTCCGCACCTGGTGGACGGGTAGGGCTCAGCATTGGATGCGGCGTGGGTGGCGACCCGCCCCGGAGATTGGATCCGTAAGGTAGTGCGCTCGACTAGGTTCGCGGGCGCGCCGGTTTGGATACGTAGGGGCGGAGCAATCCGCGGGCTATGAAGGAACGGATGAAGCGTGCGCAAGCGCGCGGTTCATGCTGGATATTAACAAACACCCACGACGGGCGCGGACAAATGGATACGGACAGGCGCGGGGGGCTCTGAGTAGGGCCCAGTGCAAGGACCGCGTCATGAGAAGGACAAACCGGATGAACGGAGCAGCGTACGGACGGCGGGGGGAGTTTGGTATGGAGGAGGTGGGGAGAGGAGGCTAGGGTTTCTGTTTTGGGATTGTTTTCTGTTTTGTTGTCATACTGTTATTTTCGCGTGTACTTAGGTTAGGGTTGAGAGGGAGGACTTATCCTCACTCTCAACTCCGGGTCGGAGAGGAGGCATCGGATCATCATCAGAGAATCAAAGAGGAAGAGGAGGAAGAATATCATCATCAGATTGAATCACTCATCTCACCAGGAGATTAAAGGAACTCATACCGGATACACATCCAGGTGGAAGGTTCTGAGGATTGAGGATTGGCAATTTCTCTCTCTCTAATTTTCTTTATCTTTTTATCTCTTATTTCTATTTCTCATTCAAGTGCGACTTTGGGCATCCTCATCTCCTTTCAAACGCAGGGAACCATTAACTTCCGAACCTTGGGACAATTATAGGGGAATAACCTTTATTCTTTCCACAGCGTCCATTTGATCCAGCTCATAGTCCTCTGCCGCGGCAATCATTAAAAGCAGTCAGAGTGAGGTGTCGCGTCCAGTCGGTGCAAAGGTCTTGTTGTAGTTGATCCCTTCAATTTGGCAATTGCCTAGTACGCACAGCCGGGCTTTCTTCTTTAATACTACGCCGTTGGCATCCTTCTTGCTTTGGTAGATATATATGGTGTCAAGAGCACGTTTGTTTGGTTTCATTTCTTCTACTTCCCAGACTCCATGTTGAACAATGTTGGTAAGTTCGGTGTCCTCAGCAGCTAACCAGTCAGCCGCATCAGGCCGTTGTCAGACATCTTTGTATGAGGTGGGGTTGGCGAGGGAGGTTGACTCTTCAACGATGAGGTTTGCACGTTGCCTTTGAGGATGGTCAAGGATGTGCTGAGGACCTAGGCTTAGGTCAATGTTGTTTGGCGCTCACTCAAATTGGGGTACGTACGCGTATCCTTTAGGTGCTGGATTAATGGAGAGGGTGTTTGCTTTGCTGGGAGTGGCCATGATGTTGGCCGGGATGTGCGTTTCTTCAGAAGAGTTGGCAATGCCCGTGGAGGATTGATTTGAGTAAGAGGTGAGGGAAGGACCTGAGACAGACGGAGGGGGTGATGAAGGCGGAGAGGAGACAGAAAGAGAGGGGTCGACGACAGACATAGAAGGAGAGGTAGAGGAAGAGGAAACTGGGGGAGGAGGATCAACAACAGACACAGAAGAAGAGGTAGAAGGAGAAGACACAGAAAGTGGCGCAGAAGCAAAGAAGATTGAATCTGGGAGAGGAGTCTGACTAGGGTATTTCACACTTAAATAAGGAAAGCAATTGGGCTTGAACCAAACATGATGTGAGATGTGAGAAAAACAGGGACTGAAGAAGTTTGAAACCAATATTGAAGAAGTATTCACCTTTGAGAGAGTCACCACGGGTGAGTTCCGGAACGGCGCGACTTGAGTAGAGATGAGGGAAGGAGACAAGAAGAAGAGCGGGGACGTGACAAGATCACCAGAGGGTGATGAGCAAGGAGAATGGAAACAAAAAGGAAAGAAAGAAGAGGATGCAACAGAGAGACAACAGGTTGTTATTTAAGTATACGCGCTACCGTCCCTTTATGCATATGCAAGTTGCTTTTCCTCCTTGCCTTTCCCTTTGCCCCCTTGGCCCCTGTGGAAGGTCTGAATTGTTACAATTACTTCCACAGCATTTTTACCATGAAGTTTATTAATGGTGTAAGGTCCAACAAAAGCTGGTCTAAGCTTTTTATTTCCAACCAAGTTGGTAAAGTTAGTGGTAGAGATCAAGACTTGATCACCAATTTTGAAATCAGGTTCCTTATGGGTTTTATCCCACCTTTGCTGGTTATACTCTATAGCATCCTGGACACACTTAAAAGCATGTTTGTTGGCTACATCTATCAGTTTTTTTAAATAAAGCAATGTAGGGTGAATATTGGTCAGCTGGTGGTTAAGGTTATCCTTGGGTAATCTAGTAATCCATCCTCTTTCCAGTATGTAAGGTGCTTCCTTAGTGGTAGAGTGCTTTCTACTGTTGTAGGCCATGTCCAGTGCAGGTAAAAGGCTAACCCAATCGTGGAAAAAACCATCAGAATTTTTGTATTCTAGTCCAAAGCCACAGAATCTCCTGAGCATGTCTTCCAGGTTCTGAATCATCCTTTCAGCTAATCCATCCGTCTGAGGGTGATAAGCGTTAGAGAAAGCTAAGGTGGTTCCAAGCATATCATGTAGGTTCCTCCAGAACTCAGGGGTGAATTTAGGATCTCTGTCACTGATAATAATCTTGGGAACTCCAACATCAGCAAAGAGTCTGTTCCAAAATAATAGGGCAACTTCCATAGCAGTGTCTTCCTTGTGATTAGGTAGGAACTTTGCTTTCTTGGAGAACCTATCCACAATGACCAAGAAAGAGTTGTAGGAATAGTCTCCTCCTGGTGGTAGTCCAGTTACAAAGTCCATATTGACAATCTCCCATCTTTTCTTGGGTTCAGCAATCTTTTGCGGTAGTCCAAATCATTTCCCAGTAGTCCTGTTGGACTTCTGACAAGTTTCACAACTGGTAACGTACTGTTTAGTGGAGTCTCTCCAATTAACCCACCAAGCAGTTTTTTTAACCTTATCCAAGGTTCTATCAGCAGAAAAATGACCAGATGAGCAGTTATCATGGAACTCAGCCAGAACATGTTTGATATGGTCATCCTTAGTTAAGACTGTCAGCTTGCTACTATATACAGAGCAAAACTTTCAAATAGTAACTCAAACTATGAAAAATAAGAATACCTCAATTAAAAAAATAAACGGTGAGAAATCCATGAATATTATTACATGAATGGATTCCTCACCCAAAATTAGGTAGGGTCACTCACTGACCCCACCCTTGAATTCCAAGTCCTTATATTTTTAAAATAATTAAAAAGAAAAGAACTAAAAATTACGACACCTGTATGGCACTTTTTTGCCATTCTAATATTTCACACGTTTTTTCATGTATAGGGTTTACAACCAAAATTCACTCAGAATTGAGGTGTTGTGTATATTTTAGGAGTTACATGTGGAAATGTGTTATGTCACAATTCCCGCGCGCAGCACCGCATCATTACATAACCCTACATACTAGTAGCAGCAGGATCCCGCGTACTAGAGACCCGCGAGCAGCTGATTCTGCCACGCATGCAGCGGATCCTACCCCACGCACATCTGTACTAACTGATCCCCGCGTCTGCATCAGTTGTGACTAATCTGACAACCAGGTACCGCTCAGAAGAGCTACAACCTAGTGAGGGTTGCCTGGTATATGTAAAAAACGGACATATGCATTACTAATGATCTTAAAAGATCAAAACTTAAATTAAATTAATGAAAATTAAGTTTTAAACATTTTTTTAATAATAAATCAAAGATCAAGGACTACCACATAAATCACTGATCTTGATCTTTGAAGAACACAAAACACTACAAGAGGTTTTCATAAAAATTCTTAAAAATTATCTACATGTTCAGCAGATGATGGAAAATTAGTAAACATCCACATCTGCATGCTTCAAAATAATATCAATAGTACAAATGAAGGATGAGTACAGAATGATCAAATTTATGCCATAACAGATTAACAGATCCTGTGGCTAAGATACTACAGAAATCAAGCGGATCTAAGGACAGCTGATTGACAGCACCAAGTGGACGTGCTAATTTTGCCCTGACTGGCTTGCCAGCATCAGCCCGTGAGCAGAACCCTCTCTACGTGCCCTGAGAAGACCAAAATACCCCAAAAAAGGTATTTATACAGACCTCTTTTGATCCATTATTCAAGTAGTTTATCAGTTATCAGCAATTATTTATTATCAATCAGACACTGTGTCATTGTTAATAAAGTGCTTATATGAAGATAAGAAAGTGATTTATGACTTAGTCTGTAGTAGTATTATTTACCTTTATTAACCAATCAACCATTGAAGTCTAGTCGAGCAATCTACCCCATCTGCCCTGAAACCCTTCCAATTATTCCAGGATCTTTGTGGTAAAGTGCTCAGAGTGAGTTTTAGCCTTCCTGTCTAGGCCGTTTGTGCTGTTAAGCCCCGCAATTAGTGGAACAAGTCCTTTATAAGGCACCCATCTTTATTCAAAGGTTCTTAAACTGCCCAAGGAGTCCTCTTGAAGAGAGGTTTCTAGTCTGTAAAGATCCCCAGTAGTATAATAATGTGGCCCCTCTTTTATATTATATTGAAAACCATTTACTACCAAACCAATTAAACCTTGCAACTGCTCTTATTAAATCATTTCTTTGAGCTTCTAAGCGTTTATTATTGGAATAATAATTATTATTACCATTCCAGCATTTTTATCACTCTCTGTAGCTAAAGTACTGCAAGGTTCCTGGTATCAGAGAGCTAAAAACTGGGGGTCTGGCCAGGAAATATCCTTAAATAATTAATTTTTAATTATTTATTCCTTGGACCAGTCTATTTAAAAAATAAGTTAACATACTTATAACATATATCTTTGAACATTTGTTTCTCTAGTGGATCTTAAGACAAACAGAGAATTGATCAATTATTATTTGAACCTTCTTAAAAAGAAAAAAGAAGAAAAACTCCGTAACTTTGTCCCTGTAATTATAACTCCTGAGCAACAACAGGAGAAATTGCTTTATTATAAACAGCAGGTTATAAAAGACAAAGAACTTGAGCTTGAAAGAATTATCAATTTCAATTCTTTATTAAGGCAACATAAGGAGTGGAATATTTATCAAAGGAAGCTTTATATTTATAAACTGAATAATCCTGAAGATAAAGAAAAATCCAAAAATAATAAAAGTGATTATTTTTTTCTAAAAATCACTTTAACACGTAAAAATACAAAAAAAAATATTAAAGTTATATTTTTTTGTTTTTATCCATCTCAGTGGCCTTTTTTTGGTGATCTCATTGGCCAGGACCTCCTAGAGGACTTCCCAGACAGTGTACCATTTTATTTACCCTTGGATTTATCCCAGGATCTGATTGGAACTCACTCAGACCCCGTTGGAATACCCTCCAAGGATAGTTGTGACCCCAATCAAGTGTTGGTACCTTTGAATTTAACTCTAAGTAAGTTAAAATATTTAAAAAAATATTAAAAATATAAAACACAAAAAAAATATTATTTTTATAATTTTAAAGCATTTTTTCAAAAGTTTCAACAAAAGACTTACACATTTTTTTTTGGTGCTATGTATCAAAATAGGCGCATCACCCTTGCAACCGGTAGAGCCCTGTCAAATGGATCTCTTCCCAGAGGAACCCGTGCGCGCAAGGACTCCAGTCCCGAGCGCAATGAGGGGACTCAAACCCGTGACCATAGCATTACGCGGGACGACAACGGCGACAACCTTGGCTGCAAACTTGACCAACAAACCATTGGAGAGCCATCTGTCGCCCACCATGTTATCCCAGGAGGGTACGGGTCCTCCTATGCCACCCCAGCTGGACTCAACCAAGGAGGAAAGAGTCAAAGTATTAGTGAAAGAGCACGTGAGCTATTGGGAACAATTCAGGTTAGCTCAGACCCAGGAGGATCAACCAGGTATGAGAAAAGCCATTTCCCAGGCAATGAAATCTCAGTTTTCTTTGCAAAGGTTGATCCCAAAGAAAGAAGTAGAAGGCTACGTGCAGAACTGGAATCCTTGGGATCAGTTAGTGTCATTAAAGGGAAAGGACCCCCAAAAGAAGAGGTCCTCAGCCCATCAGAATTTAAGGAACCCAAAGGATTGAGACAACATAATATCCTTAGCCCAGAAGTGGAAAAATGTGTACCACAATTAGATGTAGAAGCTCGTAATAGCTTTTCTGCAAATGTGTCTCACAATTTTACTATTATTAGCCAATGCTTTGACAAAGTTTACCACCAATTGGAAAAATTAAGTTTGAGTATGTTTAGAGTGATTGACACTCAATCTCAGATTATGAGAATTGATGAGTTGGAAATACAACAAATCAAGGATAGTATGAGAGCTAGTAAGTTGGATCTGATGAAACATATTGATGACAACCAATCAATTCTTCAGGAAGATATTCTTGCAACCATAGACCAGCTCATGGAAGAAGTTAAGAAAACTATTCCTACTCCTTCACTTCATCTGACTAACAAAATTGACTTATTAAGCAACAAACTTGATTTAGAGTTAGGTATGATTAAGAATGATCTCAGAGATCTTAAGATCAACTCTACTAACTCTCCAGTCATTGACTTAGAAGAAACTAGACCTGCCAGGTTCACCAGTACTCCTAGTGTTCCTCCCAGAGCCAGGATAACTAGGAATGAGTCTTTCAGACCCAGTCCTACTCCTGAAATGGAGCAGGCTTTGAAGCTACTTTCTCCCATCACTGAATGGCCTAAATTCTCTGGAGAAGTAGAATACAACCATGTCAGTTTCATGAAGTTTATTGACTATACTATTTCTTCCTACAAGCTCCCTGATGCAATAGCTGTGGTAAGATTGCCCAGATTATTTGAAGGAGTAGCTCTTGATTGGTTTATCAATAAAAGGGAAGAAGTTGGATCTTTATCCTGGAATTCTTGGAAAGAATTGATCAAAGTGCAGTTTGGTACCAGGATTTGGAAAGGAAAGATGATGAAAAGTTTTGAAACTTCCCATTTTGATCCATCCAAGGACAAACCTCATAAGTGGTGCTTAGACCAGAAAAAGAGGTTGGACTGTTTTTATCCTGATGCTGATAAAGAAGAAGTCAATGAAAGACTCCTCAACTTATGTCCCAGACAAATCAACCACAGTATAAGGTGCAGGATGCCTATGGATTCAGATCTTGCAACCTTAACAGGTGTGTTGGAAGAAACTATTGATATGAATGGTCTTGATAAAAGTGTCAATAGACCTCCCATGGAACAAAATACTAGGAACAGGGAAGAATATACTGCCAAAACTAAAGAATCCCCTACTACTAATCCATCCACTCTGGAAGTCAAGAAGACTCCAGAATCAAAAGAGAAAGTATGTTAGAACTGTAACCAAACAGGACACTTAAAACCTGATTGTCCCCTACCTAGGAAAAGGATTAATCTTATTGAAGGAGAAGAGTATGACAATCCTGGCCCTAACCTTGATGATACTGAAGGATCACTCTCTGATTGTGATCTACTAATCACTAACCATATCAATGTTATTGAAGGTAGTATTGAGTCTTCTCTGGACATAAATTCCGTCAATGAGGATTCTAACTTACCTCAAAAATGGAATCCCAACATGAAGATTCACCACATCTCTGAGGCTAAGGCTTTGAAGCTAAAACCTTCTGCCGGTAAAAGTTACACTTCAGGCAAAACATGCTATGCTACTGGTTTAATCCAAGGTTCCCCTGTTAAGTTACTTCTAGACAGTGGAGCCTTTTGCTTGTGTGTTGGTTCAACTTATCTTGAGAAAAAAGACCCAAACTGGAAACTGAACTTACTACCAGTACCTCAGGCTAAGTTCAGCAGTTTTAATTCTGCTCTCAATGCTGTTGGAGTATGGTCTTCTGAAATCATACTCCCTCACTCTAAAGGATCACTCAAACTAAACATTGAATTTGAAGTGCTCCAAAATGGAGTATGTGATTACTTTATCCTTGGGAATAATTCTCTTTGCCTTTATGGTATAGATGTATTCCAAAGCAAAGGTAGATACTTCACTGTAGGATGAGACTGGAATAAGAAGTTCCAAATATGTCATGTCAATGCTCAAACTTCTGATTCAACTTATGAAAAACACTTAGAGAAGTTCAATCAGGAATACTTCTCTCAAGCTTCTTTAAATTCCCTTCTCAATGAATAACAGAAACGGGATATCCTACAAGTATGCTTTGAAAATCAGAATGCTTTCTGTACCAAAGATCACCCCATTGGTAACATCAAAGGACATGATATGATCCTAACTCTAACTATTAAGCCTCCTTACCCACCTAACCTTAGGAGAACTGCTTACCCACTTATTCCAAAATCCAGAGCTGCTCTGGAAACCCATATTCAAGAGTTGGTTGACTTACAAGTCTTAAGAAAAGAAGGCCACAATGAACAAGTGGATATTACTACCCCAGTAATTATAGCTTGGCACAATGATAAGTCAAGAATGGTTGGAGATTTTAGAATGCTTAACAACTACACCCAAGCTGATTATTATCCAATTCAAAGAATTGACCATGCTCTACATACCTGTCCAAGTCTAAGTACATAACAACCATGGATATGCTGAAAGGTTTTCACCAAATACCTATCAGCCCTGATAGCCGTAAATTAATGAGAATTATCTGTCATTTGGGAATTTATGAGTATCTTAGGATGGCTTTTGGTATTAAAAATGCTCCTTCTCATTTTCAAAGTATGATGGATACAGTCCTAGGATTATTCATCAGACAGGGATGGATGATGGTATACATTGATGATATTATCATTTACTCTGATCATTGGGACACTCACATGGAGAAATTAAGGCTAGTTCTCAAAACCATCTCTGCCGTAGGATTAAAAGTATCAATGAAAAAGTGTAACTTTGGCTACAGGGAACTCAAAGCCTTAGGACAAATTGTCTCTGGCCTAACCTTAGTCACTTTCATCAATGTTCTGAAAACGTTGCAGTCAGTAATAACAGTGAAGTTGGTGCCTTCTAAGTAATAATGGAGTTTCCCTAGAGCCCATACTAAGGCCAGGCATTCCATTTGGCTTGCACCATAACTTTTCTCAGTATCTTTAATTTTTCTGGATATGAAGAGTATAGGTTTTTCCACTGGTTTATCATCTTCTATGACTTCCTGGTGTAAAGCAGCTCCTAGCCCTTCCATGCTGGCATCTATGTAGAGCTTGAAAGGTTTAGATTAATCTGGCTGTATCAGTAATGGAGCTGAAGTCATTGCCATTTTGAGTTCCTCATAGTTCTTGACTCTGTCATGAGTCATTTCAAACACGGTGGTGTTGTTGCAGAACTCATACAGACATTTGGTTAGAAGAGCAAACTTTGGTAAATACTTCGTATAGTAGCTGCAGAAGCTGATGAAGGATAGGAGTTAAGTTTTATTCTGAGGCATAGGCCTATTCATTACTGCTTCTATCTTGTTTTGGTCAGAAGCTAAGTTTAGTCCAGAGACAATGTGACCTAAGGCTTTGAGTTCTCCGTAACCCAAGTTACACTTTTTCATTGATACTTTTAATCCTACGGCAGAGATGGTTTTGAGAACTAGCCTTAATTTCTCCATGTGAGTATCCCAATGATCAGAGTAAATGATAACATCATCAATGTATACCATCATCCATCCCTGTCTGATGAATAATCCTAGGACTATGTCCATCATCCTTTTAAAATGAAAAGGAGCATTTGTAATACCAAAAGGCATCCTAAGATACTCATAAATTCCCAAATGATAGATAATTCTCATGAATTTCAGGCTATCAGGGCTGATAGGTATTTGGTGAAAACCTTTCAGCATGTCCATGGTAGTGATGTACTTAGACTTGGACAGATTATTCAGAGCATGGTCAATTCTTGGAATTGGATAATAATCAGCTTGTGTGTAGTTGTTAAGCATTCTGAAATCTCCAACCATTTTTGACTTATCATTGTTCCAAGCTATAATTACTGTGGTAGTAATATCCACTTGTTCATTGTTGCCTACTTTCCTTAAGAATTGTAAGTCAAACAACTCTTGAATATGGGTTTCCAGAGCAGCTCTGGATTTTGGACTAGAAGGGTAAGCAGGTCTCCTGGGGTTAGGTGGGTAAGGAGGCTTAATAGTTAGAGTTAGGATCATATTATGGCCTTTGATGTTACCAATGGGGTGATCTTTGGTACAGAAAGCATTCTGATTTTCAAAGAATAATGTAGCATATCCCATTTCTTTTCTTCATTGAGAAGGGAATTCAAAGCAGCTTGAGAGAAGTATTCCTGATTGAACTTCTCCAAGTGTTTTTCGTAAGCTGAATCAGAAGTTTGAGCATTGACATGGAATATTTGGAATTTCTTATTCCAGTCTCCACCTATAGTGAAGTATCTACCTTTGCTTTGGAATACATCTATACCATATAAGCAAAGAGAATTTTTCCCAAGGATAAAATAATCACATACTCCGTTTTGGAGCACTACAAATTCAATGTTCATTTTGAGTGATCCTTTAGAGTGAGGGAGTATGATATCAGAGGACCATACTCCAACAGCGTTGAGAGCAGAATTACAACTGTTGAACTTAGCCTGAGGTACTGGTAGTAAGTTCAGTTTCCAGTTTGGGTCTTGTTTCTCCAGATAAGTTGAACCAACACAAGAACAAAAGGCTCCACTGTCTAGAAGTAACTTAACAGGGGAACCTTGGATTAAACCAGTAGCATAGCATTTTTTGCCTGAAGTGTAAATTTTACCAGAAGAAGGTTTTAGATTCAAAGCCTTAGCCTCAGAGATGTGGTGAATCTTCATGTTGGGATTCCATTTTTGAGGTAAGTTAGAATCCTCATTGACGGAATTTATGTCCAGAGAAGACTCAATACTACCTTCAATAACATTGATATGGTTAGTGATTAGTAGATCACAATCAGAGAGTGATCCTTCAGTATCATCAAGTTGAGGGTCAGGATTGTCATACTCTTCTCCTTCAATAAGATTAATCCTTTTCCTAGGTAGAGGACAATTGGGTTTTACGTGTCCTGGCTGGTTACAGTTCCAACATACTTTCTCTTTTGATTCTGGAGTCTTCTTGGCTTCCAGAGTAGATGGATTAGTAGTAGGGGATTCTTTAGTTTTGGCAGTATATTCTTCCCTGTTCCTAGTATTTTGTTCCCTGGGAGGTCTATTGACCCTTTTATCAAGACCATTCATATCAATAGTCTCTTCCAATACACCTATTAAGGTGGAAAGATCAGAATCCATACAAATCCTGCACCATATACTGTGTTTTATTTGTCCGGGACATAAGTTGAGAAGTATTTCATTTACTTCTTCTTTATCAGCATCAGGATAAAAACAGTCTAACCTCCTTTTCTGGTCTAAGCACCACTTATGAGTTTTTTCCTTGGATGGATCAAACTGGGAAGTTTCAAAAGTTTTCATCATCTTTCTTTTCCAAATCCTGTTACCAAACTGTACTTTGATCAATTCTTTCCTAGAATTCCAGGATAAAGATCCAACTTCTTCTCTTTTATTGATAAACCAATCAAGAGCTACTCCTTCAAATAATCTGGGAAATCTTACCACAGCTATTGCATCAGGGAGCTCATAAGAAGAAACAGTATAGTCAATAAATTGAATGAATCTGACATGGTTGTATTCTCCTTCTCCAGAGAATTTAGGCCATTCAGTGATGGGAGGAAGTAGCTTCAAAGGCTACTCCATTTCAGGAGTAGGACTGGGTCTGAAAGACTCATTCCTAGTTATCCTGGTTCTGGGAGGATCACTAGGAGTACTGGTGAACCTGGCAGGTCTATTTTCTTCTAGGTAAATGACTGGAGAGTTATTAGAGTTCATCTTAAGATCTCTGAGATCATTCTTAATCATACCTAACTCTAAATCAAGTTTGTGGCTCAATAAGTCAATTTTGTTAGTCAGATGAGCTGAAGGAGTAGGACTATTTTTCCTAACTTCTTCCTTAAGCTGGTCTATGGTTGCAAGAATATCTTCCTGAAGAATTGATTTGTTGTCATCAATATGTTTCATAAGATCCAACTTACTAGCCCTTATACTATCCTTGATTTGTTGTATTTCCAACTCATCAATTCTCATAATCTGAGACTGAGTGTCAATCACTCTGAAAATACTTGAACTTAATTTGTCCAATTGTTGATAAACTTTGTCAAAGCATTGGCTAATAATAGTAAAATTGTGAGACACATTTACAGAAAAGCTATTAAGAGCTTCTACATCTAATTGTGGTACACCTTTTTCCACTTCTGGGCTAAGGATATTATTTTGTCCCAATACTTTGGGTTCCTTAACTTCTGATGGGCTGAGGACCTCTTCTTTTTGTGGTACTTTCCCTTTAAGGAAGCTAACTGATCCCAAAGATTGCAGTTCTGCACGTAGCCTTCTACTTCTTTCTTTGGGATCAACCTTTGCACAGAAATCTGAGATTTCTTTGCCTGAGAAATGGCTTTTCTCATACCTGGTTGATCCTCCTGGGTCTGAGCTAACCTGAATTGTTCCCAATAGCTCACATGCTCTTTCACTAATACTTTCACTCTTTCCTCCTTGGTTGAGTCCAGCTGGGGTGGCTTAGGAGGACCTGTACCCTCCTGGGATAACATGGTGGGCAACGGATGGCTCTCCAATGGTCTGTTGGTCAAGTTGGCGGCCGCGTTTGTGGTTGTTGTTGTCCTGCGTGACGCTATGGTCACGGGTTTGAGTCCCCTCATCGCGCTTGCAATTGGAGTCCTTGCGCGCACGGGTTCCTGCGGGCAGAGATCTATATGACGGGGCTCTACCGGTTGCACGGGTGTTGCGCCTATAGAACCAAAAAAAATGTGTAAGTCCTTTTGTCAAAACTTTGAAAAAAAGACTTTTAAATTATAAAAATAATATTTTTTGTGTGTTTTATATTTTTAATAATTTTTTTATAAATATTTTAACTTATTTAGAGTTAAATTCAAGGTTACCAACACTTGGTTGGGATCACAACTATTCTTGGAGGGTATTCCAATGGGGTCTGAGTGATTTCCAATCATATCCTGGGATAAATCCAAGGGTAAGTCCAATGTTACACTGTCTGGGACGTCCTCTAGGGAGTCCTGGTCAATGAGATCACCAAAAATAAAATCCACTGAGATGGATAAAAACACAAAAAAAAAAGGTTAATATTTTTTTGTATTTTTACATGTTAAAATGATTTTTAGAAAAAAATAGTCACTTTTATTATTTTTGGATTTTTCTTTATTCTCAGGGTTATTTAGTTTATAAATATAAAGCTTTCTTTGATAAATCTTCCACTCCTTATGTTGCCTTAATAAAGCATTGAAATTGATGATTCTTTCAAGCTCAAGTTCTTTGTCTTTTATAACCTGCTGTTTATAATAAAGCAATTTCTCCTGTTGTTGCTCAGGAGTTATAATAACAGGGACAAAGTTACGGAGTTTTTCTTCTTTTTTCTTTTTAAGAAGGTTCAAATAATAATTGATCAATTCTCTGTTGGTCTTAAGATCCACTAGAGAAACAAATGATCAAAAATATGTGTTATAAGTAGGTTAACTTATTTTTTTAAAAAATAAATAGACTGTTCCAAGGAATAAATAATTAAAAATTAATTATTTAAGGATATTTTGCGGCCAGACTCCCAGTTTTCAGCTCTCTGATACCAGGAACCTTGCAGTCCTTTAGCTACAGAGAGTGATAAAAATGCTGGAATGATAATAATAATTATTATTCCAATAATAAACGCTTAGAAGCTCAAATAAATGACTTAATAAGAGCAGTTGCAAGGTTTAATTGGTTTGGTAGTAAATGATTTTCAATATAATGTAAAAGAGGGGCCACAGTATTATACTACTGGGGATCTTTACAGACTAGCAACCTCTCTTCAAGGGGCCTCCTTAGGCAGTTTAAGAACCTTGGAATAAAGATGGTTGCCTTAGAAAGGACTTATTCCACTAGTGGCCGGGCTTAACAGCACAAATGGTCAAGACAGGAAGGGTAAAACTCACTCTGAGCACTTTAACACAAAAATCCTGGAATAATTGGAAGGGTTTCAGAGTAGAAGGGGTAGATTTCTTGACTAGACTTCAATGGTTGATTGGTTAATAAGGGTAAATAATACTACTACAGACTAAGTCATAAATCACTTGCTTATCTTCATATAAGCATTCAATCAACAATGACATTGTGTCTTATTGATAATAAATAATTCCTGGTAACTGATGATGAAACAATGGATCCAAAGAGGTCTGTATAAATACCTTTTTGGGGTGATTTTGATCTTCTCAGGGCACTTAGAGAGGTTTCTTCTTGTGGGCTGAGGCTGGCAAGCCAGTCAGGGCAAAATTAGCACGTCCACTTGGTGCTGTCAATCAGCTGTCCTTAGATCTGCTGGATTTCTGTACTATTTTAGCCACAGGATCTGTTAATCTGTTATGGCTTAAATTTGATCATTCTGTACTCATCCATCATTTCTACTATTGAGATTGCTTTAAAGCGTGCAGATGTGGATTTTTACTGATTTTTCATCATCTGCTGATCATGTAGATAATTTTCAATTATTTTTATGAACACTCCTTGTAGTGTTTTGTGGTTTTCAAAGATCAGGATCAGTGATTTACATGATAATCCTTGATCTTTGATTTATTATTAAAAAATGTTTTAAACTTAATTTTCATTAATCTTATTTAATTTTTTATCTTTTTAGATTATTGGTAATGCATATGTCAGTTTGTTACATATACCAGGCAACCCTAACTAGGTTGTAGCTCTTCTGAGCGGTACCTGGTTGTCAGATTAGTCACAACTGATCCAGACGCGGGGATCAGTTAGTACAGATGCGCGCGGGGTATTATCTGCTGCGTGTGTGGCAGAATCAGCTGCGCGCGGGTCTCTAGTACGCGGGAATCTGCTGCTACTAGTATGTAGGGATATGTAATGATGCGGGGCTGCGTGCGGGAATTGTGACATAACACATTTCCGCGTGTAACTCTTAAAATATACACAACACCTCAATTCTGAGTGAATTTTAGGTGTAAACCCTATACGGGACAATACGTGTGAAATGTCAGATGCGCCCAAAAGTGCCATACTGGTGTCGTAATTATTAGTACTTTTCTTTTTAATTATTTTAACAATATAAGGTCTTGGAATTCAAGGGTGGGGTCAGTGAGTGACCCTACCTAATTTTGGGTGCGGAATCCATTCCTGTAATCAAATTTATGGATTTCTCACTCCTTATTTTTACAATTGAGATATTCTTATTTTTCATAGTTTTGTGTTACTATTTGACAGTTGTCTCTGTACATAGTAGCAAGCTGACACTACCTCTTTCATTGGAATCATTTTCTGAAGAGCTATCTGGGTAGCTTTTGCGTGGGAGATTATCTTTTTCATAGATACCATGTCCTCCTTGGCTTGGGCTTCTTCAAACTCTTCCCAATATTTCATGTCCTCTTTGACTAAGTCTTTGATCCTGGCTTCCTTGGCCAGATTCTGCTGGGGTGGCTGCAGGGAACCTTCTTGTAATGGAGGGGGGCTTAATTCTACTACCTTCTCTGGCTCTGAGTTGGGGGAGGGAAACAGTAATTGGGGCTGTTCCTTGTCCACCAACATTTGATTCACGGGTTCCAGTTTCCTCATGGTTGTCATTATTGGTGGTCTCACAGTTACTGGGGGCTCCTGTCAAATATCCATAGGGGGGAATTCTCCCTGAGGCTCTTGTGTTATGTCTATTCCATGTCCTCTCTGACTAAGTCTTTGATGCTGGCTTCCTTGGCCAGATTCTGCTGGGGTGGCTGCAGGGAACCTTCTTGTAATGGAGGGGGGCTTAATTCTACTACCTTCTCTGGCTCTAAGTTGGGGGAGGGAAACAGTACTTGGGGCTGTTCCTTGTCCACCAACATTTGATTCACGGGTTCCAGTTTCCTCATGGTTGTCATTATTGGTGCTCTCACAGTTACTGGGGGCTCCTGTCAAATATCCATAGGAGGGAATTCTCCCTGAGGCTCTTGTGTTACGTCTATTCATGTTGAATAAAATGTTTGTAAGTATTTTTCTAAAGAAAAATCTGCAAAAATAAGTTTTTTTTTAAACTTACTTAAGTTGATATTCAAAGGTACCAGGACTGTATTGGGATTAAATTGTTTCATAATAGGTAATCCTACGGGTTCTTGATGTGTTCCAATGAGTTCTTCACCCATCCAATCAAAATTTCCAGGACATCCAGAGATATCTGGGACTTCTTGATCCAATAAATCAATTTCAATGAAGGTGGTTTCTGGTATAGGAGGTTTCACTGATGGTAAAAGGATATTTTATTGGTCAAATAAAATATATGAATATTATTTTAATATAAATAATATGGTAATACAATTTTGATACTTACTTTTGTATTCTGAAAAGTAATTTATAAGGTATTTCTTCCAATCTTTATGTTTCCCTAATTGGGCCTGGAAGTTGATACACCTCTCAAGATATTCTTGTTCAAGGAGTTTATCTAAGTATTTATGTGCAGAAGAGATATTGAGTTTCTCAGCTTGAGTTAAAGCTTCCCAACCAGTTGTTTTATAATTTTTAATATATTGTTCTTTTCTTATCTTTCAAAGATTTAAAAAATAGATTATAAATTATTCATTGGTTTTTAAATCCACTTCAAAAGAATTTAATGATAAATCACAGTTAAACAGTCAGATAAATTTATATTTGATTTAATTTTACATGAAATGTCTGGTCCCAGGTATTAAATATAATAAAATGGAATATTTCCCGGCCAGTCCCCCGATTTTCAGCCACCTGGATGCCAATATCCTTGCTATCCTTTAACTACCAGAGGTGATAGAATATATAATCAATATATTATTCAATTAATGCAGCAAAAATTGGTAAAATATTTGGATAAAGCTTATTGAAAGGTTGATTGGTTTGGATATGGTTTATTTTTATAATTCAATATAAATAAATTTATTATTAAATATTTCAATAGAGGGGCCAAAATTATATTGGGGATCTTTAACACCTCTCTTCAGGGAATTCAGTATGAAAACACATAGGCCTGGTTACTTTGGAACCTTCAATTTATATTCTTAAAGGATATATTGCCCAAAGATAATATGTATATAAAATACACGGTGAAGTGGCAGGGCTTTTTAACCCAGCTTTAACAAAAGAGAAAGGATAATAATACGCACTGGTATATTATTTAATCCTTTGGGTACCTGTTTGGGTTGCGCATTGATGGGTTAAACCTGTATACTGGGGTTGTAAGGTTGTTCAGCAGTTTAAATTGATAAAAAGGGTTGGGGATGGATATTATTAATCAGACTAAAGCCATAAATAACTTACTTATCTCTTTTAAGTATTTGATTACCTTGGCATGGTGTCTGAATTTAAATATAACTGGGTCTCTGGGTATCAATATCCTCAAAAGAGCTCTTTATTTATAGCTTTTGGAGTCCCAATATTGTCCTTCTGAGGGGTACAGGGGCTCAAAGAGACAGTCACTGAGGCTAGCAGGGTAACCAGTGGTAGCCTTTCACATTTCCTTGGTGTTGCAACACAAGAAGCATCTAACTCCACAGGTTATGGGAATTGTTTTACTTTATAATTTATATTTGGACATGTGAATAACACTAATCTGTCCTTTTTATTTATTATTTAATTAATTATCCTTAGTGAATGTTCCAATTAATTTAATAATTATTTTAATAGTAATTTCTACGGATAGTATGATTTCAGGTGAGTTCTCATTATGTATTAAATAATTGGATTAAATTCATGATCTTCATTTTACTCCTTATTTTTGAATTTCAGTTGATTTACTAAAATAATTACTTAAAAATATAAGTCATGAGTATTCATGTAATATTTTTACATCATAAGTTTTCTTAGTATTTCACAAAAATATTAATGTCTAGAAATTCTCATAATAGTATATTACAGTACTTTCATATATTTTTAGAAGTAGTTATTATCTTAGTTTTGACATTTTTGGTACTTTGAATTATATTTAATAAAAAACACGTATAAAGATTATTTAGGTATTTTCATATAAGTTTATGTACTTTTAGACTATCTACTATCCACAGAAACCTTTTGTACATATGTAGAATTTTCACATGTAGGTTGTAGCATGTTTACGCGGTACCTAGGTTTTTCAGGCCGCCTGTCACTTTGTCAACCCATAGTCCCACGGCTGCTTACTTGTCAGAGGCCCAGGGCTGCCTACACGGCTTTGACAGGGTGACAGTGCTGTAGCTCAGTTGCGCGCGGGTGTGTTGGCTGCCGCCGCTGTGTGCGGGAATTGTGATAGAACACATTTCCATCTGTAACTCCTAAAATATACACAACACCTCAATTCTGACTGAATATTAGGTGTGAGACCTATATCTGACAATACATGTGAAATATTTAATTGGCCAAAAAGTTCAATAGTGCTGCTGTGGTATTTTGGTCTTTTCTTTCTCAATTATTTAAAATTATAAGGAGTTGGATTTCAAGGGTGGGGTCAGTGAGTTACCCTACCCATTCATGGGTGGATAATCCAATTTTTGCAATAATATTTATGGTTTTCCTACTCCCTCTCAGGTTAATTTTAATATTATCATCTTTTATGTTATTTCTGTTACTTTTGGAGCTTGCTCTGCAATATTAGCAAGCTGACATTTTCCAAAAATAAAACAATGTAAAGCAATTATAAGCTATATGCTGCAGTTGATTTTTTTGCTAAATCTTCTCTTGGAGATTTTAAACACATGGAATATACCTGAATTCATTTCTTCCCAAATCTGATTCACTCAAATTACCATGAGTTATTTCTGGTATTTCAAAAGAGGAGTAGGAAGTTATGAGTGTCTCAAGTGGGTGAATGGAACTAGAATTGCAACAGATTCTAAACTTTAGGGAAAAAAATTGTTTTATTATTTCTAAATCCTTAATTTTTTAGTTGAATCCAGCTTTGTTTTTAATTTTATCTCAATCTTGTATTAATATTCTTTGTATATGAAGTTAAATTTTATATTACAGGAATTTGACTGGTTTCATGAGTCAAGCTCATAGGTTCATCACTAATTTTCTGTCATTATCTAACCTCTTTCAATGGAAATTATTCATCCTTATGCTTCAAATTATTCAATGATGTTTTTTTACATGGATTCAATCTTGCCTTAGATTTCATCCAAAGATTTTTTTCTTCAAAGCCCCTATTTTCTAAATTTAGGATCTCTTTTTGACATTCCAGTTCTTTGATTAGGGCTCTACTACTATCAGATGTTTTTTTCTATTGAGGTCATTGATTTCATAATGAAAATTTGAAATATTTTTCTTGATATTCTATCATTCCCTGTATTTTTGAAGTACTCTTTAATTCAAAACCTTTAGCTGATTCCTTCTAGACTTTGTTGCATATTGATTCTTTGGCATTTCTTATTTGGTTTTTGATATTTATTTCTGCTTGTAAATTTGTGATAGCCTCTATTTGTAACCCTTTTTTATTTGATCATTCTTAATTAAAAAATGACATTTATATTTTCAATTTTAGGAATCCCTATTGGTGGAAGTTTGGCTTGAACTTTTGGTTTTTGTTTTCTACCTGGTGAATTCCATTGACATAAGAAGTTCAATTTTTTTTGAAATTTTTGTGAATATTCATCAGAGATAACTGAATTCAAATTCATCCAAAAGTATTATTGAACAGTCTTCTGCATGTATTTTAAATTAATTTATTTAATTCAGGTCTGGCCTATAGAAGATCAAGCTACCACATCAAGCAAAGAGAACCAAAATTTTACTTATATATAAAGGATAATTTTCATAAATATCTCTGATAGAACCAAAAATTAAAAATTCTCAGCCTAGATTCATGCCTTTTTATTTAATTAAAAAGAAATTGCCTTTGTTTCAAAAAAAAATTGATTTTGGATTTTCTTGCAAATAATAAATAGAT
This sequence comes from Puccinia polysora, assembly GCA_025617555.3. Taxonomy (NCBI): domain Eukaryota; kingdom Fungi; phylum Basidiomycota; class Pucciniomycetes; order Pucciniales; family Pucciniaceae; genus Puccinia; species Puccinia polysora. The sequence goes on along the minus strand of CM062641.1, from coordinate 25,325,952 downwards.
TTGGTGTGTTTTACCACCAAAAAAAATGTATGAACCCCAGGCATTGTTTCACCAAAGTCACACTTTTTGGAGTTTTTTTGCCAAAAAAAATGGTGTGAATATTTTATTTTTAGGTTTCATGAATTTACCTGGTGTGAAAAATTGTTCCAAACAATGTGGATGGTCAAATCACTTCTTTATTCATTTAAAACCCTGATCCAATGAAAATTCTCAATCTTTTCCCTCTTATAGTGATGGACTGTAATTTAAAAAAAACAATTTTGGAATGCCTCTTCTTCATATTTTTGGGGTAAAAATTGTTTAAAAAATTTCTCAGTTTCCCTCTGTTTTTTATCTCAAGAGAAACAAAGAGCTATGAATGGGCCCTGACTCAACTTCAGGAAATTTTAGAAGATAAAGAACCCAGTGTGATTGTTACAGACAAGGAACAAGAACTTATTAGTTCAATTGAAATAATTTTGCCTTCCAGTCATCATCTTCTCTGTCTCTAGCCCATTTTCAAGAATATTCAAACCCATTTCAGGAAGCGCTTCAAATCTAAAGATGAATGGAAGCCCTTCCAGAAAAAATGGAATCAGTTGTTCAATTCTAAATCTGAATCTAGTTATCAGGAAAAATTCAAAAAGCTTTCTCTTGTCTGGAATCCTCCCACTTCTGACTCTCTCCTGGAGAACTGGATTCCTCTAAAAAAGAAATTTGTCTCTTATTTTGCCAACAAAACTATCACTTGGGAAATAAAAGTACCTCCACAATAGAAGGCCTACATTCCTAAATCAAATCTTTCATCAATTTAACTGTTGGCTGTTTTTCTAATGTAATTCAAAAAATGTACAATTCCATCACCATCCAAAACCATGAGAAAGAAATTGAAGCCTCTCAGAAGCAATTCAAGCATCTCATGAGTTTACCTCACTGTGTGGAACATCTTTCTAGAAAAACATCCACTTTCCCCTCAAAAAATTCATTCTTTTCATCAATTTTCTCAATCTTCCACCACTTGCATCAACTGTGATTACTTTTCTTACATTGGCATAACATGTATTCAAAAATTTAAATTAGCTATCAGAAAGAATGAACTATTCCAAATTGAAGATTTTAATCCTCAATTTCATTTCAAAGCCCCCTTATCAGTAAGTTTTTTTTTTTGGATTCAAGCTCAAATGATTAATTTCCTGATTGATTTTGATTTTGCATTCTCCAGTTAAATCTGAACCCTGATTAAACTGAAGAATCAGAAAACCTTGAAGCTCCAACCAAATTCAGTAATGAAAACTATATCTCACTGAAATTTTGAAAGAATTCAGCAAGTTTCCACCTGGAGAACAGAAATTTTTCTTTGGTTGAAAGCAAGAAGCTATAAAGTGGAAAATCTAAACTTGATCTGATTCAAGAGCCCAATTCCACTCAAAGATCCATAGTGAGAGGAGAGCCAAGGAGCATCCAATAATTTGAAGAATATCTCTCAGTCCTAAAGCAAAATAGATACATCTGGTTTTGAATAATTCAAAGAAGCCAAGAGAAGAGGAAGGCAAAAGAAGAAATTCAAAGCAAATTCAAAGTTTAGTCACCATTTTTTGGAAAAAGAGATAACAACTTTCATAATTAATATTTTTTTTCTATGTTTTCAGGTTTCAACAAATTAGAAGGCCATAAAGGGAAATTGTAAGGGGAAGAAGAAGGAGGAATCAAAGGAAGAGGTAATTTTATATCTATACTTATTTTTTCTGCAATGTATTTTTATTTTTAATGAGCCCTTGTCATTTTTTTAACGTAAGATGAATTTCTCACTGAAGACAAATATTCAGAAGATGAAGGGAAAGATTCAGCAGATAAAAAGCTTCCAGATTTTCATGTTATTAAGATGGTGAGCTTTCATTTGGTTTTATATTTGTTGATTTTTTGGATATTTTTTTTTCATTAATTCTTTCCATCAAAATTTTATCAGAGGTCTGGAACCATTTTCAATAAGTGGGTTTCTTCTCCTGAATACAATCCTGGTACTAGAATCAACAGAAAATAGGTATCCAATGAGGATGCTGATTCTCCTTACCATCCTCCTGGAAGGAAGTTATTAGCACAAAAATTAAAAAACATAAGTGAGAAATCGAGTAAATTTGATAATTTCTCATTTTTTCATTTTTCTGAGTTTTTTGGGGTTTTTCCTCTAGGTTTCCTGCACATTCTCTTATTCTTCTTCTGGAATATTTTAACAAGTCTCAATTTAAGAAGTGAGTTTTATCATCAGATTGTATTTTATTTTATAAAAAAATGTGATTTTTGGTTTTAGTTCCCATACAAAGACTTAATTTCCCAAAAACAGCCATTCCACATATATTGCATGTTCAAGATGTTTAAGGGAATGGTAACAGTGGATTTAGAGAAGCAGACATTTTTTTGGGGGGGAACCCAGAAGACTGGAGTGAAGTCAGGAAAGAAATGGTGAAAGAGCTTGATTCAGACCCAATCTTCAAGGACCCAAGATTACTGCATGAAATCTGGGGTGAAACTTTCCAAGATGCAAGAAGGCAACTAAACCACATTTCTGGCCCAGATCCCATAAAGATGTGGATGAAATTCCAATTGCATTGTTTCCTTCTGGCTGAAACATATAAGTTTCCTGTGGTTCTTTTTTCTTCTTTAATGCCTTTCACTTATCTTCCTCTAAATTGCCATACCACTCCAAATTCCAAATCTTCTCCTATTTGCTTCATTCTTTTAGAATAATCCAAACATATAGTCTCATTCAAGTTTGAGTCTGATCATTGGCAAGCTTTCAGATTAGATTGAATTTGAAAAAGCTTTGTGACAAAGGATTCCAAATCTTGGAAGAGAATTATTCATAAAAATTTGGAGCTTTTTAATGAGGTTTTGTTCCCTCCAAATGAAATCAAGCAGGAAAATAAAAAAATCATAGTTGAATAAAATTTAATATTTTTGTCCATATTGTTCTTTATTTTTGATTTTTTAAAGGAAATTTTTAAGGTGTATGCATACATCCAAATGATCTGTAGAAAGTATTAAGAAGCTATTTTTCATTTGTTTAAATATCTGAAAGCTTTAATCACCAAAGAAAATTAGTTTTAGAGGCAAAAAAAGGATCCTAGAATCCAATGAGAAAATTGAATTTTTTGAATTTTTTGGTCTTTTGAAGGAATTTTCTAAGGTAAAAGAATAAAGGGTGATGTTAAATTCACAATTCACGGCTCCAAACGTGTAAAAGTTGTGTAGGGCCCCTCCACGCGTGGGGGGCCATACACTACTCCATATGATTTATAATTTATTATTTATTTTTTATTATTTATTATATATAATTTATTATTTATTATTATTTATTGTTTATTGTTTATTATTTATTATTCATTATTTTTTATTCATTATTTATTATTTATTAATTATTAATTATGAATCATTGTTTATTATTTATTTTTTATTTTTTATTATTTATTATTTATTATTTATTTTTTATTATTTATTATATATAATTTATTATAGCCAATTTATTATTTATAATTTATTATTTATAATTTATAATTTATATTTATTATTTATTATTCATTATTTATTATTTAGTGGAGGCTACACAACTTTATTTTAGTTTTTTAGCATGCTGTACAACTCAAATGGGATTTGTAGCATGCCACACAGCCCATTTGAGCCGTGTAGCATGCCACACGGCCCATTTGAGCTGTGTAGGGTGCCACACGGCCCATTAAGCCGTGTACACGGCTCTGTTGCCGTGAATTTAACATTACCCAAGAATAAATCCAAAAAAACTGTGAAAAATATTAAAAAGCTCTTTTATAATTTTTTTACATTTACAAAATTTTGGATCACCAAAAAAAAATAATAATTAAAAATGAAAATAAAAGGATCCAAAAGACCAATGAGATTTTTTTTTTATTTTTTTGATTTTTTGAATGAATTTTTTAAGGTCAAAGAATCCATCCAAGAATTCTGACAAAAATATCAGAATTTTTTTCACTTTTTTCCTGACTTTCTGATACCCTCAATCATCAAAAAAAATTAATTAAAAAGCCCAATAAAAGGATGCATTTTTCCAATGAGTGATTTGGTTTTTTTTCTTTTTCTTTTCTTTTTTTTTTTTTTTTGGTTTTTTGAAAAAATTTTTTAAGGAAAAATCATAAATCCAATAAATATGAAAAAAATTGGGATTCTTTTTGAATGTTTTTTTACTTTCAGGAAGCTGAAATAACCAAATAAAATTAATCAAGACAGCCAAAATAAGGATCCAAAACACCCTTGAAAAATTGGTTTTTGAGGATTTTTTTGATTTTTTTATTCCATTTTTGGAAGGATTCCAATGCCTCCAAAATTATGAAATATTTATTTTAAGGATTAGTGAACCCCAGAAACAAGAATGAAGTTTTAGAATTCCAAAAAAATCAATTCTTGAGGTTCTGGTGGAATAAATTATTTATCTGTGTGGAAGCAAAGGGGCACAATGGCACGCGGACATCACAATCTGTGATTTAAAGGATGGCACCAGTTTGAGGGAATCCATTTATTCTGGGAAGAAGGGAAATCTGATCAAAAAAAATTTCTAAGACAATCAAGAGGAGACCAAAAAAAAAGGTAACTTGATTTTTTATTTTATTCCATGTTGATGATGGATTGTTTGTTGGTAACCCTGAGTAAATTCAGGAGAAGATGGTTACATAAAATAGCTGAAAAATCAAGTTTGAAATGACCACCAAATGTTGGCTGAATATTATGAATCAGCCCATCAACACACCAGGAGCAATGGAAAGCTTCCTTACCAATGCTTCCCTTGTAAAAAGCAAAAATACTATTAAAAACTGAAGGTTCACACCACTAATAAACTAACCATGGGCTCATCAAACATAAATCTCTTTTGATATTCTCTGACCACCATTATAACAGTTGATTCAAAGATTTGGCTAGCCTTAATTCAGTGGGAATTAATGAATTAAATGGTCCAATTGAGGCCTGGACTGGATCTGGTGACATGAAAGGGGATGAAAGAAGTTGTTTCTCAGATGATGAAAATAAGAAGAAAAGTAGAGAGCCTCCAGAGGAGCCTATTATAGAATAATAAACTTGTTGAAAATAGTTGGTAGATATTTCAATCCAATAAAATAAACATAAAATACTTTGATGGGGTTCAAATTATGATGAGGTGCTCTGGTTGACAGGGTTTTAAAGAGGTGGAGGAGGAATCTTATGATGCCAAGAGGAGTGGATCTGGGGAGCCAAGGAGGGCTCTCCTGTTCAAAGTAAGTAAGAACAGATTGTTGAATTTCACCAGATCAGACACAGACTTAAATAGTGTAAGTACAATGTGGCTGACTAGTGGGTGACAAATAATATAATGGATCAAACAAGTTTGATAATCATAAATGTGAAACACAAGATGTCACAAGATAGCTTCAATATTAGGAATAAGGCCGCAATAGATGAAAGATAAAGGAGGAACTAGATTTGATACTGCCAGACCAACATAAAGACTTCACTAGACAATCATACTTAGGATGAGAGCTACTGTAGGTTAAGATAAAGATGATACTAGAAATAAGACTAACTAGATTATTATAAATATCACACTAGACATAACACTTAGATTATAAGGAAAGAATATAAAGCTTAATAAGTGGTTGCAATCTAGTATTAGGCAACACAATATAAGACTAGAATTCTAACATATGGAATAATAAGGAATTGTAGAGAAAAATTACAGAATATGAAAAGATTCAGTGAATAATAGTCATAGTGAATGGTTAATTATTAAATTTTTGAATAAAATTTAACATTTCAAATTGTCAGCAATATAAAATTGAATTGGATAATAAATTTAGTAATCTTTCAAATACTAAGATGATCCTTTTTACATTCAATTAAGCTATTGTGAACTATTTTGGGAAGAATAGTTTGAAAGAAAAGTACAAATGTAAATTTTTATCACATCAATTTCATATTCTTATTCTACAAAAGAAAGGGAAAATGTGGGAGAAGATGAGAGATCTATGATTTATGATTACTAGTTTGAGAAGAGAAAAAAAATTACAATTCATAGTTTCATAAGCATGGTGAAGGGTGGAGACATGGGATATGATGGTGATGTTATATTATGGCAAGGATTGATGATGATGATTTTTGATAATATTTATGTTTTGTGATGTTTATAAGGATGGTGATGACAATGATTGATGATGATTATGGATGGTGATTGGTGGTTATGGAAAGGATTGCAGGTGTGACTCTGAAAACATAGAAGCAAGTGGAAGTGGGTCCTCTCCAAAGTTTTGGGTAACCATTCCACAATATCCCTGTCATAATGACACCTAATTCAGTCTACCCTCAGAAAGCTCAGTCTAATCCTCAGTTCTAATCTAACTTCTAAGGAACTTCAACCTCAGGGCTCAGGAGACTTATATCAGTATATCTCCAGTAACTACATATCCTCAGGATCTTCATGCAGTACATATCTACATATAGTCTAACCTCATACATCATAAAGATAGACTCAATAGGCTTGCGCATACTCAATCTCCCAGCTCTGTATATCCTCTAAACTTACTTACTTGTCTATCCCATATTTCATCATGGGTTATCCATTGGTAATCCTTATGTACATCCCCTTGCAGATTGTATCCTATAGTCTCTCTAATTATTACCTAGTATCATGAACCTCATGTACACTGTACATCCTTCAACTGTAAAATCCCAACTTACACAGCCTATACCTGTAAATTTTCCCCAATGTAGAAGCAGCCTATCCCAATGTAGTAGCATTACCTGATTAGCCCTCTCTGTTACCTACACTACTCCCTTGTCATTAAATATGTGGTCTGATCCCCAACCAACTGTACCTCTGTTGTAGTTCCAGCTCTTGCCTATTGAAAATAGCCTCCTTTTCCTCCTTCCTGATTGTCCCCCAAGAAATCAGTTTACTACTTCTTACTAGGAGTCCATCCCAGCAAGTTTCATCCAGCACCTTATCTTGAATTAAATCTTACTCTGTTCCTTGTAGCATTCCCCAGTGACCTGGTCCCCAATCATACTGAGATTATATTCCCTTTGTGCCAAGCCCTGCTTTCATGTCAGCAGCCCTTTTGAAAACTATCATCTCTCTGCATTTGGAAAACCATGCAACATGCTTTTCTGTAATTTTTTTCTGTGGTGTTTTTGAAAAAATTAAGAATGATTGCTTTGATTACTGGAATCTGAAACCAGCCTACTAGCAATGAAAAGTATAGAAGACATTAGAGAAAGACACAGAATCGAGGTGATGAAGAAGAGTAATGAAGAAATAAACACTGAAGGAGCATACTGCCGTAATATAGTGTAGAGCCAAAATAAAGTGAGAGCAGAGGAGGATGAACACTAAGGAGATGAAGTGAAGAAGCTTATGACGATAGGAAGACTGAACAAAAAGGAAAAGTGATAAAGGTCAATATTGGTTGATGATCATGCTGGCTGTTCAGTTCTCACCAGATGAAAGTGACTTGAAATAGATGCCGGTGAGTTTGAGGTTGTTTGACTAAGGCAATGTAGAAGATCTTAGTAAATCTTGAGAGTCGATTGAGTTTGTGGATGAGAAGAGTGGTTGGTGAGGAGGAAGGAGAGGAACGGATTGAAGTTGAGAGGAAGACAGGGGTGAATGGAAGAGGTTCAAGGTCAAAGGAAGAGGATAGGAGGAGCGGATGAAGGTGGGTCAAGAAGGAAGTGAGTAGAAGTCATGGAGAAGTAGATGTTAGAGAATCAAATCACGGGATAGATGGTGAGATCCGGTGGTTCATGGGAGTAGCGTGTGACAGGTGGAGGACACTTAGATGACTGCCTTCGGATTGGAAATCAGGGGAGCGCGCGGCCTGAGAGTAAATTATTTCAACAATTTCAACACTCCTCGTCATCTGGTGAGAAATGGACTGAGAAGCACTTGTCGGTCAATAGTTGGAGAGATTGAGAGGAGCTCGATTTGGTGAGCAAGTCGGCAATCATGTCGGAGGAAGAGATGAGTTTGACGGAGATTTGATTGGATGAGTATAGGTCTCAAAGATAATTTATCTTTATATCAATGTACTTGGTTTTTGAATTTGATCCAAAGTTTTTTAATTTTTCTAATAAGCCCTTATTGTCAATGTGGAAGACGGAAGGAGAAGGTGGAGAGTTCCAAAGTTCTGAGATGATATGGGATAACCATAGATTTTCTTGAACTCCATCTGAAAGCAATGATAGTTCAGATTCTGTGGAGGACATAGTAATATTGTGTTGCTTCTTACTGTTCCAAGAGATCGGACAACCTAACCAAAAAGCGATGTTCCCACTTTGAGAGATGCGAGTTGCTGGATCATCCGCCCAGGTTGCATCCGTAAAGAATTCAATTGAAGGATGCCTAGTTGAATCTGGCTTGAGCGTAAGACAAAGAGAGCGAGTGCCTTTTAGGAACTTCCAACAATGAATCACTTCTTTCCAGTGATTTATGCCGGGAGCATGATTGAAACGAGAGAGTAAGGAAACAGAGGCGGACAAGTCTGGTCTGGTTTGACATGCCAGGTAATTAAGGATACCTGTGTAGGTTTTGTAATTGATGTTGAGTTTGGCAAACTCCTGAAGCTCGGTTTTGGTGGCAGGTTCAAGATGGAGGTGTTGATTAAGGGGAGTAACTACGGGCTTGCAGTCTTGAAGTTTAAGTAGATCAAGACCCTTATTGATTAAGGCAAGTTGGCTGGGTTGAAAGGAGTCGTGAGAGGCAGTAACATTCATTCCCAGGAGAGTGTCAAGATTGTGAGCAGCCGAGTTAGGGAATCTATGAAGAAAGTATTGCTTGAAGGCTTCAGTTCTACCAACGACTATAAGGTCATTGACATGAAAGAAGATGAACAAGTCATGATCCTTGTGGATGTAAACACAGGCGTCGGCCAATGATTGGCAATAGTTTAGTTCCTCAAACCAGGATGTAAGGGTTTGATACCAATTAGCTGGGGCCTGTTTTAATCCATATAAAGACTTTTTCAATCTGAGAAAGGGAGCGTTTTGTTTAGATTCTTTAGGTGTTTTGATGTAGATGGTCTTGTCTAGAGGAGCAAATAAGAAGGCACTTTTCACGTCGAATTGCCAAATAGGGAGATTTTTGTTCAGACTGAGAATAAGGAGTAGCAGAAGAGAAGAGAACTTCCCAGTGGGAGCAAAAGTTTCAGAATATTTGACATCGGACAGTTGAGAGAACCCTTGGACGCAAAGTCAAGCTTTAATTTTCTCCTCGGAAGATAGTGTGGCGGGTTTGAGTCGTGTGGCCCAGGTAGTGTGGAGGAATTGGTCAGGTGTCCCATGAAAATCTTCCCATACATCATGAGACTCAATGTTGTCGAGTTCAACCAGTTTTGCTTGATAGACCTGACCGGAGTCCAGAAGGGAGGATTGGTAGCTGTATTTCTCTGGTTTGACTCTAGCTGTTCTTGGACGCAAGGTCCTTCCACTAGCCTCGACAGAAGGAGAGTAATCAGATGATTCTGTGGGATTGGGATCAGGAGGAGTCAAATCCCTATCATCAGTATGGCGTGAGGGGATAAGAGTTTCAGGTTTGCTTTCAATTTGATCTTTAAGAGGTTCATCAGTTAATTGGGGAGACTCTTTTCGTGATGGTAGCCAGTCGTCACAGGTTTTAATGATAGGTTTGGGATTGTAATCAAGAAACTGAACTGATTTGGTATTGATAATTTTGTTTGTCAGATTAAGGATTTGATAGGATCTGAGGGACAGTGTATACCCAATGAGAGTCCCAAGTCCTCCAGGTGGCATTAGCTTAGACCCATGATCTTTTGGAGGTAGCAGGTAAGATACTGGGTTGCCGATGGGTTTGAAGTAGGAGAGAGGAAGAAAATGACCTTTGAAAGATTCATACGGTGACTTCTTGCTTTTGTGCGTAGGGATCTGATTGAGTGTGAGGGTGACGGCAGACAGGACTTCATGCCACAGATTTTTTGGTAGCTGCAAGTCCAGTAGAATGGTCCTGAGTGATTCAAGAATGGTTCTGTTGAAACGTTCCGCCAACCCATTCTGTTGTGGAGAGTAGGGATCTGAGAAGGATTGAGTAATCAAATTTTTCTTACAGAAGGCCTCCATAGTACCATTTTTGAACTCTGTTCCTCGATCTGAGTGTAGAACCAGAGGATAATATCCAAACCGCCTGGCCTCTAAGTCAAGAAGATTCATGAGAGCCGAGGGAATCAAATCTTTTTTGGTAATTGGGGTTTCAGAGCAGAAGCGAGTATGTGAGTCCACTACAGTTAGGATGAATCTATGGCCGGCCCTTGAGACAGGCAGCGGTCCAATTGTGTCTAAGTGCATTTCAGCAAAGGGCCTGTCGGCAGTGGAGGTGCAAGTCTTGTAAGAGGCTCTGGTTATCTTCGCGGCAGCACAAGATTGACAGTCGGAGATCTTCTTGAGTGGAAGACTTAGCTTGTGCCTCAATTGGTGGTAGCTAACGTGACCCAGTGATTTGTTGAGGTACTCAGAGGAAGACAGAAAGGAGCAAGGAGAAATGGGAGAGAACTTAAGGCACGGAATGTTATTGTAATAAAAGCCCTTCATTGCAGAGTTGTCAGGAGCAGTGATATTGACAGATTCAAGATTGAACTTGACATTAAATCCCTCCAATAGTAGCTTCCTCATCGAGAGCAAATTTACTGTCAGATTTGGAACAAACAAAACCTTCTCTAGAGACAAAGATCCACTTTCGTGGTTGAGTTTGATTGATCCTACTCCTCTGATAGCCAATGATCCTAGTCCACTGCTGGTGTTAATCAGCCCTCCTTCTTTGGTTCTGTCTAGATGAGTAAAGAGTGATGCGTTAGCTGTCATGTGGTCAGAGCAGCCTGAGTCGATAATGAAGAGAAGTGAGTCTGATCGAAAGCACAAAGGGGTGCTAACAAGTGCATGGGGTCGCTGATCACCCTTGGGCCTTAAGTGCGGATACAGCATCCAGCATTGATGTTCGGGGTGGTTAGCCAGAACGTTATGTTGCTTTGGTTTGCACTTCTTGGAGGGATCGGTGAAGAGAGAGGTGGTCCCGGCTAAGTTAGAAGCATCGTTGGTTGACAAGCTAAGGCGCTGTTCATTCATGTGAATCCTCAAGTGATCCAAGACAGCGTCTGGCGTGATTTCTGATGAGATCTTGGAGTATGTAACTTGTTGTTTGATTACTTTGAGGGAGTCAGGCAGCTTCCTGAGGATCATATAGGCTAGAACGTCCTGCGGCAGAAGAATCCCAATTTCTTGCATCCGATTGATTCCAGACTTAACTTCCAGTATAAAGTAGTTTATGTCACTTTCATTGTAGGTAATACTCTCAAACAGACTGTAGATCCTGGCCCGATTGGCGGGTTGAGCGGAGACAAAGTGCTTGAGAATGTCCTTCCAGATCAATTTGGCGTCTTCTTTTTTAGTAGAGTTGATAATGGTCGTATGAGTCGATCCAGAGAGCTTAGATATCAGTATGGATGATAGAATAGTGTTTTCTTCAGGTGAGAGTTGTAGATCGTCAGAGGACATGGTGTCCTTAAGCTTGGCAAGGTTGAGGAGAGTGTTCATCCTCGTTCTCCAGATGGTGAAATTATCTTTGGTGAGTAGGGGTATGGCTTCAATGGTGGTTTTTAGGATGGTAGGATTGACGTTGTCCATCTTGTCAGTAGGCGTACCTGTTTCTTGAGTACGAGATTCCAAAAGTTGACGGTTTTGAGTTCTTCACAATTGGTTAGCGCGTTTTGACTGTTAATCGTGAAAAAATAAAGAATGATTTCTTTGATTACTGGAATCTGAAACCAGCCTACTAGCAATGAAAATTATAGAAGACATTAGAGAAAGACACAGAATCAAGGTGATGAAGAAGAGTAATGAAGAAATAAACACTGAAGGAGCATACTGCCGTAATATAGTGTAGAGCCAAAATAAAGTGAGAGCAGAGGAGGATGAACACTAAGGAGATGAAGTGAAGAAGCTTATGACGATAGGAAGACTGAACAAAAAGGAAAATTGATAAAGGTCAATATTGGTTGATGATCATGCTGGCTGTTCAGTTCTCACCAGATGAAAGTGACTTGAAATAGATGCCGGTGAGTTTGAGGTTGTTCGACTAAGGCAATGTAGAAGATCTTAGTAAATCTTGAGAGTCAATTGAGTTTGTGGATGAGAAGAGTGGTTGGTGAGGAGGAAGGAGAGGAACGGATTGAAGTTGAGAGGAAGACAGGGGTGAATGGAAGAGGTTCAAGGTCAAAGGAAGAGGATAGGAGGAGCGGATGAAGGTGGGTCAAGAAGGAAGTGAGTAGAAGTCATGGAGAAGTAGATGTTAGAGAATCAAATCACGGGATAGATGGTGAGATCCGGTGGTTCATGGGAGTAGCGTGTGACAGGTGGAGGACACTTAGATGACTGCCTTCGGATTGGAAATCAGGGGAGCGCGCGGCCTGAGAGTACATTATTTCAACAATTTCAACAGTTTTATTGTTGAAAAAATTTCCACTCCTCCATTTTCATCAGTTGCAGTTCACTTCCTGAATAATTTCTATAAAAGAACACATTAATGGTTTTTTTAAATGTGGAGATCATGGTTGAAGTGGTATTTTTGGTGGTGGTGATGTTGATGTGAATGTTGATGGTGATGCTTATATCAATTTTGATGGTGTTGGAGTAGGTTATCTTGATAATATTGGTGATGGTGATATTGATCATTGTTATGATGTTGATGTTGATTTTGGATTTGAATTTAAGGATGACAGAGATGATTATGATCATTATTTTGATTTATTACATAATGGTGGAGATTTTGTTAGTGGTGGTGATGTTGATAATGGTGTGAATTTTGATTATCTTGATGGGTATTGATGATTGTGATGGTATTTCTTGTATTTTGGCATTGGTGATGATGATTTTGGCAATGGTAGCACAAGGAAGGCAGATAAATCAAGTATTAATGAATTTCAGAATAGTCCCAGGTGAAGTATGGGAGTAGAGAAAGTTTGTTAACAAGTAAGGTAACCAAAATCAAATTTTAAAAAAAAATAGGTAGAAAAGAAATCAATTATATCAATTAAATTGGATCTAGTTGGGCTTGATGGTTTTTTATGATCATCAGAGGAAGTTTGGGAAATTCAAAGTTAAGAAATCAAATTTCAAACAATTTGAGATTAATTGATTATAAGAGTATTTGAACTGGAAAATGATCTCAGAAATGGTTGTATTAGAAAAATGGATGATGATGGATGATGATGGAGGTGAAGTTGAGATGGAGTGCATGAATCATTAAAAGGCAATTCAGGATTTAATTTAGAATTTTAAATAAATAAAGAGATCTTCATTATTCTTAACTTGATTTCAGGTTCATGAATTGAAGGATGGATTAGGTTTGAGAATGGAGGATGGATTTGAGATTGAATGAATGGTTGATGTCCTCATCTGATTGGTTGAGATGGAGATGAGGATAATAGAGGCTAGAGGAATGAGTATGGAGGAGGAAGATATTGATTTTAGATGAGCTGAGGATGAGAAAAAGGATACGAATGAGCAGGGATTGGCAAGAGTGATGAGGTTGAAGGTGAAAGGTGAGAGTAATGATTATTGTGGTTGAGGATTAAGTTTTTTAGTCTTCCTGGATTTTTTCCCAATTGGGACAAGTTGAGGGTGCTCTTGGGATTCAGGTTGAGTTGTGCAAGGGTGAGTTTTGAGGGAAAAATTCAAATGGTTTGAATTTGAATGAGGTTTGAGATTGAGGATGGATTAAATGATAGTGTGGATCAAATGATTTTCTTTGAAATTAGGATTGATGAGAATGATGTATTTAATAAATGAAAATGATGATGATTGAAGGTTATCTGAACTCGATGGAATGGCGGGTTGACAATGAATGAATAGAGAACTGATGAGATGGTGATTATTTAAAACAAATCTGATGACAAACTTGATTGAAGTGAGAGAGGAAGAATGAGTGAGAGGTACTAGGGGCCTTACCAGGTGGGACTAATATCAATGCATCATCCAATTGCCTGGTTCAGAGGAGTGATGATAATTAAAAATATTGGAGGCTGAGATGGGAGTGGTAGAGTGGATGGATGAAGAACATTTAGAGAAGATGATGATATAGTTCAAAGCAGCTCAAAATTAATCAGAGGCTGAGATAAAAGTCTTGGAATAGACTGGAACAGAGAGTGAAGAAGTTTCAAGGTGGTCAGGGTGGTGGGTAACTTGAAGAATTTGAGAATTTAATTGATGTTATCAGAGTATTGGCAGCCTAATACATGCCAGGAACCTTGAAATACTTTTTCTAATAGAGGTTATATATTAAGAAAGAATGAATCCTTGAAGGTAATGCAGAAACAATCTGTCAATATATGGATAATTAAAATGCAAGGAGTTGTTTTTGTGTGTTTGAATAGTATAATAATGAACAAATTGTTTACCAATAAAATAAACTGAGGGGCCAAAGTGAATACTTTGGATCTTTAACACCTCCCTTCAGGTTATCAAAATTTTAATCTGTGCACCTGGGACCTTGAGAGCTTGGAATAAGGTCAATATTACCCAGAAAATATGTGGTGTGGACCAGCTTGGGTAGGAAACCAGTGAGAGAGGAGTGGGATGAATGAATGGGTGAGTGCTTCATACAAAGTTACCTGTGATGAAAGGACTCTAAAGGGTGATTAGCAGGCCTATCATGATCTTTTGAGGGATTACCATGGTGAAAAGGTTGATTAATAAGGCTGAAAAGCTCAATAAAGTGGTCAGAATAAAGCAATCAATCACTTGCCTATCTTGATAAGTAATTGATTCCTGTATGAGACAGTGTCTGAATTTATAATAATGAGTAGATGGGGGATAGAAATCCTAGAGGAGGCCTGTGCTCATCCATTTTCAATTCATCAGGAGTCCCCATGAGCTTCATCAGGGTCAATGGAGGGGAAGAAACCATTGTGTCAAAGAATTTCAGACAAGACTAAATATCTTCAAAGATCCTGCTCTGGTCTGGGAATCACTCTTCTTCTGATTTTTGATTGATATACTTATCCAAACTCTAAATCTCTTTCTCCCAGATCACTAGAACTCCTCCTATATGGTCTCTGCAACTCTTGAGCAGAGTCTTTTCTGCTAGCCTTAAAACTACTAGACTTCTTCAGGCCCAAATATAAATGCTCTCTAAGTCTTGGTTTTCATGACTTAGAGTCTTTATATGTCTTTGGGTGCATGCTATACCCCCTACATGATGCTGTCACTATGCCCTTATACATACCAACCCTCAAAAAGAGGTTAACAAGAAACTCCCTCTGGAATAACCTACCACCTCATGCACATCTGAAATTGACTGATCCATGTCACAATCCACCAATCCCAAATCTATCTGCATGTATAATCACCCAATTGTTTTCAATCTCCAACAGTTTACTAGCTGATCCTCCCAGCCATTCCTATCTTAGAGGATCCCCTGAAATACTCCTAAACAGATCCCCTGCCATATTTGAATGTTGTGATAATAAGATTTCATAGATTTTATTTGAGAGCTAAGAAACAGCAGACTAGATCTTACGGTCAGAATCACAATAGAAAGGAAATCAAATAAGAGAGGAGAAAGACAACCAACAGGTAATCTGGAAATAGGAGATTGAGCAGTCAGGAAGAGACAGATTTTAGGCAGGATAGAGATACAGGCTGGTTCAAAAAAGACATAAGTTGATGGTTGATCATAGATTTGAGTTTCAAATCATCTTACCAGGCAAGGAATGACAACAATTACTGGTTTGGAATAAGTTGAGGTTTTGGATGGTTGAGTGGGCCAGATTGACGAGTAGATAGTTTGATAGACAAAAAGATATTTGGAAGACAAGGAAAAGAATAAGGAGATCAAGAGGAGAAGAAAGTCACAAAATAAAAGAAAAGGCCAAGAGATGAGAGAAGAAATCTAGAGTTTTCAAAGACCCCCGGGGGTGGTCTCCCGGGGATAGTTTCCAGGAGATAGTAGTCAAAGAGAGAGTAGTCGTCCTTCAGGTGCAAAGAAGAGTGGCATTCCTAACACTCCTTGTGTCTGGTAGGATGGAGCAGTTCTTGAGTCCATGACACAGTAGAGTTAAAGATGGATTTCTGGAGGAGAATTAGGGAGTTGATCAATGAGGCTTTAGTGAGGGATTCCGCCACCATGTTCTCTGTAGTGATTAACAATAGATCAAATTTTCAGCCTTGAAATTCCTCCCTTAAACCTTTTGTTTTAATATCAATGTGGCAAGACTTAGAGTGAGAGCCAAATTGCTTAATCTTGTCATTGAGTCCTTTATTGTCAATATGAAGAACAGGCTTGGGACTGGGGAGGAGATAGATTTCACTTATAACATTGACGACCCATTTTACTTCTAAGAAACAGTCAAGCAATAAGTTGAGCTTGGATTTGGTAGAAAAGTAGTTAATATTTCTTTGTCTTGAAAAGTTCCAAACAACGGGAATGCAATAATGGAAAATAATAAAACCGGTCTGAGACTTCCGAGAAGAGGGATCATCTCCCCATGTTGCATTGCTGTAACCAGCTATAACTTTCTCATTTGGGTCAAATCAAAGGACAAGTTTCTTGTCTCTTGTAGTTTTGAGATACTTCCACACTTTGCAAGCTTCCCTCCAATGAGACACACTGGGCTTAGAGTTGAATCTGGCTAGACTGGAAACCGCAAAGGCAATATTGGGTTGAGTATACTGGGAAAGATGGTTAAGAAGACCAGTGACCAATTGGAAGTTGATGTTCATTTGAGTGAATTCAGCATTATCTTCATTGGTAGCCGGCTCTAGATGTAAGTTTTGGGTTAGGTGAGAACGGGTGTCCTTGCATTCAGTAAGACCTAGCTCTTCTAATCCCCAATCTATGTGCTTTGGTTGACTCAAGAAGATCTCATCCTCTTTCACTTCCATCAGCATGCCCAGGATTGTGTTAGGTGGGTGATAAGAAGAGTTTTTGAATCTTGTTAAGAAGCTTGACTCAAAGATCTTTCTCTTTTGGACATGAATGAGGTTGTCCACATGGAAGTAGAGTACTTCCTTCAATTTAGGGTTGTAGTAAAGACAGGGATCACTACTTTATTTGAGATAGTCTTGAGACTTTATCCACTTGGTCAGCTTTTTGTACCAATTTTTAGGAGATTGTTCTAGTCCATACAGAGATTTTTTAAGTTTGAGATAGGGAGATTTCCTATGAGATCCTTTGGGGGTTTTGATGATAACCTCTTCCTCCAGGGGTGCATGTAGAAAGGCTCCTTTCATGTCAAATTGAGTGAAGTTCATTTTTTATTTTAGTCCGTACAAAAGAGCAACTTGTAATGAGCCAAGTTTTCTGGTGGGGGCCCACGTCTCATTGTAGTCAATGCCCAGGATTTGATCAAACCCCTGAACACACAATCTTGCTTTATATTTTACTGGTTCTCTGTGACAGTTTTCTTTTACTTTGAAGACCCAGGTGGTGTTAAGGATGTTATTAGGTTCCTTTTAATAGTCTTCCCATACCTCTTGATGCTCAATAGAGCTTAATTCTTCTTTGGTGGCTTTCTCCCATTTGGGCCATTTGGGACAGTTTTGGGCTGCTTTGTATGATGGTGGTTCATATTAGTGATGGAACCCATAGTGTTGTGGTTTATAAGTCTCACATTTTGGTTGTTGATATGATTCATTTTTAGGCGGTTTGGGAGCAGATATTTGTGTAGGTTCTGGTAAGGGGGAAATTTGTGGAGCAGATTTGAGTGAATCAGAATTGGAATCAGGAGCTTCAGGAATATTGGGATTGGAGTCTGAGTCCAAGTTGGTATTTCGATTGTTCCAAAATGTAAATTTTTTATTGATGGTGGAGAAGTCTGACTTGTTGAGATTCTGTGGTTCATGTGAGAAGAGATCCATTCCGTTTGATTCTAGGAGAGGGAAGTCGTGCAGATTTGTCTTGAGGAATTTAATGTGCTTTGTTTCAATAATAGACCCTAATGAGTTAAGAATGATATAAGAGTGAAAAGAGGGATTGAACCCAACTAGTAACCCTTTGTCCCCCTTTTCATCAAACTTTCTTCCTTTTTGAACACAATTCTTGAGATATATCAGAGGTGAGCTTAAAGGTTTAAGATAATTAGCTGGAAGTTTCTTATTGAACATGAGTTCCCAGGGGGAAAGGTGATTACCTTCCCAAGGGATTTGGTTGAGCATGAAGCAGCAACTCCTCGTGATTATGTGCCAGTAATTTTTTGGTAGGCAAGAGGACAAAAATGTTGCCTGAGCTGATTCAATTATAGTGCAATTGGCTCTTTCTGCCCAGCCATTATGTTGGGAGTGGTAAGGTTCAGATGTCATCAGCTTGATGTGCTTTGATTTGGCAAAGTCTTTGAGAGTTGAGTTAGTGACTTCCATGCCTTTGTTGGAGAAAATCTCAGAGGCATAGTAGTTGAGCCTTTTAGCTTACATCTTGAGCATATTGATTACCACTCTTGGAGTCTTGTCTTTAGAATTTAGAGGGAAGGCAGCTAAGTAGCCGGAGTAATTGTCTACTAGGGTCAGGAGGTAGAAGTGACGGTTCTTTGACTGTGGGGAGATTGGTCCAACAAGGTCAAGGTGAATTTGTTTGAGAGGTTTATTCGAGGGATTAGATACAGCTGAGAATGGAGATCTAACAATCTTGCTCTTTGCGCAACTGTTGCATTGAAAATGGTTTAATTTTTTGTTAGTAAAAAGGCCTTTGAGAATTGGCTTGAGAGTAGAAATTGCGGCATGACCGTACATCTTGTGGATGTCTTCCAGAGATAGACCTTGATTCAACGCCAAGTTTGGGGAGTGGTTGATATGATTGACTGAAATTCCTTTCCCTATTATCCTAGGCTTCTCTATGACAAACAGGTTGTCTCTGATAGAACCTCTGAGTATAGTCTGACCCATCCTTGTGACGCAGAATTGATCTCGGTTTTGAGTGAGATTGCATCCTTTTTTTTGCTAGTAATTCCGGGCTGATGAGATTCACAACTATGTCTGGGATATAGGTGCAATCTTCCAAATTAATTATTGAGTCCTTCCATTCTAGTTTCACTGTCCCTGTGCCGCTTATCTTTAGGTTGGCTTTGAGCTTGCCAGTTTTCACCTCTGCCAATTCATCTTGCATTTTTAGTGAGGAGAAGTATCTCTTGTCATTAAAGATATGGATATTGGCACCAGAATCCAGAAGTAAGTTTGGACTACTGTTGGTATTTATCCAGAGAGTCAGAAGGGTGTGATAATTGATGGTGGGTTGTTTTTTGATTTCACTCTTCCACTCATTTTGTTGTTTGACCCACCAACTAGGAGAAATCTGAGGATGTAAGGGGAAGCAAGATGATTCAGAGTGAGGTGCGTTTGGATCGTGGTATCCTTCTCTGCAGCGCATTTTGATTCTTTTTGTCTCTTTCTCAGATTTAGTTTTTGTTGTTACTAGGGTGAGATTGGAATTAGACTTGGTATTTTTTGACTGGTCCTTACGCTTTTTGTTGTATTGGATTAGATGGTTGAAGACCACATCCACAGTTAGATGTTTTTCCACGTGCATGATCTGCTGTTTTATATTTTTGAGAATCAGAGGCAATTTAAAGAGGACCAGGTAAGCAATGATATTGTTGGGCAATTCAATGCCAACATTGGTCATTTGGGTTAGGGAATTTTTTGTGTTGGTCACAAATCCTTCAATAGCGTTTTTGTTGAAGCTGAAGTGGAGAAAGGAGTTGAATACTTGTGCTCAATTGGTGGTCTCCAATGAAGCAAATTGTTGAGTGATTTCTGCCCATAGAAGTTTGGATGAATTTATGTTGGTGGAATTGACAACATTGGTGTGTGTTGTGTTATCCAATTTGGAAAGGATAACTGCCCTGATTTCCCTATCCTGTTTTATGGAGAGTTGTCCCAAATTTCTTGTGATAGTATCTTTTATATCCTTGAGATTGAACAGAATCAGCATTTTGTCACGCCAGATAAAGAAGTTTTCTTTGTTGAGAGGTGGAATTTCATCAACCGCAGCCTTCAATGCGACTTGATGGAAGTAGTCCGTAGCTCCTACTGGTTCATTCATCTTGATGGTGAGTTGGGATGTCCAGTTTTGGATTTTAACCGTAATAAGATTTCATAGATTTTATTTGAGAGCTAAGAACCAGCAGACTAAATCTTACGTTCAGAATCACAATAGAAAGGAAATCAAATAAGAGAGGATAAAGACAACCAACAGGTAATCTGGACATAGGAGATTGAGCAGTCAGGAAGAGATAGATTTTAGGCGGGAGAGAGATACGGGCTGGTTTGACAAAGACATAAGTTGATGGTTGATCACAGAGTTGAGTTGCTAATCATCTTACCAGGCAAGGGATGACAACAAGTACTGGTTTGGAATAAGTTGAGGTTTTGGATGGTTGAGTGGGCCAGATTGACAAGTAGACAGTTTGATAGACAAAAAGAGATTTGGAAGACAAGGAAAAGAATGAGGAGATCAAGAGGAGAAGAAAGTCACAAAAGAAAAGAAAAGGCCAAGAGAAAAGAGAAGAAATCTAGAGTCATCAAAGACCCCCAGGGGTGGTCTCCCAGGGATAGGTTCCAGGAGATAGTAGTCAAAGAGAGAGTAGTTGTCCTTCAGGTGCAAAGACAATTGGCATTCCTAACATGTGACTTCAACATTCACAAGCTATTGTCCCAATTATAACCTGTTCAATCTCTTAAAATACATAGGCACTTACCTGTGTACCACGTATAGGTGTAATCCAAATGGGATGCACATATGGGACTGTAAGGCCAATTGGAAAACCACACAGACCGCATGGGCCTGTGTGGATGTCACATATTTTGGGGAAACTGGCCTCAAAACTTTTGAAATAGGTCATTTGGTACACGGGCCATCACTGGCCCGTTGAGATGGATGGGCCAGCCCAGCCAAATGGGCGTGTATGGGTATCATTGGGCCCAAGGTTCATTTTGGACACGCTTGGCCAGCCGGGCTGGCCCACCAAAGTTGTCATTTCTTGATTTTGGGCTGGGAGGGCTCATTGGGGCCATTTGTCATGTTTGTGGCCTGCTTGGGGCCCCTTTTTATTGCATTCAGTCCGTTTACAGGCACAAAGTCCCACACAAGGCTGTTGTATGGGGTAGAGGGACTCCAATAGGAGTCCCCCCACCCGGGTTGAAACCCACAAGAGACTTGCAGCCGGCAGTTGGGGGTGATGGCCCCAGGCTCCCTCCCCTCCCCTTTCTTGCCATTGCAAAGGGGAGGGAAGGTGGAACCAGCCAGCCAGCAACCGGTCAGGGTGGGGGGGGGATCTCATCACCCCCCCCCCCCCCTTCACCCATGAAAAAAGGGAAGTGGGGCACTCTTCCCCCCCACCATTACCAAGGGGGAGGCGTCAAGGGCTGGGGGGACCTGATCCCACCCCATACCACTTGTTTTTTGGTTTTCCTGGGACAAACATTTTCCCAGGCAACCAGCAGGGGATTTGACAACCCCTGCTGGTCACCCAGGTAAGAAAGAGGAGGGGGTGGCATGTCTGCTGGTTACATCCCCCCCCCCCCTGATTGTGAGTTATGAGAGTGGACCCAGGTGTGTCCTGGGTTCCACCTGGCTCATATGAGGGGCCATGGGCTGGTTGCATGAGGCAACCAGCTGGTAAGTAAGGTCACATAGGTAACTGGGCTGGTTGGAAGGGACAACCAGCCCAGGGAATGAACATCCAAAGGGCTGGTTCAGCCCCATAAGTTCTGAAACACCAATTTTGACCAGAACAGGCTGGTTGCAAGGGTACAGGAACTAAGACCATATGGGCTGATGTAGCCCAAACCAAGTTACAGGGCCTTTATAGGCTCTAGAACTCCTTTGGGTTGGAAATTGTTCCCTTTTTCTCTTGTTGGATCATTGGCCCACAAGAGTCTAATCCTTCTGTACTTAAGGAGCTCTTCTCCCCGCTGTCTTTCAAAAAAAAAAAAAAAAAAAAAAAAAAAAACCCATTCAAATTCATCCAATCAACCATTTGATGTATTGCCCCATTTTGAGAGACCATAAGCCTTTATAGACACAAGTTTTCCAGCATTTTCTTTTGCTTTAATTACTGATCCTCCTGCCACTCATCTCAATTTCTGGTCATAATTTTCACAAAATCAACATCCCATTTCATAGCCCACAGTTGGTCTTTGGATTCATGATTGATAGTCTTCTAATTTTTTACTTTTATCACCAGAATCCACTTCTCATCCTCAATCCATAAATCTTCTCAGGGCCCAGGATCTGTACCAAAGAAGGTGAATCATTCTTGTTCCTGTTGATCAATTGCAGGTTCCTGTTTGCAGAACATTCAGGCTGAATTTTGGTTCCTTGGGCCTCAATGTTCTTCATCACCCACCCTTGGCATGTGGGAACCCCTTTTGGAAATTAGATGTTGCTGTGCATGAGCTAGGACAGGCAGAGCTTGGGCTCAGCACCTTCTGATGGTTTTTATGTGGAGCCTGCATCTTCCCACTGGTTAACTACTGGTCCTAGGCCTGTAAATAACCACCAGACCATGTGCTGGGGAAAGTAGGTGCATTAATGCTTGGACCCAAAAAGCTGATTTTGGTGGTGTATGATGGAGTTATGGGCCAATCATGATGTTTCTGGAATTTTTTGGGTGATGATTGCAGGGTAGATGAGCCTGAAATCTGTGTATAGGGTCTATCAAGTCCATCTAGGGGGCATGTACAGTTTATTCAAAAATTTTGTAAAGTGTGCACATGGTGCTTTTTGAATTTGACTGGGTGCCTGGCCAAGTCATTTGGGCAACTTTTCAAGCGCCAATTGGAACACTGCCAAAATATCTTGGCAATTTGTAAAGGTCCACTCGGTTCCAATCAAATCTGGTTGCAATGACCCAGTCATCCCTGATCTTTTGGGGCTTTGGTCTTCAAAATTATGATTTTCTATTTAATTATTTCTTACTTTGAATCCTAGGACTTGAAAGAACCCACCAACTGGACTCACCAGGACTAAAGGACCCCTGGTGAGTCCTCTCCCAATTATTTTCCACTCCACCCTTCCCCCCTGTTTTGGCTACCTTTCAACTTGCTTTGTGATTTGTTGATCCAGTTCCTCCTGTTGGCTGGAGAGATCTTGAGCTTGAGCCTTTCCCGCTTCAAGTTCAAGAACAATGGGATTGGTTTCATTGACCACCCCCCCCCCCCATCACAAAAAAAAAAAAAAAAAAAGGATTATAATCATATTCAAATTCATTGTAAATAGAGATTGAACTAAAACTTCAATCAAAAACAAAAAAAAAAAAACCTTAAATTGAGATCAAATCCTGGGGAGGAGTCAAGGAGAGGGAAGCTGGTTGGCAAAGTTCAATCAGCTTTCATTGGAAATCAAAACAAGCTCAAATGGGCACCAAGATTGCCCCCCCGTAAGCCCA
Organism: Puccinia polysora; assembly: GCA_025617555.3. Classification (NCBI taxonomy): domain Eukaryota; kingdom Fungi; phylum Basidiomycota; class Pucciniomycetes; order Pucciniales; family Pucciniaceae; genus Puccinia; species Puccinia polysora. Next base: position 25,302,538 of record CM062641.1, on the reverse strand, counting down.
AACCAATCAGGTGTTATGGGAATTCAATCAAGTGCTCTGGGTGCCTATCCAAGTCCCAATTCCTGCTTGTGGTTTACCAAGTGTACTTGGAATGGGGTCCAAAAATGATTGATACACCATCCATCCGGTTAGTCAATGTATCTTTAGTTTTTTAAGGTTTCCAACTGGTTTGAATTGATTGACTACATCCCTCTGGGAATTTTCACATTATTTAATCAGATCAGGTGTCACTTGTGCTTGATTGAGAATTCTGCAAGATTGGTTTTTTTTTTTTTTTTTTTTTTTTGGTCAATGTTGGGATGATCTAAGTGACAAGGTATCACCCAAAGTTTATGGTGAGAGTTTTTTGGGTGTTGTTCCAAACTTCTCTCAGGGGTCTGGTGTTGTAAACCAAACTGTTCCTATAGCCATCCAACTCATTTATTTTTTATCATTATTATTATTATTATTATTATTATTATTATTATTATTATTATTATTATTATTATTATTATTATTATTATTATTATTATTATTATTATTATTATTATTATTATTATTATTATTATTATTATTATTATTATTATTATTATTATTATTATTATTATTATTATTATTATTATTATTATTATTATTATTATTATTATTATTATTATTATTATTATTATTATTATTATTATTATTATTATTATTATTATTATTATTATTTTCAAATTGAACAACCTCAAAAATTAATTTCAAACCCATCCTAAACTAAACTCTGAACTCAAACTGAGCTCAAAGCCCAAATCCATCACCAGATAACCCCCATCAACCATACAAAAAAAAAACCTGTAAAAAACAACCCAATGCCTGGCACAGACTGAATTATTTCACAAAGGGGTAATATGTCAAAGCTTAATCAAATACCTAATGGGAAAATCTTATGCTTAAAATAACCACACAACAAAACAACATACCCATACCAGCAAGACTTAAATCATACCAGTACCAATGTTACTCTACAACCAGTACTATGAAACCAAGTTACAATACCTTCCTGGATCAATCAGTACAATTTTGGGAGACTCTAAACTTTCATCTGAAGAGATCTGATCCTCAGTCTTCCACCATTCCAACCGTACAACCACCATATATGCACCAAAAAAAAAAAAAAAAGAGTAGGGTCTCAAGCCATCAAACTACATCTCAATCCTCAACCACCAGAAAGAAAAATAAGGAGTCAGTAAAAAGAATGAAGTTTCTGAAACTTTGAACACCATTAAGATAAGGACTCTGAACCTTCCTCTGAAGCACTCTGATAATCAGTTTGCCACCATCTCAATCAAACCAGAACTGTAAGCCACACTCTCAAGTCAACCAAGGGATCAAGTGGTCACCCAGAATACCTCAGATCTCTATCACTCATTCCATCAAGACCACAACCAGGTAGATCCTCCAACATTTTAAACATCTGAAGTGGCTCAAAAGCTTCATTAGAAAAAATCAAACCCAACTCATTAGTCTTCCACCACTTTGAACTTACAACCTTATTCAATCTCAGTCAACAAGGTGGACTTGAAGCTGCCAAGGATGTTTCATGCTCTTCTCAACCAGAAAAATTCACTCAAGCTTCAGGGAACTTCTGGATTGATATTTACTTTTTTTTTTTTTTGTTTTTGTTTTAGACAGGATGAGAACTCCAAATCCTCTAAACCTCACCCATCTTTCTCCAATAACTCATCCCTTAGCCTGACTAAATCAAGAAGAAGAAGAAGAAAAAAAAAACAACAACAACAACAACAACAACAACAACAACAACAACCTATAATCAACAGTACAGCTATCTCACCGCTTGATTTAAAAGTTTCCTGACCAGAATCATTTTCCTTGTCTGACTGTACACTCCTGTGCTTGAACAGTGCAGAGGGAGGATCAGATCGGTCCTCAGTGTAGCCCTGATGATCTCCTGAGGAAGTGTTTGATCCTTCAAGGGTAGGATCTTTTGGACTATTCAAGTTGGTCTAACATGTCATCTTAACCTATCAGGTTTGGATCCCTAGATCATGGCAACTTCCTAACCATTAACCATGAGATCATTGAACCAGAATCAAGACTAACTGGAATCAGATGATCTTACACTCAATCCTCATCCATTGTTTCAAGGAGCCTCAGGTGTTCTTAAATAATCTGGTTCTTGAGAGAAGAGATGTTAGTCAGCACCTATGATGATCAGTAGGAAACCCTAACTTCTGATTTGGTAACCTCATAGAACCAAAGATCACAATCAAACCACCCACCAAGATTCTTTTTTTTTTTTTTTTTTTTTTCTTCCCCACCTGCCCTCCCAGATCCCTGGTGGGCAAATCCATCCTTGGGTCCTCCTACTGCTGGCTCAAGAGCTTTGAGTGAACACTTGAAATCCTTGAAGTGGGATTTGGGAAAGATGAGTGAGAAGAACTCAAAGGGATTTCTTGATGATGAGGATGGGTGAAGAAGTTCTTGAGAGATCCAAGTTTCAAGTTTTGATTAGTCATTTGAAGGATTCCCTGATTCAAGAGATCTCGATCGATGATTGATCTAGGCCCGATCAGAAGATTGATTGTTTCTCAAGTCTCAAAGAGTTCCAGCCTGGTTGATTATAAGAGATTGATGGTGCAGACTGACTGTAGTCCTCAAGTTCAGAGGATCAAAACCAATGTTAGTTTACCTCAACTTACTCAAGGGTAGTAGTCCTACCAAATTTCCCCCTTTGAGTGACCTCCAGAAATCTATCTGATAAATCAGATCCCATGATCCCTTTGGTGGGCAAATCCATCCTTGGGTCCTCCTACTGCTGGCTCAAGAGCTTTGAGTGAACACTTGAAATCCTTGAAGTGGGATTTGGGAAAGATGAGTCAGAAGAACTCAAAGGGATTTCTTGATGATGAGGATGGGTGAAGAAGTTCTTGAGAGATCCAAGTTTCAAGTTTTGATTAGTCCTTTGAAGGATTCCCCGATTCAAGAGATCTCGATCGATGATGATTGATCTAGGCCTGATCAGAAGATTGATTGTTTCTCAAGTCTCAAAGAGTTCCAGCCTGGTTGATTATAAGAGATTGATGGTGCAGACTGACTGTAGTCCTCAAGTTCAGAGGATCAAAACCAATGTTAGTTTACCTCAAATTACTCAAGGGTAGTAGTCCTACCAAATTTCCACCTTTGAGTGACCTCCAGAAATCTATCTGATAAATCAGATCCCATGATCCCTTGGAGTCTCTACACCAGCTTGCATGGATCGATGGCCTTCCCAGGTCTGGTGTTGCAAACGATCTGGTATGGCTTGTTGTGAACAGGCTGGAACTGGTAGTTTAGTACCAACACCACAGCTTTACAGCCAGTGTGTGGTTCAGTCATCCATGGATTCTCACCCCAAGTCCAGCAACTGGGTGCAGTGACTGAGTCTGAGGGCTGCTAGTGTTCCACATGACTGCTGGTGGGAATCTAACCATTAAGGCCTCAAAGGTTTCCATGACCCCTAGACATTACCCATCACTCCCTCTCTGCCTGAAAGTTTGTCAGGTAAAACATGTCCATGCCATTTTGCTTGAAATGATCACATGGCCAAATAGGTCCAGGTTGGTGTTTGTGGTGTGTGTTTTGGCTTGTGTCATCAATTTGGTACAGGCAGTTTGGATTTTCAGGCTGGGGGGCAGTGAGTGATCCTACCTAATTTCAGATGGGTGATCCATTCTTTTTTTTTCATCATAGTTATGATGGCTTCATACTTCATTCATTTTTTTTTTTTTTTTTTGGGGGGGGGGGGTGGGTGGGTGGGTGGGATAAGCTTACAAGGATGATCATCAAGAGCACCCACAGTTTCTTAGCTAGTGATTGATGAGATCTTGGGGGATTCAAGATTAGATAGTGATCATCATCATCATCATCATCATCAACTTTTTTTGGTTTTTTCAAGAACCATCGATGATCAGGTTTTTGGATGAGGTTTGGAAGAGTCCGGTTGATTTAAGAGTTCAACTCGATCTGACTTCAATCGAGTTGAATCTTTAGATCATCGATCGGATCGATGATTCCCCGGAGGATGTATGTATGTACACCCGTCATCGACCCGACGATCTTAGTGAGTGAGAGCTCGTGAAGATGTTGTGTGCGCTCCTCACGATCTGAGCGTGAGTGAGATTCAGGCTTGGTTGGGTGGAGTGGTGGATATACCAGTACGCCCCTGGTGAGCTTGACTAGACATCGCCCACCCAGTCACACCAGTATCCATGAGCCGGAGTGTAGGCTGACGTCTGGTCATCGGTCAAGGGCGCCTATGAGCTGCCTGTGACCCGGTACCCAGCGGATCGCCACCGTGAGTGAGTGAGTGGGTGGGTGGGTGTGTGTGTGTGTGTGTGTGTGTGAGTGTGTGTGTGTGTGTGTGTGAGTGTGTGTGTGTGAGTGTGTGTGTGTGTGTGTGTGTGTGTGTGGATGACTGACTGCTTCTGTTGGTTGGAGGGATACTACGTTCAATTCGCTCATCGGCTTGCAGCCTCACCCACCTCATCCCGAGTTTAACTCACTCGGATGGCGGATGGGGGTCTCGGCTGGGCAGTATTAATTATTATTATTTTGATCGATCGATCGATCGATGGATTGAGTGGGTTGGGATCCTGGTCAGGATGTATGCAGGTACGACATCAATCCTTATCGGTCTTTGTCGATCGAGATCGATTCCAATCGATCGTTTCTGATCCAAGTCACTATTAGTCGAATATCGTTTAGATATCTAGTAGGCTTCGATCACCCGTGGCGGGGCAACGAGTTTGATGTTGATGATTAGATTAGATTTATTATCGATTGGTTAGCTTGAGTAAATACCTCTAGATGGCTAGTTGATTGATTATGAGCACCACTCGAGATGAGATCGGAAGGTCTATGATCGTTTAAATCGTGAAAGAACTCGAGGGTATGAATCTCTGATGATTTATCTTGATCGTTTGTATTGGTCTGTCGATGAGCTTGATTAGTCGAGACAGTCGTCATCTCTCTCGTAGTCTTGTTCTTGATGATGAACTGGGGTGGTACCATTAAAGTCGAGAGATGGATGATAGTTTGTTGATAGAGATGATACTGATCAGGAGAGGCTCGGAATGTAATGTAGTAAGCGAGGCTTGAGACTGATGTGATGCCCAGCGCATTCTCGGTAAGGTTGTGAGGGTGATCTCTTCATGATTATAGCTCTGAGTTTTGATGAGCGGAGGTAGTCCTGACGAGGTGTGTATGGATCTCAAGTCACAGGTCATCCGGATGTCAGTGCACCCAAACCCCCGCGGTGGGTCGGGGGGTCCGAGGCATCAATACATAGATAAGATATGGATACCATATCATATTGGTTTAAGTTTAAATAGTTCGAGTTAACTCGTTCAGTCGATTTTATGAGTCTCTATTGAGATTCGATGGCGGGCGTTCAAAGTGCCAGATAGTGCCACTGAATGAGATCAAGTTTTGGAAATCGATCAAAATTCTCTTGGACATCCACATCCACATCCTCAGTCTCAGTCTCAGTCTCAGTCTTAGTCTTAGTCTTAGTCTCACTCTCGATCTCGATCTCGATCTCGAGTTAGTTGTCGTGACTAGTGATAGTATTATTGACTTATCAGCAGATCTAAGTCCATATTGAGATCACTCAGAGTTTTAAAGTATTTTTTATTGATTGATTTATTGAATACACAATTCATATCCAATCCATATCCATATCCAATCCAATCCATATCCATCAGCCTCCCTCAGTCTGATCCTTACATCCTCCTCATCTCTTGATTGTCAACCCAAGAATTACTGTGCTTCACACTCACACCACCCAAGCCATAGCCATAGGGCAATAGCCATAGGGTAATTAATAACCATAGGGTAATAACCATAGCCTCTCCTCCAACCATGGATCATCATCATCCTCAACCCAATCCAACAAACACCACCAGTACCAGTACCAGTACCAGTACCAGTACCAGCAGCACCACTCATCCATTAGCTCATCATCAACTCAAGAAACCCTTGATCATCTCATCTTCTTCACCTGCCATCAAGGCATTGAATCAGATTATGATCAACTCAACACACCACCAACTATCTTCTTCTTCTTCTTCTTCAACTTCTTCTTCTTCTTCTTCTTCAACCTCCTCTTCTTCCTCCTCTGCCTCATCCTCATCCTCATCCTCATCATTCTCAATCCAACCACCCCATCATCATCTACCATCACCATCACCATCCCGAGGATTACCATCACGAGGATTACCATCCCGAGGATTACCATCACCACTGCCCTTCAACCTCAACCAATCCCTCTCTAACATCCTCAACCAACTCCAGTCGACGACGATGACGACGATTCGATCGACTCCATCAGAACTTGAGTCCGACCCAACTCATCATCATCATCCGATCACCAAGAACGTCGGCCATCGAAAGGCTCGATACAGTCTATCGGTCCTATCAAACTTATCATCCCATCTATCCAACAACTATCCCTCTCATCCAGCCACCACTAGCACCACTACCACCACCCCTAACCCAGCCACCACCACCACCACCACCACCACCACCAACCCAGCAACTACGATCATCCCCACCCCTCCAAGACTTCTCATCGGTCCCTCTTCCCCATCGATCTCAAACAACAAGCCTCTCCCATCTCAGCAGCTATACTCCTCATCTTCATCTCGATCTAATCACTCACCCCTCCTCTCATCATCATCACCATCACCATCACCATCATCATCATCATCATCACCATCATCACCATCTTCTTCTTCTTCATCATCATCATCATCTTCTTCATCTTCATCATCTTCATCATCTCGCCCGACTCACCATCAATCCCTCATCCCTCATCCTCAGCATCTTCACCCCACTCCATCCGCACTCCTCTCGCGTGTTCTATCCCCAAGTTCACCCTCCTCAGCTACGAGCCCTAACAGTCCGATCACCAGTCACTTTGGTTCCTCAACCACCCATCATCATCCATCGACTACCATCATCACCTCATCCACCCTCGATCACAGTCCAACGACGAACTCCTACCCAATCCTTCCTCACCATCGTCACTCCGGCTTGGGTAGATCCTACACCATCCCAAACGACACCAATCTATCCCATCATCATCATCATCATCCCACCCATCTCTTCAGTCCTCCCTCCAATCATCACCCTCGATCGACTATTCCATCCCCCATCGCTCCTCGTCCCTCCTCCCTCGACCCTCGTCCCCCTACTGGTATTCTCACCACCGCCATCGGACTCATCTCGAATAACAATCACAACAACAGTAGTGGTAGTACCACCACCAGTCATCACAACTCCAACAACAACACTAGTCATCCCAACACTCATTCGAATCATAAGGATCGTAATCCGAACAACCATCCGAGCAACCCAAACACGGCGACTTCCAACCCTCCGATTGGTGTTCCTACCAGTCAACTCGAAGCTAAAGTCGTCATCCTCGGAATGCAAGGTCTATATCTTCTACCCCTCTCCTTCCGATCCAATCATCCAAAACTAAACCGGTGGGATCTGCTTGGTTTGTTCCCCTTGGCATCTCTTAGGTGTCGGAAAGACCTCCATAGTTCATAGGTACACCACTGGATCGTTCTCCTATTCTCTCAATTCGACCATCGGTGCCTCGTTTTGTACTAAGAAGTTATCGGTCGATGGCTGTAAGGTTAGACTACAAATCTGGGATACCGCCGGTCAAGAACGTCAGTTCCCCCTCGTTTTTCTTTCTTCGATCGTTTCGTCTCTCTTGAGAAATCGATGGATCCCTAGTGACCTCACGTGTCTGATTGGATGATCATTCTATCAGGTTTTAGATCGATGGCTCCCATGTACTATCGCGGCGCTAATGCTGCCATCTTGGTTTATGATATCACTAATCCCGAAAGTTTCTTGGACATTCAAAATTGGTTAAATGGTTCGCATCCCCTTCTCCATTGATATACTCTTTCTAATCAAGCCAGTCGATCTCCTAACCTGACCCCCCCCCCCCCCCCTCCCCCCTTTGATCTATCGTAGAGTTGAGACAAAACATGACCTCGGATCTCATCATTCAAATCGTCGGAAGTAAGGCAGATCTATCGGCTCAGAGGGCAGTCAATCTTGATGAGGCTTACCAGAAGATCATCGAATGGACTCGATTCACATCGATTACAAACACATCATCAGCCAATCGAACGAATTCCGATCAACAACAACAACAATCATCCAGCACGACCATCAGTGGTGGGGTTGGTCATAACAATCCAAACAACTCTGGATTCCAATTCAATCTGATTCATGATGAAGATGAAAGCTTTCTATCGGCACTCGGCAACCCTCCCAATCATCTACATCATCATCACCATCATCATCATCCCCCCTATCACGCCTATCATCACCATCATCACCATCATCATCATTCGAGCAATAACAATAGTAACAACCTGGACGACCTATCCAGTGCTGGTACCTCGAGTTCGAATACGACCAACAACATCAATAGTCCGGCTCCCGTGCCGACGAATTCGAACGGTCATAATTTTCTATTGGGCGTCGCGAACTCGAACCTTCATGGCTTCGACTCCAACCCGGTCGTCAATCATCAACTCGGTTCTTCCCAGACCTTCCTCTCGCCTCTCTCAACTCATTCCAATCATAGTCGACGCTGGAATAATGTCGGTGTGACGGAAGTCAGCGCTAAGGATGACTTTGGTTCGTCGTGTCTTCTCATCCTGTCTCGGTAGTATCGCTCCGTGCAAGCTTTTCTCCTCTCCCTCTTCACTCATCGATCCTTGGATGATCTTCTTTTTCTTAACCTATTGGGACAAAAAACCCCCCAACGTGTCGAAAAAAAAAAAAAAAAAAAAAAAACGAAAAACCTGACGAAATGGGGTCCTCTCTTACCGGTCCATCGATCGTGAAATCGACAGGGATCGAAGAGTTATTCTTAATCCTGACCAGGCGTTTGGTCCTTCGAAAGGTCGAGATCGATGAGATCCGAACCAAACGATCTCGGGATTCGATCTTGATCGACGGTGATCGGTTCGGCAAGTCACGTTCCTCCTCCGACGCTCATCATCGAGCCGGTGGCGATCCTTACTTCGGGCTCGGATCTGCCGGCGCCGTTGGATCGGGCCTCGGGCGTGGCTGGTGTTGTTGAGACTAGACTACCTCTCGGCACGCTCTCGAACCCCCTCCCCCCCCCCCTCCCTATCATGATCTAATCTTCCTTCCACCCGGGAGGTTTATTATTATTATTATTATTTTCTCTTTCTCTAAATGAAAACATCCTCCTCCCACTTCTCGCCGCTTACTCCACCTCACTCCTCATTCCTTACTCACTCACACGTCTCCTCAACCTCCATCGATCGATCCTTCATCCCATCCCCCCCTCCCCACTCGCTCGAACCTCTATTCTTATTTTCTCCACGAATCCTCAACCGAACGAGGCCCTCTTTTCTTCTTTGGATCCTCCCCCCTCAAGCCAAAGGAGGTCATGAGATTTATATATATATATATATTGAAAGAGAAAAACTTGTCCCCACTACTCCTACTCCTACGTTGGTGATGATGATGGTTCTTCTCTCTCTCTCTCTCTCTCTCTCTCTCTCTCTCTTTCTCTACCTATCCTCATGAGGGTTTTTTTTTGTAATTGAAGTGATGGATGATGATGATCAGTAGTCCTAATCCTAATCCTAATCCTAATCCTAGTCTTAGTCTTAGTCTTAGTCGTCATGATGATGATCGTGATGGTTGTTGTTGTTGTTGGTCCTAGTTTTCTTCTTCTTCTTACTTGTTCTTTTTTTTTTTTTTTTTTTTTTTTTTTTTTTTTTTTTTTTTTTTTTTAGAAAAAAGCAAAGAAAGAAAAGGCTGTGGTAGTTATTGAATCATCTTCTTTGAGTCATGGGTTGAAGTGTGTTCAGTGTGTGTGTTTTGGGTGGGTGCGTCGATTCGAGAGACCTGGGATCATCAGGGATGGGATGTGCCACGACGATGACGATCTAGCCTTGTACGATATCCTCCATCATCTTCACCACCATCATCATCATCGTTGTTGTTGTTGTTGTGTAGGAACTCATTCTGTGAGACGGATGCAATCGATCGATACGCTACAATCAAACCAAAGCCTCGTTACCTTCCTCATCCGTTTCTTTTTTTTTTTCTTTTTTCTTTTTTCTTTTTTTTTTTTTTTTGGCGGACGGTATGATGTTTGATCTCTTGAACTCCACTCCACCCGCCCTTCCTGCCCTTCTCGATCCGATCGGCGACTCGTAGGTGCCTCCAGGAACGCTAATCGAGCGATTGGAAGAAGAAGAAGAAGAAGAAGAAGAAGAAGAAAAACAAATCAAACCAAACCAAACCCATGGTTTGAGTCCCTGATGACCTGGCTGTCGTTCGTAGACTATACACATCATCGTGCACGATCTTGCGCTCATCCTCCTCCTCGTCCGTCGGCTTCCTTCCTCAAAGACCAAGAGAGAGAGAGAGAAAAAAAAAATATAGATATATAGATATCGATTTGAATTTGTTGGAGTGAGTGAGAGAGGAAGTTGGAGAAGGACGACTGGATCGTGCTTCTAATTCATCAGAATGGAAGGAAAGAGAGATGGGGGGGGGGGGGTAAAATCCTGCCGGAGAATTGGAGAATGGATGAAAGAAAACGGGATCAAAGGTTCTCATGGTGACGATGATGATGATGATGATGATGATGATGATGATTTTTATTTATTTATTTATTTCTTTGGAAGCAGTCCTCCTCATCGTCTGGGTGAGCTTGAGAGTAATTATTATTGATTTATTGATTTTTATTTATTTTTTATTTTTTATTTTTTTATTTTTTTTTTTTTTTGAAAAGTGGGGGGAAAGGGGGGGGGGGGGGGGGGAGGGAGGGGCTAGCTACCAGAAGAGGATCAAGCTCGTGGATGAGGAGCTTCTTGATAAGATCGTAAGGGTGACGAAAGAAAGAAGAAGAAAAAAAAAAAAAAAAAAAAAAAAAAAAAAAAAAAAAAAAAAAAACAAGGAGGCTTGAAAACGGTAGATGATCAAGAAGACAGGAGAGAGAGAGAGAGAGACGGGGGGTGGGGGTGGGGTGGGGCGGGGGGAAGGGGGACCGAGAGAATCCAGGATGGTGGGTGGGGGGTGGTCCTGCCGGGCCGGGCCGGGGATAGCGGCGGCCGACGGGCCCGAGCACGACCCATCGTCGGGCGGGCACTCGCACTCAAGCTCTTCCTGGGATGTCCACCAGGGCCCGAGGTGATTTGCAACCCACGACGGGCCCAGGTGGGCGTTGGTCGGGATCGATTCGAACTCGTCGATCCGATCGACAACCCACCACTCGATAGGCTGAACGACTAGGCTGAACTAGGATGGGATGGGATGAGATGAGATGAGATGAGATGGGATGAGATGAGATGAGGAGTAAGACTAGGAGTAGGACTTATCGGCTTTCATTCGGACCGGACCGGACCGGACCGGATCGGATCGGTCTCATGATCCTGCTTCGAGAGCCACTCCTTCCGCTTCAACTGTGTCTCTCCGTCTGGGCTGAGATCGGACCGATCCGACGGGTGGCCAAGCAAAGGCACCCCTAGAGATACCCCCCCCCCCCCCACCCCCACCCCGCATTTTAAAAAAAATAAATTAATAAATAAATGTATAAATTTTCTTTTGGAATTGAAATCGAGTGATTTGTGGTGAGTGTCTGATTGATTTTTTCTAAGGACCTGTGGGTGGTTATGAGAATAGAGAGAGAGAGAAAGAAAGAGGATCAGATCCAGTCTGATGGTTGACAGGATGATTGATGTATGGATCTAGGATAAAGGCTAAACTGAGTCTGGAAATTTCAGAAAAAAAAAAAAAAAAAAAAAAAAAAAAAAAAAAAAGACAAAGAAGAAGAAGAAGAAGTTTGTTTTGATCATAAGTTTTAAAAAATCATAGGTACCACCCACTCATCCATTCTAACTGAACTCAAGTCTTGAAAACCTATGAGCAAGAACCACCAGACCTGAGAATCATCAAATCAATCAAAAAAAAATTTAAATAAAGATAATAATAATAATAAAAAAAAACTCACAAGGTTGGTGGTTGCCATAAGTTTGGATTCATATATTTTTTTTTTTCTCTTTTTTTTTTTTTTTTTTTTATGTATGTGTGTGTGTATTATCTTGATGTGTTCATGTAGTAGGAATCCTAAGGTGGGGTTATCAAGTCAACCTACCTAAATTTGGGTGGGGAGTCCAAATTTATAATGATTTTTTTTTTTTTTTTTTTTTTTTACTCTTATATTTTCTTATTTTTGTTTTCTTATTTTCTCATTTTCTCATTTTTGATTTCTTATTTTATAATCTGTGTTACTTTGATAGGTTTTACTATAAATAGTAGAAAGCTAAAAGATTTGGGTTGTTTATTTTCTATGAATTTCAAAAGGCACATCAAAGTGTGAAAGTGCCTCTGGTCCATGTTTGAGGTTCACTTTAGGTTCCTACTGTTGAGATAGGCTGGACTCTTCATAGATGTTATTGATATCCACAGAAGTAACTACTTCTCATTCTATGAAATCAATAGGTTTGTTTAAAATCAGTTAACGTTCTGATTGTGATCCTTTGGTATCAGGATCAAATTTGATTTCACCTTTTACTGAAGCAATCCTCCTACTTGGGAGGGTACAGCCCAGTTTCACATTACCAGTTTCAGTTCAGTTCCAGAACGCACCAGGTAGTCCTTTTCTTTCATTGGCTTCCAAATATTCCATATTTTCTGGTTAAACTGTGTGATGAAGACTATCTTTAGAATTTCTTTGACTAGTATACTCTAGGGATTTGCAAGAATTCCTACTGTCTAGATCATTCATGTCTATAAATTCTTCTAGTGCACTGATAAGGGCTGGTAAGTCAGAATCAATATGGATCCTACATCTTACACTGTGGTTGATATTTCCAGAGAATAAGTTAAGGAACCTTTCATTGAATTCCTCTGTTTCATATTCAGGGTAGAAGCAATCTAAGCTTTTCCTTTTTTTTTCAGACACCATTTATGGGGTATGTCTCTAGAGGGGTCAAATTGAGTTGTTCCAAATGTTCTCACCATCTTCCTTTTCAAAACTCTGGACTCAAACTGTTCTTTGATCAGATCTTTCCCAGAGTTCCAGTATAAGGAACCAAATTCTTCTATCTTACATGATGAACCTTTCAAGAGCTAGTCCTTCAAAGAATTAGGGTAGTCTGAATACAGAAATGGCTTCAGGAACCTTGTAAGAAGCTAGAGTATAGTCAATGAATTTGATGAAGCTGAGAGGTTTATATTCTCCTTCTCCAGAGAACTTTGGCCATTCAGCTCTTGGTGGGAGAAATTTTAATGCTTTTACCCCTGCTGGTGTAGGTCTAGGCCTATAGGTGTCACTTCTAGGCATTCCAATTTTGGGTAGTGCACTAGAGTTAGTAGTGTGTCTGAGAGATTTTGGTCCTTCTGTGGTAATTCCCAAGAGGTTGGTCAGAATTATTTTCAGATATCTAGGATGATTATTAATCATAACAAGTTCCAAATCCAATTTATGTCTAAGTAGATCCATTTTAATTATTTATTTAGATGAGAAACAGAAGTGTTAGTTGAATTCTTAAATTCCTCTTCAATGGGCTGGAAGGAGAGGAGGAGCTCTTCTTGAATGGTTGGAAAGGTGGCATCCATACTTTTAATTTCAGGAGTTCTACCTTTGTTTATTGTTTCTTTTATCTGACTGTTAAGGTTCTCAATATCAAGGTTTTCCAATTTTCCAGGCTGGAAGTGATATGTTTTTGAGACAATCAAATTTGATTTTTTTTTTTTTTTTCAATTTATCATAGATACCATCTAGGTTAATACTGACAACTTTGAATTTATGCTTAAAATGATTTGAAAAGGAAACCAAGTTAGGTACAACTAATGATCCTAAACCTTCTTGTGAGTTATTATCTTGTCCCCATGTTTGGTGTCCTTCCCCTTCACTTCTTATAAGGAGATACCCTCTTCTTCCTGGTGTCTTTACCTTTTATTTGGGAAACTCAATCCCAGAAATTCAATTTTTGGATGTAATGTTCTACCTCTGTCTTGGTCATTATCTTTTGAAAGGCTATATGGTAAACTTTTCCTGGGAGATGGCCTTCTTCATGGCTGGAATGTCTCCTTGGTATTGAGCTTCCTTGAACTTTTCTCACAGGCTGACATGTTTTTAAACAGTTGCTTGATTGTCTCCCCTTTGAATGGGTCCACTGGGGTAGGAGGAAGTGAATCTGCAAACTCAAGGGATGAGTTTAGCAGAAATTGAAACCTCTTCAACATTAATTTGGTTGAGTTTGGAGTCACAGGTGTTGTCTCTGGTGAGTGGATTGACTCCAGGGCGTGAAGCAATAGAGTTGCATGTTTGAGGCCCCTCATTGCAGCCACTATTGACATTCTTGCGGGTGTGGGTTCCTCTTTCCAGAGATCCATAGGATGGGGATCTTCCAGTTTCTTGTGTTTTCTGTCTGATTTGGAACATTGTAGAGAAATAATAAAAGATATAAGTCTCTTTTAAAAACTCAAGAAAAAAAAAATCAAAAAAACAATTTGGTAGTTTTTTTTCTATTATTAAATTTTGTAGCTCACTTAAGTCCAGATTTTTAGTGTTGAACTTGTCCTTATTGGGTAATCTAGGGGATTCCTGATGAGTTTCAGTAAAATTCAGAAATTTCAAAAGAATAAGGGTTCTGAGTTTATCCTGGGATTTCAAAGTCAATTCAATTGGGGGTTGAGGAAGTGAATTTTGGGTTATTCACTGAAAAAGAAAAATAAAAGAAGGTAATTATACTAAAGCTTTATTTTGTTTATTTTCTTTTATATATGTTTTATATTTTGAAAGAATTTCTTGGATTACTCATAGGCTCTTTATATTTATAGAAAAGGATTCTTCTGTATATTTTCCATGCTATATCACCATGAACAAAAAGAATGATCACCTGAGTACAAGTGACATACCAGGGCACAAAGGGCCCCTTTTTCCTCAGGTATGTCACTTTTAATCAAGTTATCACTGTTTTTTCATGGTGTATGTTGCCTGAGTAAAGAATTAAAGTTGATAAGTGCTTCAAAGAAAAATTAATTGGATTTCTCAATCTTCCAAACAATGCAAAACAAATTGATTGATTGACTTTTAAAAACAGTTAGAAATCTTGTTGAAAGCAAGAAAATTGATTTTGAGAGGGAGAAGTGGGAGTGTAATATGGAAATTGAAGAGAAAAAACACAGATCAGAGCTTATATCTCATCAGAAACAAACAGAGGCAGAGGTCACAGCCCAACAGAAAAAGATTGATTCTGAAAGGAATATGAAAAAAGATGAGTTGGATTTTTAGAAACAGGAAAAGGACAAGGATTGTGATCAATCAGAGACAAAGGACAGGTTTTCATTGGCAATTTCCTGTGTAAGTAGTGGTCAACTAATGACAGAAAGTGAAAAGATTGCTCAGCTGTTTGGCTTGTAAATATGTTGAATATATTGCTATGCATTCACAAGAAAATCCAAATTAAATTATTTACAAGAATTTTTTATCTGTTCTTCATATCCACCAATCTTTGAGAATTTTGAAGCTCTATCAAGATATTTCTGGACTGCAAGTGAATTTTTTTTGGATATTTGACAAGAGAGGCATATTTGTGTATACTCTGTGGATGGTGATAATCCTCCACAAGTTTGATGGGTCAAATCCTTGGATTTGAAAACAGCTAATTTAACCCCTGAAAATTTAGCAAAATCAAGATATACCTGATAATAACTAAATTCAAAATGCCCTCCAATCCTATCAAGATTATCATCAGCCAAAATATCAGTGTAAATTTTATCTAATATACTCTTTGGATTGAAGATGGGAATCCATCCCCCAAAGTCCAGGCATTAGCATCAGAATATTGATGAGGAGGTTTTGAAAATCATATAGGGTAAAAAATAAGAAGGAAGAAAGCTCTGAAATCCTTTATTATTTATCATAATCCATATAGTTCATGCAAGGAATTTTTATTCATCATGAGTTCCATCTGAAACTCCTCAAAAATTGCTGGAGAAAATTCTCTGAGTTTTTTCAAAAGCCACTCTGCAGCCAAAATTATTTCTTCTTTTTCTGCCTGAGGCTGGAATTCAATTCTTCTAATAGCCTTACAGATTATTGTTGCCAAAACATATTGTCCAAAAGCTTCTTGGTTAATTGATTTTCTCCATCCATCAGCCAAAATCACTCCAGAAACTAGGGCCTTGTTTGTTTTCACAGGTTGAAGGTGTGTTCTGCAGTGAAGTAGATGGCAAGAAAACCTTTCCCATCCAAGTTTATCCTCAGAAGAAATTTAAGAGAAAGGGAACCACTCAGAAAGACAGAAAGAAGTTTTTTTGATTTGGTGAACAATGGCATGTCCCATTTTGACCTTGGTGTACAACTTCAGGGTGGATTCAGTGATGTGGATTTCAGTTGGTTTTGAATCAAATTGCATACTTGCTGTGATGCCGACAAAATTAATGGATTGGTGAATGCTTTTCCACAGAAAATTTAAATGCCTCATCTTCTTCATTTGCCTCTTCAAGCTCTTTTTCTTCTGCTTACACCAATAGTAACTGATTACCAATGAGTCCTCAAAAAAATAGAAGGCATAAATAATGCAGGGTGAAAATTCCAAGAATTGGAATGAATCACTCCCCCAATGGCCATGATCCTGATTGTATAATGAAGTCAACAGACACCATAGGGAAGATGAAGCAGGGGTAAAATCCAAGGATTGGACTGAATCAATCCCCAAATTTCCAAGATCATGATTATATAATCAAGTTGACAGAAACCATAGGGAAGATGAATCAGTGGGGACATCCAAGGAAGAAATGGGGGTAATTTAACTGACCATTTTTGGGTTCCAAGCTTCACTAAATTGCTAATAGGCGGGGATGAGAGTGCCAAGGATGGAGGTGGTGGGAGTGGGGAGGATGGTGGTTCCATTTCTTTGGACAAGGAAGAAGGGGGGGGGGGTAGGGGGTGGTTGGGTTAGGTTGGGGAAGGAAGAACAAGGGGGACAGTTTGCTTGGTTGGGCATGCTTGGCCAAGGAAGGGGGGGCAGTTTGCTTGACTGGTGTTTTTTGGGCCTGGGGGTTTGCTTGGTTGGCATTGGTTGGGTGTGCTTGGCCAAGGATGAAGTGGGGGCTGTGGGGGGGGGGTGCAGTGGGCCAAGGAGGGAGGTGCCAATGGGGGTGGTCCAGTTGGTCAAGGAGGGAGGACCTTGGTCAGGCCTTTGGGTTTGCTTGGTTTTGCTTGGCCAAGGATGGGGGGAGGCATGTTTTCTTGGTCCTGGATGGAGGGGGGTCTGGTTGGCCAAGGAGGAGGACATTGGCCAGCATTGTTTGGGCCTGGGGTTTTGCTTGGTTGGTGTCTGTTGGGAATGCTTGGAAAAGGATGGGGGGGCTGGTTCACTTGGATGTGGATGGAGGGAGGTCTGGTGGGCCAAGGAGGGAGAAGCCAAAGGGGGTGGTCCATTTGGCCAAGGGGGGAGGAGGAAAGGGGGTTGGTTGGGAGGCAAGCAAGGAGGGGCCTGGGTAACAAGGCAAGTTGGGGGGAAAGTGAGGAGTCAAGGGGGGGGGGGGGACCAGCAGTGAGCACAAGCAGCAAAAGGGGGGGGGGTGGATTGAGAGGAAGGGGGAGGGGTTAGGGCATACCTGGGTGGGCTGCATACATAGATGGGAGATGAAAGGGGGAGTGTTAGCTAGGAAATAAATAAGGGAGTTGAGATAAGGAGACTGAACTTGAGATGGAGAAGGAGATGGTTGGTGGGTGGGTGTGGTGAGTTGGTTGGTGGTTGTTGGAGGGAGGAGGAGGACAAGGGTGAGTGGATGAGTCATATGAGTGGGAGAGGAGGAAAAGGGTGAGTGGTTGAGCCTGATGAGTGGGACAGGAGGAGGAGGAGCACAGTGGTGGGGGTGAATGTGGTACACTTGTGGGTGACTGCAAACATGAACTCAGTAAGCGTGGGATGCAAAAAGAAAAAAAAAATAAATACTTGTGTTTTTTTCTCTTCACCAAGTCTGAAATCAGACCATCATGATTCAAACTGAGAAAGGATGAGAGGTAGAATTATCTCTTCATGGAAAAGGTGGCTTGATGAGATAAGAATGGAGTGATTTGAGGAGGATCAGGAATATCATCTTCAAAGATTTCATCCCATTCATCTTTGATGTTGGTCAATAATTTATAGAGAATAAGGTAGCAGAAAATTGGGTTGATGAGATGAGTATCTTCATGTATTTGGCATTTTTGAGCTGGCTTTGCATTTCTCTTAAGATTTTCCATATTCCTTTCAGGACTCCTATGGAATGCTAAATACAAACTTGTGATTGGACAAGATGATAGTTGAAATTAGTTTTGGATTTATCATTGGATGAAGCATTGCAGTATGCTGGAACCAGATATTTACCACTGGTATAAGCAGAGTCAGCCAGAAGGTATTGGTCTTCATCAAAGTAGCTCTGAGGTTGCTGAGAAATCTGCATTTTGCTGAAGACATAAGAATCATGACAGGAACTTGGAAGGCCAGCATTGAGGGCAATGAAATTTGTGTTGTTGTTGCAAACAATTTGAAAAGCAATGAAGTATCTATATCAAAAAAGGAAGCATGGTTGGCTATTTTTGTGTAAAAACAATTTTCTATTAAGAGATTGGATTGCCTTTTCCTCCAATCAAAGTAGGGTTTCCATCAAGCTTGGGTTTTTGAATCAAAGGAATGGTGGTTCCATCAATAAATAAAATAAAACCTTGAAAAAATTCAGTCCCCATGACCTGTGGGATCTCAATGTGCTCCTCCTTTTTTGGCAAGCATAGAGGTAAGCAACAAAATCCAAGGAAAGAATGGAAAACACATTGGGTGTACATGTTGACTCTTCCATATCCAATAGAGAAGAAATTTTAAAGTTGATGAACAGCAGCACAATTACCATTGCATAAAAACCAAAAAACAGCAACAGAAAGTTGGATAGCAGGATTATGTTGAGGATTCCAAGATTAATTCTGGAAGACAGGATGGTTCTCAATCATCTCCAAATTTTTCATTAATGATTCTAAAGAATTTTGAAAGAGTTGATGGAAGCTTAAGTCAGAGAGGAGATAGAGCTTCTGCTGTTTTTAAATAGGATGGCGATATTGATGTTTTTGGGGGATTAAGTAGAGCTGTTCCAATAGAGAATTCCAGGATAACCAGTTTAATTCAAAATCAGAGTCTGAATTGGAGTCAAATAGTAATAAAAGTTAAGTAATCTTTATTCAATTTTCCACTAGCTTCCTGGAAGGTCAGGTTTGACATGCTGAGAAGTGAAGAGTTTGGGGAGGGGTGGCGTTTTTGATTTGAAGTGATGAGGAGGTGTATGGTGTGCTGTTATAAGGTTTTGATTTTGATATGGATGATGTGGAGGTGTGGATGGGTGTTTTGCATATTGATGGATGGTGGATAGATGATGATGCATATATGGAGGATTAGATGTTTGAAATATGCCATTTTAATGGAATTTGCCATTTTGAATTACACTAATTAAGGGGTAAGTGTCTTTTAGAAACCCACAATTAAAAATGGTGGATTTTTTCAAAGAAAATGGCAGTTTTCTAATGGTGGGTTTTCTAAATTTTATACACCCTAATCATTAAATTTGATTAGCTTGGATATATCCTTGAAAGACCCCAAGTTTTAATCTTTCAGATTCCAGGATCCTTGCAATCCTTAAGCTAATATTAGTGATGAAGTAAAAAGGAAACACATATTCATTTTGAAGATAAATAATATTCCAATGAGTATATTGATTATTGGTAATGGTGCAAGTTAAAGTGGTTTGGTTTAAGGGTTTTTTTTAAATATAACAAAACAGCTAAGAGCGGCTGCATTTTATACAGAATGGGGGTACTGAACACCTCTAATTCAGGGGATTAAATTTTTACTCTGACTCCCCGGGATGTTTAAGGTTTATGGCTCAACAATGAAGAATTATTATCAAGAATAAAGTGGTATGGCTGTGTCAGCTTGCTATTTAGCACAGAGAAATCTGTCAAAGTAGACAAAAAATAAAATAAACAAACAACATAAATTAATAATCCAAAAGGGGAGTAGGAAATCCATGAATATTACTTCAGAAATGAATTTAACACCCAAAATTAGGTAGGGTCACTTACTGACCCAACCCTTGAAATATTACTCCTTCATATTTCAAACAATTCAACAAATAGTAACCAAAAAGCCATGGCACCACTATGGAACTTTTTGGCCAATTGAATTTTTTCACACACATTGTCACATATAGGTTTAACACCTAAAATCCAGTCAGAATTTTGGTTTTGTGTATATTTTAAGAGTTACATGTGGAAATGTGTTTTGTCACAATTCCCCAGCACAGCCCCACATCCCTACACGCACTGAGTGCCCATCTGCTTTGCCCTGTAAGCATCAAATGAGTGATTTGTGCGTGAAGAATTATGGCACGCAGATGGTGCTGCCATGAATGCAGCAGATCCTTTCCCGGGCGCAGATGTAGTGAATGATCCATGCATCAAGATCTGTCAACACCAAAATGACCTTTGGTACCACCACTAACAACTAAAAAATAGACAGGTCCATTATGCATATGTGATAACATGAAACATGCATAGTGGATATTCTAAAAACTCAACATATCTAATAAAATCATTTTATAAGAAATTTTAAATTAATTTTAAGTAAGAAACCAATATTGAGAATCATCACAACAAGGACTGATCCAGATCTTTATGAATAAAGAACATATCAAGCTCATAATGACAAGGACTGATCCAGATATTTAAAGATCACAAAAAATATCAACAATTGGTTATAAAAATGATTCAAAATCACCAACATGATCAGAAGATCATGTAAAATCAATAAAAATTTACTTCTGATCACTTTGGTGCAATATTAATAGTAAAAATTAAGGATAATTACAGAATGATCAAAATGAAAAATTAACACATTAACAGATCCTGAAGCTAAAAAAATGCAGAAAACAAGCAGATCTGAGGTCAGCTGGTTGACAGAACCTTGAGGACGCTAAAATATTTCCCTGAATGGCTTACTAGCCTTAGACCTTGAGCCTTAACCTCTTTGCCCTGAGGAGGCTCTTTATCACACCAAAAAGTTATTTATACAGACCTTCCTTGGCCTATTGTTCCCCAGTTATCTAGAAATTTAAGAATCATTGTCCAGACATCTTTCCATCCCTGATCAGGTGCTTATATGAAATAAGCAAGTGATTTATGGCCCAGTCTGATATATATTAAAACTATTTCTAACACCATTATTGATCCAGTGAGGTTTGGTCAACTAATCAACCCCACCTCTTCTCTGAAACCCTTTATCTTAATCTTTGCAGGCTTTCTGTGAATTATTGCTCAAAAGGTGAGTTAATTACTTCCTTCCTTGACTTGAGTGGTGTTTTCCCAACCATACTAGCTGGATAAGTCCTCAAAAGGCTCCCACCATTATTCCAAGGTTTTATAATGCCCAAGGTGGGTTCCCAAGGTGGCCCCTCAAAAAGAGGTTAATTTTCTGTAAAGATCCACAGTAGTAAAACACTGTGGCCCCTCTTTTATAGCATATTGAAAAACCTTTAATCAAGCCATTCAAAACTTACACTAGCTCTTAAAATATTTATTATTGGAGCTGTTTACATGTTTATTTTTAAGAATATTATTATTCCATTACTTTATCAATCTCTGTAGATAAAGGACTGAAAGGTCCCTGGTATCAGAGAGCTGAAAGGCTAGGCTATGGTAGCACACTAGCTAAAGAAGAGAGGAAATAGATTACTATCTAAGCAGTTAATATCTGGGTACCTGCAATGTTTCAAACTTGAAAGTGTTTCAATCTGAGAGGGGTGCTTAATGATTTATATTTAGTTCAAATGGAAATAGAAATGTAATTTTTCAATTTGAAAATAAAAAGAAGGTTAATTTCAGAAATAAAAATAAATAAGAGGATATGAAAAAAGTAGTGAGAAATCAAATTCAAAAGAAGAATTAGCAAAACAACAGGAGATGGTGAGCACAGGAGACAGATGTCTAGTTGAGTGAGACTGGAGGGGAAGATGATGAGTAGAGCTGAAGAGTGAAGAGTGAAGAGGATTGAATATAAATAATAGAAGCGTGAGAATGAGAATTGTTCAGGAAATGGTAGGAGAAACAAGTTGGAGAAATAGTACTTACCAGGCTCAGATTTGCAGGATTCTAGTGGTACAAGGTGGAAGTTTTAAAATGAGAAGAATCCTGTTTTCTGAGCCAGTGCTGCTAGTTAAGTGTGATTGAGATGGAGTTTAAGTATCTGCACTGGCTGATGACCAGGAATCTGCACCTTGCTCTTGAGAGTGTGTACAAACTACCTGTGGGTTTTGCCAGAGATGATGAAGGCACAAAAGTAAAGAAGAAAAAAGGAAGGAAAAAATCAGAGGGAAGGTGGAATCCAATAATGTCAACACCCACCCTGGCTTTGGACTTGCTGTCCCCAAGGCCCAATATTAAGGCTCTTCAGCTGGCCTATAAGCAAGAGTATGGAGACAGGTTTGTTTAGAAAATATACGGGATTACCTTTGAAGTCAACTATCCTGATGGAGATGATGCCCCTCTCCACTTCTTCCAGTAGAAAGTGATATAAAAGCTGCATGTGTTTTTTCTTGAAGGTGGAATGGTTGGCCACATCTGTTGCTGTTTTCATGGATTAGAATAATTCCATTGATTGCTTTTGGAAGATTTCCTCCACAAGCAACTTTGACCACAGAACCTCCTTCACAGCTTCTCCCAAAGATTTTATTCCACTTCAGTGGTGGAGAGCATGACAGGGGGATTTTTGAGAGACTTCCAGCTGATGATGTTTCCTTTCCACAGAACCATAAAGCTGCTGATAGAATGCCTGGTAGATGGAAAAGTGACCCATTCTGCATCAAAATAGGCTCTGAGGTAGGTCTCTGTCAACTTCCAGGTGAAATTATGAACCAAGGCCCTTGTTTGCAGGAGATATATTAGGACCATAGTGCTTGCGTCATGGTGGTGCTTTCCTGAGGCATTCAGAAATTGCAATAGGTAGTTGACCATAAAGGTGATGTCAGGGCAGGTTTTGCAGCTGATGTAGTTGAGCTCACTAAATAGATTTGTCAGCTTGCTACTATGTACAGAGAAACCTGTCAAAGTAACAAAAATAGAAAATAAAAAAAGGCCCTTGTTTTCAGGAGATAGATTAGGACCATAGTGCTGGCGTCATTGTGGTGTCTGCCCAAGGAATTCAGAAATTGCAATAGGTAGTTGACCATAAAGGTGATGTCAGGTTCAGTGTTGCAGCTGATGTAGTTGAGCTCACTAACTAGCTTTGTCAGCTTGCTACTATTTACAGAGCAACCTGTCAAAGTAACAAAAATAGAAAATAAAAAAAGGCCTTTGTTTTCAGGAGATAGATTAGGACCATAGTGCTGGCGTCATAGTGGTGCTTGCCTGAGACATTCAGAAATTGCAATAGGTAGTTGACTATAAAGGTGATTTCAGGGTGGGTTCTGCAGCTGATGTAATTGAGCTCCCTAACTAGCTTTTTCAGCTTGCTACTATTTACAGAGCAACCTGTCAAAGTAACAAAAATAGAAAATAAAAATAAAAAGGAGAATAAAATAAATAAAATATTAAGGAGTGGGAAATCCATAAATATTTTTACAGAAGTGGATTCTCCACCCAAAATATGGTAGGGTCACTCACTGACCCCACCCTTGAAATATGACTCCTTCATATTTTAAATGATTAAATAAAAGTTGACCAAAAATTCACAACATCAATATGGCACCTTTTTGCCAATTTAATATATCACATGTATTGTCATGTATAGGTTTCAAAACTAAATTTCAGTCAAAATTGAGGTGTTGTGTATATTCTAGGAGTTACACACAGAAATGTGTTATGTCACAATTCCAGCGTGCAGCCCTGCATCCCTATACAACCCCTACAAATCACTCTCCTTCCTACAGAAGTCCTGTGCGTAGCCAAGTTTGCCACGCAGGCAGAAGATCCTACCCTGCACGCATGTGAATGGACTGATCCCTGCGCAAGGATCAGTTGTGAAAAATCTGACAAGCAGGTACCTCTCACAGTAGCTAAAACCTATTAAGGTTTACCTCAAATATGTAATAAGGTGAAATATGCATTGCAAATGGTCCAAAAACCTTAAAAACTTGATAAAAATATTATAAGATTAATTTAAAAATATTTTAAATGATAAATCAGATATTGAAGGTTACCACAAAACAGACAGATCCTGACCTTTGATAACCACAAAATACCACAAGGAGTGGCTTTGAAAATTATCAAAGAATTAGCAACATGGTCATCAGATGATGGAAAATCAATGAATATCCACATCTGTCTACTTTAAACCAATATAAATAGCACAAATGAAGGATAAGTGCAGAATGATCAGAATCACACCATCAACAGATTAACAGATCCTGTGGCTAAAATAGTACAGAAATGCAGAAGTCCTGAGGACAGCTGATTGACAGCACCAAGTGGACGTGCTAAAATTGCACTGACTGGCCTATCAGTGTCAGCTTGCTACTATGTACAGAGCAAAACTGTCAAATAGTAACACAAACTATGAAAAATAAGAATATCTCAATTAAAAAAATAAGGAGTGAGAAATCCATAAATATTATTACAGGAATGAATTCCTCACCCAAAATTAGGTAGGGTCACTCACTGACCCCACCCTTGAATTCCAAGACCTTATATTTTTAAAATAATTAAGAAGAAAAGTACTAAAAATTACGACACCAGTATGGCACTTTTTGGCCATTCTAATATTTCACACGTATTGTCATGTATAGGTTTTACACCTAAAATTCACTCAGAATTGAGGTGTTGTGTATATTTTAGGAGTTACACGCGGAAATGTGTTATGTCACAATTCCCGCACGCAGCCCTGCATCATTACATATCCCTACGTACTAGTAGCAGCAGGTTCCCGCATACTAGAGACCCGCGCGCAGCTGATTCTGCCACGCACGCAGCAGCTCCTACCCCGCGCGCATCTGTACTAACTGATCCCCGCGTCTGGATCAGTGGTGACTAATCTGACAACCAGGTACCGCTCAAAGAGCTACAACCTAGTTAGGGCTGCCTAGTATACATATCAAACAGACATATGCATTACTAATGATCTAAAAAGATCAAAAATTAAATAAAATTAATGAAAATTAAGTTTAAAACATTTTTTAATAATAAATCAAAGATCAAGGATTATCACATAAATCACTGATCCTGATCTTTGAAGACCACAAAACACTACAAGAAGTGTTCATAAAAATTATTAAAAATTATCTACATAATCAGCATATGATAGGCAATCAGTAAACATCAAAATCTGCATGCTTTTAAAGCAATATAAATATCACAAATAAAGGATGAGTACAGAATGATCAAATTTACGCCATAACAGATTAACAGATCCTGTGGCTAAAATAATACAGCAATCCAGCAGATCTAAGGACAGCTGATTGACAGCACCAAGTGGACGTGCTAATCTTGCCCTGAATGGCTTGCCAGCCTCAGCCCACAAGCAGAAACATCTCTACGTGCCCTGAGAAGACCAAAATCACCCCAAAAAGGTATTTATACAGACCTCTTTGGATCCATTATTCCATCATCAGTTACCAGGAATTATTTATTATCAATCAGAAACCGTGTCATTGTTGATCAAATGCTTATATGAAGATAAGCAAGTGATTCATGACTTAGTCTGTAGTAGTATTATTTACCCTTATTAACCTATCAACCATTGAAGTCTAGTCAAGCAATCTACCCCATCTGCTCTGAAACCCTTCCAATTATTCCAGGATTTTCGTGGTAAAGTGCTCAGAGTGAGTGTTACCCTTCCTGTCTTGGTCATTTGTGCTGTTAATCCCAGCCATTAGTGGAATAAGTCCTTTATAAGGCACCCATCTTTATTCCAAGGTTCTTAAACTGCCTAAGGAGGCCCCTTGAAGAGAGGTTGCTAGTCTGTAAAGATCCCCAGTAGTATACTACTGTGGCCCCTCTTTTATATTATATTGAAAACCATTTAATACCAAACCAATTAAACCCTGAAACTGCTCTTATTAAATCATTTATTTGAGCTTATAAGTGTTTATTATTGGAATAATAATTATTATTATCATTCCAGCATTTTGAGCACTCTCTGTAGCTAAAGGACTGCAAGGTTCCTGGTATCAGAGAGCTGAAAATCAGGCTCAGCCCATGAGCAGAACACTCTCTACATGCCCTGAGAAGCTCATTATCACCCCAAAAGGTATTTATACAGACCTCTTCAGATCCATTACTCCCCATCAGTTTGCCAGGAATTATTATTATCAATCAGACCCCGTGTCATTGTTAATCAAGTGCTTATTAGTAGATAAGCAATTGATTTATGAATTAGTCTGTATTATTATTATTATTATTTCTCAAAAACAATCAACCTGATTCATTAACGTATAGTCAAGCAATCAACCCCAACTGCTCTGAAACCCTTTACCTGAATCTTTGCAGGATTTCTGTGGAATTATTGCTCAGAGTAAGTGCTTCCCTTCCTGTGTTGTTCATTGTGCTGTTTTGCCTGGCCATAATAGTGGATAAGTCCTTATAAGGCACCCATTATTCATTCAAAGGTTCTTGAAATTCCTCAGGAGGCCCCTTGAAGAGAGGTTTTTTGTCTATAAAGATCCCAAGTAGTATAAAAATGTGGACCCTCTTTTTATAACATATTGAAAAACCTTGTAACCAAAACAATTAAACCTGGCACCAGGTCTTGAAGTATTTATTATTTGAGCTCTTTCAGTGTATATTTTTGGAGAATTATTATTACAACATTTTTATCACTATCTGTAGCTAAAGGACTGCAAGGTTCCTGGTATCAGAGAGCTGAAAAATGGGGGTCTGGCCTGGAAATATCCTTAAATAATTAATTTTTAATTATTTGTTCCCTGGACCAGGAAAATTATTTTTTCAAAAATAAGTAAACATACTTATAAAATATTTTTGATTCTGTTATTCTTCCAGTGGATCTTAAGACCAATGGAGAATTGATCAATTATTATTTGAACCTTCTTAAACAGAAAAAAGAAGAAAGACTCCATAACCTTTTGTCTATTATTATAACCCCTGAGCAGCAACAGGAAAGGTTGCTTTACTGTAAGCAACAAATTATAAAGAACAAGGAACTTGAGCTTGAAAGGGTCATCAATTTTTACTCTTTATTAAGGCAAAACAAGGAGTGGAAAATTTATCAAGGAAAAATTTCTATCTATAAAAGAAATAACAAAGAAGTTGAAAAAAAAAAAGAAAAATCACCAGAGTGAGCATTACAATTATTTTTTTTTTTAATATATTATTATAAAAATTACTGAAAAATATAAAAATTATAAAAATTATTGTTTTATCAACCTTGGTGGACTTTGTGTTTCGTGAGCTCATTGACCAGGACCTTCTTGAGGACTTCCCAGACAGTGTACCACTGGATTTGCCCTTGGATTTATACCAGGATCTGATTGGAACCCACTCAGACCCCATTGGAATACCCCCCAAGACTAGTCTTGACCCCCACCAAGCATTGGTACCATTGAAATTAACTTTAATTAAGTTAAAAATTATAAAAAAAATATTAAAAATAAAAAAATTCTCAAAAATATTATTTTTACATTTTTTTCCAAAAGTTTTGACAAAAACTTATATCTTTTTTTTTGCACTATGTACCAAAATAGGTGCAAAACCTGTGCAACTGGTAGAACACCATCATATGGATCTCTTCCTGGAGGAACCCGCACACGCAAGGACTCCAGTTGCAAGTACAATGAAGGGGCTTGAACCCATGACCATAGCGTTACACAGAACAACAAAGCCAATGACCGCAGCGGCCAACTCAACCAACTCAACATTGGAGAGTTGTCACTCACCCAAAATGTTATCCCAGGAGGATACAGGTCCTCCTAAACCACCCCAGCTGGACTCTACCAAGGAGGAACGATTCAAAGCATTAGTGAAAGAGCACATGAGTTTTTGGGAACAATTCAAACTGGCTCATACCCAGGAGGATCAGAAAGGTATGAAAAAAGCCATATCTCTGGAAAAGAGGTCTCAGATCTCTCTTCAAAAATTGATCCCAAGGAGAGAAGTAGAAAGTTACATGCAGAATTGGAATCCTTGGGACCAGTTAGCTTCCTTAAAGGGAAAGAAGCCCAAAAAGAAGAGATACTCAGCCAATCAGAAGTTTAGGAACCCAAAAGATTGGGACAGAATAATATCCTTAGCCCAGAAGTTGAAGAAAGTGTACCACAATTGGATGTAGAAGCTTTCAACCTCTTCTCTATAAATGTGTCTCACAATTTTACTGTTATTAGCAAGTGCTTTGATAAAGTGTATGAGAAATTGGATAAGTTGAATCTGAACCTCAACAAAGTGATACACACTCAAACCAAACTAACTAAAATTGATGAGCTAGAAGTAAAACAAATAAAGGATAGTATAAGCTTGAGTGAAGTGGATCTAATGAAACAAATCAGAAGTTTTCAATCCACTATAAAAGAAGAAGTTCTTGTCTCAATGAATTATATCAAGAAAGAATTTAGTTCAATAATTCATACTCCTTCAACTCATGTAATCAATAAAATTTATTTTTTAAGTAAAAAAATTGATTTGGAACTAGGTATAATCAAGAATGATCTTACAGATCTTAAAATCAGTTTTGCTAACCCTCCAGTAAATGAGTTGGAAGAAGCTAGACCTACTAGATTCACTGGCACTCCTAGTATTCCCTCTAGATCCAGAACAACTAGGAATGAATATTTCAGGCCTAGTCCTACCCCTGAAGTAGAAAAATCTCTAAAGTTACTTCCTCCCATCACTGAATGGCCTAAATTCTCAGGAGAAGGAGAATACAACCATGTCAGTTTCATTAAGTTTATTGACTACACTCTTGCCTCTTATGAACTCCCTGATACCATAGCTGTGGTACGATTACCCAGATTGTTTGAAGGAGTAGCTCTTGATTGGTTCATCAATAAGAGAGAAGAAGTTGGATCTTTGTCCTGGAGTTCATGGAAAGAATTGATTAAAGAACAATTTGGTATCACAATTTGGGAAAGAAAGATGATAAAGATTTTTGAAACTTCCCAGTTTGATCCATCCAAGTACCAACCTCACAAATGGTGTCTTGATCAGGGAAGGAGGTTGGATTTCTTTTGCCCCAATGCTGATAAAGAAGAGGTTAATGAGAGACTTCTCAACTTATGTCTTGGAAAACTTAACCATAATGCAAGGTGAAGGATGCCCATGAATTCTGACCTCTCTACCTTGATAGGAGTATTAGAAGAAACTATTGATATGAATGGTCTTGAAAAGAAAGTCAATAGACCCAGGGAACATTACATTAGGAGTGAGGAGGAGTATGCTGTTAAGATAAAAGATTCTCCTATTACTAATCCCACCAGTTTGGAAGTCAAGAAGACCCCAGATAAAAAGGAAAAGTTATGCTGGAATTGCAATCAGAAAGGAAATGCAAGACCTGACTTTCCTCAACCCAGAAGAAAGATTAATCCCATTGAGGGGGAAGAGTATGATAATAATCCTGATCACCAATTTGATGACACTGATGGATCACTCCCTGATTCAGAATCAATGATGACTAATCCCATAAATTTTATTGAAGGAAGTATAGAATATTCCCTGGACATAAACTCTGTCAATGAAAATTCCAATTTACCACAGAAATGGAATCCCAATATGAAGATTAACCATGTTTCTGAAGCTAAAGCCTTGACCCTTAAAACTTCTGCCGGTAAAAGTTAAACTTCTGGAAAAACATGCTATGCTACTGGTTTAATCCAAGGTTCCCCGGTGAGGTTACTCTTAGATAGTGGAGCCTTTTGCTCTGGTGTTGGTTCAACCTATTTGGAAAAGCAGGATCCAAATTGGAGAATGAAATTATTACCAGTACCTCAGACTAATTTTAGCAGTTGTAGCTCTTCCCTCAATGCTATTGGAGTATGGTCTTCTGATATCATACTACCTCACTCTCAAGGATCACTCAAACTCAAAATTGAATTTGTAGTACTTCAAAATGGAGTATGTGATTACTTCATTCTAGGAAATTATCCTCTTTGCTTGTATGGTATAGATTTATTCCAAAGTAAAGGTAGATACTTTACTATAGAACGAGAATGGAGCAAAAAGTTCCAAATATGCAATTTCAATGCTCAGACTTCTGGTTCAACCTCTGAGAAACACTTGGAAAGCTTTAAACCAGAATACTTCTCCCAAGCAGCTTTGAACTCTCTACTCAGTGAAGACCAAAAACGGGATATTCTGCAAGTTTTCTTTGAGAAACAGAATGCTTTTTGTACCAAGGACCACCCCATTGGTAAAATAAAAGGACATGACATGATTCTAACCTTGAACATTAAACCTCCTTACCCTCCCAAACTCAGGAGACCGGCTTACCCTTCTAGTCCAAATTCTAGAGCAGCTCTAGAAACTCATATTGAAGCTTATTGAGACATTAGTTGAATTTCAGACCAGCAGGCTAAGCAAAAAATGAGAGAGAAAAACATGAGAATTATGAAGATGAACAGGAGCCTTAACGGCAGTATGTGAAGCAGTATATGAGGAGGACACCAACACAGAGAGATAGAAAGCCCGCGCTTGACTATGGCTAAAGGAAGAAGCAGCAAGAGGACACAGAGAAGCTGAGAAGGAAGAAAACCGGACAGATTGAGCCCCATGCGCGTTAAAGTGACTTGGACTGATCTCACCATCTATAGACAGGCAGGTTGAGGTCTTGAGATTGATTGTGAGAATCTTGTAGTTTTGAATTTTGATTGTGATATTTTCTAGGAGTCAACTTGAAGTATATTGCGGATTGAGAGTTGGGTCATTGATGAAGAGTTGGTTTGTTGATGATGGAAATTGAGTAGGAGAAGCAACAGTAGTAAGGAAGGAAAGAAGGAAAAGAATAACGGACGGAAAATCCAGAAACGGCCAGAAAAGAGGAAAAGACAATTGAAAAGAAGAAGGAGAATCGCCTCAAACACCTTGATCAAGGAAAACCGCCAGCGGGGGGGTTTTGAAGTGTCTCCCCCTCTACTTGGAGTTTTTACAGTGTTAGAGGTTGGAGACATGTGTCTCTGGGTTTCCCACATGGGCTCATGTGAGCTGTTGCACTATAGCTTACACTTACACATATCCAAGAGCTAACTGACCTACAAGTTTTAAGGAAAGTAGGAAATAATGAACAAGTTGATATTACTACTCCAGTAATTGTATCTTGGCACAATGATAAGTCTAGAATGGTTGGAGACTTTAGGATGCTGAATAACTATAACCAAGATGACTACTATCCTATCCCAAGGATTGACCATGCTTTGCACAACATTTCAAAGGCTAAGTATATCACTACTATGGATATGTTGAAAGGCTTTCACCAGATACCTATCAGCCCTGATAGATGGAAATTTATGAGAATTATATGTCATTTGGGAATTTATGAGTATCTGAGGATGCCTTTTGGTATCAAAAAAGCTCCTTCTCACTTCAGAGGATGATGGACACTGTCTTAGGGTTATTCATCAGACAACAATGGATGATGGTATACATTGATGATGTTATCATTTCCTCTGATGACTGGAATAAAAACATGGATAAAGTGAGGCTACTCCTCAAAACTATCTCTGCTGTGGAATTTAAAAGTATCAATTAAAAAGTGTAACTTTGGTTATGGACAACTCAGAGCCTTAGGACACATTGTTTCTAGAATAACTCTAACTGCTGACCAAAGCAAGATAGCAGCTGTTATGAATAGGCCCATGCCCCAGAATAAAACCAAAATTCTATCTTTTTTCAGTTTTTGCAGCTACTATAGGAAGTACATACCTAAGTTTTACCTTCTTACCAAGTGTTTGTATGAAATCTGCAACAACAACACCTGGTTTGAAATGACTCATGAAAGACTGAAGAATTATGAGGAACTCAAAATAGCTATGACTAAAGCTCCAGTGTTGATTCAACCAGACTACTCTAAACCTTTCAAGCTCTATATAGATGCTAGTATGGAAGGAATAGGAGCTGCTTTAGATCAAGAAGTTGTAGAAGATGAAAAACCAGTCAAAAAGCCTATACTCTTCATATACAGACAAGTCAAGTACACTGAGAAAAGTAATGGAGCAAGCCAAATGGAATGTCTTGCTTTATTATGGGCTCTGGAGAAACTCCATTATTACTTGGAAGGAACCAATTTTACTGTAATTACTTACTGCAATGCTTTCAGGACTCTAATGAATATGAAGACTCCTAGTAGACACACGTTAAGGTGGCAGATAGCCATACAAAAATATAGAGGCCAGATGAATATAGTTCATCAAGCTGGAGTTAAACATCAGAATGCTGATAGTTTAAGCAGGAATTCTCTACCCAATTATCCAAGTAATCCTGCTCATGATCCAGAAGACAATGACATATTTCCTATACTAAACATTGATATGCTAAATGTTGAAGCTCCAATTCTAGGAATCCACATTTGTGAACTGCATGAATCCCTGTTCAACTCAATCAAAGAAGCTTACAGCTCTGACATGAAGACTCTAATCACCATTATGGAAAGTACTTCAATGCCATATGAACTAGTTAACATTTTACCTGAACCTTTCCTAAAGCCTTAAAAAGCTGGAAGGATCATCATATGGGATGGTCTAGTATACTAAAGGCATCAAAATTCAAGTGCTTTAGTCCTAACCAAAGAAGAAAAAATAAAACTTGTCTTAGCTGAGTGTCATGATAACTGTTCATCTGGTCATTTATCTACTGATAGAACTTTGGATTAAGTCAAAGAAACCGCTTGGTGGATCATTTGGAGAGACTCCACAATCCAGTATGTCTCTATCTGTGAAACTTGCCAGCAGTCTAATAGAACTACTCGAAAAAGGTTTGGTCTCCTTCAAAAGATCACTGAACCCAAGAGGAGGTGGGAAATTATCAACATGGACTTTTTAACTGAATTACCTCCTGGAGGAGCTTATCCGTATACCTCAGTCCTGGTCATAGTAGATAGGTTTTCCAAGAAAGCAAAGTTTTTACCTAACCATAAGGATGATACTTCCGTGGAAGTAGCACTGATATTTTGGAACAGACTCATAGCTGATGTAGGAGTTCCTAAAATAATTATCAGTGATAGAGATCCCAAGTTTAATTTTGAATTTTGGAGAAATCTCCATGAAATGTTAGGAACTACCTAAGCCTTCTCTACAGCTTATCATCCCCAGAAAGATGAACTAGCTGAAAGAATGATCCAGACCTTAGAAGATGTGCTTAAAAGGTTCTGTTGCTTTGGTCTAGAATACAAAAATGCTGATTGTTACTTCTATGATTGGGTTAGCCTTCTACCAGAACTAGAAATGGCTTATAATAGTAGCAAACACTCTACTACTAAGGAAGCACCCTATGTACTGGAAAGAGGATGGATTCCTAATTTACCCCAGGATAACCTCAACCAGCAGCTAACCAATATTCATCCAAAATCACTTGATTTCAAGAACATGATAGATGTAGCAAAAAAACTTGCTGCTAAGTGTGTTCAAGATGCTGTTGAATACAACCAACAGAGATGGGATAAAACTCACAAAGAACCTGATTTCAAAATTGGTGATCAAGTCTTAGTTTCCACAACCAAGTTTACAAACCTAGCTGGAAGCAGGAAGGTTAGACCTGCTTTTTTAGGGCCATTCACCATCAAAACGCTACATGGTAATAATGCTGTAGAAGTGATCCTCAGTGATGAACTTTCCAGGAAACACCCCATCTTCCCAGTAAGTCTATTCAAACACTACAATCCTAGAGAAGGAGAACATACTCCTTCACCAGAGATACCTGTCACAGATGATCCTGAAAAGGAAAAAGGGAAATTCAGAAAGATCCTCAAGGATAAGAAAGAAAGGATCAATGGAAAAGACTTCAGACTTTACCTGGTCAGGTAAAAAGGAGAGTAAGCTGATAAGGATGAGTGGTTGCCTGAGCACAGTATCCCAGATGGACCTATACACCTGAGGAATTACAGAGCCAACAGAAGACATTAGGAATTTTTTTTTTCAGATATAGACATATCTTGGAGTGGGGGAATGTCAGCTTGCTACTATGTACAGAGCAACCTGTCAAAGTTACAAAAATATAAAATAAAAATAAAAAGAAGAATAAAATAAATAAAATATTAATGAGTGGGAAATTCATAAATATTATTACAGAAGTGGATTCCCCACACAAAATAGGGTAGGGTCACTCACTAACCCCACCCTTGAAATATGACTCCTTCATATTTTAAATAATTAAATAAAAATTGACCAAAAAGTCACAACACCAATATGGCACCTTTTTTCCAATTTAATATTTCACATGTATTGTCACGTATAGGTTTCAAAACTAAAATTCAGTCAGAAAGAATTGAGGTGTTGTGTATATTTTAGGACTTACACACAGAAATGTGTTATGTCACAATTCCAGCGTTCAGCCCTGCATCCCTATACAACCCCTACGCATCATTCTCCTGCGTAAAGAAGTCCGGCGCGCAGCCAAGTTTGCCACACACACAGTGGATCCTACCCTGCGCGCATCCAAATGGACTGATTCCTGCGTAGGGATCAGTTTTGACAAATCTGACAAGCAGGTACCGCTCAAAGGAGCTACAACCTAGTAAGGTTTACCTGGAATATGTAATAAGGTGACATATGCATTGCAAATGGCCTAAAAAACTTAGAACACTAATAAAAATATTATATGATTAATTTAAACATATTTTAAATAATAAATCAAATATTGAAGGTTACAACAAAAAAGACAGATCCTGATCTTTGAAGACTACAAAACACAACAAGGAGTGGCCGTAAAAATCATTAAAAATTACCAACGTGCTCATCAAATGATTTAAAATAAATGAATATCTACATCTGTCTACTTTAAACCA
This sequence comes from Puccinia polysora, assembly GCA_025617555.3. Classification (NCBI taxonomy): domain Eukaryota; kingdom Fungi; phylum Basidiomycota; class Pucciniomycetes; order Pucciniales; family Pucciniaceae; genus Puccinia; species Puccinia polysora. The sequence continues at coordinate 25,267,532 of CM062641.1, read as the reverse complement.
ATATAAATAGTACAAATGAAGGATAAGTGCAGAATGATCAGCATTACACCATTAACAGATTAAAAGATCCTGTGGCTAAAATAGTGAAGAAATCCAGAAGATCTGAGGACAGCTGATTGACAGCACAATGTGGATGTGCTTGAATTTCCCTGAATGGCCTATCAGCCTCAGCCCACAAGCAGAACCCTCTCTACGTGCCCTGAGAAGGTCATTATCACCCCAAAAGGTATTTATACAGACCTCTTTGGATCCATTATTCCCCATCAGTTTACCAGGAATTTTTTATTATCAATAAGACACTGTGTCATTGTTGATTAAGTGCTTATAATTAGATAAGCATGTAATTTATGAATTAGCCTGTAGTATTATTATTATTATCTCTCAAAACCAATCAACCTGATTCATCAAAGTATTGTAAAGCAATCAACCCCAACTGCTCTGAAACCCTTTACCTGAATCTTTGCAGGCTTTCTGTGGAATTATTGCTCAGAGTAAGTGTTTCCCTTCCTTTCTTGGCCAATGTTCTGTTTTTCCTGGCCATACTAGGGGATAAGTCCTTATAAGGCACCCATTATTCATTCCAAGGTTCTTAAACTGCCTAAGGAGGCCCCTTGAAGAGAGGTTGTCTGTCTATAAAGATCCCCAGTAGTATAAAAATGTGGACCCTCTTTTTATAACATATTGAAAACCCTTCTAATCAAACCAATTAAACCTTGCACCAGCTCTTGAAGTATTTATTATTTGAGCTCTTCAGTGTTTATTTTTGGAGTATTATTATTCCAGCATTTTTATAACTCTCTGTAGCTAAAGGACTGCAAGGTTCCTGGTATCAGAGAGCTGAAAAGCTTTCTGTAATCCAAATCCGTTGCTGCAAAGCTCTTCTGTTCCTCTTCTGACACAAGAAGGAGCTTACCAGAAGGCTTGAAGGGGGTGAATCAGAGTTTTTGGGTAGGTAGATTTTATTGGGAACCAAGGGAGGCAATGTAGGGTTCTTGACTGAGATGCACATGGTCTGCCCCTGGAGTCACATCCTTCCCAGAACTAGTGCAGTGGGGGAAGGTCCTTAATTTTGAATTTTCTGCAAATGGTGCTGATGAATTTGTAAGGGTTTGGGCTGAAGATGGGGATTTTGTCCATGTGGATGTATAGGTAAGGCTCATTTTCCAGAACACACACCAATTGGCTTTTCTCCAAAAGTATCCCTCTTGACGCAGCCAGTCACTGAGTGTTTTGTAACACATTTGAGGAGCCTGCTTGAGACCATAAAAAGCTATCTTCCAAAAGACTAATATCCATGGTGAGATTGGAATGTTTGAAGGCACTTTGAGATGGATTGCTTCATTGAGCGGAGCATTGAGAAATGCTGACTTAACATCTAGCTGATTAAAATTGTAGCATTTCTGGATTGCATAAGAAACTTGGATTTGGAGTGATGATTTTTCCCTTGTGGGGAAAAATACACCAGCTTAGTTGACCCCAAACTGTTGGTGGAATTCTTGGACACACAGCCTTGCCTTGAATTTGACTATTCTGTTGCTCTCTACTTTTTTTTGGAAAAACCCATACAAACTTCAGCACCTTGATGCCTTGCTGGTATTTTTATTCCCACCAGACCCAATATTTTATCAGGCTTAGGATTTCCTTCTCCATAGCCGCAGTTCAATCAAGTTTGTAGGGGCTTGCTAGCGCCTGCTGTAGGGTTTTAGGTTCCGGGTACTGCATGTCTTTATATTTAGCTTGAGGTGCCTTGCAAGGGTTTCTTCCACCATGAGTAAGTATCTTCCACTCAGAGAGCATGCTGTAATCAGGGGAAAAGGGAATTTTAATATCTTGATCTTCTGCAACAATAGGGAGATTGACTGAAGAGGAGGAAGGGAGATCTTGTTCAAGGGGCTGGAGCAGAAAGGTGTTTTGGAAGGCAGTGTTTACTCCCAAAGAAGAGAAGTTGTGACCAAAAAATCCTTCCAAGAAGGTGAAATTTGTGCTGAGAAGTTTTGAGCAGAATCCATGGTGGTCCACTATCCTATTGGAGGAAAACTCATTTAAATACCCAAGCAGAGTGAATTTTGCTCCATTAGTTCCTAGTGTGAATTATCTCCTGGATTTAGGTATGAGTGCATAGGTTGTACAGCAGAATGGCTTAAGGAAGTTGTAGTTTGAGGGTTTTCCACTCCAAGTGTTTTATGGGATTTAGATTTTCCTTGCCGCTTTGGGAAGAATGTTGAGTAGATCAGTGAAGTTCTTCACAGCTTTGGACCAGTAAGTGGGTGGCAGCTTGCTGTGGACAAGCAGGTAGCTGGCCTTATCTGTGATAGATAGATTAGTTATTTTGGCCAAGCTGTTTTGCTGAGGGGTGTATGGTGGTGATAGGTGATGGTCTATTCTGTTATTCTGTGATAATTGAGATAGGTGGAGAGGTTTTTGTTCAAAAACTTTCTACCATTTTCAGAAACTATGGTGTCCACCTTGGCACTGAGTTTTCTATTGGATTTCTGGATGAAGTCTTTGATCCCTAACAGTACTTGGTCCTTGTTTCAAAGAAAAGAGAAAGTTTGGAATCCTGAGTACTGGTCCACAATGGCAAGAAAGAACTTGCAAGCTCTGTTGGACTAAAATAACCATAAAAAAAAGGCCACACCTGCTGGCAGGTGTAGGACCTGGAACTTTTTTTTGGTTTGGTTTTGACTCTGTGAAAATTTGGTTTCTAACTTGAGTAGGAACCTGAGAAAAATTGTTTGTACCAGTTCTTGAGTTTTCTAAATAACTCTAGTGCATGTTCGGAATAAAGAAGATTTGGATTTATGGGGAATTCAATTTTATGTAATGAAGAAATTTGTGTATACCATCAAGAAAATCATATTTATTTAAATTATTTATGGAATTTAATCAAGTGTGAGTGGTTTCCAACAAACTTTCCTGAAATTTAAGGGTTCAATAAATTTAATTTTCAAAAATAAAATTGAAATAATTTTGAAATAAGATATTTTCTTCATTTTTTGGTATACATATTTTTTTTTGGAAACTTTAATGCTTTGGTAAATTTTCAATCAAATAATTGAATTATTGATCTCATTTTTTTCTTTTTTTATTCATGTTTTTTCCTGTTGATTATAATATTGTGAATTGATTGATTTAATTTTAAATGGCTTAAAGTTAATTTTAATTTAGGAATGTTTTTTAATGTTATTACTTTTGATTTTTTGATTGTTGAATGTTTTCAGTTTTTTATTTAAGTTTTTTTATTGGGTGATAATAAATTCACCTCTAAAATGAGTTGTGTAAATGACTCAAATGAGCCTTGTGGCATGCTAAACAATTAAAATTGAGTTTTTTAGCCTCTGCACAACTTGAATGTAGGCGTGTAGCCACCACAAAACGGTATTGTGTTGTGTGGCACCCTACACAACTACATTTGAGTTGTGTGGGGTTGTACACAACTCAGATGTAGTCGTGTTCTTTGCCACACAAATACATGTATTTTGGGCCAAAAAATAAAAAATAAAAAACTAAAAGAATTTTTTTTTAAAAAAAGAAACAGAAATCAACCAAAAAACCAAAAAATATGATTATTTGGTTAAAGTAAATGAAGGGTAATGTTAAATTCACAACTCCAGTTGTGTGGAAGCCATGTAGGGCCCCACACTACCTGTGGGAGTTGTGTAGGGTCACACACGGCCTGTGGGAGTTGTGTAGAGCCCCTCAACGCGTGGGGGCCCATACACTACTCCATATAATTTATAATTTATTCTAATTTATTATTTATTACTTATTATTTATTACTTATTATTTATTACTTATTACTTATTATTTATTATTTATTATTTATTATTTATTATTTATTATTTATTATTTATTATTTATTATTTATTATTTATTATTTATTATTTATTATTTATTATTTATTATTTATTATTTATTATTTATTATTTATTATTTATTATTTATTATTTATTATTTATTATTTATTATTTATTATTTATTATTTATTATTTATTATTTATTATTTATTATTTATTATTTATTATTTATTATTTATTATTTATTATTTATTATTTATTATTTATTATTTATTATTTATTATTTATTATTTATTATTTATTATTTATTATTTATTATTTATTATTTATTATTTATTATTTATTATTTATTATTTATTATTTATTATTTATTATTTATTATTTATTATTTATTATTTATTATTTATTATTTATTATTTATTATTTATTATTTATTATTTATTATTTATTATTTATTATTTATTATTTATTATTTATTATTTATTATTTATTATTTATTATTTATTATTTATTATTTATTATTTATTATTTATTATTTATTATTTATTATTTATTATTTATTATTTATTATTTATTATTTATTATTTATTATTTATTATTTATTATTTATTATTTATTATTTATTATTTATTATTTATTATTTATTATTTATTATTTATTATTTATTATTTATTATTTATTATTTATTATTTATTATTTATTATTTATTATTTATTATTTATTATTTATTATTTATTATTTATTATTTATTATTTATTATTTATTATTTATTATTTATTATTTATTATTTATTATTTATTATTTATTATTTATTATTTATTATTTATTATTTATTATTTATTATTTATTATTTATTATTTATTATTTATTATTTATTATTTATTATTATTTATTATTTATTATTTATTATTTATTATTTATTATTTATTATTTATTATTTATTATTTATTATTTATTATTTATTATTTATTATTTATTATTTATTATTTATTATTTATTATTTATTATTTATTATTTATTATTTATTATTTATTATTTATTATTTATTATTTATTATTTATTATTTATTATTTATTATTTATTATTTATTATTTATTATTTATTATTTATTATTTATTATTTATTATTTATTATTTATTATTTATTATTTATTATTTATTATTTATTATTTATTATTTATTATTTATTATTTATTATTTATTATTTATTATTTATTATTTATTATTTATTATTTGTTATGTAGTGGAGGCCACACAACTTGATTTTAGTTTTTTAGCGTGCCACACAACTCATGTGGGATGTGTACCATGCCACACGGCCCATTTGAGTCGTGTAGCATGTCACACGGCCCATTTGAGCCCTGTAGCTTGCCACACGGCTCATTTGAGTCGTGTAGGGTGCCACACGGCTCATTTGAGTCGTGTAGGGTGCCACACGGCTCATTTGAGTTGTGTAGGGTGCCGCACGGCACATCAAGCCGTGTAAACGACTGTTTGAGTCGTGTACAGAGTCACGTACACAACTCAATGAGCCGTGAATTTAACATTTCCCATAAATTAATTTATAAATAAATTAATTAATAAATAAATAAAGAAATCAATCAACAAATAAATAAATCAATGAATAAATGAATAAATAATTCAATGAATTATTAAATTAATAAAAAAATAAATAAATGAAGAAATTAATGGATGAATAAATAAATAGATAAATGAATAAATAAAGAAATTCATAAATAAATAAATGCTGTTTGGAACAACCCATTTGACATGTTGTGGTGTTGTTATATAGCCACAGATCAGGAACCGCGCCGTGGTTGGCGCACTCAGAATTTGGTGGGTCAGTCTCAGCACTCAGATGCGCGGGGTCTGAGCAGTGGCCGCTGGGGCTCAGCAGTAGGCACAGCGGGGCTCAGCATACTGGGCATGGGTCAGGCTTGATCAGATCTGGCGGGCCGCGGCCCGCTTGGACATTGCAGACCCAAGAATGGAGCTGGCTTAACCAGGTTTACAGGCAGCTAGTTTGGGGAGGTAGGGTGGGGCAATTGGGGCTATGGGAACAGGCCGACCCACAGGGCAGGGAATCAGGCCGTGCGCTGGGCAGATATTAACAAGGGGGGGGCTCCAATTAGGGCGTGTTGGAGGGCCGCGTCATGAGAAGGATAAACTGGTTGTTAGTAACGGTAAGCAGGCAGGGAACAGATTAGGGTTAGGCTAGGTTTCTGGGCCCAGGGTTTCTTTTAAATTTGTTGTTGGGCTGTCATTGCACTTGTACTTAGGTTAGGGTTGAGAGTGTGGGCATAAAGTATGCGCTCTCAACCACAGCTCTTATCATAGCATCTTATCATTGGATCTTGGGCAGGGAAAGGAAAAAGAAGGGAACAAATTCATCATCTTTTTTTACTCTCTCTCTCTCTCTCTCTCTTTCTTAAAAGTAAAGGAGCATCCTTAACCTTTGTCAGCTTGCTACTATTGCAGAGCAAGCTGCAAAAGTAACTAAAATAACATAAAAATAATAAAAATACAACTAACATAAGAAGGAGTAGGAAAACCATAAATATTATTAAAAAAATGGATTCTCCATCCAAAATCAGGTAGGGTCACTCACTGACCCCACCCTTGAAATCCAAATCCTTATATTTTTAAATAATTAAGGAAAAAAGAACCAAAATACTACGGCTCCAGTATTGAGCTTTTTGGCCATATAAATATTTCACATGAATTGTCACGTATAGGTTTCACACCTAAAATTCAGTCAGAATTGAGGTGTTGTGTATATTTTAGGAGTTACGGGCGGAAATGTGTTTTGTCACAATTCCTGCACGCAGCCGCGGCAGCCACAGCACCCGCGCGCAGCTGAGATACAGCCGTGTCAAACCGTCAAGGTCGTGTATGCAGCCCCGGGCCTCTGAAAAGTACGCAGCCGCGGGACTACGGGCTAACATAGTGACAGGCGGCCCAGGTAAGGCGTAAACAGGCTACAACATACACAGGAACTTATTACATATGTAATAAAGGTTCCCGTGGATAGTAGACTGTCTAAATATACATAATATTATATAAAAATACCTAAATAATCATTACACGTATTTTTTATTTAATATAATGCAAAGAATCAAAAATGTCGAAAATAAGACAATGACAGCTTCAAAAAATATATTAAAATAATTTAATATACTTTTATGAGAATTAGTATACATCAAAATTCTTGTGACAAACTAAGGAAGATAATGATTTAATAATATTACATTAATTCTCATGACTTATATTTTTAAGTAATTATCTTAACAAATCAACTGGAACTTGTAGATAAAGAGTAAAAAACAATATTATGACTTTTACTCCAGTTATATAATACATAATGAGAACTTACCTGACATCAAAATGTCCGTAGAGATGTCTAATAATATAATTATTATATGACTGGGAACATATACTAAGGATAATTAATTAAATAATACATAAATAGGACAGATTAGTGTTATTCACACGTCCTAATGTCCATTATAAGGTAGAATAATTCCCATACCCTAAGGAATTAGATGCTACCCGGGCTATAGCATCAAGGGCACATGACAGGCTACCTCTGGTTACCCTGCTAGCCTTAGTGTCCGACCCTTTGAGCACCTACAACCCTCAGAAGGACCATATTGGGACTCCAAAAACTATAAATACAGAGCTCTTTAGAGGATGTTGATGGGCAGAGACCCAGTAATATTCATATCCAGACGCCGTGCCAAGGTAATCAAATACTTATAAGAGATAGGTAAGTGATTTAAGGCAATGTCTGATCAGTAATATCCATCCTCAAACCTCTTTTTATCAATTAAAACTGCTGAACAACCTTATAACACCAGTATACAGGTTTAACCCATCAGTACACGTCCCAAACAGATACCCAAAGGATTTAATAATATACCAGTGAGTCTTATTATCCTTTCTCTGTCGTGGTAGCTTGGCTACAAGGCACTACCACTCCATTGTGTATTTTATATACATATTATCTTTGGGTATAATAATCTTTAAACTAAAGAACCCAAAGTAACCAGGACTACGTGTTTTCATACTGAAATCCCTGAAGAGAAGTGTTAAAGATCCCCAATATAATTGTGGCCCCTCTATAAATATTTAATAATCAATTTTGATTCAAAACAATAAACAATAACCAAACCATTTGACCTTGCCATAAGCTTAATCCAAGTATTCTATGGATTTTTGCTGCATTTATTAAATAATATATTTATTATTTACAATATCACCTCTGGTAGCTAAAGGATAGCAAGGGTCTTGGCATCCAGAAGGCTGAAAATTGGGGGTCTGGCCGGGAATCATTCCATTTTATTATATTTAACACCTTGGACCAGACATTTTAACAAAAAAAAAATCAAAGATAAATTTATCTGACTTTATAACCGTGATTTATTATTAAATTCTTTGGCAGTGGATTTAAAAACCAATGCAGAATTAATAATCTATTATCTAAATCTTTTCAAGACAAGAAAAGAAGAATACATTAAAAATTATAAACCTACAGGTTGGAAAGCTGTAACTCCAGCTGAGAAACTTAATATTTCTTCTGCACGCAAACACCTAGATAAACTCCTTGAACAAGAAGATCTTGAAAGGCGTATCAACTTTCAGGCTCTATTGAGAAAACATAAAGCTTGGAAAAAATTCCATATAAATTACTTTTTGAAATATAAAAGTAAGTACACCACTTGCATCACCTTATTATTTTTAAAAGAAAATAATATTAACATATTTTCTTAAACCAATAAAATATACCTTTTTTATCAAGTGAACCCTCCTGTACCAGAAATCACCACCACAGAAGTAGATCTATTAGATCAGGAAGTCACAGACATCTCTGGACGCCCTGAAAATATTGATTGGACGGGTGAAGACCTCATTGGAACCCACCAAGACCCCATAGGATTACCAGCTAGAGATCAATTCAACCCCAATAAAGTCTTAGTACCTTTGAATATCAATTTAAGTGAGTTTTGAATACAAAACTTATTTTTACGGATTTTTGTCTGTAAAAACACTTATAAACATATTATTCTGAAAATGATCAGACGTAACACGAGAGCCTCAGGAAGAATTCCCTCCTATGGATCTTTGCCAACAGCTCTCAGTAACCGTGAGACCACCAGTAAGGACAACAATGAAGGGATTAGAACCCATGAACCAAATGTTGATGAGCAAGGAGCAGCACCAACCACTTCTGCCCTCTCCCAACCTAGAGCCGGAGAAAGTAGCAGAATCAAGCAACCCTCCTTTACAAGAAGATTCCCTGCAGCCACCCCAGCAGAATCTGGCCAAGGAGTCCAGGATCGAAGACCTAGTCAAAGAACAAGTGAAATACTGGGAAGAATTCAAAGAAGCCCAAGCCAAGGAGGACATGGTATCCATGAAAAAGATAATCTCCCAGGCAAAAGACACCCAGATAGCTCTTCAGAAACTAATTCCAAGGAAAGAGGTAGACTCCTACGTAGAAAAGTGGAATCCGTGGGATCAATTAGCCCAACTGAAAGGAAAAGGATCAGGAAAGAAGAGATCCTCTTCCCATCCCAAGCCAAAGGGAAAGAAAGACTGGGACCAGATAATATCACTAGCTCAAAAGTGGAAAAAGGTTTACAAAAATTAACCTCTAACTCTAATCCTAAACAGAACTCTGATTTAATTACTTCCTTTTCTAATTATATGCGTCATAATTTTAAAATTGTTTGTGAAAATTTGGACGGGGTTTACACCCAAATGGATAAATCAACCTCAGTAGTGGCCAAATTAATGAATAACCAAACAAAGACGGTAGGAATGGAAGAGATTAAAGAACACACAGAGCAATTATTGGAAAAAATTAATCAAGGTAGGATCAAACAAACTCAAACAATTGAGAATATGTTATCTGGAATAAAAGAAGATTTTATTATGTCTTTCCACCCATTAAAAGAAGAATTGGCAACTACCACTAACAGTTCTATTCTATCCCTTAGTGAAAAATTGGATGTGCTCAATAACAAAGTGGACCTGCAACTTAATCTGATCAAAAATGATCTTAGAGACTTACAAGTCTGTCTGACCAACCCCTTGGGGAGTACTACAGAGGAACCAAAGCCTCCCAGACAAAATACTACTCCTTATGCACCACCCTTATTAGGAATGCATAGGAGTGACACCTTCAGGCCTAGTCCTAATCCTGAGATGGAGAAAGCCCTGAAACTGTTACCACCTATCTCTGAATGGCCCAAGTTCTCCGGAGAAGGAGAATACAATCATATAAATTTTATTAAATTTATTGATTACACCATTAACTCTTATGACTTACAAGAAGCTATAGCTGTAGTCCAGTTACCCAGACTATTTGAAGGAGTAGAATTGGACTGGTTTATCAGTAAAAGAGAAGAAGTAGGATCCTTACCATGGAATTCTTGGAAACTTCTGATCAAAGAACAATTTGGTTCTAGAATGTGGGAAAGGAAAATGATGAAAAATTTCAAAAATTCCTCATTTGATCCCTCCAAGGACAAACCTCAAAAATAGTGCTTGGAACAGAAGAAAAGATTGGATTGCTTCTATCCAGATGCTGATAAAGAGGAAGTAAATGAAAGACTTCTCAACCTGTGTCCTGGCAATCTTAACCATAGCGTAAGATGTAGGATGAGCATGGATGCGGACTTGCCTACTCTAATCAATGTGTTAGAAGAAGTAATAGACATGAATGGGTTGGACAAGAAAGCCCCTTCTAGACCCAAAGAAAACTACACTGTTAACAAAACCAGAGAACAACCTCCTCTGATAAATGCCTCTGACAATAAGAAACCTAATGAGAATAGGGAGAAAAAGAGGACGCCTGCAACTTGTTGGAATTGTAAAAAGACTGGGCATATGAGAAAAGACTGTCCATTACCAATAAGGAAGATAGCAGTCTTGGAAGGAGAACAGGAGGTTGAAGAGAATCAGAACTATGAAGACATAGCTGATACTGAAGGATCTCTTTCTGAATGTGAATTGATCTTGACCAACCCTGTTAATGTTATAGAAGGGGATATAGGTACTTCTGCAGAGATCAATAACATTCATGGAGATTCTAGCTTACCCCAACAATGGGATCCTACTATAATTCATAGACACATTATGGATGTCAAACCATTAACAGTTAAACCTATGAGTGGGAAAAGTTATACCACTGGTCAAACGTGCTATGCAACTGGGTTGTATAAAAACAGACCCATAAGGTTATTTCTGGATAGTGGAGCCTTTTGCTCATGTGTCTGTGCGGAATTCTTAAACAAATGGGACCCCAATTGTAAGGAACACCTTTTAAATGTCCCAAAAGCCATGTTCAGTTCTTGCAACTCTACTATGAGTGCTATTTGAGTATGGAATGCTCCTATAATACTACCTCACACTAAAGGATCATTGAGAATACAAGTGGAGTTTGTAGTATTACTCAATGGACTGTGTGACTACCTAATACTGGGTAATGATGCCTTATGTCTATATGGAATAGACGTGTTCCAGAGCAAAGGAAGATACTTCACAGTAGGAGGTAATTGGGATAAGAAGTTTAAGATATGCACTATTCAGTCTAACTTCCCCTCCTCTACTTACCAAAAGCATTTGGAAGACTTTGATCAAGAATATTTCTCTCAAGCAGCTCTGAATAAAAAACTTTCTGAGGAACAGAAGAAAGATATATTAAAAATCTGCTTTTAGAACCCGAATGCTTTCCGTACTAAAGACCATCCTATTGGTGATATTAAAGGACATGATATGGTATTAACATTGACCATTAAGCCTCCTTATACTTCTAACGTAAGAATACAAGCCTATCCGTCTAGTCCTAAGTCTAGAAAAGCTCTTGAGGAACATATCCAAGAACTGATAAACTTACAAGTATTAAGGAAAGTAGGACATAATGAACAGGTAGATGTCACCACACCTGTAATCATAGCTTGGCATAATGACAAGTCAAGAATGGTAGGAGACTTCAGAATGCTCAACAATTACACTCAAGCAGATTATTATCCTATACCCCAGATTGATCATGCTTTGCATAATTTTTCCAAGGCTAAATACATCACTACTATGGATATGCTTAAAGGTTTTCACCAGATACAAATAAGTCCTGAAAGCTGGAGGTTTATGAGAATAATCTGTCATTTGGGAATATATGAATATCTCAGGATGCCTTTTGGCATAAAGAATGCTCCATCACACTTCCAGAGAACAATGGATACAGTTCTAGGTACTTACATCAGACAAGGATGGATGATGGTATACATAGATGACGTTATCATATACCCTGATGACTGGGATACTCATATGAAACAAGAAAGATTAGTACTCCAGACTATCTCCAAAGCAGGACTAAAGGTTTCCATGAAGAAATGCAATTTTGGCTACGGCAAATTGAAAGTCTTAGGACATATAGTCTCTGGTCTAACTCTAGCTGCTGATCAAAATAAGATAGCTGCTGTTATGAATAGACCTATGCCTCAAAAAAAGACAGAATTACAGTCCTTCATCAGTTTCTGCAGTTATTACAGACAATATATACCAAAGTTTGCTATGCTAACTAAAAGTCTGTATGAGGTATGCAACAACAATACACTATTTGAAATGACTCATGAGAGACTAAAGAACTATGAGGAATTAAAAATAGCTATGACCTCTACTCCTCTACTTATCCAACCAGATTACTCTAAACCCTTCAAACTATACATTGACGCTTGCATGGAAGGGCTAGGAGCTGCTTTACATCAAGAAAGGATAGAAGAAGACAAACCAGTAGAAAAACCCATACTCTTCATATCTAGACAGATCAAAGATACTGAGAAGAGATATGAGGCCAGTCAATTGGAATGTTTGGCACTAGTATGGGCTTTAGAGAAGCTGCACTATTACTTAGAAGGCACCACTTTTCAAGTAATCAGGGACTGTAATGCTGTAAGAACTCTTATGAAAATGAAAACCCCCAGAAGACATATGCTCAGGTGGCAAATTGCTATACAACAATATAGAGGGCAGATGACTATAGTAAATAAAGCTGGAGCTAAACATCAGAATGCGGATAGTCTGAGTAGGAATGCGTTGCCTAATGACTCTAACAATCCAGCATCTGACCCTGAAGATCAAGATATATTTCCTATCTTGAATATCAATCTTTTTGCACTAAGTGCTCCAATAATGGGAATCCACTTATGTGAATTAGATACTGCTTTCTTCAACTTAGTAAGGGATAGCTACTCTCCTGAGATCAAGCTGCTGATCAAAATTATGGAATTTGAATCCCCAGAAGCAGCTTTGATAAATAGCCTACCCGCTTCACTACTTAAACCCTATAAAGAAGGAAGGTTTACCTTTTGGGATAGTCTCCTTTACTATAGATACCAACATTCCAGCGTATTAGTACTGAGCAACAAGAAGCATATACAACATATACTCCAGGAATGCCATGACAACTTTTCATCAGGACATTTGTCCACAGAAAGAACCTTAGAAAAAGTGAAACAAACTGCCTGGTGGATAGACTGGAAAGAAGTCACTACAGAATATGTTGCCAGCTGTGAAACCTGCCAGAAATCTAATAAAACTACTGGAAAAAGGTTTGGACTCTTACAGAAGATATCTGAACCTACAACCAGGTGGGAAATTATCAACTTGGATTTTGTCACCGGCCTCCCCCCTGGAGGTACCCATTCTTATAACTCTGTCCTAGTTATAGTTTACAGATACTCCAAAAAAGCAAAATTTTTACCTAACCACAAGGAGGATAGTGCTATGGATGTAGCCTTACTATTCTGGAATAGGATAATAGCTGATGTGGGTATACCCAAGATTATAATCAGTGACAGAGACCCCAAATTAACATCTGAATTTTGGAGGAATCTACATGATATACTGGGTACTACCCTAGCATTTTCTACAGCATACCATCCCCAAACTGACGGATTAGCTGAAAGGATGATACAGACCCTAGAAGATATGCTAAGGAGGCTCTGTAGCTTTGGTCTAGAATACAGAAACTCTGATGGTTATTGCCATGATTGGGTCAGCCTACTCCCAGCCCTAGAAATGGCTTATAACAGCAGTAAACATTCTACCACGAAGGAAGCTGCTTACATACTAGAAAGAGGATGGATTCCAAAACTCCCTAGGAATAACGTGAACTATAACTTAGCCACTATTCATCCAACATCTCTTGAATTTAAAAAGATGATAGATGTAGCAAATAACCATGCTCAGAAATGTGTGGAAGAAGCTGTTGAATACAACAAACAAAGATGGGACAAATCCCATAAAGAACCTGACTTTAAGCTAGGAGACCAGATCTTGATATCTACAACTAACTTCAACAACCTGGCAGGCAACAGGAAACTGAAACCAGCCTTTGTTGGACCATTTGTTATCAAGAAGATGCATGGAAAAAATGCTGTGGAAGTATTCTTGAGTGAAGAATTATCAAGAAAACATCTGGTATTTCCTGTTAGCCTAGTCAAACACTTTAAACCAAGAGAAGGCAGAAACCTCCCTCCAGCAATAGTCCCAATAGAACCTGACCCCATAAAAGAAAAAGGGAAATTCAGCAGGATATTGAGAGATAAGAAAGAGAGGGTACAAGGAAAAGACATCAGACTATACTTAGTAAGATACAAAGGGGAATCTGCAGACAAAGATGAATGGTTACCAGAAAATAATATACCTGACAGACCAATACATCTCAGCAATTACAGAGCCAGTAAAAGGCACTGAAGCACCTATGCAGTTAATTTTTTCTCCCAACTTTCTCCAGATTTTTTTTCAGATATGACCATATCTTGGAGTGGGGGAATGTCAGCTTGCTACTATTGCAGAGCAAGCTGCAAAAGTAACTAAAATAACATAAAAATAATAAAAATAAAACTAACCTAAGAATGATTAGGAAAACCATAAATATTATTACAAACATGGATTCTCCATCCAAAATTAGGTAGGGTCACTCACTGACCCCACCCTTGAAATCCAACTCCTTATATTTTTAAATAATTAAGGAAAAAAGAACAAAAATACTACGGCTCCAGTATTGAGCTTTTTGGCCAATTCAATATTTCACATGAATTGTCACGTATAGGTTTCACACCTAAAATTCAGTCAGAATTGAGGTGTTGTGTATATTTTAGGAGTTACGGGCGGAAATGTGTTTTGTCACAATTCCCGCACGCAGCCGCGGCAGACACAGCACCCGCGCGCAGCTGAGATACAGCCGTGTCAAACCTTCAAGGTCGTGTACGCAGCCCCGGGCCTCTGACAAGTACGCAGCCGCGGGACTACGGGCTAACATAGTGACAGGCGGCCCGGGTACCACGTAAACAGGCTACAACATACACGGGAACTCATTACATATGTAATAAAGGTTCCCGTGGATAGTAGACTGTCTAAAAATACATAATATTATATAAAAATACCTAAATAATCATTACACGTATTTTTTATTTAATATAATGCAAAGAATCAAGAATGTCAAAAATAAGACAATGACAGCTTCAAAAAATATATTAAAATACTTTGATATACTTTTATGAGAATTATTATACATCAACATTCTCGTGACATAATAGGAAAGATAATGATGTAATAATATTACATGAATTCTCATGAATTATATTTTTAAGTAATTATCTTAACAAATCAACTGGAACTCGTAGATAAAGAGTAAAAAAGAATATTATGACTTTTACTCCAGTTATATAATACATAATGAGAACTTACCTGACATCAAAATGTCCGTAGAGATGTCTAATAATATAATTATTATATGACTGGGAACATATACTAAGGATAATTAATTAAATAATACATAAATAGGACAGATTAGTGTTATTCACACGTCCTAATGTCCATTATAAGGTAGAATAATTCAAATACCCTAAGGAATTAGATGCTACCCGGGCTATAGCACCAAGGGCACATGGCAGGCTACTTCTGGTTACCCTGCTAGCCTTAGTGTCCGTCCCTTTGAGCACCTACAACCCTCAGAAGGACCATATTGGGACTCCAAAAACTATAAATACAGAGCTCTTTAGAGGATGTTGATGGGCAGAGACCCAGTAATATTCATATCCAGACGCTGTGCCAAGGTAATCAAATACTTATAAGAGATAAGTAAGTGATTTATGGCAATTTCTGATCAGTAATATCTGTCCTCAAACCTCTTTTTATCAATTAAAACTGCTGAACAACCTTATAACCCCAATATACAGGTTTAACCCATCAGTACACGTCCCAAACAGATACCCAAAGGATTTAATAATATACCAGTGAGTCTTATTATCCTTTCTCTGTCGTGGTAGCTTGGCTACAAGGACCTACCACTCCATTGTGTATTTTATATACATATTATCTTTGGGTATAATAATCTTTAAACTAAAGAACCCAAAGTAACCAGGACTACGTGTTTTCATACTGAAATCCCTGAAGAGAGGTGTTAAAGATCCCCAATATAATTGTGGCCCCTCTATAAATATTTAATAATCAATTTTGATTCAAAACAATAAACAATAACCAAACCATTTGACCTTGCCATAAGCTTAATCCAAGTATTCTACAAATTTTTTCTGCATTTATTAAATAACATATTTATTATTTACAATATCACCTCTGGTAGCTAAAGGATAGCAAGGGTCTTGGCATCCAGGAGGCTGAAAACCTTACAGAAACTGAGACCATTGCTTCCAAACTTAAGGAAAACTAGGGGAGTAGTTCTCTCTTACTTTCCACAACGTATAAAAGCCATGTAGAGCTCTACACAACTCCCAAACAACTGGGAATCATGAGTTTATCTTTGCCCTTTTTTATGTTCTTTATGTTCTTAATTTCTTTATGTTCTTTATGTTCTTTATTTTCTTTATTTTCTTTATTTTCTTTATTTTCTTTATTTTCTTTATTTTCTTTATTTTCTTTATTTTCTTTATTTTCTTTATTTTCTTTATTTTCTTTATTTTCTTTATTTTCTTTATTTTCTTTATTTTCTTTATTTTCTTTATTTTCTTTATTTTCTTTATTTTCTTTATTTTCTTTATTTTCTTTATTTTCTTTATTTTCTTTATTTTCTTTATTTTCTTTATTTTCTTTATTTTCTTTATTTTCTTTATTTTCTTTATTTTCTTTATTTTCTTTATTTTCTTTATTTTCTTTATTTTCTTTATTTTCTTTATTTTCTTTATTTTCTTTATTTTCTTTATTTTCTTTATTTTCTTTATTTTCTTTATTTTCTTTATTTTCTTTATTTTCTTTATTTTCTTTATTTTCTTTATTTTCTTTATTTTCTTTATTTTCTTTATTTTCTTTATTTTCTTTATTTTCTTTATTTTCTTTATTTTCTTTATTTTCTTTATTTTCTTTATTTTCTTTATTTTCTTTATTTTCTTTATTTTCTTTATTTTCTTTATTTTCTTTATTTTCTTTATTTTCTTTATTTTCTTTATTTTCTTTATTTTCTTTATTTTCTTTATTTTCTTTATTTTCTTTATTTTCTTTATTTTCTTTATTTTCTTTATTTTCTTTATTTTCTTTATTTTCTTTATTTTCTTTATTTTCTTTATTTTCTTTATTTTCTTTATTTTCTTTATTTTCTTTATTTTCTTTATTTTCTTTATTTTCTTTATTTTCTTTATTTTCTTTATTTTCTTTATTTTCTTTATTTTCTTTATTTTCTTTATTTTCTTTATTTTCTTTATTTTCTTTATTTTCTTTATTTTCTTTATTTTCTTTATTTTCTTTATTTTCTTTATTTTCTTTATTTTCTTTATTTTCTTTATTTTCTTTATTTTCTTTATTTTCTTTATTTTCTTTATTTTCTTTATTTTCTTTATTTTCTTTATTTTCTTTATTTTCTTTATTTTCTTTATTTTCTTTATTTTCTTTATTTTCTTTATTTTATTTCTTTTCTTTATTTTATTTCTTTTCTTTATTTTCTTTATTTTCTTTATTTTCTTTATTTTCTTTATTTTCTTTATTTTCTTTGTTTTCTTTGTTTTCTTTATTTTCTTTATTTTCTTTATTTTCTTTATTTTCTTTATTTTCTTTATTTTCTTTATTTTCTTTATTTTCTTTATTTTTTTCATGGGAAATGTTAAATTCATGGCTCATTGAGTTGTGTGCACAACTCTGTACACGACTCTTTGAGTTGTGTTCACGGCTCAATGGGCCGTGTGGCACCCTACACGACTCAAATGAGCCTTGTGGCATGCTACACGACTGAAATGGGCCGTGTGGCATCCTACACAACTCAAATGGGCTGTTTGGCACGCTAAAAAACTAAAATCAAGTTGTGTAGCCTCCACTAAATATTAAATAATAAATTAGAAATTAGACATTATGAATTATAAATTATATATAATAAATTATAAATAATAAATAATAAATTATATATAATAAATAATAGATAATAGATAATAAAAGATAAATAATAAATTATAAATTATATGGAACAGTGTATGGGCCCACCACACATCCCATTTGAGTTGTGTGGCACGCTAAACAGCTAAAATCAAGTTGTGTAGCCTCAACTGAATAATAAATAATGAATAATAAATTATAAATTATAAATAATAAATAATAAATTACATATAATAAATAATAAATTATATATAATAAATAATAAATCATAAACAATAAAAAATAAATGATAAATGATAAATTATAAATTATAAATTATATGGAGTAGTGTATGGGCCACCATGTGTTGAGGGGCCCTACATGACTCCCACAGGTCATGTGTGACCCTAAACATCTCCCACAGGCAGTGTGGGGCCCTACATGGCTCCAACACAACTGGAGCCGTGAATTGAACATTACCCTTTTTTTAATTTTTTTAATTTTTTTAATTTTTTTAATTTTTTTAATTTTTTTAATTTTTTTAATTTTTTTAATTTTTTTAATTTTTTTAATTTTTTTAATTTTTTTAATTTTTTTAATTTTTTTAATTTTTTTAATTTTTTTAATTTTTTTAATTTTTTTAATTTTTTTAATTTTTTTAATTTTTTTAATTTTTTTAATTTTTTTAATTTTTTTAATTTTTTTTAATTTTTTTAATTTTTTTAATTTTTTTAATTTTTTTAATTTTTTTAATTTTTTTAATTTTTTTAATTTTTTTAATTTTTTTAATTTTTTTAATTTTTTTAATTTTTTTAATTTTTTTAATTTTTTTAATTTTTTTAATTTTTTTAATTTTTTTAATTTTTTAATTTTTTTAATTTTCTTTATTTTTTAATTTTTTAATTTTTTAATTTTTTAATTTTTTAATTTCTCAATTTTTTAATTTTTTTAGTGAATTATTTTTTTTACAAAGCCTTACCATTAAATGAATGTGTGTGTATTTTAAATTCCTGTTATTTTCTGTACACACCAGCATTTTCTTGAAGACACAGGTATTTCACAAAGTTTGTTTTTCAAAATTTCTGACACTAAATTCCTGTTAATTTGATTCCAAAAAGGTTACTCAAAATTGGAAGCCTTTTAAGGACTTCAAAAACTGATTCAAAAATAAATAAAAAAATGAAAAAACAAAAAAAATCAATGCATTTTTGTAACCATTCCTTGGAATTTTCAATGATCTCAGAAAGTTTAATAAGAAATTAGAGAACTTTGAAATTTGTTTCTTGGTATTTTTTGGAGGTATTTTTGACCACAAAATTCTTTACCACAGAAAATTGGATCCAATGTGAAAAAAATTCAACATAACACATCCTCTTAAATAGTTTTTGGTAATATCAGGAATCAAAGTTTCTTTCTTTTCAGGTACGTAGAATATCATAAAAAGATTGAAATAAAATATTTTTTAATTTTAATCAAAGGTGTTACCCCATGAAATATTGATTCCCATGAAAATAAATACAAATAAAAGGGGTGGCCTAAATTTTGAAATATTTTTTTTTTAAATTCAAATAAGGAAATGAGAAATATTAAAGGGAAAAATAATAAATTTTTCAACAAAATTCGTTAAAGTGCTGTATCATACAAACAGATTGGTATTAAAACCATTTCTATAACTTTTTCTGTATTTTCTTTTCTTGGAAATACCAAAAAAAAAGGATAAAAAGAACGTGCAAGAAGCCCCAGTCCCCAAATGATTTTTGAAAACTGGCCAGGGGTCTTAAACAATAATTGCCATTCTTTTATGCTTGTTTTGTTTCCCAATTTATGGTTAGATTATTTTGCTTTGATTTTTGTTATAGTTCTTAAGATTTCTTTGAATCCCTCTTTATTTTTCTTTTAATCATCAATTTGTGGTAACAAAAATAAAAGTTCTTTGGTATTTTGAGGTTTTATTTTGGTGAAAAGTGAAAATTCTTTTGAATGTTGATGTTGTTTCCCAAACAATAGCTCATCTTCAATACAAACCATGTTTGTGAAACACCATCAAACATCTAATTTTTAATACTCAGTGCACTGGTGTGCAGTCCCATATAGTAGGTCAGGACCAAGAATTTCAGCTTGCAGAACCCAAATGCGGTCCAGGATTCTTTTTGATTCTTTTTGATTCTCTTTGATTTTTGTGATTTCCTTTGATTCTCTTTGTTTTTTTCTTGTGATTTTATTGATTTTTTTGGATATTCTTTTAATTTTAATTTTTTTTATTTGATATTTTTTATTTTTTTTGGTCTGGCATGATGGATGACTTAGCCCAAGTTGTCCATTGTTCCAGATGGCATTGAGAATTTTTTAGTTATTTATTTATTTATGTTTTTTTTGATGTTGGTTGATGAATTAAGAAGCCTTTGTTAGATTGTTTATTTTAAATCTCAAACACTAGCCCATCTTTCCTAAAAACTGTGTTTGTGAAAAACCATGAAAAATTCAACATTTTGATACTCAGTGCACTGGTTTGAACTCCCATATAGTAGGGCAGGACCAAGAATACCAAGAATTTCAGTTGGCAGAACCCAAATGTGGTCCAAAATTTTTAATTTTAATTATAATTTTTTTTGTGATTTTGTTGATTTTTTGTTTTATTTCAATTTTCAGTGATTTTATTTTATTTTATTTTATTTTATTTCATTTTTTTGGTCTGGCATGGTGGACCACTTGTCTAATTTGTCCACCATTCCAGATGGCATTGAGATTTTATTTTTGTTCAATTTTTGTTCTTTTGATTTCTTTGCTTTTTTTGGGATCTTTTTTTTGAATATGTTGTTTGTTTAGTTTTAATTTGATTATTTTAATCTCAATCAACATGGTGGACAACATAGCCTATGTTGTTGACCTCCCCTCAGGCATTCCCCACATGCCTCCCTCACGGGCAGGTGGAGCCAGACAGGGGTCATTCTTGCAATGACCAACTCTCATTTTGATGAACAAATTTCCCAAAAATGTTCATTTTTCTGGCAATAAGAGGATTCACAAAAATGAAAAAAAAACCAAAAAAAAAAAACAAAAACATCTAAAAAAATCTAAAACAAAATAAAAATAATAATCTAAAAAATAATCTAAACAAACTTGAATGCCTGTGGGGAGGTGGATGACTTAGCTCAAGTATTACACCATTTAATGGACAGAAGAAAAAAAAATTGAAATCAAAATTCAAAAAAAAAATTCAAAAAAATCACAAAAAATCACCAGAAAACCACCAAAAAATTCCAAAAAAATAAAAAAGTGTGAAAAACATTTGGGTTCTTTGAGCTGAAATTATTGGTCCTTCCGTACTATATGGGAGTGCACACCAGTGCCCTGAATATCAAAAATTTAATTTTTAATGGTGTTTCACAAACATGCTTTTTAGGGAGGATGAGCTTGTGATTGAGGAGAAACATTGACATTCTAACAGGATTTTTTTGAGTTTCCCACCAAAATCCAAAAAGTCAAAAAATTAAAATTAACCAGAGTGATGATAAATTCACGGCCCCAGCCATGTGGTAGTTGTTTAGGGCCCTACACGGCCTATTTGAGCCGTGGGGGCCCATAGATAACTACAAAGGGCCGTTCCAAACACACCCAAACCCAGGGGGTTGTATAGGAGCCGTTTACCCCCTGGAAACGGCAATTTTGAGCCGTGTAACCCCCTAAATGGCTTGAATCCGCCGTTTTTGGGGGTGCACAATCCCCCCAAAGTTGTGCCAGAATTTTGGGCACCCCCTGGACCAAACTTGGGCTCCCGCAACCCAAATTTGGGATCAACATATAATATGTGGGAAAGTTGGACTACACCTAGCAATACCAAAGCAAAATTAAAGTGAAATCAAAGTGAAATCAATTGAATTATCCTAGATATTAAAGTGAAATTTGACACATCTTTCTTAACTCAAAAGTGAGCAAACTTTGCAGTTTTTCATTTGAAATTCGGATTGAATACTGAAGTAGCATTGCAATTCTTTTGCATTATGGGAACAGTGGCAAGCCCTGCTTGTGACATGGTTGCATTGAGGACTACATCAATAGTGCCATTATCAAAGCTTTGGAAAAAAAGGATTTGGTTAATGAAACATTGGAAGCCCCAATTGCATCCTACTCTAGGGTGATAATTGAGGAAAAAAATGTTTCACAGTTGGATTTGACCTCTGGTTGTGAGTAACATTTTATAATACTGAGGTTGTTGCCTGATTTAATTTGATTGATACTCATTTTGGGATTTTAATTATGAAACTATGAAACTATGAAACTATGACACCTATGAAACTATGAAAATAACCAATGAATGTTTACTAGATCCACTTGACCCACCTCCTGTGAGAGCCATTCCTACTAGGCAAGAGGTGCAAAACTATTGTCAAACATGGGATATGAAGCATGGTTACTCTCTGATGGTTTTTCACTCAAAGAAATATAAATGTGGATTTGGCCTGTGATGAACATGGTTCCTAATTGGGGCAACTCCTTACCAAAGGGTCTTGGAAAACTCACACAAGGAAGGTTGGGTGCAATTTTTTAATCCATGCAAGTCACACAAAGTCAGACCCCTTGGGGCAACTCTCCTACAAAGAAACTAAACATAACCATTACCCATCAGAACATCCCTCTGTGAATCCTCAATGGAGGAGAATTACTGGGGTAGCCTTAGAAAATCTAACAGAAGGAATGAATGATTTGGCTCAATACTTTACAACTTAAGAGAAAATTGAGCAAGATGGATTGCGTCAATTATGCTGATGACCAAACAATCTATACCACTAAGCAAAAGTTAGCGCTGTGGTGCCTAATCTGGGACACCTCTGGACCAGTACGGAAAAAGTAAATTTTTATGAACTTTTCTATAGCCTCCATTTAGATCTAAAAAAAAAAAACTTTTGATTGGGAATGATTCCCATATCCAGTTACCAGACTTCCAGCTCCCACTCTCCTATTTTTCTAGGATCACCTCTTGGGTGCCTAGCACCCTGTCCTGTGTTCAAATCCCCCCTCTCTGACAGTACTCCTTCCCTTTTGGGTCAAGTACCGGTTGCAAGAAACTCTGATTGCTTCATCCAAGGCTCATCATCACCGCAACTCTGTCTTCATCATCCATTCATGGGTCATCCAATCACCAACATTGCCAATGGTTGTCCCCGGCTCCTTGCAACCTGGTTAGAGTTCATCCAAAAGACTGCAAGCTGTTGCTTGTGGACGTTGAAGTCTTTGCAAGCCCTGATCCCTTGCCTTCCAACCTCATCCTCCGCCTCCCCACCTTGACCGTCTCAAAGATCAACAAGCACCCAAACCTGAATTGCTCAATTTTTCATCCCTACGTGCCAAGTATGAACTCAACCTTGCAAGGGGATCAATCATCAAACACTGTCTCATCCAAGTCAATCTTGGCCCTGGAGTCACCCAAAAAGGATGATGGTGGATTGATACAGTCTGGAACCTTGCCGATTGACCCAGTCCCCCACTCCCAGCTGCACTGGCCCAATACTCCACTGCGGGCCTCCTGCCTTTACTCAATCCATTACAGAATACCTTACACAGATTGGCCATCGGCCAAGCTCATCATAGACTCAACCAATTCCCTTTCCACCATCATCACCGCAGACCAATCTTCCCCAATTGGTCGGTTGGTGCTCTCATTTTTTTGCTCCACCCTGTCTGTCCCATCCAATCAACATCCCCACCAGCAACCCTCTGATCATCAATCCCCATTGATCCAAAAACACTCTTTCACCCTCAGATCTTGACCAACCCTCCTCACCCTTGATCCACCTCCAGCTCACCGGTCTCCTGCGCGGCTTGTCTGTTTCCCGGGCGGGTCTCAAATGTCTCCCGGGCCCGTCAGCATGTCTGCAGGCCCCTCACTAGCTACTCTCCTGCCCGTGCCCACCATTGGCATGGGCCAGGGTCTTGATTCAACTCTTCTGTTTTTTTCTGAGTGTTTTTTTGTTTCTTTTGTTTCTTTTGTTTTCTCATGACAATCATCCTAAAAAAAAAAAAAAAAAAAAAAAATTCTGCTCTATTTGTAAATCTCTCTTGTAAATAGTCTACATACCTCTTGTCTATAAAAGGAGGGGCTCTCCCCTGCATTTTCAAAAAACCAATCCAGGGGAGTGTGTTCATATTTCCCCCCCTTTATCATTGAAATTGAATCCTCATCCTCATCCTGGGTATATCTATGATTGCCCCCTGATCCATTGATCCTTAGTCTTTGCCCCTCTGTGGCCCAATCCTTATCACCAACCAATAGCCTTTCTGGTTGAAGAGAATTCTGTCTGTTGGAATTCTTGAGTGTGTTATACCATTCCTTGATCCCTTTCTCTGACCATACTAGTCTTGATCCCTCCTTGATCATCTTTCTGGAGCCAATGACAATTGATTGAAGAGGTCTTATTAAGCTGAAGACCTGGATGTGTTATACCTCCCTTATTTTTTCGGAGTTGCATTCTGCCAGCCTACTCTTGAGTTCCTTGAGAAGTGTTGAGGTTATCATTGCTTCAAATCAGTTTACTGTTTGCTCTTAGAGCTTCTTAAACATAGTGCTTTGTCTTGTACAGCCACCCTCAGTTATCTGGTACACTTCAAGCGCTTGATTGCAGAGTGTTGGGCAGGTTCATTGAGAAACTGGAGGTTGGTTGGTTTTGATTTGATCATCCCCAATCTTCTGCTGATGACCAGAGTTATTAGCTTGTGGGCGTTGTTTACATACAACAGCTTTGTTCTTTGAACTTTAAACAAACTTTGGCTTCATTTGTCCAAGTTTTTCCCACATAATCTTGGCTCAGATAGTGCTGTTCCATCGCTACCAAACTACTATCATCTTTATCCTCTACTACTTGATTCCTCATTTACCAGGTTCTGGACCTTGATCTTGGTTACATTTAAATATTTTTGTAACACTCAGGAGGGAAGCCTAAACAGCACCTTTCCCCTCCACAGAACTGCCACAGCCTAGAACCGTTTTGTGTCTTACAGCGCTTGAAGAAATGAAGGGGAAAAGTGTTATGGATGTAGTCTACAAACAGCTTGAAGAATCAAGTTTGATTCATCAGTCAAAATTCAGTGGAGAGGGTCAATTGGAGGGGCTATTCTTGGCCCACCCAGATTCATTAAAGCTTTCCAAAAAATTCCATCATATTGCTTTGTTGGATTGTACTTATAAAACAAATAAGTAAAAAATCTTTC
This sequence comes from Puccinia polysora, assembly GCA_025617555.3. Lineage (NCBI taxonomy): Eukaryota > Fungi > Basidiomycota > Pucciniomycetes > Pucciniales > Pucciniaceae > Puccinia > Puccinia polysora. The sequence continues at coordinate 25,242,166 of CM062641.1, read as the reverse complement.
TATTGCATGTTTTAGGAATGACAGCCAACCGGAAAACTTTCACAAAAGCTCTTGTTTTCATAACAAAAGAAACATTTGAGTTCTACAGTTGGTCTGTAAATGCATTAAAGGAGTTGGCTTATGATCCTGAGAGACTTCCAAAAGTCTTTGTGACAGACCTTGAAAAAGCTCTGATTTGTGCAATTGAATCTAGTTTTCCAGAGTCATTAAGACAATGCTGCACTTGGCACTTGTCTAAAAAAATACAAGAAAACTGTAAAGGGCACTTTGTTAATGACTTTGAAGGATGGAAAAGATTTATGACTCTATGGGCAAAGTACGGTGCCTCAAAGACCAAGGAGGAGGCAAAGGTAAATGATTCAGAAATCAGCATATTTCCAAATCACTGCTTCTTATTCTTCCTAGTTTTGGGTTCTGAACTTTTGAATTGTATAGTTTTCTTGAAAGACTATGAGGATGTGCTTGATTATATGGAAAATAAAATTTTCCCTCTCAAAGAGACATTTCTAATGGCTTGGAATTGTATAAACCCAGATTTTGGAAAAAAAACAAATTCTTGGGTTGAAGGGGCCCATGCCACTCTCAAACAATTCCTTGCAAACCCTTTGGGAAAAATTTTGGATTTTTGGAAAAACCTTGATGGAGCAGTTCTGAATCAATTTAAATTGGCTCATACATCACTACACAACTCTTAAATTAAGTTAGGGACAGTTCACCAACCCGAACTGTTACCATGGGGATAAAAATTGTCTTTAGAGGCAATTCAGCTTATTAGGGAACAATTTGAGAAGTTCAAATGTAATCATGATGGCAAAGTTTTCACCAAGTCATACTTCAAGACTATGGGTTTTACCTGTTCCCACCAAATAGGTTACCATCTAGCATTCAGAGGATCTGTGGTACCCAAAGATGTTTTTCCTCAGTGGAGGTTGGAATATGGCTCTAGCAGTTCTAGTTCTGTAAGTTGGCTTAAGTTGGATTTTTAAAATCAATATGTGATTAATGCTTTTTGATCAATAATTCCTAATTCACTAAGGGTTGATCATTTTGAATTTTTGAAGTGCAACATGGAAAAAATGCTGAGCATTCCTCAATTACATGAAAAATTGAATGAAATGATCTTGGAATCTCCATATCATGAGAAAGGTGGCCTATTGAAGTATATCATTTGAAAGATCACAAAATATCTATCAAAGCCAAGACTTGAACCCAAAGTCTCATGATCAATTAGGGGCTGGCCAAAATTGACAGATACAAGGAGAGAACCATCTCTGTTTGAGAATTTTGAAAAACAACTCAAGCGGGAAAATAGGACTGGAAGGGTGCCAAATAAGAAAAGAATAAATATTGTAAGTCTTTTATTTTGGAAAATGTTCATTTTTTGGGTTTAATGAACTAACTAACTAATGATGAATTGTTAGTCAAAGTTGGAAGGATCAGAATATGAATTTCATAGTTAAGAGGAAGAGACTGAAAGTGAATTGAGATAACTTAATTTGGAATCAGAATCCTCTTCAGAGGAAGAAAACATGCAGCAAAGCTCAAAAAGAAGCTCATCTTTGGTGATTATTCATTTCATTGATCTGATTAAAGAAATGAATACTAAGTTAGTTTTAATGAAAGGAACCAAATGTGAAATACCTCAATCAAATACCCAAGAAATTCCATAAGCTCTTGGGTGAGGTTTGGGATCCAATTGCAGATGGGAATCACAGATTTGGAGTCATTGCTGAATCTCTTGGTTCAAATGAACATGGATGGTTTAAAGTGAGAAATGAAATGATTGACACATTGAAGAAACATAAAGCATGCTACATTAAGATTCTTGGTGGTGCAAAAGAGGTAGGAACAATCAAAAAAAGTCTTGATGTTGAAGAAATCAATCAAAAGATTCCCTCCTCAAAATGGTTGGCTAAACTAGATATGGGACAAATATTAGCAGACACATACGCCAGACCTATATATTTCATTTCATTGGAGTCATTTTTTTTATACCCAAATTAAAAATGGTGTTACAGATAAATAAGACCCTATTTATATTTCCATTGTAAACAATAACCACTGGGTTCTATTGGTACATGAGGGAGAAATGATTCCAATCCCGCCCATTGTAGCAAAACCATGTTCCTTGATTTCTAAAAAAGCCTCTGGTTGGTTTGATCATCTCAAAGATAAACTGCAAATGTATTCTAGATTATAGAGATTATGGACTTTGACTTAATTTCACCATTGGGTTTCATATAAATTGTAATTCCAATGCAGCTAACAAGTTCTACTAATAGAAATGGTTATCACATTTTGAACATCATCATGTTGAGTGTTTTGAGTTATTTGAGTTAACATCATTATATTGAGTGTTTTGAATGAGAGTTTAATGATAATTCAGTTCAACTTGTGTTGGGCTGATTTCAAAATAAGGATTAAAATACTCCTTATGATGGGATCAGCTTAACAAAAGTTGAACTGTTTTTTTTTTGGTGTTTTTACTCAAGGGCTTGTCAAGTTACTTGTCTTTTTTTGTGTATTTTTAGTTTAGGGCTATTCCAGTTAATTGTGTTTTTTTGGGTCTGTTTAATTTAGGGCTATTCCATTGGATAGTACCAGTTAATTTATTTTCTTTAACCAAAAAATGAACATTTTTTGATTTTTTGGTTGATTTCTTTTTTTTGGAAGGTTTATTTAGTTTATGGGTTATGTTAGTACCCTTTAATTTTTTTTTCTTTTGGCTCAACATGGTCTGGTGGCCTGTGGGATTCCAAATGACTACATTCAAGCTGTGTGGAGTTGTAAATGGCTTGAATGTAGTTTTGCGGCATCCCACACAAGCCCATACCCTAGTGTGTGTGACGCCTGGTTTCCACAAACTACATTCAAGCTGTGTGGAGTTCTACACGGCTGTAATTTAGTTGTGTGGCATCCCACACAAGCCCGGAACATGGTGTGTGGGCGGCGCGGTTCTTTGAGCCATGTGGCATGGGGTATGGCTTGAATTTGGTTGTGTGGCGTGCCACACGGCTCAATGGGCCCTGAATTTAATATTAGCCATTAAAAAATTAAAAAAAGTCAAAAATCAAAAATAAATCAAAAATTAAAAAACAATCAACAGCATTATTTTTCTCATGACCCTTATCCTGAAAAACATGAGTATTTTATGCCCCCATGAAATTTTGCACACATGGGAATTTCCTTGGTGTCTGTGGGTTACATATACTGGTTTTGTGAATTGAAACAAGTTGGAGGGGGAATGCCACTGGAACACATTTGGTTCTGCCAGCTGAAATTTTTGGTCATGCCATACTATATAGGATTGCACACCAGTGCAGTGAGTATCCTCCAATTGAATGTTTGATGATGCTTCACAAACACAGTTAGTAGTTAGGAAAAGCTAGTGTTTAAGGAGAAACATCAAAATTCTATAAAATAATTCACTCTCACCCAAATAAATCTTAAAAATACAAAAGACTTCCATTTTTGTTAAAAGAAAATCAAAATTGAAAGAAAAAATGATAGGATTGAAAGAAATTCTAAGAACTACAAAAAAAACAAAGCAAAATAAGTTCAACATAAATTGAGAAAAAAAAATAAGCATAAAATAATAGGAGTTATATTTTAAGACCCCCTGGCCAGTTTCAAAAAATTGTTTAGGTACTTGGGCTGCTTGCATGTTCTTTTTTATTTATGTTTTTTTGGTGTTTGCAAGAAAAAAAGACATAAAAAGATGTAAAAAAAGTTTCAATACCAATCTGTTTGTATGATAGAGCCCTTTAAGAATTTTCAATGAAAAACTAATTATATTTTACCTCAACAGTTTTCTATTTTTTATTAAAATGTAACAAGAAAATGATTTCAAAATGTAGACCACCCCATTTATCACCCCTTTTATTTGCACTTATTTTCATGGTGATAAATATTTTATAGGGTAAAATATTTGATCAAAATGAAAAATAATTTTTCTGCTTCAATCTTATGATGATATCCTAAATAATTTACAGGAAAGAAAATTTGATTACTGATGATAAAAAAAATATTGAAAATAATGTCATTTTCAAAGTCCTTTTATGCTGGATCCAATTTTAAGAGGCCTATAATACATCAAAAAAATACAAAAAGAATATTACAAAGATTTTGAATTGATTTTCAAATATTCCAAATATTTGAAGCACCAAAACAAATTAAATGAGAAGTAAAAGGAAAAGTTCCACAATTGCATTGAGACTGTTTTTTCATTTTCTTGGTTTTTGGACACATTTTTGAAGGTCTCAAAATAATGTGGAAAGTCTGAAAGCCTTTTAACAGGGGATTTGAATTCCAATCTAAATTGCTGCCGTGTTATAAATTTCACCAACTAAAATTGTTCAAATGCCTGTTTCCAAGGAAATGTCTTTGTGCAGAACATCAGGGAAATGCAAAATATCTGTGTATTTAAGTGTAAGGGTTGTGAAAAAATGATGGTCAGAACCAAAAATGAAATTAAAATCAAAAGCATTGAAAAAAATAAAAAATAAAGACAAAAGCAAAAAAGAATAAAAGAATAAAAAACGGGATAAATCAAAAATATAAAAATATAAAATGCAAAATTAAAATCAAAATGAAAACAGAAACAAAAAATTGAATTTTCATGTATTGATGAAAAGCTCAATTACAAAAAAAAAATTAAAAGTAACTTTGATTTAGGGTAAAATTATTCTTCATAGGATTGATTTGTTTTTGAATTTGATTTATGAATCTGAGCAAATCCAGCCCATGTTTTTGCAATTTTTGAAACATAAATTTCTGAATTTTTCTTTTTTTGAAAATCAGATTAGTATGGCCACTGGCATGAAATTTATTCTTGAAGGAGAAATCAAAAACAAAAAAGTTATTCTATAAATAAGAATAAAATTTGCTTTTTTTCAATAAAATTCATAAAATGTTGTTACAAGGCTTGATATAAAACCAATAAAACTTTCATGCAACACAGGTCTGAACCAAATTTCTCAACAGTTGTAAGAAAATATGACATTAAGAATATATACATAAATTCCCAATTCTTCCTTTTATGTAAAAATTTTAAATTAAATTCATGCACTACATAAATATGGTGCATCAGTTTTCTGAGAAAATTCAGGAATAAATTTGATTTTTGAATCCAAAACCAAAACAAATTCAAAACAGGTTTCACTCACTATCCCAGGTGCTACACCTGTCAGAAGGTGCAGCCATTATTTTGTGGTGATTGAGAAGGGACCTAAAATGTCTATGTGGATAAATTCCAGGACCCTAGAATATGGCTTGAAATAGCCTTAGAAAGGAGTTAAGCTCATCTTGAGCCTGCAGCATATTTTGTATCAAGAAGTTGAGGGGAGTTTTGTAAAGGTGTGGTTCAGTACTTTGTTGTTAGGGTGTCCCAGTTGCATATGCCAGAGATTTTGTGTGGGTTCCTTCAGTTGGATGAATCCTTGTGCCGGAGGTTTATTGAAATTGGTGCTGCATAGTTTGACCTGGTGATTAACCGCTGTATCTATGAGTGAGAAGCGGTCAAGCATTATTTTGAATCCTGCGGGCCCCACTTGATTGATGATTTGTGATTTGGTTGTCAGCCTTGATAGCAAGATGAGGAACCTGTTGAGTTTTGGAAGGAGTATTACATCCTGGATTTCAATTCTTTCTCTCAGTTAATTAGTGAGGGTGGCCTTGCCAGTAGATTGGACCCTTTGCTTCCAGTGCCAATTTGCGCAGAAGTGGGTCTTGATTTGGTCAGGTATTTGGACTTGTTGACAATATGGTGAGTGGAGCCAGATTCCAGTACGGGAAACAGTGGTTAATGGGTGAAGGCTGGTAGAAGGTACAGCTGATCATTGAGAAAGGCCTGAGGATGATCTGCAATTGTGCTCTCTTCAACCTTGGGTTCCTTTTGCGCTGAGTGTAGATGAGACTGCATCTTGGGCTTATGAATGGGTGGTTGCAATTTGGGCTGAAGGAGCCATCAAAACTCCTTGGGATTCTCAGCCAGGGGGTTGTGTTTTCCTTTGAAGCTTTCAGCTTGCTACTTTTACAGAGCAACCTGTCAAATTAGAATAAAAAATTAAAATAACTCATAAAAATGAGAAGAGTGAGAAATACTAAAATTTTATTACAGATTTGGATTCCTCACCCAAAATAAGGTAGGTTCACTCACTGACCCCATCCTTCAACTCTAACTCCTTATATTCTTGAAATAATTAAAAGGAAAATGACCAAAAGGCCACAGAACCACTATGGCAATTTTTGGCCATTTAAACATTTCACATAAAATGTCATGTATAGGTTTTACACCTAAAATTCACTCAGAATTGAGGTGTTGTGTATATTTCATGAGTTACAGCCATATTTGTGTTCTGTCACAATTCCCGCCTGCAGCCCCACATCCATACAGCAAGGGTAAACGCGCCTGACACTTAATATGTAGGCGTCTGTCAAGAAACCCGCATGCAATATACTGCTGGATGCGGATGATGTATTCCAGCACGCAGCTGTCAGGGATGCACGCGTCAAAATTACTGGCATCACTCCTGACAGCCTGGTACCGCAGGAACAGGGTAAAACCCACATGCATGCATCATGCATATTTAAAAACTTGACTGAAGGATAGAAGGATATATGAAATCTCTGAATATTGAATAAAAAGTATTAAATTCAAATTATAAAACAGACAAATTAGGGAAAATAATAATAAAATTTTTCACATAAATAACATTATCAAATCTTTATGAACCACAAAAAAAAGGAGTTTCCCTAAAATTTATTAACAAATACCAAAATGTTCAGAAGATGGCTTAGAATCTAAAAATGTTCACTTCTGGCCATTTTAATCAAAAGAAACTAATACAAAATTAAGAAATAGGCCAGAAATGTAAAAATAACAGATTAAAATTTAAACTGATTCTGATAAGTATTTCACAATCAAATATGACACATAAAGGTTCAGCTGATTGACAGAACTAAGAATGCATGACAAAATATCCCTGACCAGCCTGCTAGCCTTATCCCACAAGCAAAACCCTCTCTACATACCCTGAGAAGACCCCTCACCCCAAAAAGGTATATATACATCCCTTTTTGGATGATTTGAACCCCAGAAATTTTGAAGTGATCAGTCCAGACCTATTGCGATTGGTGATCAAGTGTTTATAAATGATAAAAAATTGATTTATGGACTCAGTCTGATAGTATATTTATTGATTCTAACCCCACCATTAATTCCATTGAAGAATATCAGAAAAAACCCCACCAATTGTCCTGAGACCCTTTCAATCCATGAATTTCTGCAAGTATCTTGGGGTTTCTGCTCAAAGTAGTAATTTATCTCCTCCTTTCCTCCAGGAATAAGTGCTGTGAGACAGACAGTCCACCCATTCCCCTTGATTAAAGCCCTTTTGAGCAATCACTTAGGACCTCATTGTCCCAAGGTCTTAACACAGTTCAAAAGAGCCCCTTGAAGAGAGGTTGTTTCAATCAAGATCCCCATTTTTGTATAAGATGTGGCCCCTCTTCAAAAATTTTTGTAAAACATTTCAACCAAACCAAACTCCAAAAGTTTCACTTGCTCTTATTATATCACTATTTTTGAGAATTTTATGTATTTTCTTGGAATTATCATTGTTCCAACACCAATATCACTTGCTTTAGCTAAAGGACTGAAAAGTTCCTGTTATCAGTAACCTTTCAGAAGCAGTGGTGCTTTAGTTACCCCCTCTTGTGAGTGGAGGTCTTGTGGAGTGAAACCATAAAGCGGCTGGTGCTGGGATGGTTGGGAGTTGTTGTTTCCTTGAGGCTTCCAACTGGATTACTTCCCTGAGATTGTTCAGAACTGTGGTTGGGCTCTTGAGGAGCTGATTGTTGAGGAGGATGGGGTCACAAATGTGGTAGAAAGTGCCTGGGAGTTTGGAAAGTATGGTGTTGCTTAGAATGTCTTTCAGGACTTCTAGTTTAACCAATGAAAGTTTGTTGATCAGCTTTTGAAATTTGTTGATGTAATGAATAAGATCTCCCTTGTACTGGTACCGGATGAAATTAAGCCACAGAAGGCCTTGATTTTTGGACAACTGGGAGGTGTAAAATTAATGGATGGCTCAAAGAGTAGCTCTGGGGTTGGCTTTGTTGGTGCTTGTGATGATGGTGTCAAGGGTCGTGTCCCCTAGATTCTGGATGATGATATTGGTGGCTTTTTAGATCTTCTCCTTTAGTGAAGCTGAAGAAGGTTGGTTAGGGTCATATTCTTCTATGGCTTCCAGAGGGTATTTTCTTCTCAGGTAGCTCTTGAGTCTTCAAAACCAAGGAGCAAAGTTGCAATCTGTAAGTGTCAGCCTACTAGATGCCAAGGATCTCACTCCTTCTAGCTACTAGAGGTGATAGAAAGTTTGGATCAAAAATAAGATAAAATGCCAGGTATGTAATTTGGCTAAAAGGGTTAAATTTATTTATATATTTATAAAATAAATTTAAATCAAGGGGCCAAGACCTTAATGGGGTTGTTGAGCCCTCTGGAACACAGTCATATGTCTTTTAAGGACAATATAGGAGCAATTGTGGTGCCTGTGGGGTTGACAAGGATTCCTTTCAAGAAGGGTGTGTGTAATTTCCTTGGAGCATAGGTTATGCAAAACCTACAAAAAAAGGGTATAAGTCAGCAGGATCACTTACTAGGTCTAGATCCGTACTTATTCTTGATGAATGGGCCAATATTCAATGATTCAGGGTGCTGTAAGTTGGTACTAGGGTAGGCTGAATGGTTGGTTGTTCAATTTGGCCAAAAAACAGGGATTCAAGAATTATGGTCTGAAATTTTATCAGAAAATGGTCCAGGATCACACACTTATTTCTTATAAGGGTTTGATGGCTTGAGGAAGAAAATATCTGAAGCAATAATGACTATATAACTGGATGAATGAGGTAGAAATAGCTGGGGGAAGGTCCTTTATTTATATTGTTTGTGTTCCCTCATGGTACAGTCCTTTTGCCAGCCAAAGGAGGGTGACCCAGGCTAGTGCTGAGGCCAAGGAGCCATCAGTGTGTTTGTGTGGACCTGCTCTAGTTACTACAGAGGTACAGGAATCCCTATGTCATCATGCTTGAGGCTTGATACACGTTTCCAAGCCTCAAGTGATATCATTGTACCAGCCATGTATCCTGATTTGAGGCTAATAATTTAAGTACAGGCCCTTGTTTACTGAGGCTAGGGACTTGGAAGTATGTCCTAGACCTCTGAAACCTGTTCGCAACTTCGATTTTGAGGCCTTATTGGTCATTATTTGTTGTTTATGGGCTAATTTGTACTGTAACAGCCACAAATACATACAGGAGCCTTTCTTCCTTAATTGGGTGATACAGGGTGTATCTGAGGTTTGGGGACTTTTTGGAGTGTTCTGGCCCGAAGCAGGGAATCTACTGTAGCTATTTTGACTGTCTTGGGGTGCTAAAGTATCTTCTTAGTACTGCAATAGGGCTGTAACATTCCTTTTTGGGAAAATTACAGGAGCCCTGTATCTTCTAATGTGTACATATTACATTTAGGGTGATACAGGGTTTATCTGAGGTTTGGGGGCTTTGGGAGTGTTCTAGCCCAAAGCAGGACATCTGCTGTAGCTATAGTGGTTGTCCTGGGGTGCTAAAGTATCCTCTTAGTACTGCAATAGGGCTGTAACATCCCTTTTTGGAAAATTACAGGAGCCCTGTATCTTCTAATGTGCACATATTACATTTAGGGTGATACAGGGTTTATCTGAGGTTTGGGGGCTTTGGGAGTGTTCTAGCCCAAAGAAGGACATCTGCTGTAGCTATAGTGGTTGTCCTGGGGTGCTACAGTATCCTCTTAGTACTGTAATAGGGCTGTAACATCCCTTGTTGGGAAAATTACAGGAGCCCTGTATCTGCTCATGGGTACATATCACAATGGGTAAATATTACATTAGGGTGCAGGGCCCTAAATTCCGAATTTGTGGTGGGTAAGCTTACATAATTATGGGTTTCTGACCAAACTTTTGGTCAGAAACCAGTACTTGCGGATGTTACAAGCAAGGGTACATGAGTGAGCGTAGTTCTACCTGAAGGAGTCGGAAATGGGTGGTGGTGCCAGTGGATGACCCTACCAAAATTGGCACCACAAATCCATTTTTTTAATAATATTTTTGGATTTCTTACAAATTAAGGCTTTATTGCTTATTTTTATTTTATTTTATTATTTCCGTATTTATTTATTAATTCATTTATATTTTATTTGTTTTAGGCTTTAGTCAGTTGGCTCTGAATAGTAGCCAGCTGACATTCCCCACTTCCAAGATTGGTGTACCCAGAAAAAGGTTTTTGGGGTGGAGAATTTTATTCTTTCCTCTTTGCAGCTCTGAAATTCCTCAGAAGGATGGGGCCATCTGGTATGTTATTTTCTGGTAGCAACTCATCTTTGTCTGCTGATTCTCCTCTGTATCTGACAAGGTACAACCTGACATCCTTTCCATTCACTCTTTCCTTATTTTCTTTGAGGATTTTGCTTACCTTGTTCTTGCTCCCTTCCTGGGGGATTTCTAAGGGAATATTCTGGGCAGGTGGGTCTTCAGATTCCCTAGGGCTATAGTGCTCAATCAGAATAACTGGAAAGACTGGGTGTTTCTTGGACAATTCCTTGCTGAGGATAACTTCAACTGCATTCTTTCCATGGAGCATTTCAATGCAGAAAGGGCCTATGAAGGCTGGTTTCAGTTTCTTATTTCCCCCTAGGTTGTTAAAGTTCACTGTGGACAGTAAGAACTTGTCCCCTACTTTAAAGTCAGGTTCCTTGTGGCTTTTTTCCCATCTAGTTTTATTATACTCAACAGCTCGCTGTACACATTCTTGGGCATGACGATTAGCTTTGTCCAACATTTTCTTGAATTCCAGGGCTGTTGGGTGGACATTGACAAGGTTTTGGTTAACACTCTCTTTGGGCATACTAGGTATCCATCCTCTCTCTAGAATATAAGGAACTTATTGAGTAGTTGAGTGCATACTGCTGTTGTAGGCTATTTCTAGGGCAGGAAGGAGGCTTACCCAGTCGTGAGTGTACCCATCATGGTTTTTAAACTCTAAACCACAAGAGCAAAACCTTCTTAACATGTCTTCTAAAGTTTGGATCATGCGCTCAGCTAGACCATCAGTTTGGGGATGATAAGCTGTTGAGAAAGCTAATTTTGTCCCTAAAATGTCATGAAGGTTCCTCCAGAATTCAGAAGTAAACTTTGGGTCTCTGTCACTGATTATTATTTTGGGGATACCAACATCAGCCATGACTCTGTTCCAGAACAGCAGAGCTACTTCCATAGCTGTGTTGTCTTTGTGATTAGGTATAAATTTTGCTCTCTTGGAGAATCTGTCTACAATCACTACCACAGAGTTATAAGATTATGGTCCCCCTGGCGGTAGACCGGTGACAAATTCCATGTTTATTATCTCCCATCTATTGGTGGGTTCTGATATCTTTTGGAGAAGACCAAATCTCTTTCCTGTTTGTTTTTTAGCTCTCTGACAGTTGTCACAGGACTTGACATAGTCAGTGGTTTGCTCTCTCCATTCAATTCACCAAGCTGTCTGCTTGACCTTTTCAATAATCTTTTCTAATGAGAAGTGCCCTGAAGTGCAGTTATCATGGCACTTGTGCAGTATAGTTTTAATGTGGGTTTCTGAGTTGAGGACTATCACACTAGAGTTTTTATGACGGAAGTATAACAGACCATCTAAGCTTGTAAACCTTCCTTCTTTATAGGTAATAGAGAGTTCCTTGTCTAAACTTTGTATTAAATCATTAGAAGGGTTTTTGCTTTTCATAATCTCTAGAAACTTAAGATGCTCCGGGTCATAACTCTCTTGGACAGAATCAAAGAACGCCAAATCTAGATCACAAACATGGATGCCCAAGATTGGGAAGATGTCATTCTAATCTGGATCATATGCAGGGTTACTAGGGTCATTAGGGAGAGCCCATCTACTGAGTCCATCTGCATTCTGATGTTTGGTTCCAGGTTTGTGCATGATTGTCATCTGTCCTCTATACTGCTGGATGGCTATTTGCCATCTAAGCATGTGGCAGTTAGGGGTTTTCATGTTCATGAGTGTCCTTACCGCCGTGCAGTCTGTTATTAATTCAAAGGTACTTCCTTCCAGGTAATAGTGAAGTTTCTCTAAGGACCAGACCAACGCTAGGCATTCCATTTGGCTTGCTCCATACCTTTTCTCCGTATCTTTAATCTGTCTAGATATGAATAGTATAGGTTTTTCCACAGGTACATCATTCTCTACTTTGGATTGGTGAAGAGCAGCTCCAATTCCGTCAAGACAGGCATCAATATATAAGCGGAAAGGTTTAGAGTAGTCAGGTTGAGTTAGGAAGGGGGCGGTGGTCATGGATTTCTTCAAGGTTTCATAGCTCTGTACTCTTTCATGAGTCATTTTGAATATAGAAGTCTTGTTACATATCTCATACAAGTTTTTGGCTATGGTGGCAAAGTTGGGTATGAACTGCCAATAATAACTACAGAAACAGACAAATGAGAGTAACTCAGTCTTATTTTGAGGCATTGGACTATTGATTATGGCAGCAACTTTGTTCTGGTCTACTGCTAGGGACAATCCTAAGACTATATGTCCTAAGGCTTTTAGTTCAGCATAACCAAAGTTGCATTTCTTCATAGATATCTTTAGTCCAACATCTGATACGGTTTTCAGAACCAGGCCTATCTTCTCTAAGTGAGTTTCCAAATCATCAGAGTAGATGATAATATCATCAATGTACACCATCATCCACCCTTGACAGATAAAAGTTCCAAAGACTGTGTCCATCATTCTTTGAAAATGGGAAGGGGCATTCTTTATCCCAAAAGGCATCCTCAGGTACTCATAGATGCCTAAGTGGCAGATAATCCTCATATACTTTTGGCTTTTAGCTTCAATGGGTATCTGGTGGAATCCTTTCAGCATATCCATTGTAGTAATGTACTTGGCTTTGGAAAGATTATGGAGGGAATGATCTATCCTAGGGATAGGGTAGTAATCTGCTTTAGTGTAGTTGTTAAAAATTTGGAAATCTCCAACCATCCTGGACTTGTCGTTATGCCAGGTTATGATGACGGGAGTGGTTATTTCCACTTGCTCATTATGCCCTACTTTCCTGAGGAATCCTAAATCCATGAGCTCAGTTATGTGTTCTTCCAATGCTGCTTGGGACTTAGGGCTTGCTGGGTAAGCAGGTCTCCTCAAGATTGGGGGAAAAGGAGGTTCTATGGTCAGGGTTAGTACCAAGTCATGTCCCTTGATATTACCTATGGGGTGATCTTTGGTACAAAAGGAACCCATATTTTCAAAACATAAGTTGACTATGTTGTCTTGCTGATCAGAGGTAAGTTGATCATTAAGAGAGGCTTGAGAAAAATATTCACTTTTAAAAGACTCTAGAGGTTTGTTTTCTATGGAGGTTGATATGTGACAGATTTGGAATTTCCTTTTCCATTCTCCTCCAATGGTGAAGTATCAGTCCTTGCTCTGGATCATATCTATCCCATATAAACAGAAAGCGTCATTACCTAGTATTAAGTAATCATATAGGCTATTTTTCAAGACTACAAATTTGAGTTGAAGCATTATGGATCCTTTACTGTGTGGGAAAACAATAGGCATAGTTATGACTCCTAAGGTATCCATAGCTGAATTGCAACTACTGAACTTGGCTTTGGGCACAGGAAGTAAGTTTTCTTTCCACATAGGGTAGTGAAAATATAAGAAATCAGTGCTGGTGCATGAGAAAAAAGCTCCACTATCAAGCGAAATTCTGACCGGTTTCTTTTCAAACAAACCAGTGGCAAAGCAGTTTTTACCCAGAGTGTAGCTCCTGCCAGTGACTGGTTTTACTGTCAAAGTTTTGGCGTCAGAGATGTGGTCTAAGTTCATGGATTCATCCCACTTCTGAGGTAGTTGAGACTCTCCTTTAACATTATTAATTTCCATGCTAGAACCTATATCTCCTGAGATGAAATTTACAGGGCGCAAGTGTCAGCCTGCTACTTAGCACAGAGCAACCTGACAAAGCAACAACAATAATAATATTAACAAAAATAAAAAGAACAAAAAAATGAATTAAATTATTATAAAATGAAGGAGTAAGAAATCCATAAATATTATTGCAGAAATGGATTCCCCACCCAAAATAAGGTAGGGTCACTCACTGACCCCACCCTTGAATTCTTACTCCTTATATTTTTTGATTAATTTAAAAGAAAATGGTAAATGACCACGGCACCAATATGGCACCTCTTGGCCATTTTAATGTTTCACATGATATGTCATGTATAGGTTTCACACCTAAATTTCAGTCAAAATCCAGGTGTTGTGTGTAGTTTAGGAGTTACACGGGGAATTGTGTTTTGTCACAATTCCCGCACGCAGCCCCGCGTCCCTACAACGCTGGACTCCCGCGCACCCAAACTCCCGCGCGCAGTTGATCCCTCCCGCGTGCAGGTAATCTCATGACCTAGTCACACGCGCAGCGGATCAGTCCCCGCGCGCATCTGAATGGACTGATCCCTGCGCCTCCTGCCGTGATCAGTCTGACAGCCAGGTACTGCTCAGAGGAGCTACAACATAGTAGGATCTACTCTACATATTTAAAGCTACCACACAAGCGTAGATCACAGTTTAAAAACCTTAAAAGTCAATTAAAATTAGCTATTAACTAATTTTTAGTATTTTTTATTAATTAAATAAAGATTCAGAATCACTACGTCATGAGCTGATCAGAACCTTCAAAGACCACGAAAATACACAAGGAGTGGTCGTAAAAATTATTAAAAATTACATACAGGATCAGCAGAGAATGAAAAATCAATAAACATCCACGTCCGCTCACTTTGGACCAGTACTTACAGTACAAATTGAGGATCAGTGCAGGATCAGCAAAATGACTAATCTGTTGATTAACAGATCCTGCAGCTAAAAAGGAGCTGTTCCTTGACAGATCTAAGGCCATCAGGCTAACAGCACTTTTAGGACGTGCCAATCTTGCCCTGAATTCCCCCCTAGCCTCAGCCTATGGCTAATACCCCTTCTAGTGGCCCTCAAGCACCCAAAAAGGAATATTTAAACAGGCTCTTTTTGCCCTTTTGTTCCAATCAGTTATCAGTTATTGGAAATATTATTATTATCAATCAGACATTTTGTCATTTTTAGTCAAGTGCTTATCAAGAAGAAAGCAAGTGATTTATGATCTAGTCTGAAGTATTATTATTATTATTTTCTAAATAACTATCAACAACCAGAAGTTTGAACCAGCCACCAACCCCATCTGTTCTGAAGCTTCTTACCTGAATATTTGCAGGATTTCTGTGGATTACTTCCCAAGTAAGTTTTTCCCTTCCTGCTCTGGGTTTGTGTGCTGTTTTTCCCGCCCAAATTAGTGGATAAGGCCTTAGAAGGCACCCATCTTCATTCCAAGGTTATAAACTGCCTAAGAAGGCCCCTTGAGGAGAGGTTGCCAAGTCTGTAAAGACCCCCAGTAGTATATTACTGTGGCCCCTCTTTTTATATTATATTTAAAATATTTATAACCAAACCAATTAAACCTTGCACTTGCTCTTACCATATTATTATTGGAGCTGTAAAGTGTTTATTCTTTGGAATATTATTGCTCCAAATTCTTTTATCACTCTCTGTAGCTAAAGGACTGCAAGGTTCCTGGTATCAGAGAGCTGACAGCAAGTCTGGTTCTTCTTTGTGTTGTTGGATGACTAGGTCTAAGTCGTCACCTTCTTCCTCACTATCAGAGTTTCCATTGATATTATTTATCCTTTTTCTAGGATGAGGACAGTCAGGTCCTCTATGCCCCTTCTCTCCGCAGTTCCAGAATTCAAGAGAGGGGTTGGCTTTAACAACAGCATTCCCTTGGGGAGCAGCTAGCACTAGTTCCTTACTGACCTCTTTTGTCTCTCTGGGTCGGGTTTGAAGCTCTCTGGGCCTGTCTCTGGGCTTTTTATTAAGTTCCATCATGTCAATTATTTCTTCCATGACCCCTATAAGAGTGGGAAGATCAGCATCAATTGATATCCTACACCGGACATTATGTTCTAGGTGTCCTTTGCATTGTCCTATTAGTCGCTCATTGATCTCTTCTACAGAAGCTTGAGGATAGACACAGTCAATTCTCTTTTTCTGAGTCAAACACCATTGGTGAGGTTGATCTCTAACAGGATCAAAGAAATTCTGCTCAAAAGCTTTGAGCATTTTCTTTTTCCAAACTCGGGTACCAAACTGTTCTTTGATCAGTTCTTTCCAATCCTCCCAAGGAGCATCTCCTACTAGTTCTCTTTTGGAGATAAACCAATCTAAAGCTACCACTTCAAAAATTCTGGGAAACCTTACTAGGGCTATTGTTTCTGGTAAACCAGAAGAAATGATATGGTGATCAATATATTTCATAAAACTTATATGATCATATTCTCCTTCTCCAGAGAACTTAGGCCAATCTGTGATAGGGGGCAACAATTTGATAGCTTTCTCCATGTCAGGAGAAGAATTCCGGTAAGGAGGAGCAAGATTAAACCTAGGGTTGGGGAATCTAGGCGGAATAGGGCTCTCAGAATGGTTATTAGCTTCAGATTGCGAAATCTGAGACAATTTCACATCCCTGATATCATTCTTAATCATATTAAGCTGCATATCCATTCGAGTTTTGAGCTTGTTGATGGAATTATCCAACTGGTTTTTGTGTTCTCTCAAAATGCTTTCAAAGGAAACATTATTTGCAGAAGATTGGTGTTGAATTACATCTTCTCTTAAGGTGGAAAATGATTTCTCATAGTTTATCCTGTTCTTGGTTCTATCCTCTAAGATCAGGGTCTTAATTTCTTCTAGATCAGAAGAAACTCCATTTCTGATAAGGGCAGTGGTTACTACCATGTTCAACTCAAGGAGATACTCAGGACTGCTCAATTTCTCTTCCAATTGGTGGATCTTTTGGAGGCACAAACAAATGTTATTGTCTAAAGCACTAAATTTATTCCTAAGGCTATTTGCAAAAAAACTATCTACAACTAGCTCTTGTAGGCCCCCATTAAAGCTTGAGCTAGAGCTTTCACTTCTGCCCAAATTTTTGGATCGTTGAAATCCTCCTTTGGTTTCCTGTGATTGGAGGACCTTTGCTTTCCCTTTTTGTTGGGAGGAGGTTGGATCTTCTTGAGGTGATCCCATGGATTCCACCCCTTCACATACTCCTCTAGCTCTTGCTTGGTTATAAACTTTTGCAGAGCCTTTTGAGAGATCTGGACCTGCCTGCAATAGAAGACCTGGATCTTCACGTTGGCCTCTTTCTCCGCTTGTACTACCTTTTGCCACAAGGACATGTGTTCCTTGATCAGAATTTTCCAGGACTCCTCTTGCAGTCCTTGAGAAGGAGCTCGGGAGGAGGAGCTGGGAAGAGGAGCTGGGGATGGGATCCTCTGGATTGGCTGGATACCCAAGTCTTATTTCCTTTGTAGAGTCAACGGATGGATTATTCCGCTTGGCTCTGGAGTGGGTGAGAGAGGTGAAGCGTCCATCTGGTCCTCTGAGTCTAGACATATTTTATTAAAAGCAATCAGTAAATTATATAGATGCTTAAAAAAAGTGAGATAATGTGGCTTACCCTCTGAGTTGGGAGTGGCCACAGATTCCTCTCTAGTTGGTGACCTAGGTTGGATAGGAGCTTCTACAACAGGGTAGTTGGGAACTATTACTGGAGTGGTGACTGGTGGAGCTGCTACCTCTGTAGTGGCAGCAGTTGGAGTTGATGGGGCAGTGGGCAGTCCAGAAACTAGAAAGTACCAGATATAAGATTTATAAGTTAGTTTATAATTAAAAAAATTTTAAAGAGATTTTTGGAAAAATCTCACTTTTTAATAGCTTGAATCTTATATGAGCAGGGGGTTGAGTCTTAGCCCAATTTCTGTGATACTTCAACATGAGTTTGAAACAAAACCTTTCTTCAAATTCTTGTTCCTCTCTGAGTTTTGAGTGGAGAGCAATCAATTTCTTCTGTTCTAAAGGAGATAGAAGTTCCCAATCAGTTGGTTTGTAATTTTTGATATAATCTTCTTTTCGGAGTTTTAGGAGTTTAAGATAGTATGTAATAAGTTCTGCGTTGTTCTTTAAGTCCACTGCAGAGCAAGGAGTCTGGAAAAATATCAGAAAATAATTTTTCAGATTTTTTTGTATTTTTTAAGTATTTTTGAAGTTTGGTAATTTAGAATGATTTTTTTCGGAATTTTTGGTTAATTTTTGAAAAATTATTAAAAAAATTATTAAAAATGGCACAGGATCAATAATTATATCAATTATTTCCCAGCCAGACCCCCAATTGTCAGCCTACTAGATGCCAAGGACCTCACTCCTTCTAGCTACTAGAGGTGATAGAAAGTTTGGATCAAAAATAAGATAAAATGCCAGGTATGTGATTTGGCTAAAAGGGTTAAATTTATTTATATATTTATAAAATAAATTTAAATCAAGGGTTCAAGACCTTAATGGAGTTTTTGAGCCCTCCGGAACACAGGTATATGTCTTTTAAGGACAATATAGGAGCAATTGTGGTGCCTGTGGGGTTGACAAGGATTCCTTTCAAGAAGGGTGTGTGTAATTTCCTTGGAGCATAGGTTATGCAAAACCTACAAAAAAGGGTATAAGTCAGAAGGATCACTTACTAGGTCTAGATCCTTACTTATTCTTGATGAATGGGCCAATATTCAAGGATTCAGGGTGCTGTAAGTTGGTACTAGGGCAGGCTGAATGGTTGGTTGTTCAATTTGGCCAAAAAACAGGGATTCAAGAATTATGGTCTGCAATTTTATCAGAAAATGGTCCAGGATCACACACTTATTTATTATAAGGGTTTGATGGCTTGAGGACGAAAATATCTGAAGCAATAATGACTATATAACTGGATGAATGGGGTAGAAATAGCTGGGGGAAGGTCCTTTATTTATATTGTTTGGGTCCCCTCATGGTACAGTCCTTTTGCCAGCCAAAGGAGGGTGACCCAGGCTAGTGCTGAGGCCAAGGAGCCATCAGTGTGTTCGTGTGGACCTGCTCTAGTTGCTACAGAGGTACAGGAATCCCTATGTCATCATGCTTGGGGCTTGATACACGTTTCCAAGCCTCAAGTGATATCATTGTACCAGCCATGTATCCTGATTTGAGGCTAATAATTTAAGTACAGGCCCTTGTTTACTGAGTCTAGGGACTTGGAAGTATGTCCTAGACCTCTGAAACCTGTTCGCAACTTCGATTTTGAGGCCTTATTGGTCATTATTTGTTGTGTATGGGCTAATTTGTACTGTAACAGCCACAAATACATACAGGGGCCTTTCTTCCTTAATTGGGTGATACAAGGTGTATCTGAGGTTTGGGGACTTTTTGGAGTGTTCTGGCCCGAAGCAGGGCATCTACTGTAGCTATTTTGACTGTCTTGGGGTGCTAAAGTATCTTCTTAGTACTGCAATAGGGCTGTAACATTCCTTTTTGGGAAAATTACAGGAGCCCTGTATCTTCTAATGTGTACATATTACATTTAGGATGATACAGGGTTTTTCTGAGGTTTGGGGGCTTTGGGAGTTTTCTAGCCCAAAGCAGGACATCTTCTGTAGCTGTAGTGGTTGTCCTGGGGTGCTAAAGTATCCTCTTAGTACTGCAATAGGGCTGTAACATCCCTTTTTGGAAAATTACAGGAGCCCTGTATCTTCTAATGTGCACATATTACATTTAGGGTGATACAGGGATTATCTGGGGTTTGGGGGCTTTGGGAGTGTTCTAGCCCAAAGCAGGACATCTGCTGTAGCTATAGTGGTTGTCCTGGGGTGCTACAGTATCCTCTTAGTACTGTAATAGGGCTGTAACATCCCTTTTTGGGAAAATTACAGGAGCCCTGTATCTGCTCATGGGTACATATCACAATGGGTAAATATTACATTAGGGTGCAGGGCCCTAAATTCCGAATTTGTGGTGGGTAAGCTTACATAATTATGGGTTTCTGACCAAACTTTTGGTCAGAAACCAGTACTTGCGGATGTTAAAAGCAAGGGTACATGAGTGAGCGTAGTTCTACCTGAAGGAGTCGGAAATGGGTGGTGGTGCCGGTGGATGACCCTACCCAAATTGGCACCACAAATACATTTTTTTAATAATATTTTTGGATTTCTTACAAATTAAGGCTTTATTCCTTATTTTTATTTTATTTTATTATTTCCGTATTTATTTATTAATTCATTTATATTTTATTTGTTTTAGGCTTTAGTCAGTTGGCTCTGAATAGTAGCCAGCTGACAGTAAGGAAAGAGATATTGAGCTTGGGATTGTCCTCCTGGTTGTCATAATTAGTCTTCTTTTGAGTGCACTGGGACTGTAAATCTGTTGAGTTTAGGCTTCAAAAGAAGATAGAATTCAGAAAGAAGAATAAAAAGAAAGAAGAGGAGATGACAATACTAGTGAGAAATAACCTTCAAAAGAAGACTAAGCACAACAGCAGGAGCTGGTGAGGAAAGGAGACAGATTTCAAGTTGAGTGAGACTGGAGGGGAAGATGATTAGTAGAGCCAAAGAGTGAAGAGGATTGAATATAAATGATAGAAGTGTAAGAATGAGACTTGTTCAGGAAATGGCAGCAGAAATAATTTGGAGAAATAGTACTTACTGTGCTCAGATTTCCAGGATGCCCGTGGTACAAGGTGGAAGTTTTACAAGTAGAAGAATCTCAGGTTCTGAGCCAGTGCTTCTAGTTAAGTGTGGTTGAGATGGAGTTGAAGTATCTGTACCAGGTGATGACCAGGCACCTGCAACATGCTCTAGAGAATGCAAAAAATTGCCCATGGGTTTTGCCAGAGATAATGAAGGGAAAAAAGTAAAGAAGAAAAAAGGAAGGAAAAGATCAGAGGGAAGTTGGAAGCCACTAATATCAACATAATTTACCGTGATGAACTATCAGACTAAGGCCATAAATCACTTTATTACCTCTCATAGGCACTTGGGTAACTTTTGGAATGGTTTCTGCAATAAAATATGGTGAATTCTCTTTGGAAATGGGACCAAAGGGGTCCTGTATGTATTCTCCCTTGGGTTTGAAATGGCCTCCTTGGGGAATGAAAAGAGGGAAGGGATCAATTGAGGAGGGTAGAAGTACTTACAAGGGTCATTTAACATGTCACTTTGGCTCTTTAACACTTATGATCCTGGATCTGCAAGATCAGTGCATGTGGTTTGGATCTAGATCTTCTTTTGAGTCTATTTGCTAATTTTGTGATCCTGTGCATAATCTCTTTTTTTTAAGCTTTCTGCTTGTACAGAGAAACCTTTTGAAAGTAGAAAAAATAAAATAAATAAAAAAATAATTTGAAAAATAAAGAAGGAGTAGGAAATCCATGAATATTATTACTGATTTGGATTTCCCACCCAACATTAGGTAGGTTCATTCACTGACCCCACCCTGGAAAGGATAAAGGAATTTCTTTTTCAATTTTCATGAGAAGATTTTTGCAAGAATTTTGTTTTGGGTTTCATTTAAAAACGTTCTTTTTCCCCAATGGTGAATTTAGAGTAATTTCTAGCTCAATTATTGTGGAAATATAAGTGAATTCATGTTTTTTCATTTGGTAATACCAAGAGAAATCATGTTTCTTCCAAGTTGATTTCCAAGTGAACCCCTTTCTCTTTTAAGAGGAAATTTTGGTGAGACCAAATTTTTATTTTGGTGAGCCAATGTTTCTTCCAAATTGCCAAAAATGTCCCTATGATGTGACTGGATGGTGACATGAAGTCACTGGAAAGCCAGAAATCCTATCTTTCCCATGGTGTAGGCTGAAAGGGTGGGGGTGTGACATTACAAAACATGAAAAAGCCTAAAAAAATGCTAGATAGACATATTTCAAGCTTGTAATGAAGATATCTTGGAAATATTTCATAAAAAAATCATTAAATACATAAATCATTACAAAAAATAGAAATCAAACCATCTGAAAAATTTCATGGTTTTTGATGCAATCAAATTAGATTTTTACCAAATATGATATAAAATTCAAAATTGCTAGATATATTTATTTAATGAAGAAGAATGATGCTTTTTTTATTGGAAAGTTTTTTTGATTGTTAGATCCTTGGGTTTGAAACCATACCAGAAGGCGTGATTATGGTAAAAATACTACTAAAATGATGCCAATGATGATTTATGGCATAATTTCAGCAAGAAATAATTGAAAATATGCCTCTTTTTTGAAAATGTGTTTTTCATCAATTTATTAGAAGTCAATTTATCCTGATCCAACCATTAAATAGATTTCAAGTAAAAAAAACCTACAAGTAGGAGTTGAAACTATTGCTCACAGAGCCAATCTCCTGGAGCCACAACTCATAACCATGATCATGAATACACAGAATCTTCCTAGGAACTAACATAATGAGCCAAAAATCCCAGAAAAAGACAAATAGAAGTATGAAGATAAGCAAAAATGCTTTCAAGGAGGAGATAAAACAACATAAAGATGAGAATATGAAATAAAACCAAGGGAAATATATAAAAGGAAAAAACAATGTTCAAGTGAGAGAAGTAAGAATCTACCCACCAATATAATGCAAAACAATGAAATCAGGCCACAAGCTAATACCAAAATGTGCTCAAAAGGAAGTTGGACTCAAAATAACTTCCCCAAAACTAAATTTCAGCTCCCACTCTCACATCCTGAACCCAAGGCCCCAAGATACTCCCATAGCTTGCAATAATCCTCAGGGCACATAGATTGCAAGAATCCTAAGAAATCAATAAGATCAAGATTTAAATAAAGGATAGAGGAGAAAATAGATTTTAGAACAACCAATTATAATTTGAATTAGCACAAGTTTGTTTAAGGAGCACTTAAAATTGTATAAACAATTCAGCTCACCATTTTTTCCAAAGGCTTCACACAGCCATTTTTCAGAAAAATTCTCTTCTGAGGTGGACTAAATTTAGTAATAATTAATCCCCAAATTAAAAAATAATAATTTATTTGAAAGATATTGTTCAATTACCGTTTTAAACCCTTGTCCAGGTATGTAAAATGTTTCAGCTGGGGACCAAAAGCACTCCACCACCTCTGTGGCCCCCTGTGTATATTTCTTAATCACAAAACAAGAAAGAAAGAAAGAAAACCTAAACACCTAACTCCCTGAGTCCTATCAGCTTGAGTAGCTCAAGAGACCTACCTTGGCATCCCAATCCTGAAATAATTAACCTTGTGGAAAATAAAAAGGGATAATGGAATATTTTGTGAATGCAAATAATTACTCAGGATGTCTGTGTGCATTGGGGCTTACAGAGATTTCTTGTTTCTCCTGAGGGGGGGAGTTAGCTGAGTCACTAGGTGTGTCTTGTCAAGTAACTGAGTTCAATCTGAAATAACATTGTCTGCAGTTTTAGGAGAATTTTTGAGCCACATTATAGGACAACATACTTGGGTTGGCCACATGGACAAGCAATAAAGAGTACACTAGAAATGTAACTAATTCAATATGTGCGGAGAACTAGACAATTCTACTCAAACCAAAAAAACATTTAAAAAAACTTGCTAGCAAGTGTCATCAAAGAGCTCAGGCCCAACCTATGACCAAGCTCAGGTCAAGCTTTCAGCAAGCTAAGGTCAAGCTTTTATCAAGCTCCACTGCAAAGTGAATGTGAACCAACTCTTTGATTCAAGAATGGAGACAGATTCAACTAGAGAATGGAAAAAGCTTCAACTAGAACTTCCTTGATGACAGTGGCTAGCAAGCAAAATAAAACCTCTTCTGTTTTCATGAACTAATAAAAAAAATTTAAAATAAAAATATGATGCTTAAGACAGCACTATTGTACCCAAGTGTTAGGCAAATCACAAGTTAACACTGAAATTCTAGAAATGGGCAGGCTGTTAGAACAGACTGATAGATAAAAGATTGCCTATCCCCTAACATAGGTGGAGTTTCTGGTCATAGCTAGTATTTGATAAACAGGAATCACAGGCAGAGACACAGATGGACATTTATGCAAACAAAAAAAAGACATGCACGGTGAAAACAAGGATTGGGTCTGATATGACGTCAATGATAAAATGAAAAATAATGATAGATTCCAATAGTATTTGCCGTTTGTGATGAGGTTGATCTCAGCCAGGAATCTCCATTCGATCCACTCGCTTCAGAATAAGAAGAGTAATTTCATGTGCGAAAGAAGTCAGTATCTCGGATTCAATGACTAAGATCTGTTTTCCTTACTCTATTTATTCCTCCAAGGAGACATTTAGTGATAAATGTCCTATCCACTATTCCGGTAAACCTGGCCGTGTCCTTCTCATCCAAATTCAAATAAGATCATTCAGACATTTTATAGAAAAAAGAAACGAAATTTTCACCGATTTTTCCAGATAAAACATTGTTGAAAGTGTGGGAACTCAAGACATACAATCATATCCCGCGTTATACCATATCGTTTTTGCAAATGATTATCAAAAACTTTCAAAACTCGACTGACTCGCCTGGATCGGAAGATTCTCCTGATAAGTACATTCTATATGTATTCAAAGGCGGGAAATGATATTGAAAGGGAAAGCTGTCGAAGTTTTACAAAACTCCGGTTGTCAAAAGTTTTCAAAACAAGACTTACCTTTCCTCACCAATCTGAATAAATTGTATTCCAATTTGGTTGAGGGGGAAATGTCCAGCATCGAGCCTTGAAGATATTTGACTTATTATTGCAATGAAACTATCAACGTCGTCTGGGACCCCATCCGTTATGATTAATATGTTGAGAGGCTTTGAAAGAGCTTGATTCTTTAACTTTTGAGCCTCGAGGTTTTCAATACTTTTGATTGTTGGTTTTTGGAAATTATCAGAAAAAATTATCCTGACGCTGCTTCAACATTTTCCGAAGCACGACGTCGATTTCTCAATTCCGAAAATCATTTCAGGGAACTTACTAAGGCCGGATTATATCTTCCAGTTTGCTTTCGGTGGGAGTACTTCCACCATTTGGTTCCAAGGATTTCAATTTTTGAAGAATCAAGGAGACATTTTTCGTGCTTTTAAAGTGTTTAGGGGAGCTAAATCAAGCCAGAGGAATAGATTTTAAGTAAATATCAGATTTTGATTTTTTTTTCAAGCACAGCCTTACTTCAAAAATCTCAAGTCAATCCCACCTTTTAATTTTGTCGTTCAAAATACGTCAGATCGGGTCTCTCAATGAAATAATGCCTTGATAAATAAAAAAACTTACTTTTGTCATAGTAAGCAGAGATTTCGGCTAATGCTTGTAAAACATTTACAGCAGCTTCCCAATGCCCATTGGTAGCCATAGATGCACTGTCGTCCAACAAGAATACAGTATCAAATCGTCTCAGAGTCGACAATAAATTTTCATCCGCACCGGTTCGAATTTCATTTATTTCCAGGGCAGATGATTTCCACTTCAAATCTGGAACTTTTTGAGCCTTTTTAACTCCCAGGGAGGAGGTTTGAGTTAACTTTCGGTCGCTCTGGCTAGGTTTTTCCCCATCCATTCTACCATATTTTGAGGCATCTGATCCATTTAATTGAGCTCCGCTTTTTTTCGGCTCAACCCTTCGCTGGGGCCCTTTTGCCTCGATTTTCTCTTTTTTTCTCGCACCGGCTCCAACCTTTCTTCCGTAAAGAAATCGGCCTTCTTGTTTGTGGTCCTGATTTGAAACTAATCGATGTTGTTGTGTTGGGCGTAGAGAGGAATTTGTCACGGGAGATATCTTACGATTCTTATGAATTTTAGAGTAGTCTCCGATCACTTGGTGTTGAGAAGGGCGCTGACCTTCCTTTAATGTAGTTTGTGCCATTTTTGGAGTAGAAGCAACCCGTCGCTCACCGGTGGCGCTTTCTAGCGCTTTTTTTGGCATTGGGTGCAGGGAAGGTGCGTAATTTGGTGTGCTAGGATGAGCATGCAAACTTGAGCTATCACCAGTGTTTGGATACGCTTTTTCCTCCAAATTGACTATAGCTTGTTTTACCAAGTCCCCGATCAACTTGAACGAACTTTTGACGCCTTTTTTCACATGCTTTGCCCGGGGCAGAGCTGTGTGCACGTCTACTCGTGGACCATCTTTTGCGAAATCTTTCGTTACAAAAATCATTTTCAGATGAGGGTCCGGCGTAACTTGCGACTGGGGATCACTAATAAGACCTGTTTCAATGAATTGACCGGGCAAAGCATAACTCTTTTCCGCAGTTTGGGCCAATGGCTTTCCAGACGGTGGAATTTTGCTGGCATCGTGAGAGCTCCACGGAAATTGGAAGTCGTGGTGATTACTACCAGATCCTGGTAACTCGACATAACCATGGATAGGCAAGACCATCTTGGCACTTCTTCCGGTTTACTGTGTTGCTAGGGAAAGCTTCTTTTGGCGCTCGGCGCTGGAGGAAATCGGGAAGACAGAGTCCGCTGCGGGCACTTACTTGAGATCGCAGCGGTGCCTGCCTTGAGGGATTCATGATGAAGTCCCTGTCCTTTATAGAGGCTCCCTGCATTGCAATCACCGGCGGATAAATGAAGCGAAAAAGATTCAAACAGTTTTGTTTCCTGTAACCGCCGCTCTGACAAGACTCAATAACGTGACGCCGGAGTCACTGTGAACGCCTGCCTCTAGGGACCCGCATTATACACATCCAATGCTGTACACGAATAAATATTTGAATACATTCTGTACAGTAGTGCTAATGAACCGCCCTCTCGGTCGGGCATTCTACTCATGCCTGGCCGGAATGCGCGCCGACGCCGAATTCTGAAAGTCGAACAATTTGCCTTCAATCCTGGAGCTCCCCCGGTAGCTGTGAAGTTTTGTGGATGGTTGAGAATTGAACGTGTATGTACAGTGGGTAGACAAAACTGATGGGACTGACTGACCTAAAACATTCCAGTTATTTTCAGGCCTGTGCTCCAAGCTAAATCTACTTTTCAAAAAAAGGCATGTACTTACATTTATTCATGGGATTATGTATTTCAGCATCTGTAATTTAATTGTACAACAATTGAAATTTGAAAAAATATTAAATTATATAATTTAAAAAAAAAACTTATAAAGCACAAAACTCTCAAAAAACATGCCAGAGGAAAAAAAAATCAAATAGTCAGTACCATCAATGTTTTTTCTTCTTGATAAGGGTGTGAATGAAGATCAAAAGGAATGATTTTTATGAAAGAAACATAAATGTTGAGGGTTTCTACAAATCATTCAAACAAATTTTGATCAATCTTGATTTTTGATGGCCTTGGTGAGATGGTGATGATAATCTTGAGAGAGGTAGGTTGGAAGTCATGGAAACCAATTATAAATGCTTATTAAAGCTCTGTGGGCATCTGATGGTCATATTGTTCAAGTGTTTCACTCTTGTTCAGCTTTGAGGTGCCTTGAGCTGTCTGAGTTTATATTGATCTGAGGTTAAATTTGAGTTGGGCTGATTTCAATTGCTCTAGAATTGATTTGGACCATAAAAATTCTACCCTTGTCCAATGGTTTGACAATCTTAATCTTTTGAAACAACCCATTGCCCAAAGAAGACCAAATATTGAAAAAAGAACCCATGAATCAGAATCAAAGATGAAGAAGAAGATTTCAAGAAAATCACTTACCATGTTTATTTTTTGAGTCAATTGAGTAGTCCAACAACAAAATCCAAAAACTGAGTCAGTTTCAATGAGGCAATGGGTCAGATGGAGTGGGAGCCTGAAGCTGGGTTGGTTAAAAGGATAATCAAGATGCTCTGGGCTTCATCTACATTGTTTGAAGTACCTGGTTGTGGTTTCTTTGACAAACAGTCCCACAACCTTTGTCTACCCACTGTACATCCACATGCCCCTTTGGCTGGCCAGAATTGTAATTTGTCAAAGAGAGCCTTTGGAGACCCAATTTCCACCAATTTTCTAAGAAAAAACCTTTGAGTGGGTTTGTTCTGGTTAGTTGAGAAAAAAAAAGCAGAAAAAGAAATACCTTGAGGTTTCCAAATGCACCCTAAATAAAACTGTAAATTTTTGGATTGGCTGATAAAGAAATATGAAGGTGGCAATCTTAGCTTCTTGATAAGATCAGACTGCTTCTAAGAGTAAGGCACCTACAATAGTGGATTCCCCCAAAGAAGTATTTAGAAGCAGTTTTGATTTTTTTGAGGGAAATGTGACAGCAAAAAATAACACCTGATAAAGAATCATGAAGGCAGAAATATTAGCTTCTTCATAAGATCTGACTGCTTATAAGAGTAAGGCACCTATCCATAGTAAATATATTTTACATTTAAAAAACATACAAACATGAAGCAGTAGTAGCACTGCTAAAGCAAGTTATTCATGAGAATTTGAAACTTACAATAGTAGAATCCCCCAAAGCATTAATTAGAAGAAATAGGGAAACTACCATTGTTTACAGGCAGTTTGATCTTTGAATAGGAAACAAGGAATGGAGAAATTTTCCAAGCCATATACCACAACAACATTTTTTGAAATGGGTAAGGTCAGCCAATTTGGTGATGTCATCTCTGTGCAGGAACCAGGTTTGAAATTACCAGATATGACATCAGTGGCAAATTGTGGCAGTTAGTGTCAGTAGGTGTTGATTTAATATAGTTGTTTACCACTATGCTTATATTCTGAAAAAGCCACATAAGAAGGCATAAGAAACGGAAGTGTGGAATAGATTGAGAGAGTGCCACTGAGTTTCAGCTCTCTGATACCAGGAACCTTGCAGTCCTTTAGCTACAGAGAGTCATAGAAGATACTGGAATAATAATAATAATATTATTCCAATGATAAACACGTGAAAAGACCAAACAATGAATATGTTAAGAGCTGGTGCAAGGTTCAATTGGTTTGGTTAAAAAGGGTTTTTGATATGTTATAAAAGAGGGGCCACAGTATTATACTACTGGAGGTCTTTACAGACAAACAACCTCTCTTCAAGGGGCCTCCTTAGGCAGTTTAAGAACCTTGGAATGAAGATGGGTGCCTTAGAAAGGGCTTATTCCACTGATATGGCCTGGAAAAACAGCACAGTGGCCAAGACAGGAAGGGAAACACTCACTCTGAACACTTTACCACGAAAATCCCGCAATAATAGGAAGGGTTTCAGAGCAGATGGGGTAGATTTGCTTGACTAACTTTGATGGGTTGATTGGTTTTGAGAAATAAATAATAATACTACAGACTAAGTCATAAATCACTTGCTTATCTCTTTATAAGCACTTGACTAACAATTACATGGTGTCTGATTGATAATAATAATTCCTGGTAAACTGATGGGGAATAATAGGTCTAAAGAGGTCTGTATAAATACCTTTTTGGGTTGACTATGAGCTTCTCAGGGCGCATAGAGAGTGTTCTGCTCTTGGTCTGAGGCTGGCAAGCCAGTCAGGCCAAGATTAGCACGTCTACTTGGTGCTGTCAATCAGCTGACATAAGATCTTCTGGATAGGTAATCTGTTATGGCGTAAATGTTATCATTCTGCACTCATCCTTCAATTTTACTGTTAATATTCTTTTAAAGTGGAAAGATTTGGACGTTTACTGATTTTCCATCATCTGCTGAGCACGTAGGTAATTTATAATAATTTTTATGATGACCTCTAGTATTGTTTTGTGGTCTTTGAAGATCAGGATAAGTGATTTACATGGTAATCCTCAATATTTTGTTTATTATTAAAAAATACTTAAACTTAGTTTCTTATTAATTTTATTTAAGTTTTATATTTTTAGACTATTAATAATGCATATGTCAGGTTATCACATATGTCAGATAACCCTAACTAGGTTGTAGCTACCTTCAGCAGTACCTGGTTGTCAGGTTTGTCACAACTGCTCCAGGCGCAGGTATCAGTCAATTCAGATGCGTGCAGGATAGGATCCGCTGCGTGCGTGGCAAAATTAGCTGCGCGCGTGACCTCTGTACGTGGGAATGTGTAGCTACGGGTACATAGGATTGTGTAAGGATGCCGGGCTGCGCGCGGGAATTGTGACATAACACATTTCCATGTGTAACTCCTAAAATATACACAACACTCCAATTCTGAGTGAACTTTAGTTGAAAAACCTATACATGACAATAAACGTGAAATATTGAAATGGCCAAAAGGTGCCATGTTGGTGTCATGGCTTTTGGTCCCTTTTTTATTAAATTAATTAAAAATAGAAGGAGTTGGATTTCCAGGGTGGGGTAAGTGAGTGACCCTACCTTATTTTGGGTGGGAATCCATTTCTGAAACAATATTTGTGGATTTTTCACTCCTTCTTTAGTTAATTTTACTTTTCTTATTTAATTTTTTTATCATATTTCTTCTGTTACCTTGACAGGTTGCTCTGTACATAGTAGCAAGCTGACACTGAGAGTTTGTGTCGAATTAGATTGAAAAAAAGAGTTGATCACAAATCCTATATATGAGAGATCCACAAATAAATTGATGCTAGAATATTGTGCAGATTGAAAGCTGAATAATAGGACATTCCAGAGGGTGAAAATCCAAAGTTTTCTGGATGGCTGTTTTTGTCATGCTCCAAGTTTAAGGGCTATTTTCTTCCCAACTTCAACATATCTTTTTCCTCAGTACCATCTACCTGAGTCCATAAGCGTGAAACAAAAAAAGAAAAACATGGGTGGTGCCTTTGGCTTACTACCTCTGGCTTGCATAACAAACTTCCAATATTGGCAATTGACTCAGTATATACTTGCAAATCTCACAGTTAAATCTACACTGGTTGACCATCCATTCAAGCTTTGCTCTTTTACCCTGAGTATCATCAACCCTTGGACTCCCATTCTTGGTCACACACTCACACTAGCTTGCACCCATGCCTAGAAAGCCATATTAACTGTATATTCCGCAAATGGACTAGTCCCTTACCCTGCATAAGCTACATCTTTAAATTTGCATTGTCTTCCATGTCATTCCTTCCTGTCTCATCCTTTGCATTCTTCTACATTCATATTCTATTGTCTTGCATCTATTCTACAAACTCAGAAACAACTGTACTTTTATTTCATTTCACATTCTGCTCCTGTCATTCATTGCCTCACCACTCTCTAGCTGTAGATGAACATAAATTGGGTTGTATCTAGTTACCTTTGGAATAAATTATAAAGGCTGTGTTTCCTGCCTGAAGATTTCCTCCTCAGTTAGTTAATTTCATATGTTCTTGCTGTGGTGACAAATTTGGGCCACCTCATGTAACAGGGAAATTTTTTAATTTTTTATGATTTTTTCTCTATCCATCTTTCTTTTTTTTTTTGAAAAAAAATCTTTTGCTATGGGTAATCTCCTTCTTTGCCATCTCCCAAATTCTTGTTTTCCTAGTTGTCTAGGATGGGCCTCTAGCGCGTCCAAATCCTCAGATCCTTGACCGGTTCAACTCCTCCTTGTCGCGCTAGGCACCCAAATTATTTGGCCAAGTGCGCGCAAACGGTCTCCATAACCTCCATCTGTCAGCATCATCACTGTTATTGGCAAAAAGGATGAAGATTGCTGTAAACACCACTCAATCCATTCATAAATCCATCTGTTCCATAGAGATATCTCAAAAAAAAACTTGCTCAACTCTTATTGGATAAACTTTTGGCTCATCAATTGGCAACATAGAAAGAGATTGATAACTTGGAATCCAAGATCAATGGTTACTTGAGCTGGCCTGTCCAAGAGATCCTGAGGATTCAAAGATGTACAATCCCATCCTCCTCCTTCAATCTTCATCTCTCACACTCATCCAATCCCATCTCATCCTCATCATTGAAACCCTGGCTCAATCAACAATTACAAATCCCAAATTGTTTCAAAACTATTGCTAGTTTCTATGCTTGTTGTGGTCTCATCCACTTATTTCCATCCCCCTTTTTTGCTGATGGAATGGCTGCTTGCACTCATCTGTTGCTTGCGGCTGTCATGTCAGTTGTTGCGGAAAGTTTTCCAACTTGATGACACCCATCAGCAACCTGCAGATGTTCATCCACCCTGGGATCCTCATCTGTTGTCCACTGTCATACATGATGCGGGCTTGTCTTCTTTCTTTCATCTTTTTTTCACAGGCCCTATCTTCCTGTTGCAATTTTTTTGTTTTCATTCCTATTTTCCCTCAATCCGTCTTTCATTGCCTAATATATATATATATATATATATATATTTCTGCTCTCATATGTGCCATCTTCTTGTAAATAGTCAACAGGGGCTCTTGCCCATAAAAGGAGGGGCTCTCCCCTGCATTTTAGCTGGATCATCCATGATCCATTCATCTTATCATCCATCATTGTGGTATCAAGCAATGAATCTGTGGGCTCTTTGCCCCTTTATCTGAGAATTTATCATCATCTTATCCAGGTTATATCCATGATTCCCCTCTGATCCTTGAGCCTCCATACTAAAATTCCTGATCTTCTCTCCTGTGGCCCCGTTCCTTATCACCAACCAATGGCTTTACTAGTTGAAGAACAATTCTTTTGGTTGAATTTTTGAGTGTGTTAAACCACTCCTTTGATTCCTTTCTATGACTACTTTGGTCTTGATCATTCATTTGATTGTCTTTCTGGAACCAGTCATGTTTGACTGAGAGGTTTCTTTAAGCTTGAAACTTGGAGTGTTAAGCCTCCCTTTATTTCTTTGAAGTTGGATTCCGCCACACTATTCTTGAGTTCCTTGAGAAGTGCTGGGCTATTCTTTTTTTGATTTTTTACTGCTTTGCTTCTAGAGCTTCATAAAAAAATCCTTTTTTTGTACAGCCACCCACAGTTATCTGGCACCCTTCAAGCGCTTGATTGTGGAGAGTTGGGCGGGTTCATTGAGAACCTGGAGGTTGGTTGGGATTGAGTTGATCTTTCCCAATCTTCTGCTTACCACCAGAGTTATTAGCTTGTGGGTGTTGATACTTACAACTGCCTTGTTCTATTGAACTCTGAAAAAATTTTAACTTAGTGTGTTTGAGTATTTTCCTGCACCATCTTGCCTTAGATAGTGTTGTGCCATTTCTGCTAAATACCATCTGAATTCATCCTTTCCATTGATTCCTTATTTACAAGGTTCTGGATCTTGATTCCATTTACATTTAAATATTTTTGTAACTCTCAGGATGGCAAGCTCAACAGCACCTTTTCCCCTCCAAAGAACTGCCTGCCGCTCAGCACTGTTTGAAGTCTTACATTTGGCCCCCCAGGCCGGGATCAAAACAGAAACCTTGTGATTCATATTCCCAATACATTTGGAATCAACTTCAAAATCTGATCTTTTTCTGTTTTTTCTCTGTCTCTCTTTTTCTCAGATCTGATCCTTGCAGGAAAATTATCTCAGAATTAAGTCCTCCCATTGTGCACTGCTGGTGCAATATTCTTTTTGTTTTTTGTGAAACCCTACTCTTGCCACAATTTTAAGCCACTTTGGAAATCTACTTTTTGGCTCCTGTAGGAACCCTGTCAAAATAGAATTTACTGGTAACTCCTGCTGTGTTTGTTCTAAGAGGGTCAAGATCAAACCTCAGATCAAGAACTTGCGTTTCAATGGGACAAATGTTGAACAATTCCTGGATTCTTACAAAATGGCTGCAGAAGTGGATGGAGCTAGAAAATAAAATATAGCCTATCAATTACAATTCTTTATTTCCTCTGATGAAGTTATGGAAGTAATTGAGTCTTTTGATGGATTCAAATCTCATAACTGGACGCTTCTAAGGGAAAAAATGCTGGTGTATTGGGGAAAGATAGATATAGCTTGATTTATGCTACAGGAATTGGATGATCTTGTTGCTCAGTGTACCTCAAAGGATGGTATTTCTCCAGCCTCTAATTATCAATATTTTTGGAAATTGTGGGATCCTATCCAATATTATCTACTTAGAAATGATCATATTGACAACATGGACAAAATTCAAGTCCAATTTTTCCAATCTTTTTTGCTAGGAGTCCAGGAGAAAATAAGGGACAAATTGGTTAATTCAGGATCTATGATCACAAATAGGGATAATTGTTTAAAGCTTCCTTCTTTTCTTGTCCTTAGAAGCTCTGTGGATAAAGTCATGAAAGGTCAAACTGCCCTAACTTTTGAAAAACTCTGCACCACTGAACCTTTTCCTGCTCCCCCATTTTCTGAGTCTAGCAAAATTATGAGCAAAAGAGAGGCCATTCATTGCCCCAAATCAAATCCACGGGCTAACAAAGAAACTGCAACTATCAATGAAATCACAAAACTTCTCCAAGCTTTCAAAAATAAAATGGATCAAAAGATTTCTGCTTTTGCTTCTCCCAAACCTTCTAATTCCGTTCCTAGATCCACTCTGGTCTGCTACTATTTTCATAGGGAAAGTGATGGAACCAGAAAATTCCCAGAACTCCATAAGGATAAGGATGGAAAGTTGGTGGAAGAGAAGGGAAATATTTTTTTTCCTAATGGTTCTCTGATACCTTTTGATTCATCATGCCCTATCCGTCATGTAGTGGCCTCTTTTCAGCAATCTCCTCCTAAGAAAGCGTCTTTGGCCTTCTGGGATTTTCAATCTTCCTGTGGTACTTTTAAACCATGGTATTCTCCTGCTATCTCCTCCTCTAGCTTCTCCGGAGAATATCAATCCAATGTGGCTAGGAAACAACATGAGGAACCCAAACTTCACAAAGCTCCTCCTATGCCATCCGCTATCTTTTGTAAACTTTTCAAACGTCAATCATCCCCTGAACCTTCTTCCTCTATGGTGGAATACATGGACATAGAAACAGAACCTCTGATGGAAAAGTTTCAAAAAAACGCTGATACTGCTCCTCCTCCTGTTGCAACACCCCAACCTGCTGATCCTGTCATAACCCCTGTTTCACCTGAGCATCCTCCCTCCACCCAGCCCAAAGTTTGGTTTGAGAGGGGAATATCTAAGGACAACCCCTGTGGAAGGGGTACTAAAAAAAATCTCTGATCTAAAAATTCCTGATTTATCTGTGGCTGAGCTCCTGTCAATTTTTCCCTCTGTTGCTGAAGGGATGAAGAATTTGGTCTCTTGCCAATGAGTGGAAATTGGCTCCAACAAATTGAAGGTTTCCTCTGGAATGTTGCTTGAGGACTCTGGAAGAACTGATTCTTCCTCAGATTCCAACCTGTACTCTTGTCCGCTTTTTTTTCTTCTGTCAGCTTGCTACTATATACAGAGCAAAACTGTCAAATAGTAACACAAAATATGAAAAATAAGAATACCTCAATTAACAAAGGAAGGAGTGAGAAATCCAAAAATATTATTACAGGAATAGATTCCTCACCCAAAATTAAGTAGGGTCACTCACTGACCCCACCCTTGAATTCCAAGTCCTTATATTTTTAAAATAATTAAAAGGAAAAGTACTAAAAATTACAACACCTTTATGGCACTTTTTGGCCATTCTAACATTTCACATGTATTGCCATGTATAGGGTTTACACCTAAAATTCACTCAGAATTGAGGTGTTGTGTATATTTTAGGAGTTACATGCTGAAATGTGTTATGTCACAATTCCCACGCGCAGCCCCGCATCATTAAATAACCCTACGTACTAGTAGCAGCAGGATCCCGCGTACTAGAGACCCGCGCGCAGCTGATTCTGCCACGCACGCAGCGGATCCTACCCTGCGTGCATCTGTACTACCAATCCCCGCGCCTGGATCAGTCGTGACTAATCTGACAACCAGGTACCGCTCAGAAGAGCTACAACCTAGTTAGGGTTGCCTAGTATATGTAACAAACGGACACATGCATTACTAATTATCTAAAAAGATCAAAACTTAAATAAAATTAATGAAAATTAAGTTTTAAACATTTTTTAATAATAAATCAAAGATCAAGGACTACCACGTAAATCACTGATCTTGATCTTTGAAGACCACAAAACACTACAAGAAGTGTTCATAAAAATTATTACAAATTATCTACATGATCAGCAGATAATGGACAATCAGTAAACACCCACATCTGCATGCTTTAAAACAATATCAATAGTACAAATGAAGGATGAGTACAGAAGGATAAAATTTATGCCATAACAGATTAACAGATCCTGTGGCTAAAATAGTACAGAAATCCACCAGATCTAAGCACAGCTGATTGATAGCACCTAGTAGATTTGCTAATCTTGCCCTGACTGGCTTGCCAGCCTCAGCCCACAAGAAGAACCCTCTCTACGTGCCCTGAGAAGACCAAAATCACCCCAAAAAGGTATTTATACAGACCTCTTTGGATCCATTATGAGTTAATCAGTTACCACGAATTATTTATTATCAATCAGACACCGTGTCATTGTTAATCAAGTGCTTATATGAAGATAAGCAAGTGATTCATGACTTAGTTTGCAGTAGTATTATTTTACCTTTATTAACCAATCAACCATTGAAGTCTAGTCAAGCAATCTACCCCATCTGCTCTGAAACCCTTCCAATTATTCCAGGATTTTCGTGGTAAAGTGCTCGGAGTGAGTGTTACCCTTCCTGTCTAGGCCGCTTGTGCTATTAAGCCCAGCCATCAGTGGAATAATTCCTTTCTAAGGCACCCATATTTATTCCAAGGTTCTTAAACTGCCTAAGGAGGCCCCTTGAAGAGAGGTTGCTAGTCTGTAAAGATCCCCAGTAGTATAATACTGTGGCCCCTCTTTTATATTATATTGAAAACATTTACCACCAAACCAATTAAAACTTGCAAATGCTCTTATTAAATCATTTATTTGAGCTTCTAAGCGTTTATTATTGGAATAATAATTATTATTATCATTCCAGAATTTTTATCATTCTCTGTAGCTAAAGGACTGCAAGGTTCCCGGTATCAGAGAGCTGACAACTGGGGGTCTTGCCGGGAAATATCCTTAAATAATTAATTTTTAATTATTTATTCCTTGGACCAGTCTATTTATTTTTAAAATAAGTTAACATACTTTTAACATATATTTTTGATCATTTGTTTCTCTAGTGGATCTTAAGACCAACGGAGAATTGATCAATTATTATTTGAACCTTCTTAAAAAGAAAAAAGAAGAAAAACTCCATAACTTTGTCCCTGTTATTATAACTACTGAGCAACAACACGGGAAATTGCTTTATTATAAACAGCAGGTTATAAAAGACAAAGAACTCAAGCTTGAAAGAATTATCAATTTCAATTCTTTATTAAGGAAACATAAGGAGGGGAAAATTTATCAAAGGAAGCTTTATATTTATAGACTAAATAACCCTGAAGATAAAGAAAAATCCAAAAATAATAAAAGTGATTATTTTTTTTCTAAAAATCACTTCAACACGTAAAAATACAAAAAAATATTAAACTTATATTTTTTTTGTTTTTCTCCATCTCAGTGGATTTTGTTTTTGGTGATCTCATTGACCAGGACCTCCTAGAGGACGTCCCAGACAGTGTACCATTGGATTTACCCTTGGATTTATCCCAGGATCTGATTGGAACTCACTCAGACCCTGTTAGAATACCCTCCAAGGATAGTTGTGATCCAAACCAAGTGTTGGTACCGTTGAATTTAACTCTGAGTAAGTTAAAATATTTATAAAAAAAATATTAAAAATATAAAACACACAAAAAATATTCTTTTTATAATTTTAAAGTCTTTTTTCAAAGTTTTGACAAAAGACTTATACATTTTTTTTTGGTACTATGTATCAAAATAGGCGCAACACCCATGCAACTGGTAGAGCCCCTTCATATGGATCTCTGCCTGGAGGAACCTGTGCGCGCAAGGACTCCAGTCGGGAGCGCAATGAGGGGACTCGAACCCTTGACCATAGCGTCACGCAGGACGAAAAAGGCGACAACCACGGCCGCCAACTTGACCAACAAACCGTTGGAGAGCCATCCGTTGCCCACCAGATTATCCCAGGAGGTTACAGGTCCTCCTACGCCACCCCAGCTGTACTCAACCAAGGAGGAAATGGTCAAAGTGTTAGTGAAAGAGCAAGTGAGCTATTGGGAACAATTCAGGTTGGCTCAGACCCAGGAGGATCAACCAGGTATGAGAAAAGCCATTTCTCAGGCAAAGAAATCTCAGATTTCTCTGCAAAGGTTGATCCCAAAGAAAGAAGTAGAAGGCACTGTGCAGAACTGGAATGCTTGGGATCAGTTAGCTTCCTTAAAGGGAAAGGACCCCAAAAAGAAGAGGTCCTCAGCCCATCAGAAGTTAAGGAATCCAAAGGATTAGGACAACATAATATCCTTAGCCCAGAAGTGGAAAAAGGTGTACCACAATTAGATATAGAAGCTCTTAATAGCTTTTCTGTAAATGTGTCTCACAATCTTACTATTATTAGCCAATGCTTTGACAAAATTTATCACCAATTGGAAAAATTAATTTTGAGCATTTTTAGAGTGATTGATACTCAGTCTCAGATTATGAGAATTGATGAGTTGAAAATACAACAAATCAAGGATAGTATAAGAGCTAGTAAGTTGGACCTTATGAAACATATTGATGAAAACCAATCAATTCTTCAGGAAGATATTCTTGAAACCATAGACCAGCTTAAGGAAGAAGTTAAGAAAACTTGTCCTACTCCTTCAGCTCATCTGGCTAACAAAATTGACTTATTAAGCAACAAACTTGATTTAGAGTTAGGTATGATTAAGAATGATCTCAGAGATCTTAGGATCAACTCTACTAACTCTCCGGTCAATGACTTAGAAGAAACTAGACCTGCCAGGTTCACAATTACTCCTAGTGTTCCTCCCACAGCCAGGATAACTAGGAATGAGTCTTTCAGACCCAGTCCTACTCCGGAAATGGAGCAGGCTTTGAAGCTACTTCCTCCCATCACTGAATGGCCTAAATTCTCCGGAGAAGGAGAATACAACCATGTCAGTTTCATTAAGTTTGTTGACTATACTCTTTCTTCCTATGAGCTCCCTGATGCAACAGCTGTGGTAAGATTGCCCAGATTATTTGAAGGAGTAGCTCTTGATTGGTTTATCAATTAAAGAGAAGAAGTTGGATCTTTATCCTGGAATTCTTGGTAAGAATTGATCAAAGGGCAGTTTGGTACCAGGATTTGGAAAAGAAAGATGATGAAAACTTTTGAAACTTCCCAGTTTGATCCATCCAAGGACAAACCTCATAAGTGGTGCCTGGACCAGAAAAGGAGGTTGGACTGTTTTTATCCTGATGCTGATAAAGAAGAAGTCAATGAAAGACTCCTCAACTTATGTCCCAGACAAATCAACCACAGTGTAAGGTGTCAAATGCCTATGGATTCAGATCTTTCCACCTTATTAGGTGTATTGGAAGAGACTATTGATATGAATGGTCTTGATAAAAGGGTCAATAGACCTCCAAGGGAACAAAATACTAGGAACAGGGAAGAATATACTGCCAAAACTAAGGAATCCCCTGCTACTAATCTATCTACTTTGGAAGTCAAGAAGACTCCAGAATCAAAAGAGAAAGTATGTTGGAACTGTAACCAAACAGGAAACGTAAAACCTGATTTTCCTCTAACTAGGAAAAGGATTAATCTTATTGAAGGAGAAGAGTATGACAATCCTGACCCTCACCTTGATGATACTGACGGATCACTCTCTGGTTGTGATCTAATAATCACTAACCCTATCAATGTTATTGAAGGTAGTATTGAGTCTTCTCTGGACATAAATTCCGTCAATGAGGATTCTAAATTACCTCAAAAATGGAATCCCAACATGAAGATTCACCACATCTCTGAGGCTAAGGCTTTGACCCTAAAACGTTCTGCCGGTAAAAGTTACACTTCAGGCAAAACATGCTATGATACTGGTTTAACTCAAGGTTCCCCTGTTAAGTTACTTCTAGACAGTGGAGCCTTTTGCTCGTGTGTTGGTTCAACTTATCTGGAGAAACAAGACCCAAACTGGAAACTGAACTTACTACCAGTACCTCAGGCTAAGTTCAGCAGTTGTAATTCTGCTCTCAATGCTGTTGGAGTATGGTCTTCTGATAGCATACTCCCTCACTCTGAAGGATCACTCAAACTGAACATTGAATTTGTAGTGCTTCAAAAGGGAGTATGTGATTATTTTATCCTTGGGAATGATTCTCTTTGCCTTTACAGTATAGATGTATTCCAAAGCAAAGGTAGATTCTTCACTGTAGGAGGAGACTGGAATAAGAAGTTCCAAATATGTCATGTCAATGCTCAAGCTTCTGATTCAACTTATGAAAAACACTTAGAGAAGTTCAATCAGGAATACTTCTCTCAAGCTTCTTTGAATTACCTTCTCAATTAAGAACAGAAAAGGGATGTCCTACAAGTATTCTTTGAAAATCAGAATGCTTTCTGTACCAAAGATCACGCCATTGGTAACATCAAAGGACATGATATGATCCTAACTCTAACTATTAAGCCTCCTTACCCACCTAACCTCAGGAGACCTGCTTACCCTTCTAGTTCAAAATCCAGAGCTGCTCTGGAAACCCATATTCAAGAGTTGGTTGACTTACAAGTCTTAAGGAAAGTAGGCCACAGCGAACAGGTGGATATTACTACCCCATTAATTATAGCTTGGCACAATGATAAGTCAAAAATGGTTGGATATTTTCAAATGTAATAATATTACGCGGAAGAGGCTGAGAACTAGAACCAACAAGCTAGATTTGAGGGTTAGACAAGGATTAACTAGGAGAGAAGGAAGAAAGAAATGAGGAAAAGAACACCAACAGCTTAGAAAAAAGAGTTGAGAATACTTGGAATAGACAGGCAATTAGACGAGAATACGAGATTAGAGAGATGAGACTGAGGGTTGTTTGGAGATGCTAATTGGAAGTTGAACATATATTGTTAGGTCAATTTGAGTCTTGAGATGAGAGTTGAGTCATCTTACCTGGAAGAGATGATCAGAGGAGCTTTGAAGACTAGGCCAGTTGAGCGGAGACAATGGTTGAGATTTGAGACAGTTGAGCGGAGACAACGGTCAAGATTTGAGACAGTTGAGCGGAGACAACTGTCGAGATTAGAGATTGAGAAAAGAAGAGAAGAAGGAAGAAAAGATTGAAGATGGAAGAAAGGGTAGATAAAAAGTCAAGAGAAGGAGAAGGAAAGAGATTGAGGTGATAGAGCGAGACCAGAAGATCAAGCGGGAGACCCGAAGATAGAAGCTTCCCAGAAGGAAAGAAGAATTGTGGTAGGGAGGTCACCGGGACCTAGAAGCAGTTTGGGGGCTTGAGCTGGGGAGATAATTTGGATCCCCGGGCAGGAATGAGGTTAGGAATTTAGGGTAGATCTCAACACCCCCCCTGACTGGTAAGAGGGCTAGGTTTGACGTGTCTGTTATCTTGGAAATCAGAGATGGTTTTGAGTAGAAGGTTTAAGGAGTCGATTGACAAAGCCTTGGTCAGCGGATCAGCTAACATGCACCTTGTTGAGATTAAAGAGAGATTGAATTCAGAGTTGTTGAACTCTTCTCTAAGGCCTTTTGTTTTGATTTCGATGTGGCAAGATTTGGAATGTGACCCAAATCTCTTAATCTTGTTGTCCAACCCTTTATTATCAATGTATATGGTAGGTTTAAGCTTGGGAGAATGGTGGATCTCACTGATCAGGTGAGATATCCATTTCAGTTTGAGAAAACAGTCTAGTAGAGCATTGAGCTCAGATTTGGTGGATGAGTACGTGATGTTCTTCTGCCTGAACGAGTTCCAGACCACTGCGCTTCGGTAGTGAAAGATAATAAATCCGCTTTGGTATTTTTGAAGTGTGGGGTCGTCTCCCCAAGTTGCATCGCTGTAGGCCGAGACGGGTTCAGCATTTGTGTCAAAACTTAAGACAAGTTTGAGATCTTTGGTGGTTTTGAGATATTTCCACACCTTGCGGGCTTTGCGCCAGTGGGTCATGCCCGGTTTAGTGTTGAATCGAGCCAAGCTGGACACTGCGAATGCTATGTCAGGTCGCGTATATTGGGCCAAGTGATTTAGTAGTCCAATGAAGGACCGGTAGTTGACATTCAGTTGTATAAATTCCGCGTGGTCTTCATCTGTGGCGGGTTCAAGATTCAAATTTTGGGTAAGAGGAGAGTAAGTTGCCTTACATTCAGCTAAGCCCAGTTCCTCCAGTCCATGTTCAATGTGGTTAGGTTGGCTTAAAAAGATTGAGTTGTCTTCTACCTCCATGAGCATGCCTAGGATTGTATTGGGCGGATGGCAAGAGGAGTTCTTGAAACGAGTTAGAAAGTTGGATTGAAAGTTGTCGCTCTTCCCCACGTGGATCAGATTGTCCACATGGAAGTAGAGAACTTCCTTGGAGTAGGAATTGATGTATAGACAGGGGTCACTCAAAGATTTGTGAAACCCTTGTGATTTGATCCACGCCGTGAGAGTTTTGTACCAGTTTTTGGGCGACTGTTTGAGGCCATACAGCAATTTTTTTAACTTTAGATAAGGGGACTT
Organism: Puccinia polysora; assembly: GCA_025617555.3. NCBI lineage: Eukaryota > Fungi > Basidiomycota > Pucciniomycetes > Pucciniales > Pucciniaceae > Puccinia > Puccinia polysora. Next base: position 25,199,774 of record CM062641.1, on the reverse strand, counting down.
TCGGTGAGAGCCTTCTGGAGTCTTGATGATGACAGTTTCATCCAGCGGAGCATGTAAGAAAGTGCCTTTAACGTCGAATTGAGTGAATTTCATTTTTTCTTTCAGACCGTACAATAAGGCGATGCGCAAAGACCCTAGCTTGCCCATTGGGGCCCACGTCTCGTTATAGTTGATCCCGTGTACTTGATCAAAACCTTGTACACACAATCTAGCTTTTTATTTGACCGGCTCACCGTGACAATTCTGCTTGATTTTGAAGACCCAGGTTGTATTTAGGACGTTTTTGGGAGTGTCATAATATTCCTCCCAGACTTCTTGATCTTTGATTGAGTTTAATTCTTCTTTGGATGCCTTCTGCCACTTGGGCCACTCTTTGGAATTTCGCGCTGCTTTATATGAGGGTGGTTCATAATAGTGATGGATGCCGTATTGTTGGGGTTTCCGAGTTTCACGTCGCGGACTTTGGTACACTTCCTGAGCGACGGGTTCCGGAGGTAGAGATACTTGAGGTGGTGAGGGATAGGATTTGAGGGATTCAGATTCAGGAGAGTCGGATGAGTTTTGATCTGAGTCCGTTTCCGAGTCTTCCACTACAACATCCCTTGACACAAATTGTTTGTCTATGCCAGAGAAGTCTGATGGATTTGAGTCGTGAGAGGCTTGGGAGAAAATGTCCAATCCTTCAGGTTCAAGAATTGGAAAGCTGCTTGAATGATTCTTGAGGAATCTGACGTGCTTTGTTTCAATGAGAGAACCAAATGAGTTAAGAATGAGATAAGAGTGAAAAGCGGGATTGAACCCAACTAAAACCCCTTCAGTTCCCTTTTTGTCAAATTTCCTCCCTTTCTGCATGCGATTGGTGAGGTAGACTGCAGGGCAACCTACAGGTCTCAAGTAATTAGTGGGGAGTTTCTTCTCAAACATTAGTTCCCAGGGGGACTGGTCATTACCTTCCTTGGGTATCTGATTAAGCATGAAACAACAACTTCTCGTGACCACGTGCCAGTAATTCTTTGGCAGTCGCGAAGATGAGAACGTGGCCCGAGCTGATTCTATTATTGTTCGATTTGCCCTCTCGGCGCGACCGTTGTGTTGAGGGTGATATGGTTCAGATGTGAGGAGTTTGATGTGTTTGGATTGAGCAAAACGTTTGAGAGTTGAGTTGACAAATTCTGTTCCTTTGTCCAAGTAGATTTCAGAAGGGTAGCAGTTCAACCTTTTGAATTTGACTTCAAGGATGTTGATGATTGTCTCCGGAGTTTCATCCTTGGATGTCAAAGGAAAAAACGCGAGGTATCCGGTGAAGTTGTCCACCAGGGTAAGTATGTATTGGTGTCCGGACTTCAATTGTGGGGTGATTGGGCCAATCAGATCAAGATGGATGTGTTCAAGAGGGTTATTGGATTGAGTTGATGTGGCAGAGAAGGGAGCTTGAGTGATCTTTCTCTTGATGCATCCATTGCACTGGAAGCTGTTGAGTTCTTCTTTAGAAAAAGAGTTCTTGAGGATCGGCTTGAGGGTTGACATGGAGGCGTGTCCATACATTCGGTGAAGATCAATTAGAGACGGTTTTTCTTCTGTCTTGAGATTTGAACCATGATTGAGATGGAAGACCTTATTCTCTTGACCAATTGATTGGGGCTTCTCAATCACAAACAGGTTGTCTTTGATGAGTCCTTTCAGGACAATGAGACCATCTTTGGTGACCAAGAATTGGTTTTGATGTTGGGTAAGGTTACATTCCTTTTTAGCGAGTTGGCCGGGACTGATTAGGTTGATCACAATGTCTGGGCAGTACGCACAATCTTCAAGGGTGACTACTGAGTTGTTCCATTCGAGTCGTACGGTGCCCGTCCCATGAATTTTGAGGTTAGCTTCCAGTTTGCCTGTCTTAATTTCCTCTTTCTCTTCTTGCATCTCGATTTTGGAGAAATATTTGATGTTGTTAAAGATGTGAATGTTAGCGCCTGAGTCAAGGAGAAGATTTGGGTTATTATCCGTGTTGATCCATAGGGTTAGGAGAGCGTGGTAGTTAATTGTAGGTTGTTTCTTAATCTTGCTCTTCCATTCATTTTGTTGCTCGATCCACCAGCTAGGGGCGACTTCGGGATGGAGGTGAAAGCAGGATGATTTGGCGTGAGGGGCATTGGGGTCATGGTAGCCCTCTCGGCAACGCATTTTCACTCGTCTGTTGTCTTTCTGAGTTTTATTCTTGGTGGCCACCAGGGAAACGTTGGTAGATGGTTTGGTCAATCTTTGTTGGGCCTTGCGCTTGTTATTGAATTGGATGAGGTGGTTTAATACAACCTTGATGGTTAGATTCTTCTCCACGTGCATGATCTGTTGATTGAGGTTCTCAAGACTGGAAGGAAACTTAAAAAGTACCAAATATGCAAGGATGTTGTTGGGGAGTTCTATTCCAACATCTGCCATTTGAGTGAGTGCTTGCCTTGTGTCTGTGACAAAACCTTCTATGTAGTGTTTGTTGAAGATAGAGTGGAGAAATTGGTTGAACACCCTGGCTCTGTTTGCGGTTTTGGTGGATGCAAATCGGCGAGTTATTTCAGCCCAGAGGAGTTTTGAGGAAGTTATGTTTGAGGAGTTGACTACATTGGCGTGAGTCGTGCTGTCCAACTTGGACAGTATAATTGCCCTGATTTCCCGGTCCTGTTTCACGGATAGTTGTCCGGAGTTTCTTGTAATGGCGTCTTTAATATCTTTGAGATCAAATATCATGAGGACTTTGTTGCGCCACATGGAGTAATTTTCTTCGTTTAATGGAGGAATGGCATCGACGGCAGCCTTCAATGCGACTTGATGGAAATAGTCGGTGGCTCCTGTTGGTTTGTTCATTGCGTCGGGTTTGGCGTGGAGCTTCTTTTGGCTTTTAACCGTAATAATATTACGGGGAAGAGGCTGAGAACTAGAACCAACAAGCTAGATTTGAGGGTTAGACAAGGAGTAACTAGGAGAGAAGGAAGAAAGAAATGAGGAAAAGAACACCAACAGCTTAGACAAAAGAGTTGAGAATACTTGGAATAGACAGGCAATTAGACAAGAATACGAGATTAGAGAGATGAGACTGAGGGTTGTTTGGAGATGCTAATTGGAAGTTGAACATATATTGTTAGGTCAATTTGAGTCTTGAGATGAGAGTCGAGTCATCTTACCAGGAAGAGATGATCAGAGGAGCTTTGAATACTAGGCCAGTTGAGCGGAGACAATGGTTGAGATTCGAGACAGTTGAGCGGAGACAACGGTCAAGATTCAAGACAGTTGAGCGGAGACAACGGTCGAGATTAGAGATTGAGAAAAGAAGAGAAGAAGGAAGAAAAGATTGAAGATGGAAGAAAGGGTAGATAGAAAGTCAAGAGAAGGAGAAGGAAAGAGATTGAGGTGATAGAGCAAGACCAGAAGATTGAGCGGGAGACCCAAAGATAGAAGCTTCCCAGAAGGAAAGAAGAATCGTGGTAGGGAGGTCACCGGGACCTAGAAGCAGTTCAGGGGCTTGAGCTGGGGAGAGAATTTGGATCCCCGGGTAGGAATGAGGTTAGGAATTGAGGGTAGATCTCAACAAAATGCTTAACAACTACACCCAAGCTGATTATTATCCAATTCCAAGAATTGACCATGCTATACATAACCTGTCCAAGGCTAAGTACATAACCACCATGGATATGCTGAAAGGTTTTCACCAAATACCTATCAGCCCTGATAGCTGGAAATTCATGAGAATTATCTGTTGTTTGGGAATTTATGAGTATCTTAGGATGCCTTTTTGTATTAAAAATGCTCCTTCTCATTTTCAAAGAATGATGGACACAGTCCTAGGATTATTTATCAGACAGGGATGGATGATGGTATAAATTGATGATGTTATCATTTACTCTGATCATTGGGACACTCACATGGAGAAATTAAGGCTAGTCCTCAAAAACATCTCTGCCGTAGGATTGAAAGTATCAATGAAAAAGTGTAACTTTGGCTACGGGGAACTCAAAGCCTTAGGACACATTGTCTCTGGACTAACCCTAGCTGCTGAGCAAGACAAGATAGCAGCAGTAATAAATAGGCCTATGCCTCAGAATAAAACTGAACTCCTATCCTTCATCAGCTTCTGCAGCTACTATAGGAAGTATTTACCAAAGTTTGCTCTTCTAACCAAATGTTTTTATGAGATCTGCAACAACACCACCGTGTTTGAAATGACTCATGATAGAGTCAAGAACTATGAGGAACTCAAAATTGCAATGACCTCAGCTCCAGTACTGATCCAGCAAGATTAATCTAAACCTTTTAAGCTCTACATAGATGCCAGCATGAAAGGGCTAGGAGCTGCTTTACTTCAGGAAGTCATAGAAGATGATAAACCAGTGGAAAAACCTATACTCTTCATATCTAGACAAATTAAAGATACTGAGAAAAGGTACGGTGCAAGCCAAATGGAATGCCTGGCCTTATTAAGGGCCCTAGAGAAGCTCCATTATTACTTAGAAGGCACCAAATTCACTTTTATTACTGAATTCAACGCTGTCAGAAAATTGATGAACATCAAGGCTCCTAGCATGCATATGTTGAGAAGGCAGATAGCTATACAACAGTACAGAGGACAGATGACCATATTTCATCAAGCTGGGACTAAACATCAGAATGCTGATAGTTTAAGCAGGAATGCGTTACCCAATGACCCAAGTAACCCTGCCTATGATCCAGAAGATAATGACATCTTCCCTATCCTTAATATTAACAGGTTAAACATTGAAGCTCCTATAATGGGTATCCACGTTTGTGAACTAAATGAATCATTGTTCAACTCTATCAAAGAAGCTTACAGTTCTGGCATAAAAACTCTGATCACTATTATGGAAAGTACTTCTCCACCTCCTGAATTGATCAATAGCCTACCTGAACCTCTTTTGAAACCATAAAAAGCCGGAAGGTTCACCATGTGGGATGGGATGGTATACTATAGGCATCAACATTCAAGTGTCATAGTCTTAACTAAGGATGACCATATCAAACATGTTCTGGCTGAGTGCCACAATAACTGCTCATCTAGTCATTTGTCTACTGATAAAACCTTGGATAATGTTAAACAAACTGCTTGGTGGGTTAATTGGAGAGACTCCACTATACAGTACATTACCAGTTGTGAAACTTGTCAGAAGTCCAACAGGACTACTGGGAAACGGTTTGGACTACTGCAAAAGATTGCTGAACCCAAGAAAAGATGGGAGATCATCAATATGGACTTTGTGACTGGACTACCACCAGGAGGAGCCTATTCCTACAACTCAGTCTTGGTCATTGTGGATAGGTTCTCCAAGAAAGCAAAGTTCCTACCAAATCACAAGGAAGACACTGCTATGGAAGTTTCCCTATTATTTTGGAACAGACTCATTGCTGATGTTGGAGTTCCCAAGATTATTATCAATGACAGAGATCCTAAATTCACCTCTGAGTTTTGGAGAAATCTACATGATATGCTTGGAACCACCTTAGCTTTCTCTACTGCTTATCACCCTCAGACGGATGGATTAGCTGAAGGGATGATTCAGACCCTGGAAGACATGCTCAGGAGATTCTGTGGCTTTGGACTAGAATACAAGAATTCTGATGGTTATTGCCATGATTTGGTTAGCCTTTTACCGGCACTGGAGATGGCCTGCAACAGTAGCAAGCACTCTACCACTAAGGAAGCACCTTACATAATGGAAAGAGGATGGATTCCTAGATTACCCAAGGATAACCTTAACTACCAGCTGACCAATATTCACCCTACATTGCTTGATTTCAAAAAAATGATAGATGTAGCCAACAAACATGCTTTTAAGTGTGTCCAGGATGCTATAGAGTATAGCCAGCAAAGGTGGGATAAAACCCATAAGGAACCTGATTTCAAAAATTGGTGATCAAGTCTTGATCTCTGCCACTAACTTTACCAACTTGGGTGGAAATAAAAAGCTTTTACCAGCTTTTGTTGGACCTTACACCATGAATAAACTTCATGGTAAAAATGCTGTGGAAGTAATCCTCAGTGATGAGCTTTCTAGGAAACATCCAGTCTTCCCAGTAAGCCTCATCAAACACTACCACCCAAGGAATGGAGAACATACTCCTTCACCTGCAATACCTGTTACAGAAGAACCTGAAAAGGACAAAGGTAAAATTAGCAAGATCCTTAAGGATAAGAAAGATAGGATCAATGGAAAAGACATCAGACTCTACCTGGTTAGATACAAGGGAGAATCAGCTGATAAAGATGAATGGTTGCCTGAACTTAATATCCCTGACAGACCTATAAACCTGAGGAACTACAGAGCCAACAGGAGGCATTAGACCAAGCTTTTTTTCAGATATAGACATATCTTGGAGCGGGGGAATGTCAGCTTGCTACTATATACAGAGCAAAACTGTCAAATAGTAACACAAAATATATAAAAAAAAAGAATACCTCAATTAACAAATTAAGGAGTGAGAAATAAATGAATATTATTACAGGAATAGATTCCTCACCCAAAATTAGGTAGAGTCACTCACTGACCCCACCCTTGAATTCCAAGTCCTTATATTTATAAAATAATTAAAAGGAAAAGTACTAAAAATTACAACACCTGTATGGCTCTTTTTGGCCATTCTAACATATCACAGGTATTATCACGTACAGGGTTTACACCTAAAATTCACTCAGAATTGAGGTGTTGTGTATATTTTAGGAGTTACATGCTGAAATGTGTTATGTCACAATTCCCAGGCGCAGCCCCGCATCATTACATAACCATACGTACTAGTAGCAGCAGGATCCCGCGTAGTAGAGACCCGCGCGCAGCTGATTCTGCCACGCATGCAGCGGATCCTACCCCGCGCGCATCTTTACTACTGATCCCCGCGCCTGGATCAGTCTTGACTAATCTGACAACCAGGTACCGCTCAGAAGAGCTACAACCTAGTTAGGGTTGCCTAGTATATGTAAAAAACGGACATATGCATTACTAATGATCTAAAAAGGTCAAAACTTAAATAAAATTAATGAAAATTAAGTTTTAAACATTTTTTAATAATAAATCAAAGATCAAGGACTACCACGTAAATCACTGATCTTGATCTTTGAAGACCAAAAAACACTACAAGAAGTGTTCATAAAAATTATTAAAAATTATCTACATGATCAGCAGATAATCAAGAAAAAGTAAACCCCCACATCTGCACGCTTTAAAACAATATCAATATTACAAATGAAGGATGAGTACAGAAGGATCAAATTTACGCCATAACAGATTAACAGATTCTGTGGCTAAATAGTACAGAAATACAGCAGATCTAAGGACAGCTGATTGACAGTATCTAGTGGACGTGCTAATCTTGCCCTGACTGGCTTGCCAGCCTCAGCCCACAATAAGAACCCTTTCTACGTGCCCTGAGAAGACCAAAATCACCCCAAAAAGGTATTTATACAGACCTCTTTGGATCCATTATGATAATCAGTTACCAGGAATTATTTATTATCAATCAGACACCGTTTCATTGTTAATCAAGTGCTTATATGAGGATAAGCAAGTGATTTAAGACTTAGTCTGCAGTAGTATTATTTTACCTTTATTAACCAATCAACAATTGAAGTTTAGTCAATCAATCTACCCCATCTTCTCTGAAACCCTTCCAATTATTCCAGGATTTTTGTTGTAAAGTGCTCAGAGTGAGTGTTACCCTTCCTTTCAAGGCCGCTTGTGCTATTAAGCCCAGCCATCAGTGGAATAAGTCCTTTCTAAGGCACCCATATTTATTCCAAGGTTCTTAAACTGCCTAAGGAGGCCCCTTGAAGAGAGGTTGCTAGTCTGTAAAGATCCCCAGTAGTATAATCATGTGGCCCCTCTTTTATATTATATTGAAAACCATTTACTACCAAACCAATTAAACCTTGCAACTGCTCTTACTAAATCATTTATTTGAGCTTCTAAGCGTGTATTATTGGAATAATAATTATTATTATCATTCCAGCATTTTTACATTTTTATCACTCTCTGTAGCTAAAGGACTGCAAGGTTCCTGGTATCAGAGAGCTGACATCTTCCTTGTTGCCTTGGAAAATTGGATAAAATGGTTTCTCTCCTGGTCAATTCTGGTTCTCAACTTAACCTGATTTTGGATTCTATGGCCTGAAAAATATAGCTCAGTCCTAGAGTTAACTTCAATTCTGTGGTGTATGGAATAGGGAATCAGTCTTGTGAGTTATTTGGTATTTCTGAAGATCTTCAAGTCCAAATTTGTTGAAAGATTTTTGGAACCTGTCATTTTTGGATTACTTGTTTTGAAGGACCTATGATCTTGGTTTGACTGTTTTTAATGGAATTTGGTGCTACCTTGATGCTTTCTGATCAAATTGGGGAGAGAATACTTCTTCCCAAGGCTTATGGAAGGAAGATTGAACTTCCTCTCTGCTCTTTGGATTCTGTTTTTTTGGAAAGAGATTTCCCTGGTCATCCTCCTAAATCAGTTATAAAGGGGAAGCAGAAGGAAACATCTAATTCCTCTCATTTGTTAGCAGAGTAGTTGATTCTACTGATATTGGTAGTTTTTCCCAGCCTCCCACTTCAACTCAAGGATCAACTCTCATCCCTGAGGATTATTTTTATTTTTTCTCATCATTTTCTTCTGATCTGAAAAGTATTAAAAATCAAAAACATGTCAAAATAAAAAATCCCAAAAATATTCCCTCTCTCTCTGGATCTGTGTTTTATTCATTTCCTTTTTCTCTTAATCCTGTTTAATCTTTTTTTAGTTCTGGTGTTAATCTCCGCAATCAGTATAAACTAGATCTTGATCTTAATTCTGTTCTTAATGGTTTTGGTATGGAGGAATATGGACTTCAGTGGAGGCACTTGGGGGTCAAAGTAAGTCCTCCCAATTATGCACCGCTAGGGCATTCTTCTACCATCATTTTTAAAACTCTTCCTTGTGCCACACCTGTGAGAAACGTATTATCCCTTAGTCCTTCTTTTATGGAAAAAGCAACCTTTGAGGAAGTTTCAGAACATAGGATGTGGAAAATGTTGGAACTGGGTCTCAGTTTTCACAGTCAGGTCTTGCTGGTCAATGTCTGGAGGAAACAGGAACTTCTCTCTTTTGCCACCAAGTATAAACCAGTTTCAAAAAAGGTACAACCCATCAATTTGCCCATGCCCCTCAACCTTAATCCTCCTCTCATGCGCCTTCCCTTATCCCATGATCCTTACTGTGGCTTATCTTGATCTCTTTCTGGTCCCTTTGTGCCATATGTTTGTGTCACTGAAGAACGTCTGAAAGTGGTCAAATTTGGTCAAGATGGATGGCTTCTTCCTGATGAGTTGAATTTGATCAAAAATGTCTTATCTCTGAGGTAAAAGTCTATTGCCTTCTGTGAAGAAGAGAGAGGTCTCTTGAAAGAATCCTACGGTCTCCCTTACATTGTCCCCATAGTTGAGCACCATCCTTGCCAAAAGAAGAAGATTAAAATCCCTGCTGCTAGATTCAACAGATTTATCAATTTGATCCGCAAAAAAATCCTTACTGGTCTATATAAACAGTCAACTTACAGTTATTCCAGCCCTGTTTTTGGCGTCCTTAAAAGTAATGGTAAACTTAGGGTAGTTCAAAATCTCCAAACTCTCAACAAAGTTACAATTAAAGACTCTGGCGTTCCTCCTGCTCCTGAATAATTTGTAGAATATTTTTCTGGGAGGGCTTGCTACAGTCTGGGGGACATTATGGGTGGCTATGATGAACAATCTCTACATCCTATCTTGTGTGCTCTCACTACTTTTGATACTTCTCTTGGTCAATTCCAGCTTACTCAATTGCCTCAAGGTGCCACCAATTTGGTTGCAGTCTATCGGGCTCAGATGATATGGATCCTCCAGGATGAAATTCCTGATCATGCTGGGATCTTTATTGACAATGGCAGAATTAAAGGTCCAGTGTCTTATTATAATAAAAATCTCTTATCTTGGCATTCAGGGATTTGTCAATTTTTTTGGGAATATTCTACGACTTTGGAAAGTATTCTGTTTCAAATCAAGGAATGTGGACTGTCTGTTTCCAGATACAAAGTGGCTGCTTGTGTCCCTGATCTGGAAATTGTTGGCCATGTGGTCTGCAAGGAAGGAAGAAGGATGGCAGCACTGTCCAAATTCAACAAGATCATCTCTTGGCCCACTCCAATCAATCCCACCAAATTTAGAGGCTTTCTAGGTGTTGTACTTTATGTTTGGATCTTCATTCCCTCTTTATCCAAAATCTCTGCCCATTTGCATTGTCTAACTAGGAAAGAAGCCAAATTAATTTGCACCCAAGCTTGTGAAAATTGGTTTCAGTTGCTCAAAACCATTGGTGGGAAAGACATAGGGTTGAAGAAGATCTCTTATGGACCAGGAGCTGGCAAGATCAAGGTGAATTTTGATTATAGTTATCAATCTTTTGGGGCTGTCCTTACTCAAGAAGATGAAAATGGTTGGGACTGTCCTGCTTTTCATGAATAATTGTTATTTTCAGATGTGGAATCCAGATCCTCTAAAGCAAAACTGGAACTCTGCGGCATGGCTAAAATTTAGAAGAAACTTCAAACAGTCCCCTGGGGTCAACATTTTGAATTAAAAGTGGACGCTTGATCCATCATTGAAATGATCAATTCTTCCGGCCTTCCGAATGCCCCTATGACTAATTGGGTGACTTTTATTCAGTTTTTATCTTTTGATATTGTTCATAGGCCTGGAGAGTCTTTCACCATCCCTGATGGTGTATCTTAACATCCTTGGGGAGATAATGAATTGGATTTGGGAGTGGATTTTGAAAAGGAGGAACCTATAATTGGACCTGTCTTCTCTTTCTCCTCTCAATTTTATTCTGGCTTTCAGTGGGGTTTCTGGCTTACATGAGAGCAGTACCTTTCAAGTCCCCAAAGAACCCCTGATATTTATGTGAAAGAATTTTGATTGCTTAAAAGAAATTCCTCTTTTTTTTTCCATGGTTTCAGGCTTATGAAAAGAGGAAATCCATGTGCTCTCATTGTTGTTACTATCCCTTAGCAAGATTCAATACTTGAAAATATACATGAGGTTCTTGGTGATTGTGGGGAAACCAAAACTTATCAACACATATATAAAAAATTCTGGCCGCCATCACTGAAGAAATCCATCTCTCAAAGGTGCTGGAGTTTTGAAGTTTGTCAGAAACATGATATTAGGCGCCCAGATAAAATTTGTTATCCTATTGGGGAGTCCACTGTCTTTGGAAGGGTTGCTATGGATGTGGTTCATATTAAGGCAGGTGGTGCTAAGTATCTCATTGTGGCTAGAAAGGATTTATCTGGATGGGTTGAAGCAGAATTCCTTAAGAATCTCAGCCCTGAATAAGTGGCAGCTTTCCTTTATGAGAACTGGAAAATGCATTATGGCTTGGCTTGATCTTATTCTACTTATGGTGGCTCTGAATTTGTTCACAAAATTGCTGAAATGATCCAATACCTTCCTGGAAAACATTGAGTTACTACTCCTTATTATCTGGAAGGCCAAGGCATGGTGGAACAAGGCCATTCTCCTTTGGAGGCTTCTCTTGTCAAACTGGCTGGTGAAAGTGGGAAGAATTTTCAAAAATTTTCTTCCTCTGGTTCTCTTCTCTGATTGAATCTTAACTACAAAGACAACAGTCTACTCAGCTTATCATATCATCTTTGGTCAAAGCGCAGTTCTTCCTTTGGATCTGGAAATGGGATCCTTTTTGTGTATCTCATGGGAGCATGTTTCCTCAACAACTTATCTATTAATTGCTAGATCCCAGCAATTGGAGAAAAGTGAAGACGTTTGTGACATAGCTTATCAGAAGATTATTGAATCAAGAAGAAAATCAGTTAAGTATTGGGAAGATAAGCATGCAAATTGAATAATGGATCCCTTAAATCTTGGTGATCTAGTTTTGGCTTATAATAAATCCTTGGAGACTCAGTGGGGAAAGGTCTTTTCAAATTGTTGGAATGGTCCTTATTGGGTGGTTTGTCAAGTCAGAGGTGGATCCTATTTTTTGGAGAAACTGGATGGTACTCAGTTGGTCAGAAGCTTCCCTGCTGATCAAGTCAAGAGGTTTCATTGTTGTGGGGGCAATTTGGGGTCAAATTAAGTCCTCCCAATTGTGCATCACCAGGGTCATCCACTGCATTTTTTTTGTTGTAAAACTCTGCTTTATGCCACATATGTGAGCACCTGGGATTGCCTCTTTGTTTTGCTCCTGCCACTTCTAGGGTTCTCTTGGATGGATCAAGATTTATTTCCCACAACTCTTCAATCACTCTCAAAATCAAGAAATGGCCAATTTTTTTTCTTTTTTTCTCCTTTTCTCAATATCTTCAAAATCTTGAGATGCAGACTAGGGACAGTTTTTAAGATGGGGAGAGATGTGGTTACCAATTTTGGAAACCTCATGTAACAGGGAAATTTTTTATTTTTTTTCATTATTTCTCTATCCAGCCTTTTTTTTTTTTTTAAAAAAAAAAAAAAATTCTGTTGCTATGAGTACTCTCTGTCTTTCCTGTCTTGCAACTTTTCCTTGTCCTAGTGGTCTAGGAAAGGCCTCTAGAGCTTCCAAATTCTCAGATCCTTGGTTCAAATCCTCCTTGTTGTTCTTGGAACCTAAATTTTTTGGCCAAGCCTGTGCAAACAGTCTCCATCACCTCCATCTGTCAGCATCTTCACAGTCATTGGCAACAACAACAAAGATTTTGGTAAACACCACTTGATCCATTCATCAATCCATCCAGGCCATAGAGATCTCTCAAAAAAATACTGGATTAACTCTTATTGGATAAACTGTTGGCTCATCAATTGGAAACAGAGCAAGAGATTGATAACTTGGAATGCAAGATCAAAGGTTACTTGAGCTAGCCTGTCAAAGAGATCCTGAGTATTCAAAGATCTACAATGCAATACTCCTCCTTTGATCTTCATCTCTCAAACTCATCTGATCCCATCTCATCCTCATCATTGGAACCCTGGCTCAATCAAAAATTACACATCCCAAATTGTTTCAAAACTCTTGCTAGTTTCTACGCTTGTTGTGGTCTCATCCACTTTTGAATATCCACCCTTTTTTTTTTCTGATGGGAAAGCCTCTTGCGCTGATCTGTTGCTTGCGGCTTTCATGTTAGTTGTTGCAGCCAATTTGCTAACTTGCTGACACCCATTACCAACCCACTCATCTTCCAACATGCAGAAGTTCATCCACCCAAGGATGCTCATCCGCTGTCCGCTGTCATCCATGATGTAGGCTTGTCTTCTTTCTTTCATCTTTTTTTCACATATACTATCTTCCTGTCACCATTTTGTTGTTTTTCATTAATATTTTCCCTCAATCCGTCTTTCATTGCCAAATATATATATATATATATATATCCGCTCTCATATGTGCCATCCTCTTGTAAATAGTCTACAGGGGCTCTTGCCCATAAAAGGAGGGGCTCTGCCCTGAATTTTTGCTTGATCATCCATGATCCATTCATCTTATCATCCATCATTGTGGTATCAAGCAATGAATCTGTGGGCTCTTCCCCCCTTTATCTGAGAATTTATCATCATCTTATTCAGGGTATATCCATGATTCCCCTCTGATCCTTGAGCCTCCATAATCAAATTCCTGATCTTCCCTCCTGTGGCCCTGTTCCTTATCACCAACCAATAGCTTGGCTATTTGAAGAATAATTTGTTTGGTTGAATTCTTGAGTGTTTTCAACCACTCCTTTGAAACCTTTCTCTGACCACTTTGGTTATGATCATTCATTTGATTGTCTTTCTGGAACCAGTCAGGTTTGACTGAGAGGTTTCTTCAAGCTTTAAATCTGGAGCGTTAAGCCTCCGTTTATTTCTTTGAATTTGGATTAGGCCATGCTATTCTTGAGTCCCTTGAGATGTGCTGGGTTAGTCTTTTTTGAATTTGTTCTTTGTTTTCTTCTAGAGCTTCATAAAAAAAATTGCTTTGTTTTTTACAGCCACCCACAGTTATCTGGTAACTTTCAAGCGCTTGATTGCGGAGAGTTGGATGGGTTCATTGAGAACCTGGAGGTTGGTTGGGATTGAGTTGATCTTTACCAATCTTCTGCTGACCACCAGAGTTATTAGCTTGTGGGTGTTGTTACTTACAACTGCCTTGTTCTATTGAACTCTGAAGAAACTTTAACTTAGTCTGTTTGAGTGTTTTCCCGCACCATTTTGCCTCAGATAGTGTTTTTCCACTGCTGCCAACTACTATCACAATTCATCCTTTCCATTGATTCCTTATTTACAAGGTTCTGGATCTTTATTCTGGTACATTTAAATATTTTTGTAACTCCCAGGATGGAAGGCTCAACAGCACCTTTTTCCATCCAAAAAACTTCCTGCAGCTCAGAACTGTTTTGAGCCTTACATTGCATTTTCTAAATACAGTAATCACATCTGGCTTGGATTTAGTAACTTTCCATTGGAACACCTCTCTTTCCTTGCTGTTTGTTGATTCACCAAATCATAATTTCACAATTTTTAGGTAGCCTTGCTACCTTGCATTGTCCCTTGAACTCAGTCTCTATCTTTGCGCTTGCAATCATCTAAGATTGCCCAATAGTACATGTGGTGGTTGCATGACAGTATGTTAACTAACTCAACTCCTCTATGTTAGTTTGAAAACCTATAATAGATTTTTCTTTTACCATGTCACATAATCTCTCAACTGGGAACGCTTCCCTCTCCCCTTACAATCATGATATTCATTGGGTAGGGACATCCAGTGCTTCACGGGCCCAACAAACTTTAGATCACATTCCTTCTTCCACATCTTGTTTGGTTGAAACTCTTGAAAATCTGATTGCTACTCAATAGGAAGCTACAGTGGATCCCCTTGAAGAAATTTAATATTCCTAAAACCCTTCCAATGAAACCTTGACTTGTAGTAGATCAAGGGATCACACTAGTGCTCCAAAAACCAAAGCTTTGACCTTGCTCCCACCTTGATCCAGACTCTGTGTCAGCTTGCTACTTGTACAGAGAAACCTGTCAAAGTAGAATAAAAATAAAAATAAATAATAAAAATAAAAATGATGAGAAATACTAGAATTGTCTTGCAGATTTGGATTTCCACCCAAAGTAAGGTAGGGTCACTCACTGACCCCACCCTTGAATTCCAACTCCTTATATTTTTGAATAATCAAAGGAATTTTGACCAAAAAGCCATGGCATCACTATGTCACTTTTGGGCCATGTTCAAATTTCACACACAATGTCATGTGTAGGTTTCCCACCCAAAATTCACTCAGAATTGAGGTGTTGTTTATATTTTAGGGGTTACAGTCAGATTTGTCTTCTGTCACAATTCCTGCATGCAGCCTTGCATCCATACAGCAAGGGTACATGCGCCTGGAACTCAATATGTAGTTTCCTGTCAAGGAACCCGCATGCAATATGCTGCTGGCTACAGATGCTTTATTCCTGCACACAGCTGTCAGGTATGCGCACATCAAAAATAACTGCATCACTCCTGACAGCCAGGTACGGCAAGAACAGGTTACAACCCACATGCATGTATCATGCATATGCAAAGACCAGACTGATGGGCAGAAGGGTGTCTGAAACCTCTAAATATTGAATAAAAAGTATCAAATTCAAAGTATAAGACAGAAAAATTAGGGAAAAAAATAATGAAGGTTGTTAGATATATACTCTTACCAAATCTTTATGAACCACAAAACATACCAAGGAGTTCCCCTAAAAATTATTAAAAAATTACCAAAATTTTCAGAAGATGGCGTGAAATTTAAAAATATCTACTTCTGAACATTTCATCAAAAGAAAAAAAATACAAAATTAGGAAATATTGCAGAAATGTATAAATAAAAATTTAACATTTAAACAGATTCTGAAAATTATTTCACACCTAATTATGACAAAAACAGGCTCAGCTGAGTGACAGCACCAAGAATGCGCGCCAGAATATCCCCGGCAAGCCTTATATCCTTAGAACACAAGCACAACCCTCTCTACTCTCCCTGGGAAGATACTCTTACCCCAAAAAGGTATATGTACAGCCATTTTTGGATGATTTAAACACTGGTAATTTTTTAGTAATCAATGCCAACCCATTTCCATACATGTTAAAGTGTTTATGAATGATAAAAAATTGATTTATGGCCTCAGTCTGATATTATAATTATTAATTATAACCCCATCATTGATTCCATTGAAGAATATCAGCAAAAGCCCCACCAATTGTCCTGAGAACCTTTCAAACTGTGAATTTCTGGAAGTATCTTGGAGTTCCTGCTTAAAGTAGTAAGTTATCTTCTCCTTGCCTCAAGGCAAAATTGCTGTAAGACAGCCATTCCACCCATTCCCCTTGATTAAACCCCCTTTGAGCAATCACTTGAGACCTCATTGTCCCAAGGTCTTTACATGGTTCAAAAGAGCCTCTTGAAGAGAGGTTGTTTCAATAAAGATCCCCAGTTTTTTATAAACTGTGGCCCATCTTTAAAAATGTATTTAAAACCATTTTAACTAAACCAAACTCCAAAAGTTACCTTGCTTTTATTATATTCATAATTTTCCGCATTTTACATGTTTTCTTGGAATTATTATTGTCCCAACACCAATATAACTTTCTGTAGCTAAAGGAATGCAAAGTTCCTGGTATCATTAAGCTGACACTCTCAATCAAAATGCCTGGAAATCTGGTCCAAGTGGTCCTAGCGTCTGTACTCCAGGAATGAATAACCTGATCACTTTCCAGGAGAGCGCTCCCATAAGCTTAGATCCTACCTACAGTCTTGCAAAATCATCTTCTTGAACAACCCCAACAATTTTCCTTCCAAGAGACATAAGGTTATGTATGTGTCTTCCATTCTAGGGGGAAGAGCCTTTCAGTGGTTCAAGCATTACCTCAAACTATTATCCAATAAAAGTCCCACATGTATTCTCAACAATTGGGAAAAGTTCAAGCAACAATTTTTCACCCTGTTTGGCAACCCCAACAAAGTTCAAAACACCAAATGAAAACTTAATAATCTATTTATGAAAGAAAATAGTACAGTTTCCATTTATATCTCCCATTTGAAAGCCTTGCAGTTTGGCATCCAATGGAACAAGGCAGCCCTTTTATTTCACTTTTGAAAAGTTTTACCAGCACACCTAATCAAACAACTTGCAGCTGGGGGACATAAGACAACCTCCCTTCAGCAGTTAATTGACCAGATGATTGAGCTTGATGATGGCTATCACAACAAGAACTGCTCTTGGGAAAAAAATCATGGGTCATCAACCTTGGCTCCAAAGGAAGATGAATCTTTGAAGCAACATTAAAAGAATCTGAAACACTCCAAACTGTTGGGATTACTGTCATTTCATTATTAATCCCATTTAGTTTCTTCTTAGTCTCTTTGTCATTTTCTATTTTGTTTTATTTTTTTTTCTTTCTAATCCTCTTTCTTTTCTTTATTTTCATCTTTCATCTATTCTATTTTCACATGTCACTCTAAAATCTTCCATAACAAATCCCTTCTCAATCATCAACAGCGCGTTTCCTTTTCTGATTATTCAATATTCATTTTGATCTCAATATGTCACACTGCCTGTGAAATCTCAACTACCAATGTATACCTGAGGACAGAACCCGCGCCTAGTAGAAGGATCTCTTTCCTCATCCTTCTACTTTCCGCGTTCTTTCTGCTTTTCCTCAGGTAAGTCTTGTGTTTCCTTTATTTCCTTTTTTTTATTTTCATATCATCTCTTTTTACTCATGAAATTCACATCCTTCTACTTTCCGCGTTCTTTCTGCTTTTCCTCAGCCCAACAGGTTATGAGCCCAGAGTCGCCAGACAACCCATCCAACTAAATCAATCATTAATCTTAGAAGGATCCGGCACTAAACGTGTTGTTATAAACTTTTAACTATGGAAGACGGACAAAATGGTCACCCAGTGCTCAAAACTCCATCTTTTCTTCCTCTTAGCTCACCTGTATCCGACTTGAACTATCTCAATTGGTCCATGATCCTGCGAATCCATTTCCAAGCAACTGGCGTAGGATACTTACTTACTAACAATGCATCCAAGCTTAACTCCGAATCATGGACTAAGGATAACCTAGCAGTATGTTTGGTCATATCAAGATCGATCAATCCTTCAAACTTTCAGTTAATAAAAAAACATGAAAAAAGTGCCATAGGGATGTGGAACGCTCTACAAGATGCCCATCAAGACAATTCCTCAGGCGGACGAATGTACTGGTTAAGAAAATTACTCCTGACTAGACTTAACGACAAAGAAATGACCACCCACCTTTCCGAAATAACCTCGTATGGTGAAAAACTTGCTTCCTTGATTACCGCCAAAAATCCTCTTACAGCCGATGATCTTCTGTCCACCACAATTCTACTGTCACTCCCAGACAACTGGTTAGGATGCGTTTCGAGTATGATGAATGAGGAATCTCTCCCATCATCTAAACTTATTAATGCACTCAAACAAGAAAATTTAAGAAGACAAACCAGGAGCGAAGATCTTCAATCTGCTAGCTTTGCAAAGCAAACCTTGTCAAACCACCATAGACCTCAAAATTGACAAGACAACAACCATCAAACCCAACCCAAAAATTATTTCTGTACCAATTGTAAAACCAAGGGACATTCTTTCTCAAGATGCCCCAAGGTTCTTGAGGCTCTTGCTCTCTCAAAAAGAAACAAGCAGCGCAACCAAACTAAACCAATGGTTTCGACAAATCACAAAGCGAGTCTTGCAAAGGCCAATGAAGACAAAGAGGACGATTTTTCCGATTCAGAAATCATCATCCACGCCGGATATGCCTCCTGTAATCTCGCACAGTCAAGCTCAATTTCAGTTGGGAATTCAGATTTCAACCTTGACTCCGGTTGTTCACTTTCTATGACCCCTCACTTATGGCAACTGGATTCTCCAAAATCAAAGTGAACCACAATCCAACTGGCCAATGGATCTTCCATAAACTCAACTAAAGAAGGATCCATGTCTCTGCCTGTCGGTACGGTCAAGGCTCTACTTGTACCCAATCTTCATGAACCCTTAATGTTGATCTTGAGTATCTGCAATGCAGGTTATCAAGTTACTTTCACCTCCTCTGGGTGCGAAATTTGACAACAAAAATCATCAGCCAACCATAACTCAATCACCCTCCAAGGATACCGCAAAGGCAACCTCTACTATCTTCCAAGAAAATTTGTGAGCCACCAAGAGACAGCTCTCTCAACTTTTTCCAACCTCCTTGATGAGAGTCTTTTTGGTTATCACTGTAGGTTTTCTCATCTTAATCTGAAGTTCCTTCAAAAATTACTCAAGTCCCTTGGAATCACACCGAAGCCCAACAACAAACTAGACGTACAACAGTGCACAACCTGTATTCAATCTAAGATGTCGCGAAATCCATTTCATTCAAGATTAAGCTACCGATCCAACACACCAGGTGAAATTGTACACTCCGATTTGTGCAGTTTTGAAGTAAACTCAAGAGAAGGCTTCAAGTATTTCATCACATTCATTGATGACTGCTCTAAAGCTCTTTTTGCCTATCCCCTACGTTTCAAATCAGATGCTTCCAACTCGATTAAATCTTTCATTTTGTTTTTCAAGGCACAATTCCATCACCCTGTTCTATCTCTTCGCACCAACAATGGTGCCAAATACATCAATACAAATTTGCAAGAATTTCTTCTGTCCAAAGGCATTCATCACGAACCTGGCCCTCCCCACTCCCCTCAATTGAACGGTGTAGCTGAACGCTTGAACCGAACTATTCTCAACCTAATCCAATGTTCTCTGTCATCCCCACATTTACCAAAGTCGTACTGGTCCGATGTGCTAAGCCACTCCCTCTTTGCTTTCAATTCTTACCCCTGCAAAACACCACATGGTTTCGTGTCACCAAATTCAATTCTCAAACATAACAATGTCTCCCCTAGCTATCTTCATCCTTTTGGTTGCCTGGTATGGTACAAGGTACCCAAGCCAAATCGATCCAAACTTGACCCGAAAGGTCGTAAAGCAGTCCTCCTCTCTTATCTCTCAGACGGAAATGGTTATCATATACTAGATCTTGAAAATTGTAAAATTATAAAATCTAGGGATGTCATTTTCAACGACACCTGTTTCCCTTACGTTGGTTCTCGTCAAAACCCCGCCAATACGTCTTCTCTCATTCCCCCCGCCGAAATTTCTTGGCCAATTGATTCCGCTCTTTCTAAAAAGTCTCCTCCTGTCTCCAAGGTTGTCTCCTCTCCTGATGTCAACCTTCCTGCACAGTCTCCGTCACCTAGTCTTTTAACACCTGCCTCTCCTGTTCTTTCCCCTCCTCTCCCGTCTTTGCCCCGTGTTTCCTCCCGGCCCTCTGTTGATCTTCCCCCTTTTTCTTCTGTTCCCCGTTCCAGATCTTTGTCCACCACCGACAGCTCAATCTTCCCCCCCCCCCTCTTTCCTCCACTCCCTCTTTGCCCATTGCCTTCTCTCCTTCTCCCTTTCCCCCCCCCCCCCTCTCCCTCTTCTCCTCCTTCTCCATCTCCTTCTCCCTCTCAGGAATCCGCCATTCCTGCTCCTCTTTCTTCATCCCCGCCTCTCCAGATCAATCCTCCCTCAATTCCTTCAAGGTCGTCTCCCCCCCCCCCCCCGCGACGTTCCTCCAGGACCTCTTGTGCTCCTGCCCGCTTTGGAAACTACTCACGGTCTGCCTTGATTAAAGATGACGTTTTAGCTCCGAAGACCTGGAAACAGCTCATGAAAAACCCCCATCGCTCCCGTTGGATGCTCTCGGATCATGAAGAAATCTCTTCCTTGCGTGGCATGAACACCTGGACTCTAGTTCCCCCCCCCCCCCCAAAGGGTCAAAAAATTATTTGATGCAAATGGGTTTTCAAGGTGAAACAAAAACCCAACGGTTCGATCATCAAACTCAAGGCTCGTCTTGTTGCCATGGGTTTCACCCAGGTCCAGGGTCTTGACTTTTCCAAAGTCTTTGCTCCAACTCTTTGCCTCAAAACACTCCGCCTCCTGCTCAGCCTTCTCGGCACCAAAGGTTGGGTCGGTTGCCAGGTTGATTTTAAGACCGCGTTCCTCAACGGCCATCTAGAAGAACCCATCTACATTTCCCAACCACCAGGTTTTGAAGATCCAGCACATCCAGACTGGGTATGCAAGGTCTTGAGGGCCATTTATGGTTTGAAACAGTCTCCTTGGCAATGGAACGTCAAGCTCAATTCTGCCCTTCTCTCCCTTGGCCTTACCAGGTTGTCCTATGATCCTTCTCTATATTTCAAACTGCGTGATGGTACATTGGTAGGTGCTGTCACTGCTCACGTGGATGATCTTGCCATCTTCAGAACCCCGGATTTTGTCTCCCCCTTCATTGCAAGCATTGGAAAGCATTTCGTGATTGGATCTGACAAGGATCTCTCTCTTTTCCTCTCCATATCTATTCAGCGTGACCTGAAATCCAGGACAGTCTTGCTGGGGCAAGAGCACTACATCACCTCTGTCGCATCCACATTTCTCCCTCCAAACTCTCCCTCTGTCATCTCTCCTACCAGTCTCACTTTCAAGTCTTTAGTAAGACACAGAGTTGGTGATTTGCCATCCCCACCTCAATACAACCAACTTATTGGTTCTCTCCTCTGGATTTCTCAGTGCACTCATCCGGATGTCTCTTTTGCAGTAAACAAGCTTTCACAATTTCTTCAAGATCCATCCGTCAAACATTGGGAAGCAGCGCTCCGGGTCCTTAAATATCTCTCTGCCACCAAATTGATGTGTCTAACTCTTGGTGGCCCTGATCTAACTTTGGCTGGTTTTGCGGATTCCGACTGGGCTGAAGATTGCGAAGATCGTTGTTCCATTTCAGGCTATGTTTTCCGAGTTGGGTCTGGTTCTGTCTCGTGGAGGTCCAAAAAACAACCTACGGTTTTGCTGTCAAGCTCTGAGGCAGAATATAAAGCTCTCTTGGATTGCTGCAAGGAGGGGCTATGGCTTCGGAACGTAATGGTTGAACTACGCCTCCGTGACTCCAGCCCAGTCCCGCTCTATGTCGACAATGAAGGTGCCAAGGCTCTCGCAAAGAATCCTGAACATCATTCGCGCACAAAACATATCAACGCTCGTCATCACTTCATTTGTGAATGCGTAGCTCAAAACGTCTTCACGGTACATCATGTAGGAACGAAACAAATGATTGCGGATATGCTAACCAAGCCGCTGCCCCAAGTCCTGCTCAAAACACATAAACTCTTATTTGGTCTTACAGCGGTTGGTTAGCAAGGGGGGGTGTTGGGATTACTGTCATTTCATTATTAATCCCATTTAGTTTCTTCTTAGTCTCTTTATCATTTTCTATTTTGTTTTATTTTTTTTCTTTCTAATCCTCTTTCTTTTCTTTATTTTCATCTTTCATCTATTCTATTTTCACATGTCACTCTAAAATCTTCCATAACAAATCCCTTCTCAATCATCAACAGCGCTTTTCCTTTTCTGATTATTCAATATTCATTTTGATCTCAATATGTCACACTGACTGTGAAATCTCAACTACCAATGTATACCTGAGGACAGAACCCGCGCCTAGTAGAAGGATCTCTTTCCTCATCCTTCTACTTTCCGCGTTCTTTCTGCTTTTCCTCAGGTAAGTCTTGTGTTTCCTTTATTTCCTTTTTTTCATTTTCATATCATCTCTTTTTACTCATCAAATTCTCATCCTTCTACTTTCCGCGTTCTTTCTGCTTTTCCTCAGCCCAACACAAACCAAATCAAACCTTGAACTCCAACCTAAAAGGGAAAGCCCTTGAAAAAACTCCAAAATTCCTGGAAAAGGAAACCCAGATGCTCCAGGACAAGGAAAGGAAAAGGAGGGTAAATAATGGGTTATGCATGTACTGTGGAGGAAAATTTGATGTTGATATTTGCGCAAAGATGCTAGCGCATGAAGAGGCTAAGCAGTCAAAAAATTAGCTTGTAGTTTTTCTAATACTTTCAAGGAAAAATACACATTATCTAAACTAAAGAAAGTAAATCTTTGCACTTGAAAGTCACTTGGTCCTCCAAGTTCAAGATTTTTCCTCTTCCATTCCAACAATACTCCTTATTGTGTTTTACTCAATTCTGGCCCTAATGTTTCTTTTATAAGTTCATCTTTTGCCAATTTCAAAAATCTTACGCCTTCAAAGATAGATAAGTTTCTCATTTACTTAGTAATTAGTGCAACCAAACTATCTCATTGGGTTTCCCAAAAGCCAAAATGGACCTTCAAATTTTGCAATTTCCCAAGCTTTGAATGGGATTTATTTGTCTTGGATATCCCTGGAATGGACAACACCATTCTAGGCCTTGACTTCCTAGTTAACTGGAATAAGGATGTCAATTGGCAAGAAGGAGTAATTAAACTTCTAACCTTGTAACCCCAGGGCACTAACCTTTCTGTCAAACAGGCATTGAATAGCCTAATGGACACTGTAATTGAGTTGGATGACAATTTTTGGCCAGGAGATTTTCAATATCCTGACTTCCATTCCCAATTTCCCTCTTCAGATTTAGGAGTTATTGCTTATTTATTAAACTTAACTCTTCCTTGTTTCTTTGAAGAGAAACAGTCCCCTACCAAATGGTTTATTTTGGGCTCCCTAATCCTCTTGCATTTTCCAAGCACTTCAAACCTGGTGCTCAAAGATGACAGGATTGAAGATCTAGAAATCATTCAGGAGTATTTAGTTTTGCTGGTTTACCATGGCTTTGCTGATTTATTCTCAGCTTTAAAAGAAGATAAAATTCCTCCTTTCCGTTCTTATGATCACAGGATCAAAATTACTGGCCCAGCTCCGCCACCTGGACCAGTCTACTCTCTCTCAAAGGAAGAATAAACTGCGCTTCAAGAATACATTGTGGAAAATGTATTGAACGGATTTGATTGACCTTGCAATTAAAATATTGTCTGGCCCATCCTATTTGTTCCAAAAAAAGAATGTGGCCTTTTCATTTGTGTCAACTACAGAAAAATGAACCAGGTAACCCAGAAGAATGCCTTAAGTACCGCCTATTTCCAACCTCCTCACTCTCTTCCATGGAGCTGCTTATTTCTCAAAGTTAGACCCTTGAGGTGCCTATAATCTAATTTTCACTGCAAAGGGTCATGAGAATTAGACTGCATTGAGAACAATGTTTGGCAGTTATGAGTATAACATCATGCCTTTTGGCCTCTGAAAAACTCCTTCCACTTTTCAAGGTTTTTTCAATGACATTTTTTCTGAAATTGTAGAGAAATACCTTGTGGTGTATCTGGATGATATACTTGTCTACTCAAAAATATCTTCAGGATCACATTGCAGATGTGAAAGAGGTGCTGCATCCACTTTGAAAGAATAATCTGTTTGCAAAAGCCTCTCAGTGGAAATTTCATACCCATTCTCTTCAATTTTGAGGTGGCATAGTCTTGCAGAAAGGACTACTGATGGACTCAGCCCAAATTCAGGGCATATTGGACTGGAAAGCACCTTCTTCAGTCAAATCCCTTCAAGTTTTCCTTGGTTAAAGTAATTTTTACAGGAGGTTTATTGAGCGTTAAACCAAGAAGACCCTGAACCTTTCTAACCTTCTTCAGAAAGACACTCATTTTGTTTTTACAGAACAAACTGCTTTTTAGCTCAAAGCTTTAAAGAAACATTTCATGACTGCTCCTATACTTGCTCACTTTAACAAGCTAACCTGCACTATTGAGGAAAAAGATGCAAGCAACTATGCAATTTCAGCATTAATCTCACAGTTTTCTTCCTCTTCCTCTCTTTTTCATCCCATAAACTTTGAGTCTTGAAAAATGCTTGCTGCAGAGCTGAACTACAAGATACATGACAGGGAACTTCTGGAAATTGTTTATTGCTTGAAGAAATGGCTTTCATACCTTTTGAGTCTTATGGAAACCTTTGAGGTTTTAACTGATCAAAAACCTCTTAAATTGTCAGCTTGCTACTATTTCAGAGAAAGCTTCAAAAGTAACAGAATAACATAAATGAAATGAATAAAAAAATATTAAACAAGAAATAATATTAGAAATATTATTTCAAATTCTGATTCTCCATAAAAATTAGGTAGGGTCACTAACTCACACCTACCTCAAATTCCTGCTGCTTATATTGTTAAATAAATTATGGAGATTTGGAAAGAGGCACGGCCTTGAGATTTTTGGCCATTATAATATTTCACATGAAACCCTACACATAGGTTTCACAGTGAATTTTTTGTCAGAATCCAAAAATTCTGTGATTTGGAGGAGTTACGGGTGGAAATGTGATTTGTCACAATTCCCGCACACAGCCGCAGCAACCAACACATCTGCGCGCAGCTGAGAAGCAGCACTGCCACCCTGTCCGTGTACCCTGACAGGCCGTGTATGCATCCCTGGCCATCTGACAAGTATTCAGCTGTGGGACTACTGGCTGACAGAATGACAGGCGGCTTGAAAAGCCCAGGTACCACATAAAGGTGCTACAACCTAGACGGTGTGGTGAACCATTTGGGACACCATGAAAAAAGAATTCAAAAAAAAAACCTATCCTTGCGCAACGCTCATCCTCATCCTCATTGTCTCGCGTCGCTCATCCTCATCCTCATTGTTGCGCGTCGCTCATTCTCATCCTCATCCTTGCGCAATGCTCATCCTCATCCTCATCCCCCCGCGTTGCTCCTCATCCTCATCCCCGCGCATTGCTCCTCATCCTCATCCCCGCGTGTTGCTCCTCATCCTCATCTTCACGCGTTGCTCATCCATGCCTCACCAAACCCATCCCAACCGCACCTCCAAGCGCTTTTCCAATCCTCAGATCCATCAATCTCCCACCTCACTCAATCTATCAGTCGCCAATCTCAAGCCTGTCAGGATTTACTCAATTGCCTCGAGCCGTTGAATCCTGCCTGCCATCATCCTCCCATCCAATCTCACTCCAATCAAGATCAAGACAGTCTTGATGCCTACCTCAACTCTCTCACCTTCCCCCTGGGACTCTCCCACCCCCCTTTTATCTTCGGGCGGGGGTGGAAAGGCATTTCCTACTGCCCGCGGACATCCGCGGGCGGTCTGGTTCATTATCTTTTCCCACTCCTTCTCGCCTTTGGCCGAGGGGTGGGTGATTCCGGTATTGTCGCGCGCGCCCCTTGACGGAGGGACACGAAAGATGGTGAAGGGATGAGAAGGATCCCACCCCGGTCAGGCAGGCCAGATTTCCACCGGCCTGCGTGATCAAATTTTCCTGATCACCTGATTTTCTTTCTTTCTCCGCTCTATTTGTAGAATCTGTTGTAAATAGTCTAACAGGGCCTCCTGCCCATATAAGGAGGGGCTCTCCCCTGCATTTAGAAGCACATGGGACATGAAATCAGATCAGCACATGGTATCCTAACACACAGCACATCCTAAGATCATCAGTATCCTCTTGAAATACATCATCCGTGGGGTCTTCATTCCCCTTTTTCTGAGACAAAAAAAATTGGGTATATCTATGATTTCCCCTTGATCCTTGAGCCTCCATACTCAAACCCCTTGATCCCTGATCCTTATCAACAACCAATAGCTTTGCTGGTTGAAGAAGAATTTGACTAATTGAATTCTTGAGTGTGTTACACCACTCCTGATCCTTTTATCCGACCATACTGGTCCTGAGCATCCTTTGATTATCTTTCTGGACCCTGTCACGTTTGACTGAAGAGGTTTTATTAAGCTTAAAAAATGGAGTGTTAAACCTCCCCTCACTTCTTTTGAAGTTGAATTCCGCCATGCTACTCTTGAGTCCCTTGAGAAGTGTTGGGTTATTCTTGTTTGAATCAGTTATTGTTTTTTCTTCTAGAGCTTCTTCAAACAATTAGCTTTGTCTTGTGCAGCCACCCGCAGTTATCTGGTACCCTTCAAGCGCTTGATCGCGGAGAGTTGGGCAGGTTCATTGAGAACCTGGAGGTTTCTTTGGATTGAGTTTATCTTTCCTAAGATCCTGCTGATGACCAGAGCTATTAGCTCGTGGGCTTTGTCACTCACAATTGCCTTGTCTTGTTAAACTCTGAACAATTCTTGACTCCTTCTATTCAAGTTTTTCCCAAAACCATCTTGCCTCAGATAGTGTTGTCTCCCAGCTACCAACTACTATAATCTTTATCCTCTTACATTTGGTTCCCCGTTTACCAGGTTCTGGACTTTGATCTTGGTTACATTTAAATATTTCTGTAACACTCAGGAGGGCAGCCTAAAAAAGCACCAATCCCCTCCAAAGAACTGCCAACGCCCTGCGCCGTTAGGAGTCTTACAACAGGGACATACTACATATGTAATAAATGTCTCTGTGGATATTAGATAATTTTAAAATTAATAAAATCATATTAAAATACTTAAGTAAACTTTCTATGTATTTTTTATAAAATGTAATTAAAAATACCAAATATGTTGAAAATAACATAACTACTATTTGTAAAATATCTTAAAAAAGTTTAGATATACCATTGGGAGAACTTCAAGGAATCAGTATTTTCGTGACATACTAAGAAAACTGATTATGTAAAAATATTATAGGAATTCTCATAAATTAAATTTTTAATTAATTATTTCAAGTAAATCAAAATAATTTTGAAAATAAGGAGTAAAATCAATATCACAATTTTACTCCCATCAGATAATACATAATGAAAACCCACCTGAAATCAGATTACGCATAGGAATGTCTACTAATAAACGTATTAAAATCCTGGGAACGTTTACTAAGGATGATTGATTAAATAGTAAATGATGTGGATAGATTAGTGTTATTCACACTTTTAAACATTTATCAAAAGGTAGAATAATTCCCATACCCTGTGGAATTAGATGTTACCCGTGCCACCGCACAAAGAAAACATAAAAGGCTACCACTAGTTACCCTGCTAGCCTTAGAAACCATCCCTTTGAGCCCCTGTATCCCTCAGAAGGACAGAATTGGGACTCAAAAAGCTACAAATATAGAGCTCTTCTGAGGATATTGATACCCAGAGACCCAGTTATATTTACATCCAGGTACAGTGCCAAGGTAATCAAATACTTATCAGAGATAATTAATTGATTTATGGCTTTTTTATGATTAAAAATATCCGTCCCCAAACCCTTTTTATCAATTTAAACTGCTGAAAAACCTTTTTAACCCCAGTAATAGGTTTAACCCATCAGTGCATGTCCCAAACAGGTACCTGAAGGATCCAGTAATATACCAGTGAGTTTTATTATCCTTTGCATGTCGTGGAAGCTTGGTCACAAGGAACTGCCAATCCACCACATATTTTATGTACTCATTATGTTTGGGCAATATCTTGTTTAAGAATAAGGTTCCAAAGTAACCAGGTATATGTGTTTTCAAAGTGAATTCCCTGAAGAGAGGTGTTAAAGATCCCCAATATTATTGTGGCCCCTCTATTAATTTATTTAATAATCAATTTATTAATATTGATTAATAATATTAAATCATAACCAAACCAATAAACGTTGCAATAGCTTTATCCAAATATCTGATAGATTTTTTCTGCATTTATTGAATAATATATTTATTATTTATTCCATCACCTCTAATAGCTAAAGGATAGCAAGGGTCTTGGAATCCAGGAGGCTGAAAATTGGGGTTCTGGCCGGGAATTGTTCCATTTGATTATATTTGATACCTTGAACCAGACATTTCACGTAAAAATTAATCAAAGATAATTTATCTGAATTTTTTGAAACGTGATTGATCATTAATTTCTTTTGCATTAGATTTAAAAAACAGTGCAGAATTAATAATATATTATTGAAATCTTTTAAAAATAAGAAAATAAGAATACATTAAAAATTATAAACCAACTGGTTGGGAAGCTTTAACTCCAGCTGAAAAACTTGATATCTCTTCTGTCCGTAAATAATTAGATAAAATCCTACAAAAAGAAGATCTTGAGAGGCGTATCAACTTTCAAGCTCTATTAAGACATCATAAAGCTTGGAAAACATACTGGATAGATTACTTTTTAAAATATAAAATTAAGCAAAAACTTTATTAAAAAATTCTTTTATTAAAATAATATTAATATATTTTATTAAACAATAAAATATCTTTTTTATACTATCAGTGAACCCTCCTATCCCAGAAACCACCGCCACTGAAATTGATATTTTGGATCAAGAGGTACCAAATATTTCTGGACGTCCTGAAAAGAATGACTGGGCTGGAGAAAACCTCATTGGAACACACCAAGACGGCGTAGGATTATCTATTAGGGATAAATATAATCCTAATAAAGTCTTAGTACCTTTAAATATCAACTTAAGTAAGTTTTAATAAACTTATTATCAGGGATTTTTCTTTAAAAAAATACTTATAAATACTTTATTCAACATGAATGGTGTCAGCTCTCTGATACCAGGAACTTTGCAGTCCTTTAGCAACAGAGGGTGATAAAAATGCTGGAATAATAATAATTATTATTATTCCAATAATAAACACTTAGAAGCTCAAATAAATGATATAATAAGAGCAGTTGCAAGGTTTAATTGGTTTGGTAATAAATGGTTTACAGTATAATATAAAATAGGGGCCACAGTATTATACTACTGGGGATATTTACAGACTAGCAACCTCTCTTCAAGGGGCCTCCTTAGGCAGTTTAAGAACCTTGGAATAAAGATGGTTGGCTTGGAAAGGACTTATTCCACTAATGGCTGGGCTTAACAGCACAAATGGCCAAGACAGGAAGGGTAACACTCAATCTGAGCACTTTACCACGAAAATCCTGGAATAATAGGAAGGGTTTCAGAGCAGATGGGGTAGATTGCTTAACTAAACTTCAATGGTTGATTGGTTAATAAGGGTAAATAATACTACTACAGACTAAGTCATAAATCACTTTCTTATCTTCATATAAGCAATTGATCAACAATGACACGGTGTCTGATTGATAATAAATAACTCCTGGTAACTGATGATGGAATAATGGATCCAAAGAGGTCTGTATAAATACCTTTTTGGGGTGATTTTGATCTTCTCAGGGAACGTAGAGAGAGTTCTGCTCGTGGGCTGAGGCTGGCAAGCCAGTAAGGGAAGGTTTAGCACTTCCACTTGGTGCTTTCAATCAGCTTTCCTTAGATCTGTTGGATTGCTGTATTATTATAGCCACAGGATCTGTTAATCTTTTATGGCGTTAATTTGATCATTCTGTACTCATCCTTCATTTGTACTATTGATATTGCTTTGAAGCGTGCAGATGTGGATGGTTACTAATTTTCCATTATCTGCTGATCATTTAGATAATGTTTAATAATTTTTATGAACACTCCTTGTAGTGATTTGTGGTCTTCAAAGATCAGGATCAGTGATTTATGTGATAATCCTTGATCTTTGATTCATTATTAAAAAATGTTTTAAACTTAATTTTCATTAATTTTATTTAATTTTTGATCTTTTTAAATCATTAGTAATGCATAAGTCCGTTTGTTACATATACTAGGCAACCCTAACTAGTTTTTATCTCTTCTGGGCGGTACCTGTTTGTCATATGAGTCACAACGGATCCAGACGCGGGGATCAGTTAGTACAGATGCGCGCTGTGGTGCTCCAAAACCTAACCTATAGCCATCAGACTCACTTTTCTAGTATAAGGACAGCTCCAATAATCAAACAGACCTCAAAAGTGGATTCTACACCAAAAGTAACCCCTAGTCACTCAGCCAAAGTACCCCTCTATCTCTCATGGTTTAGAAGATACAGCTTAAATCAACCCTGGCCTACCCATACCCCTACCAGGTGTCACAGACCAGTGAAGGTTCATGGACATACCCTGGATGCTTTCAAGTACATACCCCATACAGTACCACCATACAGCACCAAACAAACCTGCAGCAGTATACATAATTAATATATGCAAGGCACTGCATGAAGAACCAAACAAACCACCTGTATGCACAGCAATATATGCAAGGCACTGCATGGAGAACCAAAAAAATCGCCTGTATACACAGAAATATATGCAAGAAACTGCATGCAGAGGCTGTACAGCATCATACAGGACACTACAGAAGTAATTTATGCAGGGGGAACCTGTATCAATGCAGCACAGCAATGCATGCAAGGGTGTACATGCATGTAGATCCTGCACAGCCTCCTCCTCTGACCGGCAAAAATGCCTCATGAACTGTATTCACTGTATCAGGGAGACCCTCAGGGGCAGCCCTAACGGCAGGATTTTCTATAAATAGAGGGCCTCTCTCCCCCATCCAGGTCCCATCATCAGTTCCCCCCATCCTCCCCTCCAGGGATCACCATGCCTCCTAGGCACCCTCAACCCATACTTTTACTACCCTCAACCATTATCCCAAAACCCATACTATCATCATCACCAATCCCATATCATCACCATCACCATCATCATCATCATCATCATCAACCACCACCGCTACCCTGGAACATCCACCATCATCAGCAATTACTTTTGACCATGACCCAATCCAATAACCCATACTTTTGACCACCCACCACCACCATTATTCACTCAATACCCCATACCATTGAACATCACCACCATGTGCCCATAACCTGAACATCATCACCTACCATCATCATCATCATCAGTCATCATCATCACCTACCATCATCATCATCAGTCATCATCATCAGTCATCATCATCACCTACCATCATCACCATTGGTCATCATCATCATCACCATCCATCATCAACATCACCTACCTTGACCATCATCCATCATCATCATCACATCATCATCAGTAATCATCATCATCCATCATCATCACCTACCTTGACCATCATCATTCATCAGCATCACCTACCTCATCCATCATCATCCATCATCATCACCTACTTCATCAATCATCATCATCATTAAACATCATCATCAGTCATCAACTATAGGCCCAACTATTTCAAGCTTTATTCAAATCATCACCTGTATCATCAAAGGAGTATCAATCAGTAACCAATAAAATAAATATAAAAATATATAAAGGAAAAGACTGGAGAAAGGAATCTTCCCTTACTCAGCTTCTATCCACCAGGTCACCTATCTGTTCCATCATTTCTTCCTTATCAAGCTTGAATACATTGATCCTAGGTCTGATAGAGACTACTATAGTAGCAACTCTATTTGAAAATCAGCCACCATTTCTATTTTTTCTTTCATTGTTGTGAGACTACTATAGTACTCAGAGGGGCAGGCAATTCAAAACCACCCTTAGTATTCCTCTATCTTAATTGTAGTTGCAATACTAAATTCCCCCTCAAGTGACTGCCAGCAAGCTATTTGCTACTTTTTTACCCAATCCCAAAGGAGTCTCCACATCTTTTGTCCCAACAGTGGCCAATAATGTTCATATTTTGGATCAATAACCTCAAGCATTAACAAGCAAGAATAATACCAGGAACCATTCAAGACCAAGGATTTGAAGCACCTGCTAGGGAGAGAATCAAGGATCTAGTCAGTAAAATACAGGAAACCCTCTCATTGGATCAAGAAAACATGGCCTCAGAAGTGCCTACCATAGCAGATACCACCATGGATAGCATAAAGGAACAAGAACAAAAGATCATGGATCAGTCCAAGGAAATGAAGACCACCCCAAAGGAACTCCAAGAGACTAGGGATCAAATGAAATCAATGCAAGACTCACTGGATAATATGTCCCAAATGTTCAAAGCCTTCATGGAAAGTACTCAAGAAAGAACCATGCAAGGAATACCAGAAACCCCATATACCCAATCAGTTAGGTTCACCTCTACCCCCAAGACTGGAATCAGACAAGGCCCAGTCAGAATATTATCAGAATCAGACCCACCAGAAGATATTCCAGAGGTTACCACATTCCCAGGACACACTGAAGAAGAAAGAAACCATCAGCACTCCCAGTTTATTACCATGGACCATCACCCAAGGAACACCACTATGGACCTACCCTCTCCAACAAACTCTAGGATAAAGGATGTCCAGAATGGAGTAGTTTTAGATACCTCCAAAGCCCAGCTTGAGTTCAATGGAACTGAAGTGGAACTCTTTATTAACAGGATTAAAAAATTGGCAGAATTTCATGGTGCTGGAGGGAAGGACTTGGCCTTGCAGCTACCTTTTATCATCAAGGACATCAAACTCAGGGGATCTGTGGAAAAAATGGAGGGGCATGAAACCAGGGACTGGGAGCTCCTCAAGAAGGAAATGAAGACAAAGTGGGGAAGAGCCACACCCCACAGAAGATTCAATGAACAGTCCATACCCAACTTACTCAAACACACCCAGAAGAAAGGAGGCATCAGCACTAAGGAAGAATACAGAAAGTTTATTGGAAACTATGAAGAAATGGTTGTCTATTTCATTAGGATGGGGTATGATAATACCAACTGGGAAAAGGGTGACATACTTTGGAAGGCCTTATCATTGGAACTCAAGAGGGAAGTCACCAGAGGACTGGTTCAAGCCAGGAAAATTAGGAAGTCCCTTGATGGATGTTATTTGGCTCCAGAATTGGAAATATTGAAGGAACATGTGGAAACAGCTCTGGCCCTGTGGGATATTTCTGAAGGAAATGAACCAATCCAAGAAAAGAAGGAAGTTAAGAAAGAGTTTAAATTTCAGCAACCTGTGGACAACAAGGAAGAAATCAAACAACTAAATGACCAAGCCATTAAGCTCACCACTGCTCTCAACAATCAAAAACCAACCCCACCACATTTTGACTGGTCAATAGGACAACAACCCTATAGACCACCAGGAGTCCCAACTCTTGCACCAAGATGGCCTCCAAAATTTTATTATTGCAGAGATGAAACTCACACTTCCTATACTTGTACAGACCTTAGTGAGGATATAAAATCTAAGAAAGTTACCAGCTAGGTCCAAACTACTACTATCCAAACCAACAACCCATCCCAAATAACACACCTGAAACATTGAAGGAATTGGTCAACAAGTTTCATGCCTCAAACCAACCAAAAGAAGAAACCACTAACCAACCAAAACCAGAGGAGAAGACAGTTCCAGTAACTGCAGTCCTTCAAGTTGGAGAATGGGGATCCTGGCAGCCACCAGAAGTCAACATCCCAGAAAACCTACAGCAGATCCAGTGTGGTATAAGGAAATCACCTAGACTCAACCCCTCCCAAAAACATCAGAAAGGGCCAGAGGATGAAGTAGATGGATCAAAAAAGAAGAAGGAAGGCAAGGCCCCAAGAAAGAGGAAACCAAGTTACCCTGGAGCCTGGATAGAGGATGACCAGGAAGATTCAACCTCAGAGGAAGAAGAAGTCCAGCCCACCCATGAAAAATTTACCAGAAGGACAAGGGACATCAATAAATATGTGGAACCTGAAGCTGAGAGAACTTCAAGAGACCTGGAAACAGCAAACAATATGGATGAGTTCAAGATTGGGACAAATTTAAAAAGGAAGATACTCAAGCAAACTTTCACACTTACCTTGGAGGAACTTTTGGCCATTTCATCAAAAATTCTCCAACAACTTCAGAGTACCAACACTGAGGAGGGGACTACAGCAAAAGTACCTGTACAGGAAAGTAGGAAGGTCAAAGCTTATCAACACCATTTGGATCCAGAGGATGAAGATGAATGGTTTGGACCCAGGCAGAACCTTACCTATGCTTGTCCTCTTGGATTCATAGACATTTGGATCAAGAACAGGAAGGTAAGAGCTTGGGTGGATTGTGGAGCTGAACTCAATGTCATCCCTGAACACCTGGCCAACCAAGTAGGATTGGTAACCAAAAAAATGTTGATGAACATTACTGGAATTGGAGGACACTCAACACCTCTGATTGGACTAACAGAAATGATCCCATTTGAAATTAACCCAGGGGAACCAAGAATGGCCAACGTTTTTGTAGAAAAAGGGAGTGTTCATACTGTTCTTGGGAGACCCTTCTTGGCTGACTATAAGGTCAGGTTGGAGCTGTCTCAAAAGAGGGGTGAAATCCTCAGTTATGAACTACCTGGAGGGGAGAGGTTATGTAAACCAATTTGCAAACCAGGTCAAGCAGGGTGGGAAATGGAACCACCAAGAAGACTTAACAGGGCTGGAATGACCCTCAGGAAAGTTCAGTGGGAAGACTTGATTGAAACAGATGAAGAAATGGAAGAAGGAGAACTCAAGGAAGACTTCAAGAGGGATGAAGGTGAAACCAAGATTGAACTGGACCAGTCACTAACTCAGTGTCAAGAAATGGAATGGGGAAGGAGTCTGGAAGAGACAGAAGAACTGGATGATACCACAGAAATACCCTGGGAGGAATGGACATCAAATGACCAACCAGGAAACTTGTTTCAAAGAGTTTTTTCAGACTGGTTCATTCAAGAAGAAAATCCAGCAAACAAAACAGCAATGGACAACTTACCTGGCTGGGGACTTACCAACTTAGAATTCATGGACTTACTTACAGGCACTGGATCTCTTGGTTTTCTCAAGAATGGTGATTGGGACTCAGAATATGGATATATCTCACCAGAGTTCAGGGTAGGGTTATATTATCAGGAGCCCTGGGCAGAGTATTGGGTTGAAGGACTAATCCTCTGGAGAGAAGAAAGTATCCAAAGATACTGGGAGCACTTCAAGGAGATACCTCACCACCTCCTGGAACAATATGAACATCAAGTATTTTAACATCCAGCATGACATTCAACTGCCAAGCCTTTTCTCTTATCTGTGCTCCTAAAATAAGAAAAAAAAAATCATTCAGTATTGGTCTTTCTCCAAAATAAAAAAAATATACAATAAAAAAAGAAAAGAAAAGAAAACTCACAGTATTCATCACCTCAACCTCAAAAAAAATTAATTACCATTAAAGGCAAAAAAACTCATGGTCTTGACAAACAAAGGTTATTCATTGCAAAAAAATATTACAAAGGATCATACTGGTAGAATACAACATAAACCTAAAACACACACACAAAAAAAAAAAGAATCAGTTTGAGTTTATTCCTCAGGTCATAAGAACAAAAACAATAATAAAAAAAGAGAGACTCACAATATCTTTATTCCAACCCTAAACACAAGTATAAAAAAAAACATTTATTGGTGCAGTAGTAGGCCATTGGTTTCCTTCAATGAGCTGAGGGAATGAGTGGGCACCTTGATATCACTGTACAAAGTATGTCAAGAAAAATCAAAAGCTAAACAAAAGAACAAAAAAAATTGAGTAATCAGCAAATGGTTCACCCTTACATATATATAAAACCGACAAAAAAAAAAGACTTACCATTTCTTTTCACCAGCCTCCTCCAACTCGGCAGACCAAGTGATTTCTGGGCAAAAAAAAAAGAGAGAAAACGCAATTGCGGTTGCCGTGACTACTAGCATTGTCAAAGGGGCCAATGATTAATCAAACCCGACAAAAAAAAGAAAGGCCGATCGATTTAGGAATCCCAAGTGACTTGCACAAAGGAAGGGAGGCAGCGATGGTTGTCGCACATAAACACTGTGGAAGCGCAGCAGCTGGAAGAGATGGCCAGCAATGGATCTGATAGGGGGAGATGTTGGATGGAATGGAGACAAATAGGCCCCAACTTGTTGGCCCTTTATAGACAATGATGGGAGGGGAGGGCCCCGCTCTTGACCCCAACGAGCTATCAATCTCGCCCAAGTCCGAGCGGCAAAAACCTATTGACGCAGTGAAGGAATCACCTGCCGGTTGGAGAAGAAAACAAAGAAGAGAGAAGAAACTCACCTTGCATCCAATCGCGCAATTTACCGCAACGCGGTCCCTGTAGGTCCTGCATCAATCAGAAGGATTGAGAAGAAAAAAATTGATTAGTTAACTTACATTCAATCAAAGTAATCGCGCCAAATGGAAGGACTGAGAAGAAAAAAAAAAAAAATAACAAGGCATACCGGACAAAAACCCCGGGCCATTGTCATGGCAACTCCGATCCGATCGGACAAAGAAAACTCCCATGGCCGCGACGCATCCTCTGCCCACGTGCCAATTGGAAGAACCGAGAAAAAGGAAGAAACAAAGCGAACGGTATTAGTAATTAAAAAAAACCCCAATCGTGGTTGGCCTATCCCCACTCACCAATGAATCAACGTGGCAAGCAATCGGCCGATGAGATTAATTAATGCAACTAAAGATCAACCAACCAATCATGCAATTTGCGCGGCCTTATTACTGCCAAGCCTGCATTGTTTTGGAAGGAAAAAGAAGAAATAATGAATAAGATTAGATAAATTAAAGCTGTAAAAAAAATTGAATGTGAAACCAAACAGTACTCACAATCAGTTGCTGCCCTGCATCGCCTCCATCGCACCACTCGCGACGACCCCAGTTGCCAAGGAGAATTTTGATCTTGCATCTCATCCTATCGCCCGGATGTTCTTTGCCAGCTATGCACGATTGTACCAGAGCGTAGAGGTACTTGACTCAACAACCGGCTAAACCCCGGTCAAATAAATAAGAATAATATTAATAAATAATAAGAAAAGAATAGATATTAAATACAGAAACAGAAGAAAATAGGTGCGGCTTACCGATTAATTAGAACCCGGAAGGCTGTATTCAATTCAATCCATATCGGGAGGTTGACCGCCGCGAAGATTGACATTGATCAGAGCCGCGGCAATCGACAAACAAGATGGAGTCCAGAACAACTACTGCGCGCCCCGTCCTTGTGCGACGACCTCGCACGCAATGCCCGCTTTGTTTTGACAACTATCGCGCGCCCCGCCTTTGAACAACACCTGCCGCGCACCTCGCGCGCCCTTCCACACCTCACACCAAAAAAAATCCCTCCCGCGACTGAATCGCGCACACCACGCCTGGGCACAATTCAACAACAAACACCTCGACGGTCCCCTGTAAGACCTTAAACTGCAGAACACAACCTATTCTTCCTCTCAAATATTAAAAAAAATAAAATAAAATAAAAAATAAAATAAAATAAAATAAAAAAATAAAATAAAATAAAATAAAATAAAATAAAATAAAATAAAAATGAAATGAAATAATACCATCATGTGGTCCTTGGTAAGACCTGAAACTGCCTACACTCAAAGACAATAACAATAAAAAGGCATAAAATATGATAATAAAAAAATGAAAAAAATCATCTTGGTCCTTGGTAAGACCTGAAACTGCCTACACTCATAAACAAAAACAAAAATTAAAATAAAAGGAATAAAAGAAACAATAAAATGAATAAAAAAATGATAATAAAACTTGATATAAAAAACTGATCTTGGTCCTTGGTAAGACCTTAAAATTCCCACACCAAAAAAAATATGTGATATAAAACTATAAAATATAAATAAATCAAGGATATTATAAATGTTTAAACTTAAAACAAGGGAAATGGAATACTAGGAAGAAGGAAGGACCTGAAGACCTCAAGATTGGCTTAACTCCAAATTGGATCCAATTCAAGATTTCAAGATGTGTCAAGGTAGCAAGTAACAAGGGATAATTCATCTTTAACCAGAAAATTCAGAATGAAGATGTTATAGCGGGTATACCAACAAAAAGGAATATATCAAGATGGAATAGATGTAAACAGGGCATAAAGGTTTAAAATTGGTGAAGATTAGGAACAAAGTTAAAAGTTTAAGAAAAAAGGTCATTGGGGTATCTGTCCTTGTCCAGGAGGTACCATATCATAGATGGATATGGAGAAGGGAAAGGAAGTGTGAAGAAGGATGCAGAACCTGTCTTTTTCCAAGGAGAACCAAACTATAAATCAACAATCTAGAAGAATGGAAGGGATCAACTATGCTTGGAATTGTTACATGGATAAATCAAGGATGAATGAAGAGAAGAAGATCTGTAGATAAATCATCAAAAAAGTCAACAGGACCAACTGGATCACCTGAGATTCCTTTCAACTCTGGGCTTTCTTATTAATTACTATATAATTATTTAATTTTGGATCAAGAGAAGAGAAGAAGAGAAGAAGAAGGAGCCACAGTTGTTGAAAAGAGAGTCTGATGTCTAAAGGCAGGAATGCTGTGGAAAGCATTAATTTGGGGAGGATGTGGTGCTCCAAAACCTAAACTATAGCCATCAGACTCAATTTTCTAGTATAAGGACAGCTCCAATCATCAAACATACCTCAAAAGTGGATTCTAAACCAAAAGTAACCCCTAGTCACTCAGCCAAAGTACCCCTCTATCTCTCATGGTTTAGAAGATACAGCTTAAATCAACCCTGGCCTACCCATACCCCTACCAGGTGTCACAGACCAGTGAAGGTTCATGGACATACCCTGGATGCTTTCAAGTACATACCCCATACAGTACCACCATACAGCACCAAACAAACCTGCAGCAGTATACATAATTAATATATGCAAGGCACTGCATGAAGAACCAAACAAACCACCTGTATGCACAGCAATATATGCAAGGCACTGCATGGAGAACCAAAAAAATTGCCTGTATACACAGAAATATATGCAAGAAACTGCATGCAGAGGCTGTACAGCATCATACAGGACACTACAGAAGTAATTTATGCAGGGGGCACCTGTATCAATGCAGCACAGCAATGCATGCAAGGGTGTACATGCATGTAGATCCTGCACAGCCTCCTCCTCTGACCAGCAAAAATGCCTCATGAACTGTATTCACTGTATCAAGGAGACCCTCAGGGGCAGCCCTAACGGCAGGATTTTCTATAAATAGAGGGCCTCTCTCCCCCATCCAGGTCCCATCATCAGTTCCCCCCATCCTCCCCTCCAGGTATCATCACGCCTCCTAGGCACCCTTAACCCATACTTTTACTAACCTCAACCATTATCCCATAACCCATACTATCATCATCACCAATCCCATATCATCATCATCACCATCACCATCATCATCATCATCAACCACCACCACTACCCTGGAACATCCACCATCATCAGCAATTACTTTTGACCATGACCCAATCCAATAACCCATCCTTTTGACCACCCACCACCACCATTATTCACTCAATACCCCATACCATTGAACATCACCACCATGTGCCCATAACCTGAACATCATCACCTACCATCATCATCATCATCAGTCATCATCATCACCTACCATCATCATCATCAGTCATCATCATCACCTACCATCATCACCATTGGTCATCATCATCATCACCATCCATCATCAACATCACCTACCTTGACCATCATCCATCATCATCATCACTCACCATCATCATCATCAGTCATCATCATCATCCATCATCATCACCTACCTTGACCATCATCAGTCATCAGCATCACCTACCTCATCCATCATCATACATCATCATCACATACTTCATCAATCATCATCATCATCAAACATCATCATCAGTCATCAACTATAGGCCCAACTATTTCAAGCTTTATTCAAATCATCACCTGTATCACCAAAGGAGTATCAATCAGTAACCAATAAAATAAATATTAAAATATATATAGGAAAAGAATGGAGAAAGGAATCTTCCCTTACTCAGCTTCTATCCACCAGATCACCTATCTGTTCCATCATTTCTTCCTTATCAAGCTTGAATACATTGATCCTAGGTCTGATAGAGACTACTATAGTAGCAACTCTATTTGAAAATCAGCCACCATTTCTCTTTTTTCTTTTATTGTTGTGAGACTACTATAGTACTCAGAGGGGCAGGCAATTAAAAACCACCCTTAGTATTCCTCTATCTTAATTGTAGTTGCAATACTAAATTCCCCCTCAAGTGACTGCCAGCAAGCTATTTGCTACTTTTTTACCCAATCCCAAAGGAGTCTCCACAGCGCGGGGTAGGATCGGCTGCGTGCGTGGCAGAATCAGCTGCGTGTGGGTCTCTAGTACGTGGGAATCTACTGCTACTAGTACGTAGGGATATGTAATGATGCGGGGCTGCGCACTGGAATTGTGACACAACACATTTCCGCGTGTAACTCCTAAAATAAACACAACACCTCAATTCTGAGTGAATTTTAGGAGTAAACCCTATACGTGAAAATATGTGTGAAATATTAGAATGGCCAAAAAGTGCCATCTGGTGTTGTAATTTTTAGTACTTTTTTATTTAATTATTTTAAAAATACAAGGACTTGGAATTCAAGGGTGGAGTCAGTGAGTGACCCTACCTAATTTTGGGTGAGGACTCCATTCCTGTAATATTATTTATGGATTTGTCACTCCTTATTTTTTTAATTGAGATATTCTTATTTTTTTGTAGTTTTGTGTTACTATTTGACAGTTTTGCTCTGTACATAGTAGCAAGCTGACAAATGGAAGTAACACAAGGGCCTCAGGAAGGGTCCCCTCCTATTGATCTCTGCCAGTAGCCCCCAGTAACTGTGAGGCAACTAATAATGACAACCATGAGGGGGCTGGAACCCATGAATCACATTTTGGTGGACAAGGAACAGCCCCAAGTACTTTTGCCCTCCCCCAACCTAGAGCAGGAGAAGGTAGTAGAATCAAGCCCCCCTCCATCACAAGGAGGTTCCCTGCAGCCACCCCAGCAGAATCTGGCCAAGGAATCCAGGATCAAAGACTTATCCAAAGAGCACATGAAATATTTGGAAGAATTCAAAGAATCCCAAGCCAAGGGGGACATAGTATCCATGAAAAATATAATATCCCAGGAAAACAATACCCAGATAGCTCTTCAGAAAATGATCTCCAGGAAAGAGGTGAAATACTAGGCATAAAAGTGGAATTCATGGGATGAATTAGCCCAACTGAAAGGCAGACAATCAGGAAAGAAGAGATCTTCTTCCCATTCAAAGCAAAAGGGAAAGAAGGATTGGGACCAGATAATATTCTTAGCTCAAAAGTGGAAAAATGTGTACCACAATTAGCTTCTAATTCTGAACCCAGTGTCTTGTCTAAACCAACCTCTGATGTAATTACTTCCTTTTCTGATGATATGCGTCATAATTTCAAATTGTTTTTTGGGAAAATTTGGATGGTGCTTACACCCAATTGGATAGGTTGACCTCAGTAGTAGCCAAATTTATTAGTAATCAATCAAACAATGTAGGGATAGAAGATATTAAGGAACATAAAGAACAATTATTGGAAACAATAAACCAAGGTAAAACCAGTCAGACTCAAACCATTGAGAATAGGTTGTCAGGTATCCAAGAAGATTTTATTATGTCCCTTCAGGCTTTTAGAGAAGAATTAATGAATAATATTAAAAACTCCATTCTGCCCCTTAGTGAGAAATTAGATCTGCTTAATAATAAAGTGGACCTGAAACTCAATCTGATCAAGAATGATCTTAGAGACTTAAAAGTAAGTCTGAACAACTGTCACGACTGCCCCTGGCGTGCAAGGGACTGAAGGCACAGGCACTACTACTTGTAGAACTGAACAATGTTTTATTGGATTTCAATGAAGGAGATGAAAGGAGGAGTACAAGTGATGAGAAGAGGAAGGATGAGAAGACCATTCCAGGAGGTTGTTGAAGAGAGAGTTGTTGAATCCTATGAGAGTAACACCAGGAAGGGGCAAGGTGATATGAGTTAAGCAGGCTGGGTGAAGGTTGTCTTGTGCTGAGATGACGCCTACTGGCAGAGGGACTAACCAGTAAGAAGTAGTATACTAATTCCTTGGGGGGAATTAGTCCAGGAGGGAAGGAGAGGCCAGTATATGTGAGACCTGAGAAGGAGGCCTTGAGGGATGAGTGGCTGGTGTTGCAGGTTGGAGTTCCCATGGTATTACATGTTGACTGATTGGGCTGGAGGCTGCAGTTGACTAATTGGGTCATGGGCCTATCCAGGAAGGTTTGACATGTACTGATCTGGAGTCCTGGGAGTATGGGCTGAACAGACAGTGGAGAGTATGTAATATGTATATACTAAGTGTAGTATGTACTAACTCATATACCAATTGGGTTGAGGAGTGATGAAGGTTTTACCAAGCCATGGAGAGAGGGAGAGGTCCTGAGAAGGTTGGCTGAATCACATGACAGGTGAGGTGTACATGGACATAGAGCTTATACCATACAGGGAGAGGGTGAAGCTGGTGGAAGAGGATGGAGACTGCAAGAAATGCAGAGGTAGCACTATCTTGTGGAAGGTACAGGAGTAGTGAAGTTGGGTATGATATGAGGGTGAGTTTGATGAAGAGATTGGATTGGTTTAGTTGAAGGAGTGTCAGAACTACGGTTATGAAACCAACCCTGTCAGCTCTCTGATACCAGGAACCTTGCAGTCCTTTAGCTACAGAGAGTGATAAAAATACTAGAATAATAATAATTATTATTATTCCAAAAATAAACACTTAGAGGCTCAAATAAATGATATAATAAGAGCAGTTGAAACGTTTAATTGGTTTGGTAATAAAAGGTTTTCAATATAATATAAAAGAGGGGCCACAGTATTATACTACTGGGGATCTTTACAGACTAGCAACCTCTCTTCAAGGGGCCTCCTTAGGGAGTTTAAGAACCTTGGAATGAAGATGGGTGCCTTAGAAAGGGCTTATTCCACTAATGGCCGGGAACAACAGCACAATGGCCAAGAGAGGAAGGGAAACACTCACT
The DNA here is from genome assembly GCA_025617555.3 of Puccinia polysora. Lineage (NCBI taxonomy): Eukaryota > Fungi > Basidiomycota > Pucciniomycetes > Pucciniales > Pucciniaceae > Puccinia > Puccinia polysora. The sequence continues at coordinate 25,156,238 of CM062641.1, read as the reverse complement.
CTGAGAACTTTACCACAAAAATCCCTCAACAATAGGAAGGGTTTCAGAGCAGATGGGGTGGATTGCTTGACTAAACTTCAAGGGTTGATTGGTTTTAAGAAATGAACAATAATACTACAGACTTGGTCATAAATCACTTGCTTAGATTCTTCATGATCACTTGACTAACAATGAAATGGTGTCTGATTGATAATAATAATTCCTGATAAACTGATAATGCAATAATGGATCCAAAGAGGTCTGTATAAATACCTTTTTGGGGTCATTTTGAGCTTCTCAGGGCACGTAGAGAAAGTTCTGCTCATGGGCTGAGGCTGGAAAGCCAGTCTGAGCAAGATTAGCACGTTTCCTTGGTGCTGTTAATCAGCTGACCTTAGATCTTCTGGACTTCTGTACTATTTTAGCCACAGGATCTGTTAATATGTTATGGCGTGAATTTAATCATTCTGCACTCATACTTCATTTTTACTATTAGAATTGCTTTAAAGTGGACAGATGTGGATGTTCACTGATTTTCCATTATCTGCTGATCACGTAGATAAATTTTCATAATTTTTATGAACACTCCTTGTAGTGTTTTTTGGTCTTCAAAGATCAGAGTCAATGATTTATGTGGTAATCCTTGATCTTTGATTTATTATCAAAAAATGTTCTAAACTTAATTTTTATCAATTTTATTTAAGTTTTGATCTTTTTAGACTATTACTAATGCATATGTAAACTTTTTAAATATGCCAGGTAACCCTAACTAGGTTGTAGCTCTTCTGAGCAGTACCTGGTTGTCAGATGAGTCACAAACTATCCAGACGCGGGCATCAGTCAGTACAGATGCCCGCAGGGAAGGATCCACTGCGTGCGTGGCAGAATTAGCTGCGGGCGGGTCTCTAGTACGCGGGAATTGTGACATAACACATTTCCGCATGTAACTCCTAAAATATACACAACACCTCAATTCTGAGTGAATTTTAGGTGTAAACCCTATACGTGACAACACGTGTGTAATGTTAAAATGGCCAAAAGGTGCCATACTGGTGTTGTAATATTTATTACTTTTCTTTTTAATTATTTTAAAAATTTAAGGACTTGGATTTCAAGGGTGGGGTCAGTGAGTGACCCTACCTAATTTTGGGTGAGGAATCCGTTTCTAAATAATATTTATGGATTTCTCACTTTCTTTTTTTAATTGAGATATTCTGATTTTTTATAGTTTTACGTTGCTATGACAAGTTGCTCTGTACATAGTAGCAAGCTGACATTCCCCCACTCCAAGATATGTCAATATCTGAAAAAAATTCTGGGTCAATGCCTTCTGCTGGCTCTGTAGTTCCTTTGGTGTATGGGTTCATCAGGGATATTGTGTTCAGGAAACCATTCGTCCTTATCAGCTGATTCTCCCTTGTATCTAACTAGGTAGATCCTGACATCTTTTCCATTGATCCTATCTTTTTTATCCTTAAGGATCTTTCTAATTTTTCCTTTGTCCTTTTCAGGTTCTTCTGTGACAGGTATTGCAGGTGAAGGAGTATATTCTCCGTTCCTTGGGTGGTAGTTTTTGATCAGGCTTACTGGGAAGACTGGATATTTCCTAGAAAGCTCATCACTGAGGATTACTTCCACAGCATTTTTACCATGAAGTTTATTAATGGTGAAAGGTCCAACAAAAGCTGGTCTAAGCTTTCTATTTCCACCCAAGTTGGTAAATTTAGTGGTAGAGATCAAGACTTGATCACCAATCTTGAAATCAGGCTCCTTATGGGTTTTATCCCACCTTTGTTGGTTATAATCCACAGAATCCTGGACACACTTAACAGCATGTTTATTGGCTACATCTATCATGTTTTTGAAATCAAGTGATGTAGGGTGAACATTTGTTAGCTGGTGATTAATGTTATCCTTGGGTAATTTAGGAATCCATCCTCTTTCCAGTATGTAGGGTGCTTCCTTAGTGGTAGAGTGCTTGCTACTGTTGTAGGCCATCTCTAGTGCAGGTTAAAGGCTAACCCAATTGTGGCAATAACCATCAGAATTCTTGTATTCTAGACCAAAGCCACAGAATCTCCTGAGCATGTCTTCCAGGGTATGAATCATTCTTTCAGCTAAGCCATCTGTCTGAGGGTGATAAGCTGTACAGAAAGCTAAGGTGGTTCCCAGCATGTAATGAAGATTTCTCCAGAACTCATAGGTGAATTTAGGATCTCTGTCACTGATAATGATCTTGGGAACTTCAAAATCAGCAATGAGTCTATTCCAAAATAACAGGGCAACTTTGATAGCAGTGTCTTCCTTGTGATTAGGTAGAAACTTTTCTTTTGTGGAGAACCTATCTACTATGACAAGGACTGAGTTATAGGAATAGGCTCCTCCCCGCCGCAGTCCAGTTACAAAGTACATGTTGATGATCTCCCATCTTTTCTTGGGTTCAGAAATCTTTTGAAGTAGACCAAACCTTTTCCCAGTGGTCCTGTTGGACTTCTGACAATTTTCGCAACTATTGACATACTGGATAGTGGATTCTCTCCAATTTATCCTCCAAGAAGTTTTTTTAAACTTATCTAAGGTTCTTTCAGTAGATAAATGACCAGATGAGCATTTATCATGGGATTCAGCCAGGAAATGTTTGATATGGTCATCCTTAGTTAAGACTATAACACTTGAATGTTGATGCTTGTAGTATACTAGACCATCCCATATGGTGAAACTTCCAGCTTTTTATTGTTTCAAGAGGGGTTCAGGTAGGCTATTGATCAATTCAGATGGTGGAGAAGTAATTTCCATAATGGTGATCAGAGTCTTCATGTTAGAACTGTAAGATTCTTTAATTGAGCTGAACAAGGATTCATCCAGTTCACAAATGTGGATTCCCATTATTTCAACGTCCAACATGTTAATGTTAAGGATAGGGAAGATATCATTATCTTCTGGATCATAAGCAGGGTTACTTGGGTTATTGGGTAAAGCATTCCCGCTTAAACTATCATCATTCTGGTGTTTAGTACCAGTTTGATGAACTATGGTCATCTGAACTCTGAACTGTTGTACGGCTATCTGCCACCTCAACATATGCCTACTAGGGTTCTTCATTTTCATCAATGTCCTGAAAGCATTGAAGTCAGTAATCAAAGTGAAATTGGTGCCTTCCAAGTAATAATGGAGTTTCTATAGAGCCCATACTAAGGCAAGATATTCCATTTGACTTGCACCATACCTTTTCTCAGTGTCTTTAATTTGTCTGGATATGAAGAGTATAGATTTTTCCACTGGTTTGTAATCCTCTATAACTTCTTGGTGTAAAGCAGCTCCTAGCCCATCCATGCTGGCATCTATATAGAGCTTGAAAGGTTTAGAATAATCTGGCTGAATCAGTACTGGAGCTGAGGTCATTGCCATCTTGATTTCCTCATAGTTCTTGACTCTGTCATGAGTCATTTCAAGCCATAATGATTTTGGGGATCTTTAACACCTGTTCTTCAGGGAATTAACTTTGAAATTGGTAGGCCTGGTTACTTCTGAATCTTTTGATTTATATTCTTAAAGGAGTTATTGCCCAAAAATAATATATATATAAAATATATGGTGGTGTGGCAGGGCTTTTTGAAAAAGCTTCCACAACAGAAAAAGAATAATATACTCACTGGTATGGTATTTGATCCTTTGGGTACAGTTTGGGATGTCTACTGATGGGTTAAGCCTGTACTGGGGGTTAAAAGGTTCTTCAGCAGTTTAAATTGATAAATATTGGTTTGGGATGGACAATATTAATCAGACTGAAGCCATAAATCACTGACTTATCTCTTATAAGTACTTCATCCCTTTGGAAAAGTGTCTGGATGTATATATAACTGGACCTGGGGATCAATAACCTCAAAAGAGCTCTTTATTTATAGCTTTTTGGGTCTTGATTCTGTCCTTCTGAGGGCTATAGGGGCTCAAAGGGACGGATTCTAAGGCTGGAAAGGTAACAATTGGTAGCCCATCAAGTGTAACAGGTGCTATAAAACGGGTAGAATATAGTTCCACAGGATAATGGAATTATTTTACTCTTTTATTGAGTTATTGGTATATGAATAGCAACTTATTTATCCACATTTTTTTATTTCATTAATTATCCTTAGCAAAAATTTCCAGGTTATTGAAATGTCTTCTTAGTAGAAATTCCTACAGATAATCTGATCTAAGATAAGTTCTCATTATTTATTCACTGATGGTAACAAAATCTTAATGATGATTTTGTTCCTGATTTTCAAAATTTTGTTCATTTAAGTCAAATAATTAATTAAAAATAAATATTATGTGGGAATATATGTAATATTTTTAAATATTTGATTTCCTTGAAATGGCACGGACATGTTGATATTTTGAAGTCCTCAAATTTGTAACTTTAAGTTATTTTACAATATTTCTCAGGCTTTGGTTATCTTCTTTTTAAAATTTTAGTATTTGCTTAATATATTCTATAAAATTATGTAAAATGTTTATTTCAAGTGATTTTATACAATTTTTTATGTATTTTTATACTATGTACTATCCATGGGGACATTTATGACCTATTTGGTATATTCCTGTGTTGGTAGTAGCACCTTTACGCGGTACCTCAGCTCTCATGCCTTCTGTCAGCTTTTGAACGCATAGTCCTGTGGCTGCGTACTGGTCAGATGCCTGGGACTGCGTACCTGGCTTGTCAGTTTATGTAGAAAGGAAGGAAGTGCTTCTGCTCAGCCGCGCGCAGATTTCTTAGTTTCTGCCGCTGTGTGCGGGGATTGTGACAACTCACTTTTCTGCACTTAACTCCTCTAAATTACAGAATTCATGTATTTTGACTTAACTTTGGCTGTGAAACCTATATGTGCAGTTTCATGTGAAATATTAAAATGGAAAAAAGCTCAAGGCCATCTTTGCTGTTAATATTTCATTAATTATTCAAAAATACAAGGACTGGGAATTTGGGGTAGGTGTCAGTGAGTGACCCTACCTTATATTTAGTGAAGAATTCAAATATGAAATATTATTTTGAGATTAATTCTTCCTTCATAATTGTGTATTTATTTTTTCATTTTGTGTTTTTTTTTCTGTTAATTTTGCAGATTGCTCTGTAACAGTAGCAAGATTACAGAACTTAATGGAGTTTCATTGTCTGAGGACTTGATTGATGGCCTGGGGTTACAGCCTTACATACTCATCATTGATTCTTGTCCAGAGTTTATAAAAGATCAAGCTATTCTCAGAGTTAAAAATGAAATTGTGGACTCCATCACTTAGACGCAATATGATTATCCAGGTGGCCTCACTGAGTTTTTGTCTGGTTTTGGTGTTGGGTGTGTTGGGTGTTTCATTGGTGGTGATTTCCCATATTTTCTTTGCTTGAAGAACAAAGTAGATGAGAGGGAAATGAACTGAGGAGTTTCAACTGATGGTGTTGAGTAAGAATACCAGGAGAATCATACAAGATTAGAAAGGAAAGAGTCAATGGAAGAAAAACAACATGAGGGCTATTTATAGGTAAAGGGCTATGGTTGGTCCCGCAAGCATATGCATGATCTTTTCACTCCTCCTCCTCCCTGGTTGCCAGACTGCTGCTGTGGGTCCAATTTGTCACACGCCCGGTGCATTACTGGTGTGGAGACTCCTTTGGGATTGGGTAAAGTTTATCAAATAGCTTGCTGGATGTCTTTTGAGGGGCAATTTAGTACTAAAACTGCTGATAAGATAGATGAATACTAAGGTTTGTTTTGAATTTCCTAACCCTCTAAGTACTATAGTAGTCTCACAAAAATAAAATGAAAAGATATTGGCTGCTGATTTTCAGATAGATTTGGCACTATAGTAGTCTCTATCAGACCTAGGAGAAAATGTGTCAAGTTTGATAAGGAATTAATGGTGGAACAGATAGTTGACTGTGGCTATAGAAGGTGAGTAAGGGAATAATCATGTATCTTGCTTATCCTTTATATATTTTCATTTATTTTGATTGATTGCTTATTTAATAATCCTTTGATATTACAGTTGTTTATTGATAAGGTTGAAATGCTTGATCCTGTAGTGAATTAACTAATGGTGATGGTAGATGATGATTGTAAGGATGGATCCTGGAAGATAATATTATGAATGCTTTTTCATGAAAGTATGGATGGTTTATGGTGATTGAGGAATTTGATCATGATTGATGGTGAAGGTGGGTGATGATAATGATGGATGGTTATGGATGATGATGATTATGCGTGATGGTGATGATGATGGATGATGATGATGATGGATGATGATGATGATGATGGATGATGATGATTGATGATGATGATTGATGATGATAATTGATTATTATGATGATGGATGAAGGTGATGATGGATGATGATGATGATGGATGATGTCACACGACCACCCCACATACTTTAGGGCAATTCTTAGATGATTTTGAGCGCAAAGGAATGCCATGTGCAAGGGCAAGTGCAAATAGCGAGTCCCAGTTGCAAAGTGCAAACTTGGTTATTGCCACTCAACAAACGGCAAGAGGAATGGAATGTGTTCTGAAGAAGGAAACCAAACCTGAGTCCGATGTGATAACTAGGTTGTAGAAAAATGCAAGAACGTATGAAATTAACTAACTGAGGAGACAATCATCAGGCAAGGGGATAGCCCTTACAAGGTAATCCAAAGTGACTAGATACAACCTGGTGGTGAGCTAACTACAGTTGAAGCAATGAGGCAATGAATGACAGGAACGGGATAGGAAATGAAGCAGTGGTATAGATCCGAGGTCTTAGCGTAAGTGCGAGACAATAGAATCTGAGCGTACAATTGCATGACAATTTGGGACAAGAGCAAGTGATGTTGAAGGTAATGCAAATAAGAGGTAATAGTGTATGCAGGGTAGGGACTAGTCCAATTGCAAACTATACAGTAGTGATGGCTTAGTTAGACGTAGATGCAAGCTAACAAACAATGCATTACCAAAGATGGAAGTCCAAGGCTGTTGATTGGCCAGGGAAGGAGATTGGATCTCATAATGGATGGCCAACCGGTATGGAGTTAACCGCAAAGTTTGCAAGTATATACTGAGTTGGTTGCTGAGATTGGAAGTTCAGCGCGAGCCAGAGGAAATAGCGGATTGCACCATTGATGTTGTGCTTTTATTTGTGTCACGCTTTTAGACTGAGGTAGATGGTACTGAGGAGAGGACATGTCAAAGTGTTGAAGAAAATAATCCTTAAGTGCAAAGCGTGAAAGTTTCCCGGGTATAAAGACGCGAGCTCCTGAGAGCGTTCAGATAAAATTTCCCATTGATTTCAAGTTGTTAATTATCACTGTATACCCTTATACATTATTTAATTCATTACCCAATAGTTTTATAAGTTTTATAAAAATTTTGTCATTGTTGTCCCATTGTTGCGAAAACTTTATTTGCCGCAACAAGAGATGTATTCCCAGTACTGCTGTCTGAGGCCTTTGAGGCAAGTGCGAGCAATGTCGCCTTTGCAAGGTGGCATGCAATTTCCCTATAAATGTCGAGTCGACTGTCAAGGGAGATGCAAAGTCATGGGTCCAAGCCAAGGGTTGATTACAAGATACCACCATTGCCGGAGATCAAATACTTGGGGACTCAAGTCCCTGGTGAGTACTAATCTGGACTGACTAATGATTATAAAATAGTAACTAATTTTGCTTGTTTTTCTAGTGTTGCCCCGTTTCCAAAGATATACTACCAACACACCACCACCACCACCACCTTACTGGGGACTGCTGACTGAACTCCCAGGGCCCCAGATGAATGCTGAGGTGGGAGGTGAAATGTCCGGTGCGGAACCGGTACGAGTTATAACCAAGGAAGCAAGGGAGGGGGAAGAAAACAAAGCGGAAAGAGAAGCCGGAAATAGAGGAAACAGAAGTGGAGAAAACAAAGATGGAGCGGGTGAATTAGAAGAACGGAATGAAGAAGATGGAAGGGATGGAGTGGATGGGACGGAAGGAATGGAGGGCCGAGGCAAAGCCAATCCAGTGCAAGTTGTAGGGCCGGTCAAAACGGATGCGAGGTGCCTGATGGACGATATTGGAGAAGGCACATCGGGTGGCCAAAGGAAGAGAGCGTATGAAGAGCTCTTGGAGGAAGGCGGATGGAATGCTTGGGCAAAGCAAGCTTGGGTTGCAAGGTGCGAGGAGATCTTTGAGAGGCACATTGTAACGGAAGTGCTGGTTCTTTGAAGAATGTCCACATTGATCAATGATGAAGACTTTGATACTTTTTGATCCATGGTTGCGGAATTGATGGCGAATTGGGAGGATGCGGACAAAGAAATAAAAGAAACCTTGTAATTAAAATATATATTTTCTTCTTTTTTTTTTATTATTATAAATAGAAATATTATTATTATTATTTTTTTTCTTTATATAATAAGGAATGAAGTTTTTAATTTAGTAGAAATGAAAGGAAATAAGAAAAAGAATAACACGGGAGGAATTAACTGATTGGATGATGGTGTAAAATAAAATGGGTTTGGATGAGATGGAATATGAGATGAAATGGGATTGAGTAAGATAAAATGTGGAATGGAATGAAATGTGGAATGGAATGGAATGGGATTGGATGGGATGAAATGTGGAATGGAATGGAATGGAATGGGATTGGATGGGAAAGAATCATGATTTTCGAGGTTTGCAAGGGTAGCTCGCATGGAAGTCTTGAATCAGATCAGGTGAATTGCAAAGGTGATGGGCTGGTTCCGACGAGGTGCAATCTTTGTTGGACTGGAAGCCAGACCATTTGACGAGGTATTGAAGTTTTCCTTTGCGTAACCTGGATAATCCAGAATACAGCTTACTTCCCACTCTTGATGATCAAGGACAGTGAACGGTTCAGGAGGGGGATGAGTCTTGCCTGGGTATAGGACTTGAGCTGGCTCTAGGAGAGACACATGAAAGACCGGGTGGATACCTTGCCATTTTGCAGGTAAAGTAAGTTTAAAGGCGTTAGGGGAGATGACTGATTCTACTTTAAAGGGGCCAAGCTTTCTTTTGGAGAGTTTGCGAGTTGGGCGAGTGCTGCAAATGTTGCAAGCATTGAGCCATACTTGATCTCCTACTGCAAAGGTTGGAGCCAAAGTGCAAGATTGGTCTGCTTGCTCCTTATAGCGCTGGTTTGCTTCTTTGAGGTTGGTTTGAAGTTGCGATTGAAGGGATTGAATTTTTTCAAGGTAATTGGTAGCAGGTTGAGAAGGTGCTACGTGAAGGGAAGAGAAAGTTGGGTTTCTACCATAAAGAGTTTGGAAGGGCAACTGTTTGGTGAAAGAATGAGTGGAGTTGTTGTAGGCAAATTCTGCTAGTGGGAGCCATTGCGACCAGTCATCTTGTTGATAGGCAACATACATTCAAAGATATTGTTCGAGAATCTGATTAACTTGCTTGGTTTGCCCATTGGTTTCTGGGTGGTAATCCATTGATAAATTGCAAGTAATCTTCAAATGTTGGCATAGCGAGGTCCAGAAGCTTGAGAAAAACAGAGATCCATGATCACTAACTATATTATCAGGGAGGCCATGTTTTGAAAATACATATTCTATGAACAAGTTAGCTAAGTCTTCTGAAGAGGCCTTAACATTACTGCGTAAAAAAAAAAGCCATCTTTGAGAAGCAATCTACTATTAATAGAATAGCATCATATCCACTAGAAGAAGGTAATTGAGAGATGAAATCCATAGAAAGCGAGTGCCAAGGACAAGGCGGAATTGGAAGTGGCTGGAGCAGCCCATACTTCCGGTGTTTTGAGGACTTGTTAAGATTGCAATCATAGCACGCGCTAACATAGTCTTTTACTTCTTTGGTCATACCAGGCCAGTAGAAGTCTTGTGCAATCAATTGGTAGGTTTTATCCTGCCCATAATGACCAGCAAGCGCAGAATTGTGCTGTGACTCTAAGATATCTAACTTAATGCAAGAATTATCTGGTACTACTATACAATTATCATAGACTAAAAAGTCATTATCATCAATACTGTAACTACTATCTAATAAGTTCGCACTTTTGCAAAGTTTGATGCACTTGGGGTTGTTGTGTTGAGCTTGTTGGAGTTTGGAAGCCAAATCTTGTAAGCAAGCAATGATCAAACTGAGTTGGGCAGATTGGGTTAAGAAGAGTGTCCTAACATTTTCAGGGTTGTTTTTGGTGAAGTTTCTCCCCCCCCCTGGGCAAACGTCGTCCCAACGTGATAAAGCATCAGGAACTACCGCTTGTTTCCCAGGACGGTACGTGATTGTAAAGTGGAACTTGGAGAGGTATTTGGCCCGTTGTGCCTGTCTACGTGTGAGGACTTTTGAACTCATGAAATACTTCAAAGAATTATGATCAGTTAAAACCTCAAAGGATTCCCTAAGAATCAAAAGGTATGAACGCCATTTTTTCAAGCAATAAACGATTGCGAGAAGTTCCTTGTCATGAATCTCATAGTTAAGCTCTGCAGCAAGCAACTTGCAAGACTCGAAAGCTACGGGATGAAAGAGAGAAGTGGAAGAAGAAAACTGCGAGATTACTCCTGCAATTGCATAGTCGCTTGCGTCTGTTTTGACAATAGTGCAAGCTAGCTTGTTGAAGTGAGCCAGTATCGGAGCAGTGGTGAACGCTTTCTTCAGAGCTTTGAACTCCAAAGCAGCTTGTTTGGTAAAAAAAAAGGAGTGTCTTTTTGAAGAAGGTTAGTAAGATTCACAGTTTTTTTGGCGTAACGCGCAATAAAACTTCTATAGAAATTACTGAAACCAAGGAAAACTTGAAGAGATTTAACCAAAGAAGGTGGGGGCCAGTCCAATATGTGTTTGCTCTTGGCTGGGTCCATCAATAGTCCTTGCTGCAAGACTACAACACCTAGAAAATGAAGAGAAGAGGAATGGAACTTGCACTTAGAGGCTTTTGCAAACAGGTCATTCTTGCAAAGTTGCTGTAGCACCTCTTGCACATGTGCAATGTGATCTTTGAGGTTCCTCGAGTAGACTAGTATATCATCAAGATATACCACAAGGTATTTACCTACAAGATCGGAGAAAATGTTGTTGACAAAATGTTGAAAAGTGGAAGGAGCGTTACAGAGGCCAAAAGGCATGACGGTATACTCATAACTGCCAAACCGGGTTCTCATCGCGGTCAAATACTCATGACCTTCCTTAATGCAAATTAGGTTATAGGCACCTCGAAAGTTGTTAAATTGAGGAATTGATTAAACTGAAAACTGGGAACTGAGGAGACAATGACAATCAACAAAAGGTATGAGATGAAGATGATTGAGAGACAAAGACAAACATCCGGCACATGGCAATTATGTGGTTGAGGGATTGAGGTCAAGAATTCAGTTGAGGCTGTGAGGGGGAACCAAGGAGACAAGACTGAAAGAGTTGCGTGAAGAAACCATTCAATACAAAGAAGGAAAAATGAGAAAAGAAAAAGAGGAAGATCTCACCGGGCACACAGATGAGGAGACAGACAAGGAGGATTGAATGAGTCAGATGAGAAAAGAACAGGACAGGGAGATGAGATTGAAAGAGGTAGTTTGAGTGAGGTGGAGATCAGGTGAGATGGTTGAAGTCATGATGTGGGGAAGAAGGAGTCATCGAGGATGGAAGTGGTTGAGATGCCGGGAGATGATTGATCTGAGATGAGTCGACTGGGTGAACAATTTCATGAGAAGAACTACTGGAGTTTGGAGCGTCTACACTGCTCCTGTGTTTGATGGAGACTCGCGCCTGCGTGCCTAGTGGAGTGACCTCATAGTTAACAAAGGTCTAACTTTGAGAAATAAGTAGCTCCATGGAAGAGGGTGAGGAGATGTGACATAGGCGGTACTGGATAGGCATTCTTCTGGTTTACCTGGTTCAGTTTCCTGTAGTCAACACAAAGGCAAAGTCCGCCATCCTTTTTTGGGACAAATAGGACAGGTGAACCGGTGTTCAAATTGCTTGGTCAAAGAAATCCTTTTGCTACATTTTCCGCAATGTAGTCTTGAAGCGCAATTGATTCTTGCGTTGTGGTGCTCTTTTATGGACGCGAGTTTGGAAAGGGCTGCGGGCGGCGCTCTCAGCAATGGGCAGGGCCTTGCCGCAGCTAGCCGCTCTGCGGGCTCAACAGCAGTCAGGTAGACCCAGCAGCGGTCGGGTTGGGCTCAGCACCTGGAGACAGGAGACAACGGATTGCGCGGACCGGAAAGCTTGCGCAGATTGGAAGGCTTGCGCAGACCGGAAAGTTTGCGCGGATCGGAAGGCTTGCGCGAACCGGAAAGCTTGCGCGGATTGGAAAGCTTGCGCGGATTGGAAAGCTTGCGTGGATTGGAAAGCTTTCACGGATCGGACGGCTTGCGCGGACCAGGCGGACCGCGCATTGCAGGATGCACGGATTGGGTCACGCGGGTACACCCCGGATACCTGGAACGGGTTGTTGGGCAGACGCGCGCGGGCGGGCAAGCGGGGCATACATTGATATTGAGGGGCATGGGTTATGGGGCAAGGGATGTAGGGGTAGGATTGGGCTAGGGTTCTGTGCTTGGGAGTTGTATTTCATAATTCTTGCTTACTTGTGGTTGTACTTAGGTTAGGGTTGAGAGGGAGGACTTAAATACTTTGCTCTCAACTCCGGGTCATAGGGGGGGAGGACGGGGGGAGGAAAAACACTTCACTTCACTTCACTTCACTTCACTTCACTTCACGGACTGGACTGCACTCTAGGATATCACTTTTTATGGCATTGGATTGGATTGGATTGGAAAGGAAGGAATTCATCTTATTATTGCTCTCTCTCTCTCCCTCTCTCTCTCTTGAACGGCTGCATCCAATCTCCTTGCAGACGCTTTGATCAATAACTTCCGGAACTCAAGGACAACTTCTGGGGTGTTGCCCCCTTAAGATTCCACAGCGTTGAGAGAGAGTAGACTGGTCCTGGTTCCGGAGGTGGGACAGTAAGTTTGATCTTGTGATTGTAAGGATGGGATGGAGGTAGTTTATCTGCTTTTGCAGCTGAAAAGACGTCAGCAAAGTCATGATAAACCAAAGGTAAAGACTCTCGAATGATTTCTAAATCTTCAATCTTGTCATCTTTGAGCACCGGGTTTGAGGTGCTCGCATGGTGCAAGAGGATTAGGGAGCTCAAAATACACCGTTTGTTTGGTGTCTGTTTCTCTTCAAAGGAACAGGAAAGAGGTAAGCTGGATAGGTAAGCAATAACTCCTAAATCTGAAGAGGAAATTTGGGAATGAAGGTCAGGATATTGCATATCTCCTGGCAGAAAAGTGTCATCCAACTCAATGACAGTGTCAGGTAGGCTGTTTAATTCCTGATTGACGGAAAGGTTAGCGTTCTGGGGGTGCAAGGTTTGAAGTTTAATTACTCCTTCTTGCCAATTCACATCTGGATTCCAGTAAACTAGGAAATCATGGCCTAGAATGGTATCATCCATTCCGGGTATAGCCAAGACAAATAAATCCCATTCAAAGCTGGGGAAATTGGAAAATGCAAAGGTCCATTTTGCCTTTTGGGAAACCCAATAAGACGGTTCAGTCGCACTACTTCCTAAATAGATAGGAAATTTATCTATCTCGGAACGCGTAAGATTTTTGGAAGTGGCGAAATATTCACTGATGAAGGAAACATTAGCGCTGGAATCAAGTAATACTTGATAAGGAGTGTTTTCGGAATGAAATAGGATCAAGCCTGAACTCGGAGCACCTAGTGACTTGCAAGTGCAAAGATTTACTCGCGGTGATTTAGATAATGTGTAGTTTTCCTTGCAAGTATCAGAAAAACTACAGGCTAATTTTTTGACTGCTTAGCCGCTTCACGCGCTAATTGCTTTGCACAGCTGTCAACATCATGTTTACCTCCACAATACATACATAGCTCGTTCTTTTCCCTTTGCAGCTGTTCCTTGCTTTGAAGCATCCCGGTTTCTTTGTCCAAGAACTTTGGAGTTTGGGCAATGGCTTTCCCCTTCGAGTTGGAATTCAAAGTTGGGGTTGGTTTGGATGGTTTTGGGTTCCTTGTGTTTTGCTTTGAGGAGTCGTCCACCCTTGGAGCCGAGGTGGACGGTCCATGGTTGTTTTGCCGAGAGCAATTCTTGTCATGATAGCCATTATCAAGCTCAATCACTCAATCAATTAGCTGCTGAAGCAAGGTTTTCTTATGACCCCCAACTGCAAGCTGTTCGATTAAGCGTGCCGGTAAACCCTTTCGGAAATGGAATAGAAGAGCAGCCTTGTTCCACTGGATGCAAGACTGCAAGGTTTGAAAATGAGAAATATAAACGGAAGCTCTACTATTCTCCTTCATAACTAAACTATTAAGTTCGTATTTGGCGTTTCAAACTTCATTGGGATCGCCAAACAGGGTGAATAATTGTTGCTCAAACCTGTCCCAGTTGTTGAGAATACAAGTGGGACTGTTGTTGGACAAAAGTTTGAGGTACAGTTCAAACCACTGCAAGGCTCTACCTCCTAAGAAGGACAAAGCATACATAACTTTATGTCTATTGGAATGGAAATTGTTGGTGTTGTTTGAAAAGATGATTTTACAAGACTGCAGGTAGGATCTAAGCTTATGAGGGTGTTCTCCCGTAAAAATATTGGGCTGTTTCATGCCCGGAGTGCAAAAGCTAGGAGTGCTTGGACTAGATTGCTGGGCACCATGAGTGAGGGCCTGGATCAATGTCCAAAGCAGGGTTGGAGCATTGGGCTTGGGAGCATTAGTGCGAACCCCTGGTCTACCACAAGTTGAGGTTTCATTGGAAGAATGGTTGGAGTCTGCAAATTCCGCAAGAGGGTCCGTCGGAGCATCCCGTGGAGGAGCCCAAGGATCATTGAGAGGTTCCACAGATGGCAATTCAGAAGGAGGAACTGGATCTAAGGGTTGTTGGGCCCGAGGAGCGCTGGTTCTCCCTACCTGATGGATCTCATCATTGTAAGGGGCAAGGGAAGCGTTCCCGGTTGAGCGAGTACGTGAAATCAAAAAGAAGAAGTCTACTATAGATTGGCAGGCTACAATAGATGAGTTGAGTTATTTAATTTACTGTCACACGACCACCCCACGTACTATAGGGCAATTCTTAGATGATCGTGAGTGCGAAGGAATGCCAGGTGCGAGGGAAAGTGCAAATAGCAAGTCCCAGTTGCAAAGTGCAAACTTGGTTATTGCCACTCAACAAACGGCGAGAGGAATGGAATGTGTTCCAAAGAAGGAAACCCAACCTGAGTCTGATGTGATAACTAGGTTGTAGCAAAATTCAAGAATGTATGAAATTAACTAACTGAGGAGACAATCATCAGGAAAGGGGATAGCCCTTATAAGGTAATCCAAAGTGACTAGATAGAACCTGGTGGTGAGCTAACTACAGTTGAAGCAATGAGGCAATGAATGACAGGAACGGGATAGGAAATGAAGCAGTGGTATAGATCCAAGGTCTTAGCGTAAGTGCAAGACAATAGAATCTGAGCATACAATTGCATGACAATTTGGGACAAGAGCGAGTGACGTTGAAGGTAATGCAAATAAGAGGTAATAGTGTATGCAGGGTAGGGACTAGTCCAATTGCGAACTATTCAGTAGTGATGGCTTAGTTAGAGGTAGATGCGAGCTAACAAACAATGCATGACCAAAGATGGAAGTCCAAGGCTGTTGATTGGCCAGGGAAGGAGATTGGATCTCATAATGGATGGCTGACCGGTATGGAGTTAACTGCAAAGTTCGCAAGTATATACTGAGTTGGTCACTGAGATTGGAAGGTCAGCGCTAGCCAGAGGAAATAGCAGATTGCACCATTGATGTTGTGCTTTTATTTTTGTCACGCTTTTAGACTGAGTCAGATGGTACTGAGGAGAGGACATGTCAAAGTGGTGAAGACAATAATCCTTAAGTGCAAAGCGTGACAGATGATGATGATGATGATGATGATGAATGGCAATGATGATGGATGGTTGTGATGATGGTTGGCAATGATGATGGATGGTTGTGATGATGGTTGGCAATGATGATGGTTGGTGAAGGTCAATGATGATGATGGATGATGATGATAATTTATATAAGGGTAGGTCATTGTTTATGATAAGTTTTTAATATTTTTGGTAATGGTTTATTACCTTTTATAGGTTTTAATACCTTTTGTAAGGGTTTAATATTTTATATAAGGGTTAAATATTTTTTATAAGGGTTCAATACCCCTTATCAGGGTGTGTTGAGCTGAGGTATACCAGAGTGAGACGTGAAGTGGAAGGATGGAGGAATTTCATAAGTGAAGGAAACATAGAGAGTAGAATGGAAAAGAAAGGAAAAGACATTTCTTACCTGAGGTATACCAGAGTGAGACGTGAAGTGGAAGGATGAGGAAAGGAATCCTTCCACTTGTCTCAGGCTCTGTCCTCAGGTAGAGACACTGTATTCAGATGTCACATGGAGTGTGACATGAGGATATTACAACAAATATTCAGTATGAGTAGATGAAACAGCGCGGGTTCAGTGATTGAGCAGGGATGAGTGTATAACAGTTGAGTAGGAATAGAATGGAAATGATAGAGACATAGAGTAATAGAATATAGAGGATAAAGGATAATATGGAGAAGTTGAGTTATGAGAAAGATAAAGAAATAAAGAAATGTGGAATAAAGAGATAGAGAGAGATGGAGATATATGGAGATATGGATATACTCCAACACCCCCCCTTTCTAACCATTACCGGTGAGACCAAAAATTATTTGATGTGACCTGAGTAGAACACGGTTCAACGGTTTGGTTAGCATGTCCGCAACCATATCCTTTGTCCCAACATGATGAACTGTGAAGACACCTCTAGAGACGCACTCCCTGATGAAGTGATGACGAGCGTCAATGTGCTTCGTCCGGGAGTGGTGCTTGGGATTCTTTGCCAGAGATTCAGCTCCTTCGTTATCCACGTAGATGGGTACCGGAGACAAATCACGTAGTCGGAGCTTGCACAGGACATTTCTGAGCCACAGGCCTTCTTTGCAAGAGTCTGATAGGGCCTTGTATTCGGCTTTGGAGCTTGATAGAGATACCGTTGGCTGCTTCCTCGATCTCCAGGAGATGGCTCCCAAACCTAAACGGAAGGTGTAACCCGAGATGGAGTGGCGGTCATCTTTGTCTTTGGCCCAGTTGGAGTCAGAGTACCCTGAGAGTACAAGGGATGGACCTCCCAGAGTGAGGCGGAGATCCCTGGTGGAGTTCAGGTAGCAAAGGACCCAAGTCGCACTATTCCAGTGGTCGATAGAGGGGTCCTGGAGGAACTGCGACAGCTTGTGAACCGCGGAAGCCACATCAGGCCTGGTGCATTGAGCGATCCACAGGAGGGATCCGACCAGCTGATTGTACTGTGGTGGAGAGGGGGCCTCGGATGACGTCCGTCTTTGCATGGCCTTGAAGGAAACACCCGTTGGGGAACGAGTGGGGAAAGATTCGGAAGGAAGAAACTTCAAAGCAACAGAAGAGATGTAGTGCACCTGACCAAGGGAGACGGTCTTTTCCACTAGGTTTTGACGGACGGAGATTGACAGAAACAGATTTAGTTCCTCATCGGAACCTACCTTGAAACGCTGGCTGATGGAAGAGATGAAGGAAGAGACAAATTCAGGGGTACAAACAATTGCCAGGTCGTCAATGTGCGCTGTCAGAGCTCCTAGGAGTTTCCCATCGACCACCTTAAAGTACAGCGATGGGTTGTAGGAGGATCGCGAGAGACCTAAGGAGATGAGGGCGGCATTCAGCTTGATATTCCACTGGCGGGGGGACTGCTTCAGTCCGTAGATTGACTTGGATACCTTGCAGACCCAGCCGGGGTGGAGTGGGTCTTCGAAACCAGGGGGTTGGGACATGTAAAATGGTTTGTCCAGGCGACCGTTCAGGAAGGCGGTCTTGAAGTCGAGTTGACAACCAACCCAATCTTTCGTGCCCATTAGACTCAGGAGAAGGCGCAGAGTTTCCAGGCGCAGGGTGGGAGAAAATACCTCTGAGAAGTCCAAGCCGTGAACCTGGGTGAAGCCCATGGCAACCAAACGCGCCTTGAGTTTGAGGATCAAACCATCCGGACGACGCTTGACTTTGAAGACCCACTTTGAGCGGATGATCTTTTGACCTTTCAGGGGAGGAACAAGCGTCCAGGTTTTCATGCCTTGAAGGGAGGAGAGCTCTTCATGTGCTGAGGAAATCCAGCGGTGTCGATGAGGGGACTTCAGAAGTTGTTTCCACGTCATCGGCGCAGGGATGTCGTCCTTGATGGAGGTAGAGCGGGAGTACGTCCCAAAGCGGGACGGAGGACGTCTTGGTCTTGTGGAGCGGCGTGGAGCAGGTAGAGGGGGGGAAGGACTGGACAGGGGAGAGGCGTTGGGAAAAACTACGGGAGGGAGAGGGGAACGTTGCTTGCTTCAAGAATGGAGTTAGGGGAGGTAAAGCCTTGGGGTGTTTTGCACGGGTACAAGTTAAAGGCAAAAAGGGAGTGCCGGAGGGCATCGGCCCAGAAAGATTTAGGAATCTTAGAGCTAGATAGAGAACAGCGGATCATGTTGAGGATTGTTCTGTTTGAACGTTTGGCGACGCCGTTAAGTTGTGGGGAGTGGGGGGGTCCAGGTTTGTGTTGGATCCCTTTCTCGGCGAAGAAAGCAGACATTTGTTTGTTCACATATTCACCGCCGTTGTCTGTCCTAAGTGATTTGACGGGGTGATTGAACTGGGTTTCAAAGAGAGATATGAACTTTTTGACTGATTTGAAGGCGTCCAATTTTTTGTGTAAGGGGTAGGCAAACAGGGCCTTTGAACAGTTGTTGATGAAAGTGATAAAATAATTATAGCCTTCTCTGGATGTGGTATCAAAACTACACAGGTCAGAATGAACAATCTCGCCTGGTCTCTTCGATCTGTAACTAAGCCGCGAGTGGAAAGGTGTTCTCGTCATCTTTGATTCAATACACGTGGGGCACCGTTGGACTTCGGACTAATTGTTGGTGAGTGGACTGACGTCTTTGGACTTGAGTAATTTCCGGAGGGATTTCAGGTTAAGGTGAGATAATCTACGATGATACCCAAGGAGACTGTTGTCAGATGTTTGCGTGATGGCAGAAAGTACTGACTCCTTGTAGCTTACACTTTCTTGAGGAAGGTAATAGAGACTTCCTCTCCTGTATCCACTGGCAATAGGTGGAGTATTTATGTTGGAAGTTGACCGGTCAAAGATTTTGCAGGTATTAGCTGAAAAGGTGACCAGGAATCCCGCGTCGCAAAGGCTTGAGATAGAGAGCAGTGGTTCGTGAAGGCCTGGGACTACCAGAGATCAGATAGATCCGAATGGAAGTGATAGGAGACCTTCTTTGTTTGACGATATAGTCAATCCGTCTGCGAGTCGGATGGAGGTGGTGTTCGGCTTCTTGTCGTTCACTTGCCAGTCATGAGGGGTCATAGATAAGGAGCAACCAGAATCCAAGTTGAAATTGAAGCAGTAGATTCGGTCTGATTTGGTAAGGTTGCAGGAGGCGTATCCTGCATGAATGATAACTTCAGAATTGGTGAAGTCGTCATTGTCGTCGTCATCTTTTGCTATTGCAAGATTTGCTTTAGCTTGTCTTGACTTCGAAGACTGGTTTTTCTGAGATTTTCTGTTTCTCTTAGAGTATTTGAGTGCTTCGAGAACTTCCGGGAATCTTGAAAATGAGTGACCCTCCGTCCTGCAATTTGTGCAG
This sequence comes from Puccinia polysora, assembly GCA_025617555.3. NCBI lineage: Eukaryota > Fungi > Basidiomycota > Pucciniomycetes > Pucciniales > Pucciniaceae > Puccinia > Puccinia polysora. Next base: position 25,136,549 of record CM062641.1, on the reverse strand, counting down.
AAATATGTTTTAGAGAATCCTTGTGTTTCTACCTTGCGTCAACCTGAGCTTCTGGGATAGGTTGTTAAGGTCTTAGCAGAGTTTATAGTGAAGTTATCCTTGCTTCTGGTTTGTCTTTGCAGATGTTCTTGCTTTAGGGCGTTGATCAGTTTTGATGAGGGAACTGATTCGTTGTTCATCATTCCTGCGACGCATCCAAGCCAGTCATTGGGAAGGGACAGAAGGATAGCGGTAGATTGCAGATCGTCTGCTGTGAGTGGGTTTTTGGTGGTAATCAGTGAGGATAGTTTCTCTCCATAGGAAACTATCTCGGAGAGGTGAGTCGTCATATCCTTATTGTTGAGTTTGGTGAGGAGGAGCTTGCGGAGCCAGTACATTCTGCCCCCAGAGGAATTGTCTTGGTGGGCTTCTTGAAGGGCTTTCCACATTCCAATAGCACTCTCTTTGTGTTTTCTTATGAACTGAAAGTTTGAAGGTCCAATCAACCTTGATATAACTGAGCAGACTGCCAGATTATCCCTTGACCATGTCTCAAAATTTGATTTCGGGGAGTCTTCCGTAAGGAGGTGACCAACCCTGGAGGCTTGGAAGTGTATTCTTAGGATCATTGCCCAGTCGAGGTAATTAGAATCCGATCCGGGAGAGTTCAATGGGATGATCAATGGCGTCTTGAAGACTGGATGTGAATTCTGAGTTTCATCCATGGTGGTTGTATAACGGCTAAGACAGTTTGCCGGATCCTTCTACTTGATTCGGTTTAATTGATTGAGCGCTCTGGGCTCATAACCTGTTGAGCTGAGGTATACCAGAGTGAGACGTGAAGTGGAAGGATGGAGGAATTTCATAAGTGAAGGAAACATAGAGAGTAGAATGGAAAAGAAAGGAAAAGACATTTCTTACCTGAGGTATACCAGAGTGAGACGTGAAGTGGAAGGATGAGGAAAGGAATCCTTCCACTTGTCTCAGGCTCTGTCCTCAGGTAGAGACACTGTATTCAGATGTCACATGGAGTGTGACATGAGGATATTACAACAAATATTCAGTATGAGTAGATGAAACAGCGGGTTCAGTGATTGAGCAGGGATGAGTGTGTAAAAGTTGAGTAGGAATAGAATGGAAATGATAGAGACATAGAGTAATAGAATATAGAGGATAAAGGATAATATGGAGAAGTTGAGTTATGAGAAAGATAAAGAAATAAAGAAATGTGGAATAAAGAGATAGAGAGAGATGGAGATATATGGAGATATGGATATACTCCAACAGGGTGGCCACCCCAGACTGGGTGTCTGGGGGGATGTGAGGGTAATGGCTGGAGAGAGGCCCTCTATTTATAAAAATCAGGGGGGGTGCCACCTGGTGGAAGACTTGTGTTTGTGGTTTGTTTGTTTGGCTCTGAATGCAGTGTCCTGTATATATTGCTTCTGTAATGCATGTATGTCAGCTTGCTACTTGTACAGAGCAACCTTTAAAATTAGATTAAGAAATCATAAAAATAAAATGAGTGAGAAATCCTGAAAAAATATTAAAAATTTGGATTTCTCACCCAAACTAAGGTAGGGTCACTTGCTGACACCCCCCCCTTGAATTCCAACTCCTTATTTTTTTTTACATAATTAAAATAGAAGTGACCAAAAAGTCACGGCATCACTATGGCACCATTTGGCCATTTTAATATTTAACAGGTGATGCCACCTATAGGTTCCAAGCCTCAAATTCAGACAGAATTGAGGTGTTCTGTATATTTTAGGAGTTATAGGCACATTGGTGTTGTGTCACAATTCCCGCGTGTACCCTGCATACATACAGCAAGGGTAAACACGCCTGACACTCAATATGTAGGTACCTGTCAAGAAACCCGCATGCAATATACTTCTTTCCCCAGATGATGGATTCCAGCACGTAGCTGTCAAGCAGGTGCGCGTCAGAAACAAGTGCACCATTCCTGACAGCCAGGTACTGCAGGAACATGCTACAACCTGCATTCATACATAATGCATATTTAACAAACTTACTGACAGATATAAGAATGCCTGAAGCCTCTGAATATTTAATAAAAAATCATAAATTCAAATTATAAAACAAATAAATTAAGGGAAATAATAATAAAGGTTGTCACTTAAATAATATTGTCAAATCTTTATGAACCACAAAACATATCAAGAATTTCACCTAAAAATTGTTGAAAATTACCAAAATTTGCAGAGGATGGCCTAGAATGTAAAACTACCCACTTCTGCTCATGAAACTCAAAATAAAATTATAAAAAGTAAAGAAATATGCCATACATTTACAAATAACAGATTAACATTTAAACAGTTTCTGACAGTTATTTCACATAGAAATGTGACACAGGCAAGGCTAGCTGATTGACAAAACTAAAAATAAGTGCCAAACTATCCCTGGCCAGCCTTCTAACCTTATCCCACAATCACAACCCTCTCTAAGTTTGCTGAGAAGATCTTATTACCCAAAAAAGGTATATATACAGCTCCTTTTTGATGATCTAAACACCAGTAATTTTTAAGTAATCAATCCAGACTCCTTTCAATCTGTAATAAATTGTTTATATAAGATAAAAAATTAATTCATGGCCTCAGTTTTATATTATAATTATTAATTCTAACCCCATTGTCAATTCCATTGAAGAATATTAGCAAAATCCCCAACCTTTGTCCTGCAACCCTTTCAACCATGAATACCTGCATTAATATTGGAGTGCCTGCTTCAAGTATGAGAATTTAAGAGTGGTGCTCCTGTTAATAATTTAAAAAAGGAGGAAGAGAGGGTCTGATGTTGCAGAGACCAGCGGATAAGGGATTCTGAGGAGGGGTACCTCAGGGGGCACTCCGGTTCAGGTTGGGTCATGAACTGATGATCATCATTCACTGGAGAGTTGGCTGCTTAAGTAGTCTAAGTAAAAGCAAGGCCAAAAATTGGTTGATATGAAAAAGACAATAATGAATAGGTTATATTCAAGCTGAACCAAGAATTCTGCACAATTGGAGGACAGCAGAGGACAGACTGAGACAGTGGAGCTACTAGGGTCAATGACAGAGAAGTAACTGGAACCATGAATAGAATCTGTAAGGTTTAGAGAACTTACTAATAAGAAAAACTCAAGAGCAAGAAAACAGTCAGAAGGACCAAGAACAAAGGTAACTATGGCGCTCAAGATTCAGGAAGAAGAAATGGACAAAAGAAATCTTAACATCAAGTAGTAATTTATCTCCCCCTTGCTTCCAGGCATAAGTTCTGTGAGACAACCAGTCCACCCATTCCCCTTGAGTAAACCCCTTTTGCATAAATCACTTAGGACCTCATTGTACCAAGTTCTTTACGCGGTTCAAAAGAGACCCTTGAAGGGAGGTTGTTTCAATCAAGATCCCCTGTTTTGTATGAACTGTGGACCCTCTTGAAAAATATATTTAAACCATTATTGACCAAACCAAACTCCAAACTTTGCGCTTGCTTTTAATCAATGTTTTTGAGCATTTTACATTTTTTCTTGGAATTATTGTTGTTCCAACACCAATATCACTTGCTGTAGCTAAAAAACTGCAAATTTCCTGGTATCAGTAAGCTTACAATGTACCTGCTTGCATATATTGCTGTGTACAGATGAGGTGATTTTTTTGGTTCTTCAAGCAGTGCCTTGCATATATTAATAATGTATATACTGGTGAGGATTTTGGGTTTTGAATGGATTTAATTTATGTGGTATGTACTTGAAGTCTTCCAGAGTATGCCCATATGTCTTTAACTGAACTGTGACCCTTGATTGAGCTGTATCTTCTAGCGCATGAGAGATAGAGGTGTATTTTGGCAGGGTGAGTATAGGTTATTTTTGGTGGAGAATCTACTTTTGAGGTTAATTTTATGATTATAGCAGGACTTCTAACAGAAAGGTGAGTCTGATGGCTACAGGATAGGTTTTGGAGCACCTAACCAGGGATGGATCTAAGGTATAAGATGGAAACATTTTTTCTCCTTGTGGACAAGCTTTGGGGAGACAAGTTTGGTAATTGAGTTGGCTGGGTTGTTGTTAGTGGCAACATATTCAAGTAAAAATTCATTGTTTTGGATATTTTGGCAAAGGAAGTGGAGATGAATGTCAATTTTTTGGGTGCAATGTTGGTAGAGATGATTCAGGATGATGTCAATAGCCCCTTTGTTGTTGCAGAGCAGAAAGCAGGGTGGGATGGGGAGTGAGAATGCGGAAAAGACTTCATGGATGAGTGGTTTCAGCTCTCTGATACCAGGAACCTTGCAGTCCTTTAGCTAAAGATAGTGATAGAAGATACTGGAATAAAAATAATAATAGTATTTCAAGGATAAACAATTAAAAAGCTCAAATAATAAATAAGTTAAGAGCTGGTGCAAGGTTTAATTTGTTTGGTTAAAAAGGGTTTTCAAATTTTTATAAAAAGAGGGGCCACAGTATTATACTACTGGGGATCTTTATAGACAGACAACCTCTCTTCAAGCGGCCTCCTTAGTCAGTTTAAAAACCTTGGAATAAATGTTGGGTGCCTTATAAGGACTTATCCACTGATATGGCCAGGAAGAACAGCACAATGGCCAAGGCAGTAAGGGAAAAACTTACTCGGAGCACTTCCCCACAAAAATCCTGCAAAGATAGGAAGGGTTTCAGAGCAGACGGGGTGAATTTGCTTGACTAAATCCAATAGATTTGATTGGTTTTGAGAGATAAATGATACTACTACAGACTAGGTCATAAATCACTTGCTTATCTCTTTATAAGAACTTGACTAAAAATGAAACGGTTTCTGATTGATAATAATAATTCCTGGTAAACTGATGATGAATAATAGATCCAAAGAGGTCTGCATAAATACCTTTTGGGGTGATTATGAGCTTCTCAGGGCACTTTGTAGAGACTCCTGTGGGATTATATAAAAAGTAGCAAATAGCTTGCTGGCAGTACTTGAAGGGGAATTTAGTATTACTTCTACTCCTTTGGAGTATTAGTATATACTAAGAGTGGTTTTGAATTGCCTGCCCTTCTAGTACTATAGTAAGTCTGCACAATAATTTATTTAAATTAATGGCTGGTTTCTTTGAGACTTAATATAGGTCTCATATCAGACCTAGATTAATTATTTACTGTGATATTGGTAGGATTTGTTGAAGAATAGACCAGATGTATTGGACTATTGGTTAATTTATTGATCAGATATGTTTGATCTTAACTAATACCCCAATATTAAAGGGTTCAAGGGTTTATCAAAGGGCTGGTTCAGGAGAGAACCCAAGGATGGGTTTACCCACAGGGGGCTGGGTAGAGGAGGGGTTTGTAGTTTCTTTTTGTTGTGCTCTCTTTCTTTGTAAGGGTTATTTACTAACTAATGGGTGGGGTTTCTTTAATATGGTGCTGATTATTTAGGTCACAGAAGAACCCTTATTAAAGCACCTGATGGGTGGTTTGATTGGTTAAAGATGGGTAATAACTTGATTTCTGATTTCTTGTTTTCCTTTATGACTGATTCACTACTAATATTTATCTGGGTAGGTACCACAGACGGATGGGCCAAGAGGGCCTGATAGTGTGGATGGGGATAGGTGGATAGGGATGATGAGTTTTGGGTGATGATACAACTTGGATAGGACAGAGAGGCCCTCCTTAAATAGAAAATCCTGCCCCAGGGGTGCTCAAGGCTGCCCCTGAGGGTTCTCCCTGTTCTGGTGATGAACAGTGAGCTACAATTACATGAGACATTTTAGCTGGTTGAAAAATGCTTGTGCAGTTACATGAGGCATTTCTGCTGGTTGGGAAAAGCTGGTACAGGGGTTTCATGCATGCACAGCCCTTCATATACTCCTGTGAAGTGCAGATACAATGTATTCCTGTGCAATACTGATGGTTGTTCTGGTGCTGCTTTATTCTCCCTACATGTGCTGCTGTTCATTCACTGGTAATTTTTTTGGTGCTGCATGGTCTTGAATGCCTGCATATATTGCTGGGTAGTGCTGGGCGTTGTTGTTACTGGTGGTTTGCTGGGTATCACATGCTTCTGACTACATAAATTGCTGTGTGGTGCTGTGGTTGGTTGATATTGCACGGTTCTGACTGCCTGCATATATTGCTGGGTAGGCATGTGGTACTTGTACTGGTAGTCTGTTTGGCATCACCTGCTACTGGCTGCATAAATTTCTGTGTGGTTCTGAGGTTGTTTGGTACTGCATGGTTCTGGTTGAGCCTGGTTCCACTTCCTCCTGCATATATTGCTCCTGTATACTTCTGCACAGCCTTCTGTATGTATGTTTGCTTATTTTGTTTGGTCCTGGTTGAGACTGGTTCCACTTCCTCCTGCCTGCACTGTTCCTGTACACTTCTGGACAGCCTCCTGTATGTATATTTGCTTACTTTCTGAGTGAGGTAATAGGAGCCAAACTAGCTGTACTTCCTCCTGTATCTGTATTGCTGTATTCTGGTTGGGCTGACAGGGTTGTTGTATGATCCTGGTATTGAGGGTAAGCTGTTACTGGCATGTATTTGAGAGTTTACAAGGTATGTCTTGTGTCTTCTATAGAGATGTCACACCTGGTTGGGTATGACTTTGCCACAGTTGGAGGTTTGTTGGACTGTATCTTCTAATCCATGAGAGATAGGGGGGTACTTTTGCTGAGTGACTATGAGTTATTTGTGATGTAGAATCCAATTCTGAGGTTAATTTGAGGGATTGAGCTTTTGTGACACTAGAAAAGTGAGTCTGATGGCTATAGGACAGGTTTGGACTACCACAACGTAGAGAGGTTTCTGCTCATGGGATGAGGCTAGCAAGTCAGTCAGCGCAGTTTCAGCATGTCCACTTGGTGCTTTTAATCAGCCGTCCTCAGATCTGCTGGTTTTATGCACTATTTTAGCCACAGGATCTGTTAATATGTTAATGCCATAATTTGATCATTCTGCACTTATCCTCTATTTGTATTGATGATATTGGTTTAAAGTAGACAGATGTGGATGTTTATTGAATTTCTATCGTGTTTTAATCACACAGTTAATTTTTAATAATTTTTACAGCCACTCCTTGTAGTGTTTTGTGGTCTTCAAAGATCAGGATCAGGGGTTTATGTGGTAATGCTCAATATTTGATTTAGGTAAATGTTAAATTCATGGCTCATTGAACCATGCACAAAGTTTGAATAGGGCCGTGTGGCACGCCAAACGGTTCAATCCAAGCTGTTTACAACCCCCCACGGCTCATAGAGTTGCACGGCCAACCCAGCCTGGTCTGCCAGCGTGTGGGATTCCACACAACTACATTCTATCAAAATAACTAGGTCCAAAGGCCACGCTGTTAACAGTAACACCCACAGACAATATTACAATACTTCTTGTTGTTTATGCCTTTTTCTCTTATGCCAATTACCAACCGTTGTCCTTACCACCTTTTTTTTTGTTCTTGCGTGTTACCTTCTATTTTTTTTCCTTTCTGTACTTCTGGAAGTGATGTGGACGCTGAATAAGGGCTGTATGAGGACTATAAAAGGAGCCCTTAATACTCAATCCTCATTCCCTTTCCCTCATTCAGCTTCCCACTCTTGAATGTCCAGGTAGTCTTGATCCTTGTCTCATTGTATTTTGACAAGCTTTCTTTTTCTGACTTGTGCGCATCTAAGGTATTCTTTCAACCCAAGTAATAATACACTGAACGGCATGTCCTCATTCAGCTTCCCACTCTTAAAATTCCAGGTACTCTTTATCCTTGTCTCATTTTCTTTCAACAAGCTTTCTTTTTCTGACTTGCACGCATCTAAGGTACTCTTTATCCTTGTCTCATTGTCTTTCAACAAGCTTTCTTTTTCTGACTTGCGGGCATCTAAGATCACTACTCTCACACATTCAAGCCGTGTGGAGTTATACATGGCTCAAATGTAGTTTTGTGGCATCCCACACGCCACCAGACTGCGGTGAGCCAAAAAAAAAGGAATGAAAGGGTACTAAAATAACCCATAAAATGAATAAACCTTTCAAAAAACAGAAATCAACAAAAAAAACAAAGAATGTTCATTTTTTGGTTAAAAAAAACAAATAAATAAATAAATAAATAATAAAAAAAACTGGTACTATCCAATGGCCTAGCCTTAAAGTAAAAAGGCCCAAAAAAACACAAGTAACTGGACTAGCCCTAAACTAAAAACTCCAAACAAAAAGACAAGTAACTTGACAATATCCAAAGTAAAAACACCAAAAAAAAGACAAGTAAATTGACAAGCCCTAAAGTCAAAACACCAAAAAAAAATACAAGTAACTTGACAAGCCCTAAAGTAAGTTCAACTTGACTAGCCCTAAATCAAAAGGGCCCAAAAATTAAAGAAGTCTTTTGACCAGCCCTAAAGTAAAAGTGCACAAAAAAATACAAGTCTTTTGACCAGCCCTAAAGTAAAACCACCAAAAAAACAAGTTCAACTTGTGTTAAGCTGATCCCATCCCAAGCTTAACATAAGTTAAGCTTGTTATGGAATCAGTGCAACACAAGTTGAACTGACTTAACATTAAAGTCTCATTCAAAACACTCAATATAATGATTTTATCTCAAAACACTCAATATAATGATTTTAACTCAAAACACTCAACATAACAATGTTAAAAATGTGATAACCCTTTATATCAATAGAACTTGCCAGCTGCATTAGAATTACTATTTAAAAGAAACAAAATAATGAAATGAAGTCATAGTCTATTAAAATCTAGAATAAATTTGCAGTTGATCTTTGAGATGATCAACTCAACAAGAGGATTTTTTAGAAATCAAGGAATGTGGTTTTGCTACTATGGGTGGGATTCAAATCATTTCTCCCTCAAATACTAATAGAACCACGTGGTTATTGTTTACAAAGGAAATGAAAATTTTATCTGATTTATCAGTAACACCATTTTTCATTGGAATATAAGTATCACATGACTCCAATGAAATGAACATATAGGTCTGGAGAATGTGTCTGCTATGATTTGACCCATATCTAATTTAGCCAGCCATTTTAACAAGGGAATCTTTTCTTGATGTCTTCAAGATCATTTTAACAAGGAAATCTTTTCATTGATGTATTCAAAATCAAGTCTTTGTTTGATATTTTCAACCTCCGTTGAACCACCAAGCATCTTAATGTAGCATGCTTTATGTTTCTCTAAGGTTTCAATCATTTCCTTCCTAACTTAAAACCAACCATTTTCTTCATAACCAAGAGATTTAGCAATTACTCTAAATCCGCAATTCACATCTCCAATTGGATCCCAAACTTCACCCAAGAACTTATGGAATTTGTTGGGTATTTGATTGAGGTATTTCATGTTTGGTTCCTATCATTAAAACTAACTTATTATTCATTTCTTGAATTGTATAAATTAAATGAAGACTCACCAAAGATGAGCTCCTGGTTGAGCTTTGCTGCACATTCTCTTCCTCTGAAGAGGATTCTAATTCCAAATTAATTGATTCGAATTCACTTTCAGTCTCTTCCCCTGAACTATGAAATTCAGATTCAGATTCTGCCAAAATTGACTAACAATTCATCATTAGTTAGTAACAAAGTTCATTAGAATAAAAAAATGAACATATCCCAAAAGAAAAGAATTACAATCTTTTTTATTTTCTTTTTTAGAGACCTTCTAGTCCTTTTTTCCCTCTTGAGTTTTTTTCCAACATTCTCAAACCAAGATGGTTCTTGCCATGTATCTGTCAATTTTTGGCCTGCCCCTACATGACCGTAAGACTTTAGGTTCAAGTCTTGGCTTCAATTGATATTTTGTAATCTTCTGAATGATATACTTCAATAGGCCGCTTTGCTCATGATCTGGAGATTCCAAGATCATTGCATTCACTTTTTCACGTAACTGAGGAATGCTTAGCATTTAATCAACATTGCACTTGAGAAATCCAAAAGGATCAACCATTAGTGAATTAGGATTCATTAATCCAAAAGCATTAATCACATAGTGATTTGAAAAATCTAACTTGAACAATCCAACTTAAGAAAACTTACAGAACTAGAACTGCAAGGTTCATAGTCCAACCTCCACTGAGGATGAACATCTTTGGGTACCATGGATTCTCTGAATGCTAGACGGTCACCTATTTGATGGGAACAGGGCAAAACCATAGTCTTGGAATATGACTTGGTGCACACTTTGCCATCAGGATCACGTTTGAATTTCTCAAATTGTTCCCTAATAAGATGAATTGCCTCCAAAGACAATTTGTAACCCAATGGTAACAGTTCAGGTGGAAGAACTGTCCCTAAATTAATTCAAGAGCTATAAAGTGAAGCCCAATTTAATTTGATTCAAAACTGTTCCTTCAAGGCTCTTCCAAACATCCAATAGGTTTACCAAACAGTTTGAAAGGAATTGTTTGAAAGTTGAATGGTCCCCTTTAACCCAAGATGTTGTTTTGTTTCCAAAATCTGGGTTTATACAAGTCCACGCTGTTACAAAAGTCTCTTTGATAGGGAAAATGTTATTTTCAATATACTCAAGTAAATCCTCATAGTCTTTCAAGAAACACTATACAAGTCAAAAGGTCAGAACCCAAAACTAGGAAGAATAAGAATCAGTGATTTTGACCTACTCTGAGTTCTGCATCATTGACATCTGCCTCCTCCTGGGTCTTTGAGGCCCCATACTTTGCCCACAGACTCATACAGCTTTTCCATCCTTCAACGTAATTAACAAAGCGCGCTTTACAGTTTGATTTTATGTTTTTAGACAAGTGCCAAGTGCAACATTGTCTTGATGACTCAGGGAAACTAGATTCAATAGCAAAAATCAGAGCTTGTTCACGGTCCGTTGTAAGACTCCAAACGTTTCTAGGCCGTGGCAGTTCTGTGGAGGGGAAAGGGGCTGTTTAGGCTGCCCTCCTGAGTGTTAAAAAAATATTTAAATGTAACCAAGATCAAAGTCCAGAACCTGGAAAACAAGGGTCCAAATGTAAGAGGATAAAGATGATAGTAGTTGGTAGTTGCAAACAACACTATCTGAGGCAAGATGATGCAATGAAAAACTGGAATAGAAGAAGTCAAGGATTGTTCAGAGTTCAACAGGACAAGGCAATTGTAAGTAACAAAGCCCACAAGCTAATAGCTCTGGTTGTCAGCAGAAGCTTTGGAAAGATCAACTCAATCCCAAACAACCTCCAGGTTCTCAATGAACCTGCCCCACTCTCCGCAATCAAGCGCTTGAAGGGTACCAGATAACTGTGGGTGGCTGCACAAGACAAATCCCATTGTTTGAAGAAGCTCTAGAAGCAAAAAAATAACTGATTCCAACAAGAATAACTCAACACTTCTCAAGGGACTCAAGAGTAGTGTGGCGGAATTCAACTTCAAAAAAAAAATAAAGGGAGGTTTAACACTCCAGGTTTTAAGCTTAATAAAACCTCTTCATTCAAATTTGACTGGTTCCAGAAAGATAATCAAAGGATGATCAGGACCAGTATGGTCAGATAAAGGGATCAGGAGTGGTGTAACACACTCAAGAATTCAATCAGTTGAATTCTTCTTCAACCAGAAAAGCTATTGGTTGGTGATAAAGATCAAGGTTCAGGGTTTTGAGTATGGAGGCTCAAGGATCAAGGGGCAATCATGGATATACCCAAATTTTAGTCTCAGATAAAGGGGAATGAGACCCCACGGATAATTAATTTCAAGGTGATGGTGATGGTGTTCTCTGGTAGGATGCCAATTATGTGATACCCCTCCCAAAAGGCAGGGGGAGAGCCCTCCTTATATGGGCAGGAGGCCCTGTTAGAGTATGTACAACTGATTCTAAAAATAGAGCGGATTTTTTTTTTTTGATTTTCAGGTGATCAGAAAAATTTGATCACTCAGGCTGGTGAAAATTGGGCCTCCCTGACTGGGGTGGGATCTATTCTCATCCCTTCACCATCTTTTGCGTCCTTCCGTGGACGGGCGCGCGCGACAACACCGGAATCACCCACCCCTCACCCAAAGGCGGAAGGGGTGGGAAAAGATAATGAACCAGACTGCCCGCAGGTGTCCGCGGGCGGTAGAAAAAACTTTCCCACCCCCACCCAAAGATGGAAGGGGGTGAAAGTTATTGATGGATTGGTGTTGTTCAAGGAAAGGTTTGGGATGGATTGGAAGAGATGAGAGAGTAGGTGGAGAGCCAATTGATCAAAGTCTTGGCTTGATTGAGGCTTGGAGGGTAGATTGAGATGATGATTGACATCACCCTCATCATTGTTGTCATCAAAGGATGATGGCAAGATTTTTGGTGACGGAGGGTAGGGATGAGGTGGAGAGATCTAAGAAGTTTAGGTTTGGGAATGGTTGGATTGGCAGTTGGAAATTTTGACAAGGGGTGTGAGTACCAATGGGGATGGATTCAAAGTAGGTGGATTGATGGGTGAGGGGGATGACCAGGTTCCTGTTTGGGATTCTGAGTCTGAGGTTGCGGAAGGTTTTACCAAAGGGTGAGCAGGCAAGATGGGTGATGGAGATGGTGGATGAATGGCGGGATGGGGGATGTTGAGATGCTGAAGGACAGTCTCAAGGCTAAAGCTCTTGTTTTTGGAACTAGACTTGGTTAGGAGTAGTAGGAAACCAACGGAATGATTGATTGCTAGTAGCCTTTTGATCAGGTTTGAGATTGATCCAAGACCACTCCCGGAAAGCTCACAGTTGTAGATAGATCAAAAGATGGCCCAACCGAGGCTATGATTCTCTAAACCAAGTAGTTGGGCATGGATTTGCAAGTTTTGGAGTAGGAAGGGAGCGTGGAGGAAGTTTGGAGATGAGACCTTGGGCCAAGCGGGTCTTGGCCCGCCCGTTTGGCCAAAAGGAAGGCGGGGACAAAGAGAGAAGGGATCAAACGCGATTCCTAGGGGATGGGACCAAGAGAGGCCTGTCCTAGACTACTGGGATAGGGGAACGCTTGGCAGGATGAGGGAATTGGAGGAGTGATACTGATACAAAAAATTCCAATTTTTTTTTTTGGATAAATGACACCTAAATAAAAGAATCTTAGAATTTTTTTTTTCAATTTTCCGCATCTGGTCCAGGGTTTCCAGATTTGGTCACCACACCGTCACAAAGACTTTTGGAAGTCTCTCAGGATCATAAGCCAACTACTTTAATGCATTTACAGACCCACTGTAGAACTCAAAGGTTTCTTTTGTTATAAAAACAAGAGCTTTTTTGAAATTTTTCCAATTGGCTGTCATTCTTACAACATGAAATAGTTGGGTTTTTTAATTATTTGTCTTATAAGTACAATCAAAAATAGCAATATGATGGAAATGTTTTGAAAGCTTTACCTCCTCATTTGTGCTAAGTACAGGGCCTCCAAGAAAACCTCTCCACTTAACTTTGACCGGTGAATCCAACTTTTTTCTTCAAGCTGTTCATAGAGTACCTCCATAACACTCTTACCCTTTAGTTCTGCAAGTGTTACCTTCCTCTTAGCGTTATAGATTTTTTGGTCATCAACATAATCCCTCCCATCAATATTGCTCAATTTTCTCTTAATTTTTAACGTATTGAGCCCATCTTTCATGCCTTCCTTGAGTAAATCCCAAGGCTTGCCCAGAGATTCTCCTCAGTTGAGGATGCACAGCAGGATTTTCAGATGGTTGATGGTTATGTTGGGTTTCTTTATAGGAGATTTTCCACAAGGGGTCTAACTTTGGGCAACTTGCATGGATTAAAAACTTGCAACCAACCTTCCTTGTGTGAGTTTGTCTAGACTGTTTTGTAAGAATTTTTCCTGAATAGGAACCTTTTCCATCACAGTCTAAATCCACATATTGGTCATGCTTTGAGTTGAAAACTGTGAAAGTGTAACCATGCTTCATTGCCCATGTTTGACAATAGTTTTTTGCCTCTTCCCTAGTAGGAAAAGCTCTCACAGGAGGTGGGTCAAGTGGATCTGTCATAGTTACATAGTTATATTGATGGCATGCACTCCATCAGTTTCAATCAAATTAAATACAGAAAAGACCAGTAAAATAAAATTTTACTCACAACCAGAGGTCAAATCCCACTGTGGAACATTTTGTTCCTCAATTGTCACCCTTGATGAGGATGAAATTGGGGCTTCCAATTTTTCATTAACCAAATCCATTTTTTCTTTTTCCAAAGCTTTGTTGATGGCACTCTCAATTTAGACCTTCCATTCAGCCATGTCAGAAGAAGGAGGGCTTGCAACTGTTCCCATGCAAAAAAATGCAATGTTATACTTCAGTATTCAATCCAAATTTTAATTGAACAAACAAGTTTACTCACTTTTGATTTGAGAAAGAATTGTTTGCAGATTTTTATATGATTTCAATTTTCACTTTATTTTCACCTTTGTTTCACTTTAAAGTCTCTTTGGGATTGCTAGGTGTGGAACAACAGTCCCAAAAAGTATGCTTTGATCCCAAATTTGGGTTGACAGAACCCAAGTGTGGTCCAGGGGGTGCCCAAATTCTGGCACAACTTCCGGGGGGTTGTGCACCCCCAAACACGGCAGTTTTGAGCCGTGTATGGGGGTACACGGCTCAAATCAGCCATGTTTGGGGGTTACACAGCTTCTACACAATCTCCCAGGGGTGCGTGTGTTTGAAAAGGCCCTTTGTAGTTGTCTATGGGCCCCCACGGCTCATTTGAGCTGTGTAGGGCCCTACACAACTATCAAACGGTTGGAGCCGTGAATTTAACATCACCCTTTGATTTATTATTAAAAATACTTTAAAATTAGTTTTTTAATAATTTTATCTAATTTTGAAAGTATTGAGACTATTATTAATGCATATGTAACTTTATTACATATGCCAGACAATCCTGACTAGGTTGTAGCTCCTGTGACTGGTACCTGTTGTCAGATTTGTCACAACTGATCCTGAAGCGGGGATCAGTCCATTCAGATGTACACGGGGTAGGACCTGCTGCAGGCGTGGAAAAATTGGCTGCTTGTGGGACTTTTGTATGCGGGAAATAAGGTTCTGAGCTGTACACGCAGGCTCCTTTACTACAGCCAGCAAGTGTTGCAGAAGTATGGAAGTATGCATATGGTTGTCCTAGTATTCACGTACTTTTGAGCGGGAATTCGCGCGCTTATGTGCGGCAATTTGCGCGCAGGATTGGCAGGAATTTTTGCGCAGTTTCTGTGGAAATTTGCAGGCGGTTTCATGCTTCTGAGCAGGAATTTGCGCGTGGTTTCTGCGGAACTTTGCACGTGGTTTCGCGCTTCTGAGCGGGAATTTGCGCGCATTAATTTGCGGGAATTTGCGCGCGGGATTTGACGGGGCATTGGGTATGGTTTTTGGGGGAATTTGAGCGTGGTTTTGCAGTAATTAGAGCGCTTATTTGCGGAAATTTGCGCAGGGCTTGTGCAGAAAAATCAATTTATGAAATAATATATGTAGTTTCCTACTCCTTCTAATTTATATTGATATTTTGTTATTTTGTCTCCTTTGATAGGTTTCTCTGCGTGTCAGCTTGCTACTATTGCAGAGCAAGCTTCAGAAGTAACAAAAATAAAATAATAATAATAATAATACAGTTAACCTAAGAAGGAGTAGGAAAACCATGAATATTATTACATAATGGATTCTCCACCCAAAATTAGGTAGGGTCACTCACCAACCCCACCCTTGAAATCCAACTCCTTATATTTTTAAATAATTAAGGAAAGAAAAACCAAAATACTACGGCTCCATTATTGAGCTTTATTTTCCAATTAAATATTTCACACACATTGTCACGTATAGGTTTCACACCTAAAATTCAGTCAGAATTGAGTTTTTGTGTATATTTTAGGAGTTACGGACGGAAATGTGTTTTGTCACAATTCCCGCACGCAGTCGCGGCAGCCAATGCACCTGCGCGCGGCTGAGATACAGCCTTGTCACACCGTTGAGGTTGTGTACGCAGCCCCTGGCCTCTGAAAAGTACGCTGTGGTAGTCCAAACCTGTCCTATAGCCATCAGACTCACTTTTCTAGTGTAACAACAGCTAAAACCCTCAAATTAACCTCAGAAATGGATTTTACATTGAAAATAACCCATAGTCACTCAGCCAACATACCCCTCTATCTCTCATGGATTAGAAGATACAGCCCAAGAAACCTTCAACTGTGGCAAACTCATACCCACCCAGGTGTCACATCTCTGTGGAAGACATAAGGCATACCTAGTAAACCCTCAAGTACATACCAGTGGCAGCTTATCCTCAAGACCAGGACCACACAACAACCAGTCCATCCAGAATACAGCATACAGATACAGGAGGCAGTGCAGCATGCCAGATCCAGTCACCTCATCCAGAATACAGCATACAGATACAGGAGGCAGTGCAGCATGCCAGATCCAGTCACCTCATCCAGAATACAGCATACAGATACAGGAGGCAGTGCAGCATGCCAGATCCAGTCACCTCATCTAGAATACAGCATACAGATACAGGAGGCAGTGCAGCATGCCAGATCCAGTCACCTCATCCAGCATACAGTATACAGATCCAGGAGGCAGTGCAACCAGTCCAGATCCAGTCACCACAGCCAGAATACAGCAATAAAGATACAGGAGGCAGTGCAGCATGTCAGATCTGGTCACCTGAACCCAACAAACATGCAGCAAATACACATACAAGAGGCTGTGCAGAAGTATACAGGAGCAATATATGCAGGAGAAAGTGGAACCAGCCTTAACCAGAACCAAACAAACCAACAGTATTGCACAGCAATACATGTAGGTAGAAGCAAGAATCACTGAATAAACTACCAGTACAGCACAGCAATATACCTTATCTGAACTACACAGCAATCTATGCAAGGCTGTGCATGCATGAAACCCCTGTACAAGCTTTTCCCAACCAGCAGAAATGCCTCATGTAACTGTACAAACTTTTCCCAACCAGCAGAAATGCCTCATGTAACTGTATCTCACTGTCCTCACCAGAACAGGGAGAACACTCAGGGGCAGCCTTGAGCACCCCTGGGGGCAGGATTTGTCTATTTAAGGAGGGCCTCTCTGCCCTATCCAAGTTGTATACCTACTCACCTAATCATAACCACCCATCTCATCATCTATCCATCCACCCCATCAACCCATCCATCTGTGGTACCTACCCAGATACATATTAGTAGTGAACCAATTATAAAGAAACAGGAAATCAGAAACCAATTTATTAACCATATTTAACCAGTTAAACCACCCAACAGGTGCTTGAATAAGGGTTCTTCTGTGACCTAAATATTCAGCACCAGATTAAAGAAAACCCACCCATTAATTAATAAATAACCCTTACAAAGAAAGAGAGCACAACAAAAAGAAACTACCAACCTTTCCTCTACCCAGCCCCCTGTGGGTAAACCCATCCTTGGGTCCTCTCCTGAACCATCCCTTTGATAAAACCCTTGAACCCTTTGATATTGGGATACTGGTTAAGATCACATATATCTGATCAATAATTAACCAATAATCCAATACATCTGGTCTATTCTTCAACAAACCCTACCAATAACAATTAATAACTAACCTAGGTCTGATCTGAGACCTATTTTAAGTCTCAAAGAAACCAGCCATTAATTTAAATAAATTATTGTGCAGACTTACTATAGTACTAGAAGGGCAGGCAATTTAAAACCACTCTTAGTATATACTATTACTCCAAAGGAGTAGAAGCAATACTAAATTCCCCTTCAAGGACTGAAAGCAAGCTATTTGCTACTTTATTTATATAATCCCACAGGAGTCTCTACAACGCAGCCGCGGGACTACGGGTTGACAGAGTGACAGGCGGCCTGAGAGGCTCAGGTACTGCGTAAACAGGCTACAACATACACGAGAACTTTCTACATATGTAATAAATGTTCCCGTGGATAGTAGACTTTCTAAAAATACATAATATTATATAAAACTACATAAATAATTCTTACACGTATTTTTTACTTAATATAATGCAAAGTACCAAGAATTTCGAAAATAAGACAATGACAAATTCTAAAAATATATTAAAATACTTTAATATACTTTTATGAGAATTGCTAGACATCAATATCTTTGTGACATACTAAGGAAAATAATGTAAAAATATTACATGAATTTACATGACTTATATTTTTAAGTAATTATCTTAATAAATCAACTGGAACTCGAAAATTAAGAATAAAATCAATATTATGACTTTTACTCCAGTTATATTATACATAATGAGAAATTACCTGACATCAAGATGTCTGTAGAAATGTCTATTAATATAATTATTAATTTACTGGGAAAATTTACTAAGGATAATTAATTAAATAATACATAAATAGGACAGATTAGTGTTATTCACACGTCCTAATGTCTATTATAAGGTAGAATAATTCCCATACCCTGAGGAATTAGATTCTACCCGTGCTATAGCACCAAGAACACATAAAAGAATACCTCTGTTTACCCTGCTAGCCTTATTTTCCGTCCCTTTGAGCACCTACAACCCTCAGAAGGACCATATTGGGACTCCAAAAGCTATAAATAAAGAGCTCTTTTGAGGATATTGATGGGCAGAGACCCAGTAATATTCATATCCAGATGCCGTGCCAAGGTAATCAAGTACTTATAAGAGATAATTGAGTGGTTTATGGCAATGTCTGATCAGTAATATCTGTCCTCAAACCTCTTTTTATCAATTAAAACTGCTGAACAACCTTATAACCCCAGTATACAGGTTTAACCCATCAGTACACATCTCAAACAGATACCCAAAGGATTTAATAACATACCAGTGAGTCTTATTATCCTTTCTCTGTTTTTGTAGCTTGTATACAAGGCCCTGCCACTCCACTGTGTATTTTATATACATATTATCTTTGGGTAAAATATTCTTTAAACTAAAGAGCCCAAAGTAACCAGGACTACATGTTTTCATACTGAAATCCCTGAAGAGAGGTGTTAAAGATCCCCAATATAATTTTGGCCCCTCTATAAAAATATTTAATAATCAATTTATTCATATTGATTTAAAACAATAAACAATAAGCAAACCACTTAACCTTGCAATAAGCCTAATCCACATATTTTACGGATTTCTGCTTCATTTAGTAAATAATATATCTATTATTTAATCTATCACCTCTGGTAGCTAAAAGATAGCAAGGGTCTTGGAATCCAGGAGGCTGAAAATTGGGGTTCTGGCCGGGAAATATTCCATTTTATTATATTTAATACCTTGGACCAGACATTTTCACAAAAAAATAAAATCAAAGATAAATTTATCTGACTTTATAACCGTGATTTATTATTAAATTCTTTTGCAGTGGATTTAAAAACCAATGCAGAATTAATAATTTATTATTTAAATCTTTTAAAAATAAGAAAAGAAGAATATATTAAAAATTATAAACCTACTGGTTGGAAAGCTTAAACTCAAGCTGAGCAACTTAATATCTCTTCTGCACGTAAACACTTAGATAAACTCCTTGAACAAGAAGATCTTGAAAGGAGTATCAACTTTCAGGCTCTATTAAGAGAACATAAAGCTTGAAAAAAATACTTTATAAATTACTTTTTGAAATATAAAAGTAAGTACACAACTTGCATTACCCTATTATTTTTAAAGAAAATGATATCAATATATTTTATTAAACCAATAAAATACGCCTTTTTATCAGTGAACCCTCCTGTACCAGAAACCACCGCCACTGAAGTTGATCTATTGGATCAGGAAGTCCCAGACATCTCTGGACGCCCTGAAAATATTGATTGGGCAGGTGAAGACCTCATTGGAACCCACCAATACCCCGTAGGATTACCTACTAAGGATTGATTTAACCCCAATAAGGTCTTGGTACCTTTGAACATCAATTTAAGTGAGTTTTGAAATAAAACTTATTTTTACGTATTTTTTCTGTAAAATACTTATAAACATATTATTCTGAAAATGAATAGATATAACACAAGAGCCTCAGGAAGAATTCCCTCCTATGGATCTTTGCCAACAGCTCTCAGTAACCGTGAGACCACCAGTAAGGACAACCATGAAGGGACTAGAACCCATGAATCAAATGTTGATGGACAAGGAGCAGCACCAATCACTTCTGCCCTCTCCCCACCTAGAGCCAGAGAAAGTAGCATAATCAAGCCACCCTCCTTTGAAAAAAGATTCCCTGCAGCCACCCCAGCAGAATCTGGCCAAGGAGGCCAGGATCAAAGACTTAGTCAAAGAGCATGTGAAATATTGGGAAGAATTCAAAGAAGCCCAAGCCAAGGAGGACATGGGATCTATGAAAAAGATAATCTCCCAGGCAAAAGCCACCCAGATAGCATTTCAGAAAATGATTCCAAGGAAAGAGGTAGAATCCTACGTAGAAAAGTGGAATCCTTGGGATCAATTAGCCCAACTGAAAGGCAAAGGATCAAGAAAGAAGAGATCCTCTTCCCATCCCAAGCCAAAGGGAAAGAAAGAATGGGACCAGATAATATCCCTAGCTCAAAAGTGGAAAAACTTCAACAACAATTAGCCTCTAATTCTAAGCCCAAACAAACCTCTGATGTAATTACTTCCTTTTCTAATGATATGCGTCATAATTTCAAAGTTGTTTGTGAAAATTTGGACGGGGTTTACACCCAAATGGATAAATTAACCTCAGTAGTAGCCAAATTGATTAATAACCAAACAAAGACAGTAGGAATGGAAGAAATTAAAGAACACACAGAACAGTTATTGGAGACAATTAATCAAGGTAGGATCAAACAGACTCAAACAATTGAGAATATGTTATCAGGAATCCAAGAATATTTTATTATGTCTTTCAACCCTTAAAAGAAGAATTGGCAACCACCACTAACAGTTCTATTCTATCCCTTAGTGAAAAATTGGATGTGCTCAATAACAAAGTGGACCTGCAACTTAATCTGATCAAAAATGATCTTAGAGACTTACAAGTCCGTCTGACCAACCCCTTGGGGAGTACTACAGAGGAACCAAAGCCTCCCAGACAAACCACTACTCCTTATGCACCACCCTTATTAGGAATGCATAGGATTGACACCTTTAGGCCTAGTCCTACTCCTGAGATGGAGAAAGCTCTCAAACTGTTACCCCTTATTTCTGAATGGCCCAATTTCTCCGGAGAAGGAGAATACAATCATATAAATTTTATTAAATTTATTGACTACACCATTAACTCTTATGACCTACCAGAGGCTATAGCTGTAGTCAGGCTACCCAGACTATTTGAAGGAGTAGAATTGGACTGGTTTATCAGTAAGAGAGAAGAAATAGGATCCTTCCCATGTAATTTTTGGAAACTTCTGATCAAAGAACAATTCTGTTCTAGAATGTGGAAAAGGAAAATGATGAAAAATTTCAAAAATTCCTCATTTGACCACTCCAAGGACAAACCTCACAAATGGTGCTTAGAACAGAAGAAAATATTTGATTTCTTCTATCCAGATGCTCATAAAGAGGAAGTAAATGAAAGACTCCTCAACCTGTGTCCTGGCAATCTTAACCATAGTGTAAGATGTAGGATGAGTATGGATGCGGACTTGCCCACTCTAATCAATGTGCTAGAAGAAGTAATAGACATGAATGGGTTGGACAGGAAAGCCCCTTAAAGACCCAAAGAAAACTATACCATCAACAAAACCAGAGAAAAACCTCCTCTGATAAATGCCTCTGACAATAAGAAACCTAATTAGAATAGGGAGAAAGAGAGGATGCCTGCAACTTGTTGGAATTGTAACAAGACTGTGCATATGAGACAAGACTTTCCATTACCAAAAAGGAAGATAGCAGTCTTGGAAGGAGAACAGGAGGTGGAAGAGAATCAGAACTATGAAGACATAGCTGATACTGAAGGATCTCTTTCTGAATGTGAATTGATCTTGACCAACCCCGTTAATGTTATAGAAGGAGATATAGGTACTTCTGCAGAGATCAATAACATCCATGGGGATTATAGCCTGCCCCAACAATGGGATCCTACTACAGTTCCTAGACATATTATGGATGTCAAACCATTAACAGTTAAACCCAAGAGTGGGAAATGTTATACCACTGTTCAAACGTGCTATGCAATCGGGTTGTATAAAAACAGACCTATAAGGTTATTACTGGATAGTGGAGCCTTTTGCTCATGTGTCTGTGCTGAATTCTTAAACAAATGGGACCCCAATTGGAGAGAACACCTTTTACCCGTCCCAAAAGCCAAGTTCAGCTCTTGCAACTCTACCATGAATGCTATTGGAGTATGGAATGCTCCTATAACACTACCTCACACTAAAGGATCTTTGAGAATACAAGTGGAATTTGTAGTATTGCTCAACGGACTATGTGACTAACTCCTGATACTGGGTAATGATGCCTTATGTCTATATGGTATAGATTTGTTCCAGAGTAGAGGAAGATACTTCACAGTAGGAGGTAATTGGGATAAGAAGTTTAAGATATGCACCATTCAGTCTAAATTCCCCTCCTCTACTTATCAGAAGCATTTAGAAGACTTTGACCAAGAATATTTCTCTCAAGCAGCTCTGAATATGAAACTTTCGGAGGAACAGAAGAAAGATATATTAAAAGTCTGCTTTGAGAACCAGAATGCTTTTTGTACTAAAGATCATCCTATTGGTGATATTAAAGGACATGATATGGTATTGACATTGACCATTAAGCCTCCTTATCCTCCTAACTTAAGAAGGCCAGCCTATCCATCTAGTCCTAAGTCTGGAAAAGCTCTTGAGGAACATATCCAAGAACTGATAGACTTACAAGTATTAAGGAAAGTAGGGCATAATGAACAGGTAGATGTGACCACACCTGTAATCTTAGCTTGGCATAATGACAAGTCAAGAATGGTAGGAGACTTCAGAATGCTAAACAATTACACTCAAGCAGATTATTATCCTATACCCCGGATTGATCATGCTCTGCATAACTTTTCCAAGGCTAAGTAAATCACTACTATGGATATGCTTGAAGGCTTCCACCAGATACCAATAAGCCCTTAAAGCAGGAAGTTTATGAGAATAATCTGTCATTTGGGAATATATGAATATCTTAGGATGCCTTTTGTTATAAAGAATGCTCCATCACACTTCCAGAGAACAATGTATACAGTTCTAGGTACTTACATCAGACAAGGATGGATGATGGTATACATGGATGATGTTATCATATACTCTGATGACTGGGATACTCATATTAACCAAGTAAGATTAGAACTCCGGACAATCTCCAGAGCAGGACTAAAGGTTTCCATGTAGAAATGCAACTTTGGCTAAGGATAATTGAAAGCCTTAGGACATATAGTCTCTGGCCTAACTCTAGCTGCTTATCAGAATAAGATAGCTGCTGTCATGAATAGACCTATGCCTCAAAAAAAGACAGAATTACTGTCTTTCATCAGTTTCTGCAGTTATTACAGACAATACATACCAAAGTTTGCTATGCTAACTAAAAGTCTGTATGAAGTATGCAAAAACAACACACTATTTGAAATGACTCATGAGAGACTAAAGAACTATGAGGAATTAAAAATAGATATGACCTCTACTCCTCTACTTATCCAACCAGATTACTCTAAGCCTTTCAAACTATACATTAGGGGGTATCAAAGGTAACCAAACCCGCCATTTTTTAATGGCGGGTTTCAACCCAAATCTGCCATTTCAAACCCGCCATTAAAAATCAAAAAAACCCACTTATTTCAGATCAGACGTGTCAAAGTTAACCTGAAATAAGTGGGTTTTTTCAAATAAAGTATTTAAATGCTTCCACCACCTGTCCGCGTCATACACCCCTGTCTTCCCACCTCCTTCTACCTCCAACCTCATTGGAAACTTTTTTACCCCCACCCTCATCATAAAATTGATTGACCACTCTCATCACTTTATCGCTCTCATCACTTGATCACTCTCATCCACTTCATTGCTCTCAAAACTTCATCACTCTCATCACTTAACCGCTCTCATCACTTGATCACTCTCATCCAATTTATCGCTCTCAAAACTTCACCACTCTCATCACTTTATCCCTCTCATCACTTGCGTAGCCCAAACTCTTTCAAATGGCCCCTTGGCAAACCTCCCCCCACAAGTCCAACACACCCAAGATAATATTGCCAAGGAACTCCACAACAAATAATCCTCCCCCATCAGCTTCCAAGGGCTCAAGTCAGCTCAAGAGAGCTGATCACATCATCCTGGTAAACTGGCTGAAAATTCCCTCCAACTACAATGCCTGCTTTGGATCCAACAACAAAACATGTGTTGGCGACCTCAATCCTCTAAGGTCAATGGTTATCTCCTGATGGCCAATGAACTCAAGAACAAAAAAAAGGTAGGCTGGATCTGTCATCCAAACAGATGAGGGAGCAGTTCAAAAACTATTGAGCCAAGTACAAAAAGGCCCACTCCATGTCTATCTCCACTGGCTTTGGTATCACCGACTTGGACAAAGCCAAAGGAATCAACTTGGTGGTTGATAAGTTGGACTCCATTTGTCCTTTTCATATTCAAATGGATGAAATCTTTGGAAAGAAGGCCAACATCACCCCCCTAGCTGCTTTTGATGCCCAACAATCCGATTCCGTTGATGCCGAGGACTTGGCTGGGGATGCTCAGCCTACCAACGGGGAACTTGATGAAACCTTGGCCTTGGGGTGGCCCCCATCTGATGACAAGGAGGATATTCAAACACAATTGGCTCCAATCACTTCTACTTTGGTATTGATTGATCAGTCAATCCCAACCTTGGACCCCTCACTTCCTTCTTTTGATTGCTCTCTTCCTGGGGCAGAACAACTGGAGAACTTGCCCAATGAGGAGGATGTTATTCCTGGATCACTATTGCCATCAACATATGCTCAAGCAAGGAACTAAATTGTTTTCAATTCTGTCTGGTTGCTCCTGACTGATTTACATTGTAAAAAAACAGGCTCATCCATTTTTGATTGGTTGAAAACTCAAGCCAATGAGGCCTCCCACATCGCCTTCAAATACTAGTGAGGACTTTCAGACTCAAACCTCCTCTGCCAAGGGTAAGCAAAAGGCCTCCAATTCCATCAATGTCAACCCCAAAAGTCATCAAAAGAGGAGAAACACTTCCAGTTTTTCGGGCTTTGAAGAAATCATGGAGAAGCAAGATTCATGTAAGTTGATTGATTCAATATCCTTGCTTTCAAAATCATGCTCATTTCCATTCCCCTCCAAAAAACAGTGAAATCACAAATTGAATCAGATAAACTTCAGTTTGAAAAGCAAAAGTGGGATCGCCAACTGGCCATGGATGGTCAAAAGAAGCAAGCCAAGATTTTGGCTAATCAACAAAAATTGGATGCTGAGTGGAGGTTGAAACAAGCTGAGCTAGAGTTTCAAAAAGAGGAAAAGGAGAAGGATTGGCAGCAAGTGCAACTGGAAAAGCAGAGGGAAAAACGGGCAAACAAAAAAAAGGATAAGTTATCAGTAGCTTTGGCTTGCATTGGAAGTGGTAGATCGGTAGAAGAAATACAGCAGATTACTCAAATGCTGGGCTTGTAAATATATTTTCATGGATGAAAGAAAAACAAATTATTTTTTACTACAACAACGTTTGAGAGCATTCTTAACCCCACCAATATACAAATCTTTTTTGTTTTTATTGATATTTTTTTCTCTAGAGTAAATTTGGCCGTTTTTCATGTCCCTACAAGTGCTCTGATTTTTTTTTATTAATTTGGAGTGACATGGCCATTCTGGTATGGGTTGCTGTGTCCACAGCTGGAAAGTTACAGTGCTTGTACTTGTTAGCCGCCCAAACCATTTTGACTATACCTTTTTGCTTGAAATCAATTCCAAAGCCAAGGTCAGGAAAAACAAATTGACCGTCCAAAACTTGATATTCATCTGTATCTTCAATAAGTCAACCATTTGATTTTTTGGTTGGGACCACAAATAAAAAGGAATAGCCAGAGATTCTGCCTTTGTCAATATGAGGAGAATTGTAAAAATAATCCAAGGTGAAAGTGAGGTGTGGGGAGCAATCAAAAGGTGTAGGCTTGGAACCAAATTCCAACAAAGAGAAAGAGGGGATGTTGCTGTCCTTCATGGTATCATGGTTTGATTCAAAGGCAAGTTTGGCCAAATTACAAAAAATTTGTCCTAAAATTTGGGATACTTTGTTGGCCTTCATGTTGAGGACAGCGTACTCTTGAGGAGAAGATCTAATGGATGATTTCTTCACATAACGTCCGAATAACTCCAAAGGGTTCATCAATTTTTGCCAACCAATCGCCCAAATTTTTCCACCCCAAGATCTTGAGGGACCAACTGGGTTGACAAATTTTTTTGAACAGTGAAGGAATGTTGTCACAAAGTTGATATCTTTCTTATCTTGCTCAGATAGTCAATCCAAAGGCACAAATTCAATGACGGCAACCAGAGCATGGTGATCAGATTGGTCGAGAACAATAATTTTTCCATGGTGGAAGAAGTGGAAAGCCCCAATTGTCTATTTTGCTTGCTTAAATTCTTCCTGGGTGGGTTTTTGAGGGTTGTTTTTCTTTTCAGCCATGATAGCAGGGTACAGATCCAAAGGGCATAGTTTTTGTCTAGACCAGGCAAACTTTTCCTTGATCAAGTTGTCAGTCACTTCCAAAGAAATTTCCAAATCCATCATTTGAGCCCTCCTTTTTCTACAATTCCTCTGCTTGCAACCTCTCTTTATGTTTTTCATACCATCTCCTTCCATCTTTCTCCCTCCCAGGCACTTTCTGCACCCAAGGTGAGGATCAAGGTGAAATTTAAATGGATGTATAACATTTTGAGTTCGGTAGGCAGTGAAGGAATCAATATCAAAAAAGGGGTTGGACAAACAAAAATACCGGTCAAACAAATAAAAAAAAAAATGTCAGCAAAGTTCTCATTATCGGCAACAAACGGTGGGATTAAAAAAATAAAAAATAGATGAAAATCAACGATTCCTCTGCTTGCCACCTCTCTTTATGTTTTTCATACCATCTCCTTCCATCTTTCTCCCTCCCAGGCACTTGCTGCACCCAAGGTGAGGATCAAGGTGAAATTTGAATGGATGTATAACATTTTGAGTTCGGTAGCCAGTGAAGGAATTGATAGATATCAAAAGAATAGAATTAGCTGGGGAGGAGTGGTAATGATGAGGAGCCGCAGCCGGCATCATACTAGGCAAACCAGACTGTCCCAGGACGTAGCTTGGTTGGCCTAAGACTTGAGAGAATGTGTTCTGGCAGAGCTCGAAAACCTAAAAAAAAAAGAAAGAAAAACAAAGAAAAAACAATGGGGAAGTCAGTTCCTGTACCCTACAAAAACCCTGCATCAATTGGCCCAAACAATCGGCCAATCAATAGCGAATTGATTGCTCAATCAATTGCCAATCAATCGGCAATTGATTGCGAATCGATTGGCAATCAATTGCCCAATCGATTGGCAATCAATTGCCCAATCGATTGGCAATCAATCAAGCAATCAATTTCTCATTGATCGCTTGATTGATGAGAGGAGGAATTGGAGGAGGGGAGGGGCTCACCTTGATGGATTGAGAAATGGATCCAGGGGGGGACTAAAGGCTGAATGATCAAAGGATCAGCAACTGGTGAGGGGAAGGAAGAGGAAGAGGGTGGAGGGGGCTTACCAGGATTAGGAGGAGGGGATTCAGTGAGTGAGGTGAGATGAGGTGGTGGTGGTGAGTAAGGTGGTTGTGATGAGTGAGGTGGTTTGGTGAGGAGGAGGCAGGGTTTTACCGGTGAGTGAGTGGGGTGAGGTTGAAGGGGTTGAGTGGTGAGGGGGAGGGGGGTGGCATTTGGTGAGTGGCAGGGTTTGAGGTGGAGGTGTTTTTGGATTCAAGTCCACTAAAAAAAAAATAAAAAAAAAAACTCAGCCTATGAATCTTGGGTGAACAACCAAAACCAAAAAAAAAAGGTGAAGGGAATTTTTACCAATTTCAAAATCAAAAATTACTCATCAAAGCAAGCAAGGGTGAGAGGAAGAATCCGCTCTCTCATAGAAGAAGATGAGGGACCAGATGATACAGGGATGGCCTGAGGTGGATCAAAAAATATCATCTTGGAATATTTTGTCCCATTCATCTTTGATGTCGGCCAAAAGGTTGTGAAGGATTACACAAGTGATAATCCAGTTGATGAGGAACCTCATATCTTTGGAACATTGGAGCTGGTTTCGCATCTCCCGTAAGCTGGCCCATCTTCCTTTCAGAATTCCTATGGCATGCTCAATCCAAACTTGTTATTGGGAAAGATGATAGTTAAAATTGGTTTTTTCTTGATCATTGGACAAAAAATTCCGGTATGCTGGAACTACATATTTCCCACTAGCATAAGCCAGATCGGCCAGAAGGTATTGATCTTGTTCAAAGTAGATCTCTGGTTGTTGGGCAATCCGCATCCAATTGAAAACATATGAATCATGACAAGAACGTGGAAGGCCAGCATGGAGGGAGATGAACTTCTTGTTGTTATCACAAACAAGTTGTAGTGCCACGGAGTATCTAAACAAAGAGATGGAACATATTTGGTCAGTGTGTGATCCAAAGTTTTATCATAGCAATTGGAAAAAAAATGAATCAATTGCCTTTTTTTATGATCAAAATAGTGGTTGCCATCTAGGTTGGGTTTTTGACTCAAGGGGATGGTGGTTCCATCAACAAAACCAATGCAACCAGGAAAGCCTTCTGTCTCTATTACTTGAGATATCTCCTTGCGTTCTTCTTTGGTTGGCCATGAAAGGACCAAGCAACGGAAAGATAGGATAGCAATCATGACTCTTTTGGTGTATAAGTCAATGCTTCCGTAACTGACTGAGAATAGATTTTCCAATTGATGGATTGCTGCTCCATTTCCATTTGACCCCAATCTACAAAGAGCAACGGAAAGTTGGATGGCTGGATGGCGTTGAGGATTGCAAGAATTGTTCTGGAAGATGTGGTGGTCTTCAATCATTGCCAAAGGTTTCATGAAAGAAGGCAAAAAAGTTTGGAAAAGTTGCTGGAAGCTTAAGTCAGGGATGAGATGAAGCTTTTGCCTTTCATACATAGGGTTATGGAGAGTGTGTATTCTTGGAACCATGTATTGCTTTGCCAACAGAGAATTCAAATCTAACCAAGTTGATTCCAAATCGGAGTCTGAATCAGAGTCTGAATGGGAGTCAAACAGTAGCAAAATTTCAGTCAGCTTTTTTGCGTTTTCAACTTGCTGGCGGGATGTTTGATTGGACATGTTGAGAAAGGTGGTGAGTGATGTGGGGTGATGAGATGATGATGGGATTTGTGTGAAGATGGGTATGTGAAGGTATGTGAAAAACAATAGAGATGTGTGTGATGCGTTGGAGATGGGACCGGTATGGATTTGCTGATGTGGATGGGTGTTTTTGATGTGATGGATGGTGGATGGATGATGATGCATAAATGGCAGGTTTAATGGCGTTTTTGATGATTGAAATCCGCCATTTTCATGAAACACGCCATTTTGAAATACACCAGTTAGGGGGTATGTGTATTTCAGAAACCCACCATCAAAAATGGCGGGTTTTGTCAAAAAAATGGCGGGTTTCTAATGGCGGTTTTGCTAACTTTGATACGACCTATTGACGCTTGCATGGAAGGGCTAGGAGCTGCTTTACATCAGGAAGGGATAGAAGAAGAAAAACCAGCAGAAAAACCTGTACTCTTCATATTAAGACAGATCAAAGATACTGAGAAGAGATATGGGGCCAGTCAGTCGGAATTTTTGGCACTAGTATGGGCTTTAGAGAAGCTACACTATTACTTAGAAGGCACCGCTGTGGTAGACCAAACCTAATCTATAGCCATCAGACTCAATTTTCTAGTATAAATATAATCCCAATCATAAATTTAACCTCAGAAATGGATTCTACACCAAAAATAACCCATAGTCACCCAGCCAAACTACCCCTCTATCTCTCATGGTTTAGAAGATACAGCCAAAATAAATTGTGGACAGCTCATATCACACCCAGGTATCACAAACTAGTGAAAGGCCATATGGGTATACTTGGAATCCCTAAAGACATACCAGTAACATCCCAACATAACACCTCAACCAAACATACAACCAATCACCTCACCTGTATACTCAGAACCATAAGCAAGGCCATGTGTAACCAAAACAACCAGCAGTACAAGGCACCACAGGACTACCCAGCAATGTATGCAGGCAGTCTGGGCCATGTGTAACCAAACAACCACCAGTACATACAGCCAGTAGCATGTGATACCAAATAAACTACCAGTACCAACAACCCTCAGCACCACACAGCAATTTATGCAGCCAGTAGCATGTGTAACCAAACACCCAGCAGTACAAGGCACCACAGGACTACCCAGCAATGTATGCAGGCAGTCTGGGCCATGTAGATCCAAAAAACCACCAGTACAAATACCACAGGACTACCCAGCAATATATGCAGGCAGCTAGGGCCATGTAGATCCAAACAACCACCAGTACAGGCACCACAGGACTACCCAGCAATGTATGCAGGCAGTCTGGGCCATGTGTAACCAAACAACCACCAGTGAAAATACAACAGGACTACCCAGCAATATATGCAGGCAGCTAGGACCATGTAGATCCAAACAACCCACCAGTACCAGCTCACCACAGCACAAATTCAACCCAGCACTACACAGCAATTAATGTAGGCAAGTGCCTGCATGGAACCCCAGTAAAACCTCTTTTGAACCAGCAGAAATGCCTCATGTAACTGTATTAGATTTTCCCAACCAGCAGAAATGCCTCATGTAACTGTATTAGATTTTCCCAACCAGCTAAAATGTCTCATGTACCTGTATCCCACTGTAACAGGGGAAGCCCCAGGGCACCCTCAGGGGCAGCCCTGAGCATCCCCTGAGGACCAGATTTTTTATTTAAGGAGGGCCTCTCTGCCCTATCCAGGTTGTATCCATCATCATCATCCACCATCAAGGAGCTCCACCCACTCATCAACTACTCATCATCCAATTACCACCCAATCATCTGTGGTCCTACCCAGATAAAATATTAGTAGTGAATCAGTTATAAAAGGAAACAAGAAATCAGAAACCAAGTTATTACCCATCTTTAACCAATTAAACCACCCACCAGGTGCTTGAATAAGGGTTCTTCTGTGACCTAAATATTCAGCACCATATTAAAGAAACCCCAACCATTAGTTAATAAATAACCCTTTACAAAGAAAGAGAGCACAACAAAAAGAAACTACCAACCTTCCCTCTGCCCAGCCCCCTGTGGGTAAACCCATCCTTGGGTCCTCTCCTGAACCAGCCCTTTGATAAACCCTTGAACCCTTTAATATTGGGGTATTGGTTAAGATCAGACATATCTGATCAATAAATTAACCAATAGTCCAATACATCTGGTCTACTCTTCAACAAATCCTACCAATATCACAGTTAATAATTAATCAAGGTCTGATCTGAGACCTATATTAAGTCTCAAAGAAACCAGCCATTAATTTAAATAAATTATTGTGCAGACTTACTATAGTACTAGAAGGGCAGGAAATTCAAAACCACTCTTAGTGTTACTAATACTCTAAAGGAGTAGAAGTAATACTAAATTCCCCTTCAAGGACTGCCAGCAAGCTATTTGCTAAATCATTTACATAATCCCTCAGGAGTCTCTACACCGCTTTTCAAGTAATCACAGACTGCAATGCTGTAAGAACTCTTATGAACATGAAAACCCCCAGCAGACAAATGCTAAGGTGGCAAATTGCTATACAACAATATAGAGGACAGATGAATATAGTGCATAAAGCTGGAGGTAAACATCAGAATGCTGATAGTCTAAGTAGGAATGCTTTTCCTAATGACTCTAACAATCCAGCATATGACCCTGAAGATCAAGATATCTTTCCTATCTTGAACATCAATCTTTTTGCATTGAGTGCTCCAATAATGGGGATCCACTTATGTGAATTAGACACTGCTTTCTTCAACCTAGTAAGAAATAGCTACTCTCCTGAAATCAAGCTGCTGATTTCTATTATGGAATGCAAATCCCCAGAAGCAGCTTTGATAAATAGCCTGCCTGCTTCACTACTTAAACCCTATAAAGCAGGAAGGTTTACCTTTTGGGATGGTCTCCTTTACTATAGACACCAACATTCCAGAGCATTAGTACTGAGCAACAAAGAGCATATAAAACATATAATCCAGGGATGCCATGACAACTGTTCATCAGGAAATTTATCCACAGAAAGAACCTTGTAGAAAGTGAAACAAACTGCCTGGTGGATAGACTGGAAAGAAGTTGCCACAGAATATGTTACCAGCTGTGAAACCTGCCAGAAATCTAATAAAACTACTGGAAAAAGGTTTGGACTCTTACAGAAGATATTTGAACCTACAACCAGGTGGGAAATTATCAATATGGATTTTGTCACCGGCCTCCCCCCTGGAGGTACTCATTCTTATAACTCTGTCCTAGTTATAGTTGACAGATATTCCAAAAAGGCAAAATTCTTACCTAACCACAAGGAAGATAGTGCTATGGATGTAGCCTTACTATTCTGGAATAGGATTATAGCTGATGTGGGTATATTCAAGATTATAATCAGTGACAGAGACCCCAAATTCACATCTGAATTTTGGAGGAATCTACATGATATACTGGGTACTACTCTAGCATTTTCTACAGCATACCATCCCCAAAGTGACGGATTAGCTGAAAGGATGAAACAGACCCTGGAAGATATGCTAAGGAGGTTCTGTAGCTTTGGTCTAGAATACAAAAACTCATATGGTTATTGCCATGATTGGATAAGCCTACTCCCAGCCCTAGAAATGGCTTATGAGGCAGTAAAAATTCTACTACCAAGCTCCTTACAAACTAGAAAGAGGATGGATTCCAAAACTCCCTAGGAATAACATGAACTATAACTTAGCCACTATTCATCCAACATCTCTTGACTTTAAGAAGATGATATATATGGCAAATAATCATGCTCAGAAATGTGTGGAAGAAGCTGTTGAATACAACAAACAAAGATGTGACAAATCCCATAAAGAACCTGACTTTAAGATAGGAGACCAGATCTTGATATCCACAACTAATTTCAACAACCTGGCAGGAAACCAAAAAGTGAAACCAGCCTTTGTTGGACCATTTGTTATTAAGAAGATGCATGGCAAAAATGCTGTGGAAGTAATCTTGAGTGAAGAATTATCAAGAAAACATTGGGTATTTCCTGTTAGCCTAGTCAAACAATTTAATCCAAGAGAAGGCATCAACCTCCCTCCAGAAATAATCCCAATAGAACCTGACCCTTTAAAAGAAAAAGGGAAAGTCAGCAGAATATTGAGAGATAAGAAAGAGAGGGTACAAGGAAAGTATATCAGACTATACTTAGTAAGATACAAAAGATAATCTGGAGAAAAAGATGAATGGTTACAGAAAATAATATACCTGATGGACCAATACATCTCAGAAACTACAGAGCCAGAAAAAGGAACTGAAGCACATATGCAGTTAATTTTTTTTCTCCCAACTTCCTCCAGATTTTTTTCAGATATGGCCATATCTTGGAGTGTGGGAATGTCAGCTTGCTACTATTGCAGAGCAAGCTGCAGAAGTAACAAAAATAACATAAGAATAATGATAATACAATTAACCTAAGGAGAAGTAGGAAAACCATAAATATTATTACAGAAATGAATTCTCCACCCAAAATTAGGTAGGGTCACTCACAGACCCCACCCTTGAAATCCAACTCCTTATATTTTTAAATAATTAAGGAAAGAAAAACCAAAATACTACGGCTCCATTATTGAGCTTTTTTTGCCAATTAAATATTTCACAAACATTGTCACATATAGGTTTCACACCTAAAATTCAGTCAGAATTGAGGTGTTGTGTATATTTTAGGAGTTACAGACGGAAATGTGTTTTGTCACAATTCCCACACGCAGCCGCGGCAGCCAATGCACCCGCGCGTGGCTGAGATACAGCCTTGTCACACAGTCGAGGTTGTGTATGCAGCCCTGGGCCTCTGAAAAGTACGCAGCTGTGGGACTACGGGTTGACAGAGTGACAGGCGGTCTGAGAGGCTCAGGTACTGCGTAAACAGGCTACAACATACACAGGAACTTTCTACATATGTAATAAATGTTCCTGTGGATATTAGACTGTCTAAAAATACATAGTATTCTATAAAAATACATAAATAATCCTTGCACGTATTTTTTACTTAATATAATGCAAAGTACCAAGAATGTCGAAAATAAGACAATGACAACTTTTAAAAATATATTAAAATACTTTAATATACTTTTATGAGAATTGCTAGACATCAATATCTTCGTAACATACTAAGGAGAATAATCTACAAATATTATATGAATTCACATGAGTTATATTTTTAAGTAATTATCTTAATAAATCAACTGGAACTTGAAAATAAAGAGTAAAATCAATATTATGACTTTTACTCCAGTTATATAATACATAATGAGAACTTACCTGACATCAAGATGTCCTTAGAAATTTCTATTAATATAATTATTTTATTACTGGGAAAATTTCCTAAGGATAATTAATTAAATAATACATAAATAGGACAGATTAGTGTTATTCACACGTCCTAATGTCTATTATAAGGTAGAATAATTCCCATACCCTGAGGAATTAGATGCTACCCGTGCTATAGCACCAAGAACACATGACAGGATATCTCTGGTTACCCTGCTAGCCTTAGTGTCCGTCCCTTTGAGCACCTACAACCCTCAGAAGGACCATATTGGGACTCCAAAAGCTATAAATAAAGAGCTCTTTTGAGGATAATGATGGGCAGAGACCCAGTAATATTCATATCCAGATGCCGTGCCAAGGTAATCAAGTACTTATAAGAGATAAGTAAGTGATTTATGGCAATTTCTGATCAGTAATATCTGTCCTCAAACCTCTTTTTATCAATTAAAACTGCTGAACAACCTTATAACCCCAGTATACAGGTTTAACCAATCAGTACACATCTCAAACAGATACCCAAAGGATTTAATAACATACCAGTAAGTCTTATTATCCTTTCTCTTTCGTGGTAGCTTGGATACAAGGCCCTTCCACTCCACTGTGTATTTTATATACATATTATCTTTGGGTAAAATATTCTTTAAACTAAAGAGCCCAAAGTAACCAGGACTACGTGTTTTCATACTGAAATCCCTGAAGAGAGGTGTTAAAGATCCCCAATATAATTGTGGCCCCTCTATAAAAATATTTAATAATCAATTTATTCATATTGATTTAAAACAATAAACAGTAACCAAACCACTTAACCTTGCAATAAGCTTAATCCACATATTTTACAGATTTCTGCTTCATTTAGTAAATAATATATTTATTATATAATCTATCACCTCTGGTAGCTGAAAGATAGCAAGAGTCTTGGAATCCAGGATGCTGACACTGCGCAAGTAGCAAGCTGACGCGTTGCTTGCACCAAAGCAGTTCCTGGGCAGTTTCAGTGCAGTTGTGGTGTTCTGCTTTGGTTGTGGATAGAGTGACCACCTGCTGCTTTGTGCATTGCAATCCTAGTAGGGGGTTTAGACCCACAACTTATCCAGAGAAACTTTCCCAATTTTAGGAGGAACTGTAGTCTGTGTAGCCCCGCAGGGCCAATGATTTTTGGGAGTCAAGACCAAGACTGATCCTGATTTTTGCCAAGAAACCTAGGTAGCTTAGTACGTGGTAGAAGCAAGATTGAAGATTAGCGGATGGTGTGTTAAGGAATTGAGAGAAGGAAATGTGAGCATGAACAAGGTCAGGCCTGGATTTTTGAACTAGGTAACCCCAAAGACCCACCCCTGGTGGAATTTGAAATCTGAGGACGGTGGTGAGCATGGAATTGGGTCATGTAGGTATTGGAGGGTAGAGGTGAAGTTAAATTGTGACATTCAAGCATTTCAAATTCCTTGAGCGTGTTGGGGACATATTGGTCTTTCAGTAAGGTAATGGTTTGCTCTTCCCTGTTCCTACTGACTTGCATACCCAATACCCACTTGCAGGGACCAAGATTATTCATTTCAAACTTTGACTTGAGGGCTTCTTTGACAGGCTCAATATCTTTTGTGGTGATTCCAAGGTTTTCCACATGGACAAAAATGAGAAGGAGATTTGATAGATGGGTGGAGATGAAGATACAAGGGTTGGATTGAGTGGTGTGGTTTTGTATTTATAACCTTGGATTGGGAGCTGCGTCCCGGGCTGCGCGCTCAGCAGTTGGGTAGGTTGGGCTCAGCATCTTGGGTGCGCGCAGTCTCAGCAGTGCCTGCTGCGGGCTCAGCAGCAGCGTTTGAAGGCTCAGCGGCAGGGATTGCGGGGCTCGGCACCAGGTGTGGGTCAGGCCTACTCTGGGGGGGGGTGCTGGGCCGCGACCCGCCCAGGGAACCTGGACCAAGTGATGGAGCCTGCCCAACCAAGCTTGCAGGGGGCTAGTCCAGAAGGTGATGGCGGGAAAATTGGGGGTTATACGCGCCGGGGAGTTTTGCGCGGGCATAGGTGCGGGCCGACTCACAGATTGCGGGATCCGTGGGTGGGCGCGGACGGATAAACCCGGGGGGCTCCGAGTAGGGCACTGCGGAGGGCTGCGCCATGAGAAGGACAAACCGGACGTACGTGATATTGGAGGGGTGGGTTTCGGACGGGGTGGGTGGTACGGGGTAGGGTTAGGGTGGAGCTAGGGTTCTGTACTTGGGGTTATGTTTTCATCTATCTTGCTGCTTGTGGTTGTACCTAGGTTAGGGTTGAGAGGGAGGACTCAAAAATACCTTACTCTCAACTCCAGGTTGGGGGGGAGGCCATCGGGGAGGGGAGGACCTGATATATTATATAGTTCATATCACCAGACCGCCAGGAAATGGTATAAGAAGGATTGGAGGGAAGGAATTTACCTTATCATCACTCTCTCTATTCTTAAACTCATTTCATCCAATCTCCTTACAGACGCTTAGAAAAATAACTTCTGGAACTTGAGGACAACTTTGGGGGTATCACCTCTCTTGTTTACTGTCAGCTTGCTACTATTGCAAAGCAAGCTGCAAAAGTAACAAAAATAGCATAAAAATAATAATAATACAATTAACCTAAGAAGCAGTAGGAAAACCATAAAAAATATTACAGAAATGGATTCTCCACCCAAAATTAGGTAGGGTCACTCACTGACCCCACCCTTGAAATTCAACTCCTTATTTTTTTAAATAATTAAGGAAAGAAAGACCAAAATACTAAGGCTCCGCTATTGAGCTTTTGGTCAACTATATATTTCACACATATTGTCAAGTATAGGTTTCACACCTAAAATTCAGTCAGAATTGAGGTTTTGTGTATATTTTAGGAGTTATGGACAGAAATGTGTTCTGTCAAAATTCCCGCACGCAGCCGCAGCAGCCAATGCACCCGCGCGCGGCTGAGATATAGCCCTGTCACTCCGTCAAGGTTGTGTATGCAGCCTTGGGCCTCTGAAAAGTACGCAGCCGCGGGACTATGGGTTGACAGAGTGACATGCTGCCTGGGAGGCTTAGGTGCTGCGTAAACATGCTCCAACCCACACAGGAACATTCTACATATTTAATAAATGTTCCTGTGGATAGTAGATAGTCTAAAAGTACATAATGCTATATATAAATACTTAAATAACCCTCATAAATATTTTTTATTAAATATAATTCAAAGTACCAAGAATGTCGAAAATAAGAAAATGACAATTTCTGAAAATATATTAAAATACTTTAATATACTTTAATGAGAATTCCTAGACATCAATATTTTTGTGACATACTAAGAAAACTAATGATGTAACAATATTGCATGAATTCCCATGACTTATATTTTTAAGTAATTATTTTACTAAATCAACTGGAACTCGAAAATAAGGAGTAAAATCAATATCATGACTTTACTCCAGTTATTTAATACATAATGAGAACTCAGCTGACATCAGGATGTCCGTAGGAATGTCTATTTTTATAATTATTAAATTACTGGGAACATTTACTAAGGATAATTAATTAAATAATACATAAATGGGACAGATTAGTGTTATTTACACGTCCTCATATCTATTATAAAGTAGAATAACTCCCGTACCCTGAGGAATTAGATGCTACCTGCGCTATAGCACCAAGAAAACATGACAGGCTACCCCTGGTTACCTTTCTAGCCTTAGTTTCCGTCCCTCTGAGCCCCTGTACCCCTCAGAAGGACAATATTGGGACTCCAAAAGCTATAAATAAAGAGCTCTTTTGAGGATTTTGATACCCAGAGACCCAGTTATATCTATATCCACACACGGTGCCAAGGTAATCAAATACTTATAAATTGATAAGTAAGTGATTTATGGCTTAGTCTGATTAGTAATACCTGTCCTCAACCTCTTTTAAAAACTTAAACTGCTGAACAACCTCATAACCCCAGTATACAGGTTTAACCCATCAGTGCAAGTCCCAAACAGATGCCCAAAGGATTTAAGAATATACCAGTGATTCTTATTATCCTTTCCATGTTGTGGAAGCTTGTTTATAAATCCCTGCCACTCCACCGTGTATTTTATATACATATTATCTTTGGGTAAAATATCCTTTAAACTAAAGAGCCCAAAGTAACCAGGACTACATGTTTTCATACTGAAATCCCTGAAGAGAGGTGTTAAAGATCCCCAATATAATTTTGGCCCCTCTATAAAAATATTTAATAGTCAATTTATTCATATTGATTTAAAACAATAAACCATAACCAAACCACTTAACTTTGCAATAAATCTAAATCCAAATATTTTAGGGATTTTTGCTGCATTTATTAAATAATATATTTTTTATTTATTCTATCAACTCTGGTAGCTAAAGGATAGCAAGTTTCTTGGAATACAGGAGGCTGACATTTCCACATCCGGGGGTCTGGCCAGGAAAAATCTTTTCCTAGGTCTCTCAAAGCTAGCGGGTGGAATGTTGCCAACAATTACTCCAGAATTGAACATCCCACCTTCCTTCCCTCTCCAGTTGGGATCTGGCAGGCTAACACCTCCACCACCGCTGACTACTTGGTCCAGTGGTTTTGCTCCTCCTTGGTTGGAGCCTTCAGAGGCGGCTGAGGCTCCACAAAGGGTATGGCTTAGGCTGCAGAACTTCCCTCATCTCCGGTTCAAAACCCCGGATATCAGGCGCTTTCTGGCAAGTTTTGAGGATATTGTGGACTCCAAACACGTGACAGGAAAGGATAAGGTCCTTACGGTTGTCCTCTTTATCAAGGACAAGAATAAACTCCGGGATGTGGAGGATATGTCTGGCTACAAGGCCCAAGACTGGGAAAGGCTCTGGAACAAGATGATGGCAAGGTGGGGGATGCGTGAGCCCCGCTTCCAGGAGACGGAATTTGAGCGGGCGGCGGCAGAGGCGATTTTTTGAGGTGGGGCGCGGACGCGGAGTGATTTGTCCAAATACAAATCTACATTTGACTGCATCTACAGCTACCTAGAGATGAACCAGGTGGTAGTGGGTCAAACAGGGGCAATGAAGTGGGCATTTCTAGGTGGGCTTGCCCCACAACTTTGTGCCCGGGTCCAGCGGTATCTATTCAAACATGGGTTGGTATTGCGTTCAGTGGATTGGAGTGTTGCGCTTATTCCAAACCTAAGCGTGATCAACCAGGCAGTAGAAAGCAAGATCAATTTGGAAGAACTGATTGAGGATACGGCCAGGTTGTTCCCAGCAGTTTCAAGGCAAACAAAGGCCTCTTGCACTCTGGCTCTGACGCAGGTACCGCCCGCGGGCCCACCAGCAACGGAGGGGCCGGCATCCCCTTTGCATTCAATGGTAGTACCAGTGAACAAGGTAATGGATATGTTACGGGACCTACAGATACTTCTGAATTGGATAGCGGCCCCACCAACGGCTCCGCCTACTCCTCCTCCACGCACAGTGCCACCTCACATGGGGGGGGCTTCCAGCCCAGTAGGGGGCTGTTGAGCGGGTTTTTGGTTTTTTTGTGCACCTATTGCAGCGATAAAGGTCACTGGAA
Organism: Puccinia polysora; assembly: GCA_025617555.3. Taxonomy (NCBI): domain Eukaryota; kingdom Fungi; phylum Basidiomycota; class Pucciniomycetes; order Pucciniales; family Pucciniaceae; genus Puccinia; species Puccinia polysora. The sequence goes on along the minus strand of CM062641.1, from coordinate 25,096,540 downwards.
GTCTGGTTGCGCAGAACTGACCAAGGAAATGGACAAGGGATTGGTCTGCACGTCCAGGCCAACGTATATATTCCCAATGGGCAAGCTGGTGGATCTGGGGGCCGGTCAGCCACCTCCAGGGGAGCAGGTTAGGGCAAGAGCCCGGCCCTCAGGGGCCGCTCAGGTGTCACTTGGGATTGTTACTGGGCGCAATACGTGGCAAGCTCCGCGTTTGGAGGTGTAGGTTAGGGCATTGGCGTCAAACAAGCAGATTGTGTTGGAGAAGATGGATGTGGATGTCAGAGAGCGGCCGTTGACCCACACCCCAAAAACTGGAACGCAAGGGCCGGTAGGCAACGTGCCTTTGACCAGTTCCAGAGGAAGGAGAAAGGCCGCAGAAATTGTGCAATGGGTGATGGGGAGCAAGGCACCAATACCCCTCATGCTGCGAGAGCTGGCCATGGTCTCCCCAGTGGTTGTCAAGGAAATGGTTCAGGCGCTGAGGGAGCACGGGGGCGGCAGGGTTCTGGCAACTGTGCAGCGCGTAAACATGGCGGGGGAGGAAGGGGAACCCAAGTTGTGCCAATCCAAAGCCATGTTGGTGCCGCTCGCCTATGTCGCAATGAAGATTGTGGGCAGGAAGGTGTGGGCAATGGTGGACAGCGGGTCAATGGTCAATCTGCTTCCATTGAAATTGGTGGATGAGTTGGGGCTGGTTTGAAGGAAGTGCGCTATGGGACTATGGGCGCTCAACGGAGGGGAATGTTGGGTGGATGGGGTGGTGGAGGAAGAGGAGGTGGAGGTCGCAAAGGTCCAGAAGTTTCTGTTTTTTCTCTCAGTTGATTGCAGCGACGTAATTTTGGGTTGACAGTTTACGTTTGGGTTCTGGGCCCAAATGGTGTTTAACACGGAGGAATGGATGGAGGCGCCGAAATTGGAAGAAGCATCCAGGGCAAGGTTTGAAACCACAATCTGCAACCACAGGAAGGGGAAAGGGGTGCGGCCAGCGGCGGCCAGCAAAGAGGCCGGATCCAACGGGGGGACAACCATGAGGGTTTCCCCGTGGAGGATTTTGCCTAGTCAACCACGGGTACCGCGCAGGACAGGCTTGGGTTTCATGCGGGCGGTCAACTAGGAAGGAGCAGGAGGGAGAAGGAAGCGCCCGGAGGGGGAAGGAAGCGCCCGGAGGGCGCGGGCGGCAGAAGTAATTCCTCTTCCTCAGTATGCATCATTGGAAGGTACTGTGTTTCAAAAACCCTACCATAGTGCCAAACTCGTGAGCAAAGGCGGGAGCCACGGGTTGATTATTTCCAGGAATCACAAGGCCAACGGTGGACGCGTGAGGATGGTCAGGTGCAAGGCGGGCAATACAAGCCCGTGGCACAAAAGGTTTGTCCCCAGAACAAGCCAATGCCCCAGGGACTGAACGGGCCTCTAAGGCCAATCTCCTGGTCTTGGGACCCCTTGGTAAGTCCGTTAAAAAAGTCTGGGTGGGTAACAAGGTTGGCACGGATCACGGATGAGCGGATCAAGGCGCTTAATTTTGGACCAAAGGAGTGGTTGAGTGCGGAGGAGAAGGATTTGCTGGCATTGGTGTTGGTGCTCTGCAAAAAAGCCCCTGCCTTTGGGCCTGACAAGCGCCGATTTCTGAGGAACAAGGTTGGCAATCCCTATGTGATCCCCACGGTGCTGCATGAGCCCTGGAAGATCAAGCCAATCCCAATCCCTTGGACCGTGCGGGAACCCTTCTTGGAACTGGTCCGGGAGCGCGTGAGGACAGGGATGTACAAGCAGTCCACATTGAGCTAATCTAGCCCAATCTTTGTGTTTGTTAAGCAGGATGGAAAGTTGCTTAGAATTTTTCATGACCTGCAGAGGCTTAACTCATTCACCATCCGGGACGCGGGATTGCTGCCGCGTGTGGATGAGTTCCTGGAATCAATGGCAGGGGTGCGCGTGTTACGGATTGGTCGATGTAATGGGGGGTATGATCAGCGCAAGCTCCATCCCAACTCGCAGAAATTGACTGCGTTCAAGACAGGATTGGGGAGGATGCAGCTAACGCGGTTGCCGCAGGGCGCAATGAACTAGGTGGCGGTTTATCAGGCCCAGATGACGTTGATTCTGTGGGAAAAAATTTTGGACAGGGTTCTGATTTTCATTGATGACGCGGGCATCAAGGGACCAAAGACAGATTATGGGGGCGCGGTGTTGGAAGAAGCCCCAAAGATCTCCTGCTTCATCTGGGAGTACGCGCAGATGTTAGAGCAGGTCTTGTTCCGGATCAAGGAAGCAGGGCTTACAGTGTCAGGGAGCAATTTGGCAGTTTGTGTTCTGGCGCTGAAAGTGCTAGGACATGTGGTGGCCTTTGACGGCAGAAGAATTGCGGAGAAGAAACGGAACAAATTCCTTGAATGGCCGACCCCACGGACGCCTTTGCATATCCTCCAATTCCTGGGACTGTGTGGTTACCTTTGCATGTTCATTGAGCGGTTTGCGGAAGTTGCAAGTCCGCTGCAGGCGCTAACACAGAAGGGTGCGGCGTGGGAATGGACGGCAAGGTGTGACACTGCCTTTGCAAAGCTCAAAGAGACTGTGGGCCGCAACATTGTCCTCCGGGACCTCAACTACAAGGTGGGAGGGATCCACTTGGCCGTTGATTCTAGCAAGTTTGGCGTGGGCAGGGTCCTGACGCAGGAAGAGGATGGTAAGGACAGGAGGGTTCTCTGCAAGTCCGTGACGTTTACCGCAATGGAGAGTCTGTATTTGCAGCCAAAACTGGAATTATGCGGGGTCACCAAAATTGTGCGGAGGCTTCAGCACCTGCCTTGGGGGGTACACTTTGAGCTGTTGGTCAATGTGAAGGCCCTGGCGCGGATGATCAATTCTCCAACGCTTCCAAACGCTCCTATGACTAGGTGGGTGGCGTTTCTTCAGCTCTTCACTTTTGGCGTGGTTCATGTTCCGGGGAAGGTGTTCACAATGCCCAACGCGCTGTTGGGGTATCCGCAGGAGGACCCGTTTGAGGGGGCCAAACCCCTGGACGTGGAGTCTCCGGTAATCCGCATAGGTATGGTGGAGGCGGAGTTCATTCTTCTGCTGCAGCAGTCCGGGCGTTACACAAACTTGTGCTCCTTTTTGCAGGATCTTTGGTTTCCTGAGGGTACATCAGGGGCAGTAATTCAATGGGTGAAGCAGCGGATGACCAACTTCTACTTGCAGGAAAGGCAGCTTTGGCGGCAGAGTACCCCAGTGCCTTTGGTGTTCGCAACATCAAGGAAGGACCAGGAAATGATCCTGAGGTGTCTCCACAACAACCTTGGCCACCGGGGCGAGATCAAAACGCGGAGGCGGGTGAAAGCAAGGTTCTGGTGGCCGGGGGTGGTGCAGGCAGTGCGTGAATGGGTGAAGACTTGTGAAGCGTGTCAACGGCGGAGCTCTAGGCTTCCCAGGGAGGTGGGTCACCCTATGGGGGAAGAAGGGTTGTTTGGGAGGGTATCCCTTGACGTAGTCCACATAAAGGCGGGAAAGTTTGCGTACCTGCTGGTTGGGCGGGACAATCTATTGGTTTGGGTTAAGGCTTGTCCTCTGGTTAAGTTGTTGGCGTAGAAGGTTGCTCAGTTTCTAGAGGAAGATTGGTTTGCCTGGTACAGTTTGCTTTGCCTGGTCACCCTTGACGGAGGCACAGAGTTCCAGGGTTGTCTGATGGCGCTGGTCCCAAATTGTGGAGCTAAGTTTGGGTGGGTCACGGAGTAATATCTGGAGGGCGCCAGGATGATTGAATGCGGCCATCAGCCTATCAAGGAAGCCCTGGTAAAAATTTGCGGTTAGGACAGAAAGCGGTGGCAGGAGGCCCTTCCAGCGGTCCTCTTTGCCAACAGGATCTTGGTCAAACGCTTGACAGGCTACTTGCCTTACGAACTTCTCTACGGACAGCGTCTGGTGCTTCCGGTGGACATTGAGCTGGAAACCTTCTTTGGCGTGGACTGGTGGAAGGTGAAGACCTCCGCGGAGCTGGTGGAGGCGCGCGCCAAACAGCTTCTCCCAAGGGAAGAGACCCTGGCAAAGGCCCCGGAAAGGTTGCGGAAGACTAGGACGGTGTTGGTCCGCTATTGGGATGAGCATTGTTCCCATTTCCTCCAGGATCCGTTGCAGAAGGGGGACTTGGTCTTGCTGTACAACTGGAGTCTGGATTCCCAGTGGGGTAAGCTTTTTTCCAACCGATGGAACGGCCCCTTCCGCGTGGCATCCAAGTTTGAGGGCGGGAGTTATCAGCTTGAGGAATTGGACAGGGTGCCACTCAAACGGAAGGCCGCGGCTTTGCACATAAAATGCTTCTTTGAACCCGGCTCCACCTCCTTCAACAAGACGGCCGGCAATGGCGTGGATGCAGGGGACGGCGCCAGTGGTACAGGATTGGTAGACGCATCAGGCTCTTTGGCTGAAGAGGAGTCCATGCGCAACGCGCTGTCTTGAAGGAGAAAGAGGCTACAAACTTCTGGGGACAGCTGTCAAGCTGGGGGGGACGTGAGTAGGGTTAAAGGTTGATTTGGTGAGGGGGTGCTCTAGCTGGTTCACAGCCGGAATAACTAGACACCCCAGAATGTTTGTTTTCTTATTTCTTGAATACATTGCTTTGCAAGTTGGTACTGGTTTTGGTTATGATTGGTTGCAGGAACGTGGGCGTGGCGCAAGCCAGGTCCGTAAAGGCAAGGACAAGCCCCGCGGCTGGGTAATGCGGGATGAGGAGCAGAGGCCCAGTGCTAGCAAAAAAAAAAACTTTTTCTTTTTGGGTTTGGTTCTTTTCTCTATCTTCTCTTCATCAGTTGTCTTCTCCTAAAGCATAATGGGTGGGGAGTATGCGTGGGACACGTACGGGACAGGTCTGATTTGGTGAGGGGGTATTCTAGCCGGTTCACAGCCGGAACAGCTAGACACCCCAGAGTGTTTGTTTCCTCAACTTCTTTTCCTTTCTTGGATGACTGTGTGCGCGCGCTGGTGGGGGGTGGTTGTGTTTGTTGCAGGTTGGGTACGGGGAACTGTGTGGCAGTTTGGCTGGGGCGGTCCAGGTACCTTCTGGGGAACTTTGTTGGCTTAGGAAGCGGGGGCAGATCTCAATCTCACTCTCATTCTCACCAGGACACAGGGGTGGATCTCAATCTCATTCTCATGCTCACAAGGACGCGGGCATGGATCTCAATATCACTCTCATTCTCACCAGGATGTGGGCGCCAATTTCAATCTCACTCTCAAGCTCACTCAGGAAGCGGGGATTTTTCCGCAGGACAACCTTCTGGGAAAGGATGCGTGCGCAGAAGACGTGTATTTCTCTCAACAAGGGAAGCGCGGTACAAAGGGAAGGAAAAAGCGGAAAAAGGGATGGGGGAGAGGGGGGCGATGTGCCTAAGCCATTCTCATCATTTCCTCCATGTCCGCATGTGACAACGCCAGTAAGGCCCAGAAAGAAGCCAAGAGCTTGCGCCTGGATTCTGAGGATTGAGCACCGGGGGTTGCTAGGAAGTCCCGGAGCATCGCGGTCAACCTCTCAGCAAAGATTTCAAATCCGGCCTCCAGGAGTGCCAACACGACGGGGATTTCCAGGATCTTGGGTGGGCTGGGGGGAGGCGGGACTGGTGAGGAGGGGACCTCCGGAGGACCATCTGGGGGGCTTGGTCCAACAGGAGGCAACAACAGGACAACAATGGGTGAGGCAGGGGGTGGAGGGGTGCCTTGCAGAGCCGGGGCAGGGGCTGGAGGAGGAGCCGGGGCAGGGTCTGGAGTAGGAGCTTGAGGAGGATCCGCACAACTTTGAAGGATGTCATCAATACGCGGGTCTCTTGCACCATGCTTAACACGGATGTGGTCCGCCCAGAATTGCATAGCCACTTGGTAAGCTGCAAAGTTTGGGAAGTCCTCCTTCCAGGGAGGTCCCGCGCGGGAGAATGGCAAAGAGGAATCATGGATCAAGCTTGGGGCAGAATGGCAATGGGGTGATCCAGGCGGAGTTCACAAGTCCTCCAAGATGGTTTCATTGTCCAATACCACAAACGGGTCTGGACGGGCCCTCTTGTGCAGGTGGGAACGGGAGCCAGATTGAGGGGGAGGCTGGGGCATTCCCTCACTAAGTGAGCAGCAACGGTGGCCGCGACGGCAAGCGCTGCAGGCGCGTCAACTAGGAGCAATTGAACATGCGCGCCCATTCTGGGCACAGAAATTTCAGGGGATCATAGCGTTGTCAAAAGGTGTGAGTAGGGGCGGGGCTAGTAGCTGGGGTGGACTGGAAGGAGTAAGGGGGGGGTTGTCTGGTAGCAGGTAGGGTTGAGGTAGTGATGGAAGGACCTCTGCGGACAGAACTCAACTTGGGGGGGATGTGGTGTTGTATTTATAACCTTGGATTGGGAGCTGCGTCCCGGGCTGCGCGCTCAGCAGTTGGGTAGGTTGGGCTCAGAATCTTGGGTGCGCGCAGTCTCAGCAGTGCCTGCTGTGGGCTCAGCAGCAGCAGTTGAGGGCTCAGCAGCAGGGATTGCAGGGCTTGGCACCAGGTGCGGGTTGAGCCTACTCTGGGGGGGGCTCCGGGCCACAACCCGCCCAGGGAATGCAGACCAAGTGATGGAGCTGGCCCAACCAAGCTTGCGGGGGGCTAGTCCAGAAGGCAAGGGCGGGGCAATTGGGGGTTATACACACCGGGGAGGTGGGCGCGGGCATAAGCGCGGGCCGACTCACGGATTGCGGGATCTGCGGGCGTGCGCGGACAGATAAACCTGGGGGGCTCCAAGTAGGGCGCGGAAGAGGGCCGCGCCATGAGAAGGACAAACTGGAAGTACGTGATATTGGAGGGAAGGGTTTTGGATGGGGTGGGTGGTATGGGGTAGGGTTAGGGTAGAGCTATGCTTCTGTACTTGGGGTTATGTTTTCATCTATCTTGCTGCTTGTGGTTGTACCTAGGTTAGGGTTGAGAGGGAGGACTCAAAATGCCTCACTCTCAACTCTGGGTTGGGGGGGAGGCCATCAGGGAGGGGAGGACCTGATATATCATATATTTCATATCACCAGACCTCCAGAAAATGGTATAAGAAGGATTGGAGGGAAGGAATTTATCTTATCATCAATCTCTCTATTCTTAAACTCATCGCATCCAATCTCCTTACAGACACTTATACCAATAACTTCTGGAACTTGAGGACAAAATTGGGGGTATCACCTCTCTTTTTTCCACAGCAGGTAGGAATTTGATGCCTCAGAAGAAGGAGGATAGTGCCTTGTAACAGCAGCAAGGGCTCTGCTTTAGAATGTACAGGGATTTCTTTATTGGAAGGCCTTGGTTGGGCCTGATATCAATCTTAATGCCTTTTGAGGGTTTGATGAAGATTTTCATGTCCATGAGTCCATTGAGGAATTCACATTGCACATCCATTTTGTTGATTTCAAAGCTCTTGGAAGCAGCAATCATTAGTAGTAGCCAAAGGGAGCCATTGCAACAGGTGGGTGCAAAGGTTTCATTGTAATGAATTCCCTCAACCTGCCTGTTCCCAAGAATGCAAAGACAAGCCTTCTTCTTTACTTTTACGCCGTTGGTGTCCCTCTTGGTTCTATAGACATATACGGTTTCCAGGGATTTCTTGTGAGGTTCTTTTCTGGATACTTCCCACACCTTGTGCCTTTTGATTTCATAAAGCTTGGATTCTTCTGCCTCTAACCAATCTACTGCCTTGGGTATCCAACGGACTTTCTTATATGAGGTTTTGTTGGCAAGGTTCAAAGGTTCCTCAACTATTAGATTGGCGCAAAATCTTCAAGGATGATCAATTATTTGGTGTGGCCCCATTTGGAGGTCAATGTTGTTGGGGCTCAATTGTAGTGTGGAATGTAGGAGTAAACTTTTTTTTGAGAAGGTAAGGATGTAGGTTTGGGGGGTTTTTTGGGTGCAACAATAAAATTGTCTAGTATTTCAGAGGAGGAAGTTATTTTTTTTTATATTGGTGATGGTTGATAGGATGGTTGGTGGTGAAAGTGAGCATGATTGAGGAGGAGTAGGGGTAGTTACAGGTGCCAAGAGACTGGCCTGATCAGCATCAATATTATTAGGAGTAGAAGAAAGAGAGATACAAAAAGGAAGTGAAGAAGGGAAAGGATACATGAGAATCAGAGGAGGAAGAAGACAGGAGTGATTTGATTCAAAGGTAAGGAAAAAAATAGTTTTGAAACTGATATGATGAGAGATATGTATTTCATTGGCTACTGGGTCCCACACTGAATAGGATTGGTGACATTCCTCATTTCCAAGAAAGATACACTTGGTTCCCAAAGATGAAAATTTTGAGACCTGTGAGTTCTTTTCAGCAAAAAGAATTGCTCTGCACCCAAAGGGTTTCAGATGTGATGGATTAGAAAATTTTGCAAACTTTCATAAGGGGTCTTCATCTCAATAGAGCTATCAGGATATCAATTTTCCTGTTAGACCGCTGTACTTACGGCTTCCCCCCACCATTGCAGAGGTAATCCACTGTCAATTAGGATTGTTTGGGCCTTTTCAATGGTTATGAAACTTCTGTGCTCAGAAAGAAGGTTCTGTTGAGGCGTGTACAGGGCTGAGGTTAGGTGAGTCATTCATTTCTCATCAAATAAGTTTTCAAAGGTGTTGCTAATGAATTCCCTGCAATTATCCAATATGACAAATTTGACAGTACTGGATGGATTGATTCTTGGAAATCTTCAGAAAATTCTGAAATAGATAAGTATTGAGACTTTTGTTCCATAGTTAACAGTAAATGGTATTTTGAGAAGCTGTCAACAATCTTCAAAAGTACTTGCTCCCCCCATTTGAAGACAGATTCATGAGCCCGCACAGTTCCATGTAAATTCCTTCAAGCTTGCAGGAGGGTTGTGGAAACTTACCGGGGAAAGGTTGCTTGTGCATTTTGGAGAGGTTGCACAGGGGGAATTTGATTTGTGTAATTGTTAGTTTGGAGTAGGCTTCTTTGAGATATGGCAAACTTGGATGACCCAGTGCTTAGTGGAGTTTGGTGGCTTTCAAGATGGTTGTAAGTGCACAATTTTTTTGTGGGTTAAGGAATAGAAGATTATGGATGATTTTTCCAGTAGGTAAAAGTTCTGTTCACTTGAAGCATTTGAATCCTGAAAGGGTTGGGGATAGAGAGTAAACCCACTGCAGGTAGGAGGATAAGGGAATGAGAGAGTGAGATAGATCAGGAGCCTAGTAAGTGTTCTCAATCCAGAGGTTTCCTGAACCAAGTTTGAGGATTTCTCTTCCGGTTCCAACAATTGTGATTTGGGAGCCATTAGCCCCAAAGAGTGACAAGGAATAGTCAGAGTAAATGAGGAAGTGGTCTTGGTCCTTTGGGTAGTGGCTTGAGGCACCGCTGTCTGGTATGATTGAACTTGAAAGGATATTGGATGTGGTACTTTGGGCTTAATTTCCATGCTCTTCTTTACCTTGTGTGCATTTCTCCATGACGCTTTGATAGTAGGCTATGGCCCTTTTGGGGTGGACCTGATGGCATTGCTCTTCAGAGTGAGAAGTAAGGGGATTGTGTTTCCCATTGGTGCAGAATGGTTTTCTTTTTGGTTTCTGGCTATCATGGTTGTTGGGTGCAGATTTAGAAGTGATTGAGTTTCTGACTAGTAGGGCCAATTTCATGCTAGAAGTTTTCTCTTTTCTTCTCATTTTGGCTTCCATATATGCCAATAGACTTTGTAATTTGATTCTATCACTGTCCTTGAAGGTTGAATATTGGAGGGATTTGAAATTGTGAATCAATTTGGGTAGGCACTCCAGGATGTGATATGTACACATTGCTTTGAGGGTATGAGCTTCAAATTTTCCAGCTGATACTTTGGGCAGGAATGTGAATAGTTTTCTGAATTTTTTAATGGCCATCAACAGGTTCCCAGAGGTGAAGTGGATTTTGTGCATTTTGCCAATGGTAATGAATAAGTTTTCCATGTATTTTTTAGTGTAGTGAGAACAGATGGAGTCCCCTAGTTTTTTTGGTAAATATTCATGGGGATTGTCAACAAACATGGTATATTTTTGGTGGTCTAAGTGCATTTGGATGAAGGTGGTAGCTTGTTTAAGTCAAATTTGCTCCTGTGGAGTGGGCACCTGTTGAGTTAATCAGGCTGAGGATGCTCAGAGATTTGGTAGCAGACAGAATGATAAGATTTCATTATTGATCAGAGAGTTGTGAAAAATGAACAGAAACATAAATGGATGAGAACAACAGAATGATAAAATTAAACACAGTAATCACCTGAGGATACTCAGAGATTGGGTAGCAGATAGAAAGATGAGGAAGAAATCTTTCTGTGTGGCCAACTCTGTCCTCAGGTGATAAGAATTCAGTAAGTGTCACATTCTACAGTGAAACACAACATGTGTGACATTTGAGGGAATTCATGCGGTTTTTGATGGTAGAGTGAAAGAGAGGTTGAATAACACATCAAAGGCAAGCAGTAAGAAGTGCAAATGAGAACTGGAACATGAGTTATTGGTCATGGAGGTCATGGAGATGAGATGTAGAGGTTTGAAAAGATGTGATGAGGATTATGAAGAAACAAAGAGAAACAAAGAGAGAGAAGAAAGAGATCAATCCCAAAAGCACCAAGGGTGCATCATGTTTGATCAGGTTTTAAAGGTCTTTGATCACCAGTTGAGTTATGATTGCATTTCTCCAACTGGAAAAATTGGGTCCAGTCAGTTTGGGAATACTGGAATGTTGAATTTCATCTGCCATCCTGATAGGTGATGGCGAATGAGGCGTAAAGGTGGTGAATAGTTGACATTGAATTACTTCAGCTTTGTTGGAGTGAGTGGAGTAGTAATGGGAAGTTGAATTATCTATCAGAATTTTCTGTGTTCATGGGATTTGTGGTGGTAGATGGTGAGGGAGAAGGAGGCAGTTCAAGAGTGCTATCAAGGGTGATGTACCTGATTGAGGAATGACTAGGACACTTATCCTGATTTTTCAGGTATTTGCGGGCTTATAAACTATTGCGATGAGGTGGTGAAGGAAGCCTTTGGGAGAACCACCCAAATAGGAATCAGAGAAGTGCAACAAAGTAGATGAGCGGGAAATGGACTGAGGAGGTTTACCTTTGGAAGAACCACCTGATTAGGAGTAAGATAAGTGCAAAAAATTAGATGAGAGGGAAGTGGACTGAGGAGCATCACCTGATGGTGGTGAGTAAGAATACCAGGAAAATCAGACAAGAGAAGAAAGGAAAATATTCCATGGAAGAAAAAAAAATGAGGACTATTTATAAGTAACACGCTATGGTTGGTCCCGCATGCATATGCATGATCATTTACTTCCTCCTCCTTCCTGTTTTTCAGACTGCTCCTGTGGGTCCAAATTTTTGCAATCATGAGTGTTCAGGTGGGAAATTTTGTTGGGCCTTGAAGAAAAGGGATCATCTGTGTGTCTTCATTTATTCCTGAGATTGTCTTTTCTCTTAGTTTTTCTGATTTGGTTGTTTGAGTTTGGTTCTGTCTGGTAGCCTTCAACTGTTAATCTTTAGGATTTATATTTAAAAATGAACTAAGAGTTGAGAAGCAATGAGAGACAAGCTTGGAAGATCCATGAAAAGAAAACTTACAACAGCTCTCAACTAAGATTAAAGGTGTTTAAGTAAAGCATTGGATGAAACTAGAGGATGAGATGAAATAATTGAAAGGAAGGAAAATAATTGAGTGAATGGATAGCCAGTAGTGTTGGAGCCAGTGGAAAGATGTAAATGTGTTAGGGAGAGTAAGTTGCAGTTGATGAAACTGTACTTGGTTTTATTGATTAACTAGCTATGACTGGGTTGAAGGTTCCCAAAGGTAGGATGAAGGTGAAAGGTTTGTAGGTAGTGAGATTAGTTGGTGGAGTTTATTTAATTGAAGATGGGCATTATTAAGAGGATGGAGTGGAAAATGGGATGTTGATTCAGTTAAGTGGTCCACCTTCTTGTCATGGCTTTATAGCCGCAGAGTTTTCCCTTTTGTGAGAAGTGTTCAGTCTTTTTGCTTCTTCCTTGAAGAGGAGCTGACATTCCGTTTGGCTGTGTTTAATTGTCTATGCAGTGACCAGAATGTTGGAGAATATTTTAATCAGCGCGTGTATCAGTGTTCAAAGTTCAGGGAAGAATCTAGTGAGCTCTCTTTGTCTCACTTGGTGCATGGCCTGTGCCATTTGTACTTGTTGGTCCGTCCCTTCTTATGGGCATGAATGAGGACAGAAAAAGAGTGTTCTACATGGCTGATGGGCTTATTTTGACACTCTCTAGGGTTGCTTTCATGTTTTTTGTCTTTACTTCCCAATTCTTGAAACCATCCTGACAATTCACAAATTTTTACTTGAACAATTATCAGCGCACCCTAAAGACAGAAAACACCTCCATATTTCAAACAATTCTCATCATCATAACTCTGAGCACCAGAATAATTCAAATTATCTGTATCTTCTTTTTCTTTACTTGAGTTCTCCTTTATTATCCTATTTCTTCTCCCTTACTCTTTTTTTCTTTCTCTTTCCATTTTTCTTTCCGTCAAGACTTATGCCTCCCCTTGCTCCAGTCCATTTTTCTTGTTTGTTCCAACATAAAATCTAACAATGCTCACATTTTTATGTAGTGCCAGATAAACTGATGTTATCTAGAGGATGGGTAAAGGTTACCATGTTTCCATAATTTTGCTTCAACTAGTATTTTTATGTTGTTGGAGCCAGGAACGCTGTTTGTAGCGCCATTCCCAAGTAGCAATGGATCCTTGGATCTTTCTCCCTGTAGCTAGGTTGATTCCTGCTCAGGCTGATCTATTTGTTGGTGCTTTTTGGACTGCCTCTGGTTACAATAATTTTTGGTTTCTTATTGGACTGGGGAAAATATGGAAGGAGTCAGTCACATGGTATTGCATTCTTGAGCTGTTTGTCATTCTCTTCCTAGATGTCTCATTGTTGTGTTCTTTACTCACCCAGTAATAAGAATTTTTGTAGGTGCTCTTCCTCTTTGGGATCACCTTTTACTCGCCAATCATTGTATCTTTGGCGGTTGCAAGTTGTGCCATGGCATGCTCCTCAATCTCTGGCAGTCATCTGGTGGGACCAAAAGAGATGTTTTTTCATTGATTTGAAAACTCACTCAGTAGGAAGTACTCCCACATTGTATTGCAACAACTGGGGCGCAATCACCTTGCTCAAAAACCCCCTCTATCAGCATTGCACCCAACACATTGATGTGCGCCTGCACTGGCTGCCTCACCATGTCTTGGAGGGGGACTTCCAACTTGTCTACATCCCCAAAACCAATAACATTGCCAACGGTACAACAAAGAACCTCTCCCCCATCCTCACTCGCAAGGTTTGAGGTTTAGGTTGTGGACTATGTTTCTAGTCGGTCCGTCGGCAGTCATGGCTCTGTTTATTTCAACACACCCCCTGCTTGCTATGCCGCGTTTAATGGTACCAGGTGCAGGTTGGCAAGAAACTTGCAAGTGAGGATGGGGAAGAGGTTCTTTGTTGTCCCGTTGGCAATGTTATTGGTCATGGGGATGTAGACAAGTTGGAATTCCCCCTCCAAGACATGGTGACGCAGCCAGTGCAGGCGCACATTGATGTGTTGGGTGAAATGCTGATAGAGGGGGTCTTTGAGCAAGGCAATTGCGCCCTGGTTGTCCCAATACAAGGTGGGAGTTTTTACCCTTTGATTGAAGGAGCGGGAAAGGCACTCCAGGAGTTGGGTGGTCCACAGAAGGTCCTGCCCCAACTCTGAGCAGGAGCGGTGTTCTGCCTCCATGGTGGACAGGGCGCAGAGGGATTTTTTTGAGCATTGCCACAAGATGGGCCCATTGAGCATGAGCACTTGGCCAGAGAAAGAGAGTCAATCCATACTTGGGGCATGGTTGGTGTTGCAGTAGGCTGAAAAATTGAAAGCAGACTCAGGGGGTCCACCTAGCTTGATTCCAAGGTTGGCGGTCTTCTTGAAGTAGCAGAGGAGATGAAGGAATTTTTGTTGATGGGTGATGGTGCAGGACTTCAGGAACTGCAAGAAATAACTCCAGCTGAACACAAGATCCAGACAGGTACATTGAACCTAGTAGTTTAGGAGGCCCACGGCGCAAGGGTAGTTGAAACCAGGGCTGACAGGGCTGGAGGAAATGGGGATCTTTGCAACTTGCTGTGGGAGGGGAGTTGAGACGGGCTTGCAGTCAGACTTTCCAAACTCATCCAGGATGTTCAAGATGTATTGGTCTTGATTGAGTTGAATGGTTTGGCGTTGGCAGTCCCGGGTCACTTGCATTCCCAAAACGTATTGGAATTACCCCAATCTTCAATTTCAAAGTGCTTACTAATGTTTGCTTTGAACTCCAGCACATCCTCTTCATTGTCACCAATGATCAAGTCGTCCATGTGAACATAGACTAAGCACAATTTTGAAGGGTCAGAATGAAGGAATAGACATGGGGAAAAATTGGAGGGTATGAAGTTTGAGGAAAGGAAGAAGTTGGAGAGGGTAGAGTACCAACAGAAGGGGCTTTGTTTGAGGCCATAGAGGGAATTCAGCAGGCGCAGGCCATAGCCGGGAGGGATGAAAATTTTGAGACCTTCAGTTGATGAAATTTTCCTCCTCTGGCTTTCCATTGAGGAAGGCGCATTTGACGTCCATCTGATGGATAGCTAGGTCAAAAGAGGCAACAAGACTGAGTAGGATTTGGAGAGAGGGAAGGCGTCTGGTGGGAGCAAAGATGTTGTTGTAGTCAATCCCTTTGACCTGTTGGAAGCCTTGTGCACAAATTCTAGATTTCTTTTTTATAAAATTGCCGTTGGAATCAAATTTTGTCTTCAGAACCCATTTCGCACCCCAATTGCTGAGCCCACAGGCCGCAATGAAGTTCCAAACCCAAGGCTATATGATGACACCACACCGTTTGTAGGCCCCTCAAATACGGAAACCGCTCTGGCAACACCACCAAAAAAAAGCTGGGAGATTAGCAAGATGAGTGTTGAGTTCCCTAGCATTGGCTGGTTTTGGAACTGTCTCCCAAAATTTGTGTTGCACACAGTTGTTGTTCTCCACGGTTATTGCTGCTTTCCACCCAGGCCAGTTGTATTGGGACCGAGCCTTGGAGATGATCTTGGGATCATTATGGTGCATTGGTTCATTTTTGATGATATTTGCTTGATGGAAACGTCTGGTGGGAAGGATTCTATTGGATGAAATGTCCAATCCAACCTCCTGGGGGGCAGTGTTGTACCATGGCACCAGGGTGTGATGTTTGTAGATTGGAAGAGGAGCAGGGGGTGGAGAGGTGGGCGGCAGGGGTGCAGCCGCCTCTCCTGGTTCAGAGATTGAAGTGATGCGGTCCAAGGCTGGGAAGATGTCAGGTTCTTCAATGGCCAGGTCTGGGGAGGGTGAAGCCATGATCAGGGGATCAGCCATTGACAGGGGAGGAGATACTGAGGGAGTACTGGTGCCAACATATCTGAACAGGAAGACGTTGGGGAGAAACTTTACATGATGCAATTGATGAATGTTGTTGGTTGAAGGAATGAAGATTTTGTAGGAAAGATGTTTTGGATCAAATCCCAGGAGGATGCCTTTGACACCCAATGGAGAGAACTTGGAATCGCTCCACTTTTTCTCAAGAAACATGACCACCTTGCAACCAAAAGGAGCTATGTTCTTGAGTGCCGGAGCTTTACCAGTCTACTTCTCAAAGGGGGTTAGTAAACCCAAGGCAGAGTGTGGTGTTTTGTTTTCAAGGTAAACAGATGTAACAAAGGCATCACCCCACCATTTGGTAGGGAGACAGCTGGTGGTGAGCAGGGCTTGGGCCTTTTCAATGGTTGTTTGGTTTCCATGCTTGCCAAAGGGATTCTGTTGAGGAGTATAGGGAGCGGTCTTGAGATGTTGGATCCCCCTTTTTTGGAAAAGCTTGTTCAAGAGGTGGTTGACATACTTCCCTCCATTATCTGAGACAGCGTATTTGAATTTATGCCCAGAAGCACATTCAGCTTTGTTCAAGAACTTGATGAAGTGATAAAAGGAGTCAGACTTACTCCTGATTGGATAGATGAAAGCATAACAACTGAAGCCATTGATGATTTTAAGGTAGTACTTGTTTCCTCCCCTTGAGGGAGGCGTGATGGGGCCACACAAATCCATGTGAATGCATTCAAGAGGGGAAGAAGGGGAAGTAAAATTTCCTGGGAAAGGGTTTTTGGTCATTTTTGACATTAAGCAGTCTGGTGTGGTAGACCAAACCTGTCCTATAGCCATCAGACTCACTTTTCTAGTGTAACAAAAGCTACAACCCTCAAAGCAACCTCAGAAATGGATTCTGCATGACAAATAACCTATAGTCAATCAGCCAAAGTACCCCTCTATCTCTCATGGATTAGAAGATACAGCCCAAGAACCCTTCAACTGTGGCAAACTCATACCCAACCAGGTGTCACAGCTCTGTGGAAGGCATAAAGACATAACTTTCAAACCCTCAAGTACATACTAGTAACAACCTACCCTCAACACCAGAACCATACACAAACCCTGTAACCTTAGCCAGAATACAGCAATACAGATACAGGAGGCAGTGCAACTAGTTCAGCTCCTGTCACCTCACCCAGGATGCATTCAAATACACATACACAAGACTATGCAGAAGTATACAGGACAGTATAGGCAGGAGGAAGTGAAACCAGTCTCAACCAGATCCAAAAAAACAAGCAAATACACATACACTAGACTATGCAGAATTATACAGGACAGTATAGGTAGGAGGAAGTGAAACCAGTTTCAACCAGATCCAAACAAACAAGCAAATACACATAGACAAGACTATGCAGAAGTATACAGGAAAGTATAGGCAGGATGAAGTGAATCCAGTCTCAACCAGAACTATGCAGTACCAAACAAACTCAGCACCTCACAGCAATCTATGTAGGCAGAGGCATGTGATACTAAACAACCCACCAGTACAAGTACCACAGGGCTACCCAGCAATATATGCAGGCAGTCAAGAACTACCAGTAACAACAATCCCCAGCACCACACAGCAATTTATGCAGCCAATAGCATGTGATACCAAATAAACTACCAGTACCAACAACCCTCAGCACCACACAGCAATTTATGTAGTCAGAAGCATGTGATACCAAACAAACCACCAGTAAAAGTACCACAGGGCTACCCAGAAATATATGCAGGCAGCCAAGACCATGCAGCAACAAACAGACCACCATTAATGCACAAGAAATACATGAAGGTAGAAGCAAGTAGCACCAAACAAACCACCAGTACTGCACAGGAATTTATTTTATCTGCACTTCACAGCAGTTTATGCAGGGCTGTGCATGCATGAAACCCCTGTACAAGCTTTTCCCGACTAGCAGAAATGCCTCATGAAACTGTACAAGCTTTTCCCAACCAGCATAAATGCCTCATGTAACTGTACAAGCTTTTTCCAACCAGCAGAAATGCCTCATGTGACTGTATCTCACTGTTCCTCACCAGAACAGGGGGAACCCTCAGGGGCAGCCTTCAGCACCCCTGGGGGCAGGATTTGTCTATTTAAGGAGGGCCTCTCTGCCCTATCCAATTTGTATCACTCACCCAATCCTCATACCACCCCAGCTCACTCCACTCTATCAGTACCCATCTGTGGTACCTACCCAGATAAAATATCAGTGAACCAATTATAAAGGAAACAGGAAATCAGAAACCAAGTTATAACACACCTTTAACCAATTAAACCACCCAACAGGTGCTTGAATGAGGGTTCTTCTGTGACCTAAATATTCAGCACCAAATTAAAGAAGAACCTCCCTTCAATTAATAAATAGCCCTTACAAAGAAAGAGAGCTCAAACAAAAGCAACCACCAACCTTTTCCTCTACCCAGCCCCCTGTGGGTAAACCCATCCTTGGGTCCTCTCCTGAACCACCCCTTTGATAAACCCTTGAACCCTTTAATATTGGGATATTGGTTAAGATCAAATATATCTGATGATTAAATAACCCATAATCCAATACATCTGGTCCATTCTTCACCAAACCCTACCAATAACAATTAATAACTAATCTAGGTCTGATCTGAGACCTATATTAAGTCTCAAAGAAACCAGCCATTAATTTAAATAAATTATTGTGCAGGCTTACTATACTACTAGAAGGGCAGGCAATTCAAAACCACTTTTAGTATATACTAATACTCCAAAGGAGTAGAAGTAATACTAAATTCCCCTTCAAGGACTGCCAGCAAGCTATTTGCTACTTTTATTTATATAATCCCACAGGAGTCTCTACACCAGCCAGGCAAATTCATTGAGATTGAGTGAAGGAAAGAGAGTTGAAAGATATTTGTTGTTGGGATGGCCTATGGCTTGGTGTAGGTCAAGGGCATTGAGGGTGGCAAGAGCATGTTTTTCTGCAATGTCTATGGTGAGGATGTTGTTGACAAACTTTCCGGTCATCAAGCATTTGTTGTCTTTGATGCAGCTGAAGCCGTATGATGAGGGGACAATTGAGTATCCCAGTTGAAGATAAGGTGTCATGGAGATAAGGGAGTTGGAAATTTCAGGGACGTTCTGAGCATGGGGTATTTCTAGGATCCCACCGGAGAGAGGTATGACGGCCTTTCCATAACCTTCAGCCTTCAGGGGAGTCCCATTAGCCACGTAAAGGAAGGAAGGAGATTCTATATAGGAGACAAAGTAGCTTTTGTTTTTGAGGAAGTGCCCAGAGGCGCCACTTTCAAGGATAACAACATTGGGATTGACTTGTTTTTGGTTGAGGTAAGATTTGCCAGGTCCTGTAGGGTTATTCTGTGATGACTGAAACTTGTTGAGAGCTGCCTGGTGATAGGCAATGGCTCACTCTGGATTTAGTTGGTGACATTGGTCGGGGGAGTGAGAGGTGTTTGGGTTGTGGATGCCATTTTCACAAAAGTGGCGGCGCTTCTGATTCTTTTGTTGCGTAGGTTGATTGGAGTTGTTTTGAGAGATGTTGAAAGCAGAGGGTTGACTGCTTTTGTCGGACTTTTTTTGGTGTTTTATCTCTTGTTCCAGGTTGCTGATGAAATTTTCCATGGGGATTTTGGAAGATTTGCCTTTGTACTGGGCAAATTGGAGGGATTGCATTACTGCAAAGGAGGATAGTAGGCCTTTGAGAATGATAATGGCCCACAAGTTTTCAATGGTGGTAGAGTCAAGGTTGCCTTTGGATACTTCCAGAAGGAGGTTGAAGATCTCTTGGAACTGGTTAATGGATTCTTGGAGATTGCAGTTGGAGAAGGGGATGTTGTATAGGCGGTCCATTTGATTGACCACATTTTTGAGAGATTTTGTGGTGCAATGATCACAAATAGAGTCCCACAAGGCCTTTGGTTTGTAGATGGTGGGGGTCTTAACAAAGCAAGTGAAGTTTTGCTGGTCTAGGTGTAACCAAATAAAGGTGGTAGCAAGTTTCTTTTTAAGGAGGGACTTGGGAGATGGGTTATCAACTTGCTGGAGTACAGAAGTGTCAAGATCTTTGAAGCCAAGGCCAGTGAGGATGTTGTTTTGCCAGCTTGCAAAGTTGTGAGGTCCTACAAGTTTCTCAAATTGAAGGCCTTTAGCATCATTCAGTTCCACCACAATTGAGAGTGGTTCAAGGGAGGGATGTTGGTTTCCTTGGAGGAGAAAGTCTCTCACGATTTCACCGGAGGAGGTAGATGAGTCAGAGCTTTCTGAAGGAGAGTCTGCCAGGGCGTGATCTTTCTTTTGACTGTGTCTGGTGGCTAGCTCCTCGTCCTATTGCTGTCACTACTGGTAAATTTCTGGGCTCATAACCTGAAAAGAAACACCAGCGAGTAGGAGCTGTGAGGGAGCAAGTCTTGGGACAGAGGAGCAAGCACGAGCAACAAGGAAGAAGAATAATACCTGTTGGGAGTTATGCAATGGAGACAAGCGACAAGAGTTGTGTAGATTACGGCAGCAAGCATTTGAGACAGACTGACAGGTGAAAGAAAAGAAGGAAGAAGAAGAAACAGAACGGAAATGGGACAGCACCTGAAAAGAAACACCAGCGAGTAGGAGCTGTGAGGGAGCAAGTCTTGGGACAGAGGAGCGAGCACGAGCAACAAGGAAGAAGAATAATACCTGTTGGGAGGTATGCGATGGAGACAAGCGACAAGAGTTGTGAGGAAAAGGGAAACAGGAGGTACAACTGTGACAAGATAAGGCTAAGTGCAGGCTTCTCGAGTTAACCTAATCTGAGTAGATGCGCAAGGTTTGAGGTTTAGGTTGCGGACTACGTCGCTAGTCAGTCCGTCGGCAGTCGTGGCTCTGTCTATTCCAACAGTTCTCATGCTACCGTTTGGCGCTTAGTGCGCGCCTAACGATGAGACGCACCAAAGCATTGGAGTCTCTGTTTCGACATGTTTGTCCGCTTTTTATTAAAACGCATACAATCATTGATCACTTGGTGAATCTGTTGGTTATTCTCAATGAAGAGGCGTCCCGGTTGCCGAACCTATGAAGTCAGCGTGACGTCATGGCAATGATCCGATTGTCAAGATGGTTTCCCGATTTTGGACCGCGTTGGCGGAAAAAGTTGAAACACTTTCTCTCTTTTGTAAATCCAGCGCAATGACTCCGTAGCGCAACACAAGGCTAGACTGGCTGCTAAATCCAATGATGGATGTGTGACCCCGGTCCAAAAATGACGACATCTCAGGAGCTTGTCTGTTTTCCTTAAAAAGATTCATAAACCAAATTTAATTGTAATAAATTTTTGTATATTGAAGTCCAATTAATTTCACATATTTCTCTGAGTGAATAATATTGTAAATTGCCAACCAAAACTGATGTTTTATAAGTAATGATGACCTTAGTATTGTTAAAAGATTGCAAGGCCATTTCCGGGACTCAAATGCGGTTTCAGCTAAATCAAGGTGCCTGCTTTACCGCTAAGCTATGTCAGAACAAAGGTACTTTGGAGCACTACACAACCCCCTTACTTAGATATACCTAATGGGTATCTTCATGGGTATATTTTGGGGGATTTTTTGTCTTTTTTTCTTTTTCTTTTTCTTTTTCTTTTTCTTTTTCTTTTTCTTTTTCTTTTTCTTTTTCTTTTTCTTTTTCTTTTTCTTTTTCTTTTTCTTTTTCTTTTTCTTTTTCTTTTTCTTTTTCTTTTTCTTTTTCTTTTTCTTTTTCTTTTTCTTTTTCTTTTTCTTTTTCTTTTTCTTTTTCTTTTTCTTTTTCTTTTTCTTTTTCTTTTTCTTTTTCTTTTTCTTTTTCTTTTTCTTTTTCTTTTTCTTTTTCTTTTTCTTTCTCTTTTTGTTTTTGTTTTTGTTTTTTGTTTTCTTTTTCTTTTTCTTTTTCTTTTTCTTTTTCTTTTTGTTTTTCTTTCTCTTTTTGTTTTTGTTTTTTTTTTCTTTTTCTTTTTCTTTTTCTTTTTCTTTTTCTTTTTCTTTTTCTTTTTCTTTTTCTTTTTCTTTTTCTTTTTCTTTTTCTTTTTCTTTTTCTTTTTCTTTTTCTTTTTCTTTTTCTTTTTCTTTTTCTTTTTCTTTCTCTTTTTGTTTTTGTTTTTGTTTTTTGTTTTCTTTTTCTTTTTCTTTTTCTTTTTCTTTTTCTTTCTCTTTTTGTTTTTGTTTTTTTTTTTCTTTTTTTTTTTTTCTTTTTCTTTTTCTTTTTCTTTTTCTTTTTCTTTTTCTTTTTCTTTTTCTTTTTCTTTTTCTTTTTCTTTTTCTTTTTCTTTTTCTTTTTCTTTTTCTTCTTCTTTTTCTTTTTCTTTTCCTTTTTCTTTTTCTTTTTCTTTTTCTTTTTCTTTTTCTTTCTCTTTTTCTCTTTATTTTCATCAATAACCTCAAAAGAGCTCTTTATTTATAACTTTTTGGGTCCCAATTCTTTACTTCTGAGGGCTATAGGGGCTCAAAGGGACAGATTCTGAGGCTGGCAAGGTAACAAGTGGTAGCCCATCATGTGTCCCTGGTGCTATAAGATGGGTAGAATATAGTTCCACAGGATAATGGAATTATTTTACTCTTTGATTGAGTCATTGGGATGTGAATAACACCTTATTTATCCACATGATTTTTATTGCATTAATTATCCTTAGTAAAAATACCCAGTTTGTTGATATGTCTTCTTAGTAGACATTCCTATGGATAATCTGATGTAAGATAAGTTCTCATTATGTATTCACTGGTGGGAACAAAATCATAATAATTATTTTGGTCCTTATCTTTGAATTTTTTTTCATTTACTTCTAATAATTAATTAAAATTATATTCTGTGGGAATATATGTAATATTTTTAAATATTCCATTTTTTTGGTATGGCATGGACATTTCTATATTTTTAAGTACTCACATTCGTAACTTTAAGGTATTTTAAAAGACTTCTCAAGCTTTGTTTATCTTATTTCCAACCTTTCAGTATTCACTTAGCATATTTTATAAAATTATGTAAAATGTTTATTTCAAGTGATTTTATACAATTTTATAAATTTTTATACTATTTACTATCCACAGGGACATTTATTACCTATGTGGTATGTTCCTGTGTTGGTAGTAGCACCTTTTTGTGGTACCTCAGCTCTCATGCCTTCTGTCAGCTTGTCAGCCCATAGTCCAGCGGCTGCCTACTTGTCAGATTCCCAGGACTGCATACCCAGCTTGTCAGGTTATGTAGACAGGTGGGTGGTGGTGCTACTCAGCCGCAAACAGATGTCTTAGTTGCTGCAGCTGTGTGCGGGGATTGTGACAAATCACCTTTTGGCACTTAATTCCTCTAAATCACAGAATTCATGTATTTTGACTTAACTTTTTCTGTGAAACCTATATGTGCTGTTTCATGTGATATATTAAAATGGCAAATATTAAAATGGAAGAAACCTCAAGGCCATGTCTTCTGTTAATTTTTCATTAATTATTTAAAATTACAAGGAGTGGGAATTTGGGGTAGGTGTCAGTGAGTGACCCTACCTTAGAGTTAGTGGAGAATTCAAATGTGAAATAATATTTTAAGATTATTTCTTTCTTTATAGTTTTTTGTTTATTTTTCTATTTTATGTTTTTTTTCTGTTACTTTAGCAGATTTCTCTGTAACAGTTGAAAGCTGACAGAACTTAATGAAGTTTCATTGCCTGGGGATTCAGCCTTCTGTACTCATCATTTGTTCTTGTCCAGAGTTTGTAACAGCTTGAGCTATTCTCAGAGTTAAAAATGACATTGTGGAAGCTGTCAATTAGATGCAATAGGATTATCCAGGCGGCCCCATTGAGTTGTTCTCTGGTTTTTGTGTTGGGAATGTTGGGTGTTTCATTGGCAGTGATTTCTCATAGTTTCTTTGCTTGAAGAACAAATTAGATGAGAGGGAAATGGACTGAGGAATTTCACCTGATTGTGGTGAGTAAGAATACTGGGAGAATCAGACAAGAGAAGAAAGGAAAAGAGTCAATGGAAGAAAAAATAATGAGGACTATTTATAGGTAAAACGCTATGGTTGATCCTGCATGAATATGCATGATCATTTAATTAATCCTCCTCCCTGTTTGCCAGACTGCTCCTGTGGGTTCAAATCTTCACAATCATGAGTTTCCAGGTGGGGAAGTTTGTTGGGCCTTGAAGAAAAGGGATCATCTGTGTATCTTCATTTATTCCAGAGATTTTCTTTTCTCTTAGTTTTTCTGATTTGGTTGTTGGAGTATGGTTCTGTCTGGTAGCCTTCAACTGTTAATCTGTAGAATTCATATTTCAAAATGAAAAAAGAGTGGAGAAGCAATGAGGGAAAAGCTTGGAAGATCCTTGAACAGAGAAGGTACAACACCTCTTAAATAAGAGGAAAGGTGTTAAAAGAAATTATTGGATGAAACTAGAGGATGAGATGAAATAATTGAAAGGCGGGAAAAGAATTGAGTTATTGGATAGCCAGTAGCGTTGGAGCAAGTGGAACAATTTAACTTTGTTTGGAAGAGTGAGTTGCAGTTGATGAAACTTTCCTTGGTGTTATTGATTAGCCAGCTAGGACTGGGTGGAAGATTCTGAAAGGTAGTATGAAAGTGAAAGGTTTGTAGGTAGTGAGATTATTTGGTGGGGTTTATTTAATTGAAGATGTGCATTATTAAGATAATGGAGTGGAAAATGGGATGTCAATTCAGTTCAGTGGTCCATGTACTTGTGATGGCTTTATAGCTGCAGAGTTTTCCCTTTTGTGAGCAGTGTTCAGTCTTTTTGCTTCTTCCTTGAAGAGGAGATGAAATGCCGTTTGGCTGTATTGAATTTTCTGTGAAATGACCAGAATGATGCAGAATTGTTTAATCAGTGCTTGTATCACTGTGCAAAGTTCAGGGAAGAATCTAGTGAGTTCTCTTTGTTGCACTTGGT
Organism: Puccinia polysora; assembly: GCA_025617555.3. Classification (NCBI taxonomy): domain Eukaryota; kingdom Fungi; phylum Basidiomycota; class Pucciniomycetes; order Pucciniales; family Pucciniaceae; genus Puccinia; species Puccinia polysora. Next base: position 25,072,195 of record CM062641.1, on the reverse strand, counting down.
GCATGGCCTGTGCCATTTTTACTTGTTGGTCCATGCTTTCTTATGGGCATGAATGAGGACAGACAAAGAGTGATGTTCATGGCTGATGGGCCTATTTTGACATGCTTTATGTTTGCTTTCATGTTTGTTGTCTTTACTTTGTAATTCTTGAAACCATCCTGACAATTCAAAATCATTACTTCAACAATTATCAGTGCATACTAAAGACAGAAAACACCTCCATATTTGAAACAAGTCTCATCTTCATAACTCGGAGCACCATGTTGTGAGTATATGTCAAAATAATAATTTGAATTTCCCCCAGAGGCTACAACTTTGTTGATTGTTGAGCCTCCTTTTATATTATGTGTTTAAGAAGGTGTTTTTGTGTATCTACATGATTCTTGAATATTCTTGTGTTAGTGTTTACTTGTTACATGCATATTATGCATATACACAATTACATAATCTTAACATTCCCCCCCATATCAATACAAAGACAGCACCATGAACCACAAGAAAGAAAGAAGAAGAAAAAGAGGAAGGAGGAGGAATGAAGTAGGAAATGAAATGCAAAATGGGAGACATGACCTAGAAGTAGCATGCAGAACAAAAGAAAAGGAAAAAATGGCATCAAAACATGTTGGTTACTCAGAACTTATCAAAAATATGATTGAGGAAGCGCCAATGTAGGGTAGCTCCCAGAGCTTCAGTAAAGTAGTCTGCCAGCTGATCTTTACCTTGAATCCAATACAAATCCAGATTCTTGAGTCTCAGATTCTCATTGATAAAGTGAAATTCTTGATTGATGTGCCATGTGTTTTTCATGCTGGACTTATAGGATGCGATTGTTGTTGCGGCTTTATTCTTGGATAGGATGATTGGATTGATGTTAGGTATAAATTGAGCTACTATTTGCATCAGCCATAATGTTTCTGCCGCAGAATAAGACAGAGCCATGTACTATGATTGGCGCGTTGATTGCGCCACACAAGTTTTTCTTTTAGATCCCCCATTGATTGGTGAGCCCCATAGAGCTGTGATAAATCCATGCATCAATTTTGTGCCTTTGCCACCCCAGTTTGCATCACCATAGGTTTTTAGTATACGTTTATTGTCCCCTTTGGGGAACAGCCAAAGAATTCTGTCCTTTTTTTTCTGAGATACTGTATCAATCTGTTGAGAGCACCCCAGTGTGAAGTATCTGGGTTGAGGGAAAAACAGGCCAGATAGTGTACCACAAATGATATATCTGGGCGTGATCCTTGTGTAAGTTAGAGAAGAATCCCAATGCAATTTAGATACTCATTTTCTCCTCCTGCCAAGACGCTTGATGAGAGAGAGGTGTCCAAAAGTTGATTTGAGCACTGTATGCCAGAGGCCTCTGCAGACGTGATCTTCTCCTGCCAGGCAGGCTGGCTGAGTTGGAAACCACCAGAGACCCATTCTATCTGGATGCCCACAATGGACACCAGCAATGGACACCAGTTTGTCATCCCACTTGAGGGTCAATTTCAACATAAGTTGTGATAGTAAATTTTTCAAAAATGCCTTGCTTTCTGCACTCAGTACCCCATTGTCAACATGTATCCAGATAAATGCTTTACCTCCATTCCCATCAAAAGTTTAGGTACTCTGATCCTTGCTGTTTGACCTGAAACCTAATTCCTCCGGGTGTTGCTTCAGATGCAACCACCAGCAACTTCCAGCTTGCTTTGTACCGTATAAGGATTTTTTTAAGCGTAAAACCTTTCCTTTAGGGAATTTGAATCCCCTTGGGTATAACTCCTTATCAATTGCGCTGTGGAAAAATGTGGTCTGGAAGTTAAAGTATGCAACTGGCCACACCAGCTTTGAAGCCATTTACAACATCATTTGCAATTACAAGAAGGTTTGGGTGGGCGCAAAGGTTTCTTCAAAGCTCAACCCCTGTATTTGTGTGAATCCCTGCGCCACTAACCAAGCCTTTCTCTTCAGAAATTTTCCCAACTGGCCCTGCTTGGTAGTCAGGATGTACCAACAAACTAGAATCTTGCGTCTTTCTTCTGGTTGGTCGCTTATTTCATAGACCTGCATCTCTAATAGCAATTTGTTCTCTTCATCCATTGAGGCACTCCATTTGGCAGCAAATTATGAGTTGAGCGCCTCCTCCACTGAAGGGCTATCCATGTTTACCAATAGACTCAACAAAAACTTGGCTACAAATGTGTCCTGCCAATCCAGCTCATTCCCAAGGGTGAATTTTCCCAGCTGCAAAACCGCAATGCTTTATTTTTTTGGCTGAGGTTGGCAAGGCAATCATATTTGCTGCCAGGTGCAAAAGGACTACTGTTTTCCACAAACTTCACGGAGAGGCCAGTCTGTATTTTGCCTGTTTTGGGATCCCAAATATCCATCCCTTGGAATCAGGTGCTACCTCAATGTGTTGGAATAGGTGTGAGTAAGTATTGTGTTGCTTGAGGTGTTTGTGGTTGTATAAGTAGCACTCCCCTCCAAATGGCCAAAGCAAACCTAGGGATGGTTTTGCTTGCAGGACCTCCTTGTACCATGTTAAAGTGTGACCAGAATGTACAATTCTTTTTGAGATGCAGGCCGCATGCTTGAATGCATAGGGCCATAAGTTCAGGGGCAGAGACATGGAGTGTAGCATTGTCCACGCCATTTCTGAGATGGTCTGGTTATTTTGCTCAACTTCCCCATTGTGATGGTTTTCATAGGGCACTGCCTTCTCATTCAGTATCAAAAGGTCCGCCAACCTGGACTATAATTGGGTTCTCTTTGTGAATTCCAATGCATTGTCAGTGCAGATCCGGTTCACCATAACTCTAGTTATGTTAGTGAAATTTTTTTATCCATTTCATAATTTCTGTGGGGGCTTTGGAGCGTGTTTTAATTGGAATTTCAAAAGTCATCCCAGACTTGACGTCAACAATTTTAAGGATGTACCTAGAGACATCAATACTAGTTGCATAGGTTCCTACAAAATCTATTGCAATCACATCACCCGTGGTGGTGCATATGCCGCAAGAAAAATCCTCATGGAGCGTATGGGTAGCCTTCATGATCAAGCATGCCCTAAAGTTCTCAACATTGTCTCTGGGAACAGGGGGAAGATTCAGGACAGAATCATTCTTTATGGTATTGCAGAGCATCTGCAAGGATAGATGGCTGATGAGGTTATTTACATTTTTGGAAGTTGTATTTATAGCTGAGATGTATGATTGAAAAGCAGGAAGGAAATAACAATCACCAATTTCAACTGTACAGAAAGTTCTGCCCTGCAAGAGGGTATATGTCCCCTCCCAAAATTCCACCAATCCATCATGACGCTGAAACTTCCCTAGTGATATGATGTTCCCCTTAATACTCAGAAAATAGAGTACATCAGATAGTCTAAATTCCCCAAAGGAAGTTTGCAAAACAGCATCCCTAATCAATTCTATGGGAAATGTGTCTCACAATGCCACAGTGAGATTGAGATTGATTTGTCTGAGAAAAGTGAAAATACTAACATCATTAGATACGCTATCCATGGCCCCCAAGTCTAGGAGGACCATTTCTCCAGCCTTGGGATGTAGTTGAATGGAAGCAATGTTTTTGCCCATCTGGTTTTGATTGAAAACAGGATTGCAAAGGGCTGATTTTTTGATTCTTGCCTTTGGGTTGAAAGTGCGGGGATTGCCAAGTGGTGGGAGTTTCTGATGGCCCCTAGGGCATTCAAAAGCCCAGTGGCCCCAATCATAGTAGTACAGGCATTGATTCCTCCAATTGAGATTGGAGCACACCCACTCATTGCTGCGCGCCATGATGGACTTGTTTTGGTGATGAATTGACTTTGCTGAGACTGTGGTAAATGGCCTCCCCTGTGTGTACCCCAATTGGTGTTTGGAAGAATGAGCTGCCCTGTAACTCAAAAGTGAGCTAGAAATTATGTCCTGATGCAAAATTACTGGTTGGGAGATAAATTCCAATACATTGCAAGAGGTTATTGTCAGCCTCCTGGATGCCCAGACCCTTGCTATCCTTTAGCTACCAGAGGTGATAGAATAAATAATAAATATATTATTTAATAAATTCTGAAAAAATCCGTATAAAAAATTTGGATAAAGCTTATTGCAAGGTTGATTGGTTTGGTTATGATTTAATATTATTAATCAATATTAATAAATTGATTATTTAATAAATTAATATAGGGGCCAAAATAATATTGGGGATCTTTAACACCTCTCTTCAGGGAATTCACTTTGAAAACACGTATACCTGGTTACTTTCAAACCTTTACTTTATATTTTTAAATGAGGTATTGCCCAAAGATAATATATATTATGTCAGCTTGCTACTATTGCAGAGCAAGCTGCAAAAGTAACAGAAATAACATAAAAATAATAATAATAAAATTAACCTAAGAAGGAGAAGGGAAACCATAAATACTATTGCAAAAATGGATTCTCAACCCAAAATTAGGTATTGTCACTCACTGACCCCACCCTTGAAATACAACTCCTTATATTTTTAAATAATTAAGGAAAGAAAGACCAAAATACCACGGCACCACTATTGAACTTTTTTGCCAATTAAATATTTCACATGTATTTTCACATATAGGTTTCACACCTGAAATTGAGTCAGAATTGAGGTGTTGTGTATATTTTAGGAGTTACAGATGGAAATGTGTTCTGTCACAATTCTCGCATGCAGCCGCAGCAGCCAATGCTCCCGTGCAGGGCTGAGCTACAGCTCTGTCACTCTGTCAAAGTTGTGTATGCAGCCGCGGGGCTCTGACAAGTATGCAGCTGCGGGACTATGGGTTGACAAAGTGACAGGCCGCCTGAGAAATTAGGTACTGCGTAAACATGCTACAACCCACACAGGAACATTCAACATATGTAATAAATGTTCCGATGGATAGTAGATAGTCTAAAAGCACATAAAATCATATAAAAATAATTCAATAACCTTTATACGTATTTTTTATTAATTATAATTCAATGTACCAAAAATATCAAAAATAAGACAATGACTACTTCTAAAAATATATTCAAATACTTTGATATACTATTAGGAGAATTTCTAGAAATCAACATTTTCATGACATACTAAGATAAATTATGATGTAAAAATATTACATGAATACCCATGACTAAAATTTTCAAGTAATTATTTTAGTAAATCAACTGGATTTTGAAAATAAGGAGTAGAATCAATATCATGACTTTACTCCAATTATTTAATACATAATGAGAACTCACCTGAAATCAGAATATCCGTAGAAATTTCTATTAAAATAATTATTACCTTACTGGGACCATTTACTAAGGATAATTAATTAAATAATAAACAAAAAGGACAGATTAGTGTTATTCACACGTCCAAACATCAATTATAAAGTAGAATAATTCCCATACCCTGTGGAATTAGATGCTACCTGTGTTAAAGGACCAAGAACACGTGACAGGCTACCACTGGTTACCCTGCCAGCCTCAGTGTCCATGCCTCTGAGCCCCTGTACCCCTCAGAAGGACAATATTGGGACTCCAAAAGCTATAAATAAAGAGCTCTTTAGAGGATGATGATACACAGAGACCCAGTTATATTTATATCCAGAAACTGTGCCAAGGTAATCAAATACTTATAAAGAGATAATTAATTGATTTATGGCTTAGTCTGATCAATAATATCCGTCCTCAACCTCTTTTTATAAATTTAAACTGCTGAACAACCCTATAACCCCAGTATACAGGTTTAAACCATCAGTGCACGTCTCAAACAGATACCCAAAGGATTTTATAATATACCAGTGAGTCTTATTATCCTTTCTATGTTGTGGCAGCTTGTTTACAAATCCCTACCACTCCACCGTGTATTTTATATACATATTATCTTTGGGGAAGATATCCTTTAAACTAAAGGGCCCAAATTAACCAGGACTATGTGTTTTCATACTGAAATCCCTGAAGAGAGGTGTCAAAGATCCCCAATATAATTGTGGTCCCTCTACAAACATATTTAATAATCAATTTATCTATATTGATTTATAACAATAAACCATAACCAAACCAATTAAGCTTTCAATAAGCTTTATCCAAATATTTTATGGATTTTTTCAGCATTTATTAAATAATATATTTATTATTTATTCTATCACCTCTGGTAGCTAAAGGATAGCAAGGGTCTTGGCATCCAGGAGGCTGACATATATAAAATGTATGATGGAGTGGCAGGGCCTTGTAACCAAGCTTCCACAACAGAAAAAGGATAATAAAACTCACTGGTATATTATTGAATCCTTTAGGTACCTTTTTGGGACGTGCACTGATAAGTTAAACCTATTACTGTGGTTTCAAAGGTTGTTCAGCTGTCAGCTTGCTACTATGTACAGAGCAACCTGTCAATAGCAACACAAAACTATGGAAAAATAAGAATATCTTAACTAAAAAAATAATGAGAGAGAAATCCATAAATATTATAGCAGAAATGGATTCCTCACCCAAAATTAGGTAGGGTCACTCACTGACCCCACCCTTGAATTCCAAGTCCTTACATTTTTAAAATAATTAAAAAGAAAAGTACTAAAAATTACAACACCAGTATGGCACTTTTTGGCCATTTCAATATTTCACACGTGTTGTCACGTAGAGGGTTTACACCTAAAATTCACTCAGAATGTAGGTGTTGTGTATATTTTAGGAGTTACACGCGGAAATGTGTTATGTCACAATTCGTGCGCGCAGCCCCGCATCATTACATATCCCTACATACTTTTAGTAGCAGATTCCCGCGTACTAGAGACCCGCGCACAGCTGATTCTGCCACGCACGCAGCAGATCCTACCCCGCGCGCATCTGTACTAACTGATCCCCGCGTCTGGATCCGTTGTGACTAATCTGACAACCAGGTACCGCTCAAAAGAGCTACAACCTAGTTAGAGTTGCCTAGTATATGTAACAAACTGACATATGCATTACTAATGATCTAAAAAGATCAAATCTTAAATAAAATTAATGAAAATTAAGTTTAAAACATTTCTTAATAATAAATCAAAGATCAAGGATTACCATGTAAATCACTGACCCTGATCTTTGAAGACCACAAACCACTACAAGGAGTGTTCATAAAAATTATTAAAAATTACCTACGTGATCAGCAGATGATGGAAAATCAGTAAACATCCACATCTGCCCGCTTCAAAGCAATACCAATAGTAAAAATGAAGGATGAGCACAGAATGATCAAATTTACGCCACAACAGATTAACAGATCCTGTGGCTAAAATAGTGCATAAATCCTGCAGATCTAAGGTCAGCTGATTGAAAGCACCATGTGGACGTTCCAATCTTTCCCTGACTGGCTTGCCAGCCTCAACCCACAAGCAGAAACCTCTCTACGTGCCCTGAGAAGCTCAAAATCACCCCAAAAAGGTATTTATACAGACCTCTTTGGATCCATTATTCCATCATCAGTTTACCAGGAATTATTATTATCAATCAGAAACCGTTTCATTGTTTATCAAGTGCTTATATTTGATAAGCAAGTGATTTATGACTTAGTCTGTAGTAGTATCATTTACCTTTATTAACCAATCAACCATTCAAGTTTAGTCAAGCAATCCACCCCATCTGCTCTGAAACCCTTCCAATTATTTCAGGATTCTTGTGGTAAAGTGCTCAGAGTGAGTGTTACCCTTCCTGTCTTGGCCATTTGTGCTGTTACGCCCAGCCATTAGTGGAATAAGTCCTTTCTAACGCACCCATCTTTATTCCAAGGTTCTTAAACTTCCTAAGGAGGTCCCTTGAAGAGAGGTTGCTAGTCTGTAAAGATCCCCAGTAGTATAATACTGTGGCCCCTCTTTTATATTATATTGGAAACCATTTATTACCAAACCAATTAAACCTTGCAACTGCTCTTATTATATCATTTATTTAAGCTTCTAAGTGTTTATTATTGGAATAATTATTACTAGTATTATTCCAGCATTTTTATTGCTCTCTGTAGCTAAAGTACTGCAAGGTTCCTGGTATCAGAGAGCTGTTATCAGCAGTTTAAATTGATAAAAAGGTTTTTGGGATGGATATGATTAATCAGACTAAAGCCATAAATCACTTACTTATCTTTTATAAGTATTTGATTACGTTGGCATGGTGTCTGGATGTAAATATAACTGGGTCTCTGGGGTAACAATAACCTCAAAAAGGGACCTTTATTTATATCTTTTTGAGTCCCATTTCTGTCCCTCTAAGGGCTATAGGGGCCCAAGGGGACAGGTGCTAAGGCTATCAGGGAAACCAGCTCTGGCCCTGCATGTGCTTGATTTGCTGTAGCCTGGGTGGGAACTGAATTAGTCTGGATCTGGAGCTATTTCCAATAATAATTGAATAATTTTTTGTGAAAAAGCACCTTGTTGTTCATATGATCTTCCTTTAGTCATGTATGTCATGAGAATTTAATGAAATTGGTTAGATATTCTAACTGTTGGATGTCCTATGAACAGTTTGATCTCATATAGTTCCTTTTTATGTCACTCTAATTGTAAGTTCTGTTCCTTTGAATTTGTTAACATCAATTTGCAAAATTGGTGTTGGTTTATTTAAATAATTTACTAAAAATAATTACTTGGAAGTTATATGTAATATATTTGTTTTGTTTGATTTATGGAAACCCTACGGACATTAAAATTTCTTTAAACTCTCATAAAGGTCATGGGAAGCAGTTTATTAGACTCTTTCAATCTCTTGATGGTTATTTTCCAAGTTCAATGATTGTTAATAAAATAGTTTATTAAAAATAGCTCCTTTGGGAACTTTAGTAATATTATTACATATCTGGGTTCATAAGAGCTTCATGGACAATTTGTTGTCCTGAAGTTCACATTTATTTCAAGATAATATAGGTACGCAGGTCTCCAAAGTTTTTAATAGTCTTTTTTGACATTGAATGTATTTATTTATATAATTTAGTTAAATATGTAAACTTATCTTTTTATGCATTTTTAATTGAGTAATCTACCAATTTATTCACTTTCTACGCGTGGAGATATTTATTACATACCCTGGATCTATCAGTATGGGTAGTAGCCTGTCTAATTGGTACCTTGACAGCGGTTCCTCATCATGTGTTGATGGCTGTTGCTCCTGTCCCTTTGCATCTTCCCATGGTTGCGCTTTGGCCACCTGCCTGGGGCTGTGCCCCTGTTTTTCAGATTTTGCTCTCACACAGGCTTTTGCTCTGGCATCTATCATGCAAGTGCTCAGCTTTTGCAGCTGCAGGCAGAGTGTCAACAAAATGCTTTTTTGTCAATAACTCCCAAAATATACAGAATTCTCTAATTCTGACTGAATTTTAGCTATGAAACCTAACCCTGAATTTTCATGTGAAATGATTAAGGTGGCAAAATTTGGACTGGTGGCGCTGTGGGCTACAATTTCACTATTATGTGATTTAAGATGTGTAAGGAGTAGGAATTTGAAGGTAGGGTTGCTGAGTGACCCTACCTAAAATTGAGTGAGGAATCCAAATCCTCAATGATATTTTGGATATTCATAATCTTTAATTCTTTTTTATTATTAATTTTGATTAATTTTCTTGTTTTTGGTGCTTTGTAGGCTAGCTCTGACATAGTATCAAGCTGACAGTTATCTTGAGATCTTTATTAATGGCCCTGCAACTTTCTAACACATGGGATATCTTGTGGAATAGATTTCCCCAATTATCATGAAGAAGTAGAGAAAGAACCAAGTCCACTAAAAATCCTCCAAGGTGATTTTCAATCTCCTGAAAAGAGAGCTTCATCTCATTATACAAACGGTTAGCATTGTTGATGATGTCAGGCAAATTCATGACTTTCAGCCATTTTTTCATTACATATGACCAAGAGACCAAGCAAAACCTATCCCAAAGGAGACAATACCCATCTCTCCCACTAAATAATGCAACAAAAGGGAAAAGATACTGGTCTATGCTATATTTGACAATTGTCCCCATGAACCTGGCATGCTCCTCCAAATCATCCGGTTGATCTGAATCAAAGTATTTCTGCACGCAAAAGAGCAATAGGGTAGTCCAAACCTGTCCTATGGCCATCAGGCTCACTTTTCTAGTTTAACAAAGGCTCAAACCCTGAAAGTAACCTCAGAAATGGATTTTATATCACCAATAACCTATAGTCACTAAGCCAAAGTACCCCCCTATCTCTCATGGATTAGAAGATACAGTCCAAAAAACCTCCAACTGTGGCAAACTCATACCCAACCAGGTGTCACAGCTCTGTGGAAGGCATAAAGACAGAACTTGCAAACCCTCAAGTACATACCAGTAACAGCTTACCCTCAACATCAGAACCATAAACCAACCCTGTCACCTCAGCAAGAATATAGCAATACAGATACAGGAGGTAGTGCAACTAGTTCAGCTCCTGTCACCTCACCCAGGATGCATTCAAATACACCTACACAAGGATATGCAGAAGTATACAGGAAAGTATAGGCAAGAGGAAGTAGAATCAGTCTCAACCAGTTCCAAACAAACAAGCAAATACACATACACAATACTATGCAGAAGTATACAGGACAGTATAGGCAGGAGGAAATGAAACCAGTCTTGACCAGATCCAAACAAACAAGCAAATACACCTACACAAGGCTATGCAGAAGTATAAAAGACAGTGTAGGCAAGAGGAAGTGGAACCAGTCTCAACCAGTTCCAAAAAAAACAAGCAAATACACATACACAAGACTATGCAGAAGTATACAGGACAGTATAGGCAGGAGGAAGTGAAACCAGTCTAAACCAGATCCAAAAAAACAAGCAAATACACCTACAAAAGGCTATGCAGAAGTATACAGGGCCGCCCAGAAATACATGCAGGCAACCAGAACCATGTAGTATCAAACAATCCCAGCACCACATCAAAAATATGAAGTCAGAAGCATGTGATACCCAACAACCCACCAGTACAAGTACCACAGGGCTACCCAGAAATACATGCAGGAAGGCAAGACCATGCAGCAACAAACAAACCACCATTAATACACAGAAATACATGAAGGTAGAAGCAGTAGAAACAAAAAGACCACCAGTAACGCACATAAACACACAAATGTAGAAGCAGTAGCAGAAAAAAACCACCAGTAAGGCACAGAAATAAATGAAGGTAGAAGCAAGTGGCACCAAACAAACCACCAGTGGATGCACAGAAACACATGTAGGGATAAACAAGTAGCACCAGACCAACCAGTAGTACTGCTTATGAATATATTTTATCTGCACTTCACAGCAGTTTATGCAGGGCTGTGCATGCATGAAACCCCTGTACCAGCTTTTTCCAACCAGCAGAAATGCCTCATGTAACTGTACAAGCCTTTTCCAACAAGCAGAAATGTCTCATGTAATTTTATCTCAATGTTACTCACCATAAAAGGGAGAACCCTCAGGGGAAGCCTTGAGCACCCCTGGGGGCAGGGATTTCCTATTTAAGGAGGGCTCCTATGCCCTATCCAAGTGGTATCATTATCCCACCCAGCTCAATCCATCCTAACCATCTGTGGTACCTACCCAGATAAATATTATTAATGAACCAATGATAAGGAAACAAGAAATCAGAAACCAAGTTATAACACACCATTAACCAATTAAAACCACCCAACAGGTGCTTGAATAAGGGTTCTTCTGTGACCTAAATATTCAGCACCAGATTAAAGAAAAACCACCCCTTAATCAATAAATAACCCTTACAAAGAAAGAGAGGACAAAAAAAGGAACTACCAGCCTATCCTTTACCCAGCCCCCAGTTGGTAAACCCATCCTTGGGTCCTCTCCTGAACCATCCCTTTGATAAAACCTTGGGCCCTTCAATATTGGGATATTGGTTAAGATCACATATATCTGATCAATAATTAGTCAATAATCCAACAGATCTGGTCTATTCTTCACAAACCCTACCAATAACAATGGATAACTAATCTAGGTCTGATCTGATACCTATTTTAAGTCTCAAAGAAACCAGCCATTAATTTAAATAAAGTATTGTGCAGAATTAATTGTGCAGACTACCTATAGTACTAGAAGGGGAGGCAATTCAAAACCACTCTTAGTCTTACTAATACTCTAAAGGAGTAGCCGTAATACTAAATTCCCCTTCAAGGACAGCCAGAAAGCAATTTTCTTTATTTTTATAACCCCACAGGAGTCTCTACAGCAACTTTTCCTTGAGTTGAATAGCTTCCCCCCATTTGGAAAAATTGGATCCATTGGCCTTTAGATTTGGTTGCATCCCTTGCGCAATCTTCTTGTATTGCAGATGTGCCTTGGCCATACCGCTGGGGTTGCTGCGTCCGGATTTCCATGAGGAAACTAGCTAAATTGTCCATCAAAAACATCAAGTTTACTTGGTATATGCATATTATGCATATACCCAATTACATAATCTTAAAACACCAGCATACTTCAAATTATTTTTATCTTCTTTTTGTTTACTCAAGTTCTCCTTTATCTTCCTATTCCTTCTACCTTATTCTTGTTTTCTTTCTCTTTCCATTTTTCTTTCCATCAAGACTTATGCTTCCCCTTGCTCCAATCCATTTTTTTCACAACATAAAATCTGAAAATTCTCACGGTTTTGAGTAGTGCCAGATATACTGATGTAAAGTAGAAGGTGGGTAATGGTAACAATGTCTCTGTAATTTTGCTTCAACTAGTATTTTTACATTGTTGGAGCCAGGAATTCTGTTTGTAGGGCCGGTCCCAAGTTGCAATGAATCCTTGGATCTTTCTCCCTGTAGCTAGGTTGATTCCTGTCCAGGCTGATCTATTGGTTGGTTCTTGTTGATATCTGGGGTGGTGAGTACAAGTTTGTTCAAATGCACAAAAATGAGAAGGGGATTTGATGGATGGATGGAGATGAAGATAAAAGGGTCAGATTGAGCAGGTAGAAACTTGATGCCTGAGAAGAAGGAGGATAGTGCCTTGTACCAGCCACAAAGGTTCTGCTTTAGACTGTACAGCGATTTCTTTATTAGAAGGCCTTGGTTGGGCTTGATATCAATCTTAATGCCTTTTGAGGATTTGATGAAGATTTTCATCTCCTTGAGTCTGTTGAGGAATGCACATTGCACATCCAACTGGTTTATTTAAAAATCCTCAGAAGCGGCAGTCATTAGTAGTAGCCAAAGGGAGGCATTGCAACAGTTGGGTGCAAAGGTTTCATTGTAATGAATTCCCTCAACCTGCCTGCTCCCAAGAATGCAAAGACAAGCCTTCTTTTTGACTGTTATGCTATTGGTGTCCCTCTTGGTTCTATCAGAATATATGGTTTCCAGGGATTTGTTGTGAGGTTCTTTCTTGGCTACTTCCCACACCTTGTGCCTTGTGATGTTGTGAAGCTTGGATTCTTCCTCTGCTATCCAATCTGCTGCCTTGGGTCTCCAATGGACTTGCTTGTATGAGTTGTGTTTGCAAGGTTCAAAGGTTCCTCAACTATTTGATTGGCACAATATTGTCAAGGATGATCAATGATTTGGTGTGGCCCCATTCAGAGGTCAATGTTGGTTGGGGATCAATCATAGTGTGGAATGTAGGAGTAACCTGTTTGTTGAGAAGGTAAAGATGTAGGTTTGGAGGGTTTGTTGGGTGAGACAATGGACTTGTCTAGTATTTCAGAGGAGGAAGTAATTTGATTCATATTTTTGATGCTTGACATGATGGCTGGTGGTAGAAGTGAGGATGATTGAGGAGGAGTAGGTGTAGTTACAGGTGCCAAGAGACTGGCCTGATCAGAGTCAAGGTTATTAGGAGGAGAAGAGAGAGAGATATAAAAAGGAAGCAAATAAGGGAAAGGATAGATGAGAATCAGAGGAGGAAGAATACAGAGTGATTTGATTCAAAGGTAAGAAAAAGATAGCTTTGAAACTGATATGATGAGAGATATGTATTTTATTGGCTGCTGGGTCCCCCAATCAATAGGAGTGGTGACCTTCCTCATAGCCAAGAAAGATACACTCAATTCCCAAAGATAAAAATTTTGATACTCATGAGTTCTTTTCAGCAAAAAGAATGGCTCTGCAACCAAAGGGTTTCAGATGTGATAGATTAGAAAATTTTGCAAACCATTTTTCAAAAGGGGTCTTTGTCTGAATAGAGCTATCAGGAGATTAATTTTCCAGTTAGACCGCTGTACTTATGGCTTCCCCCCACCATTTCAGAGGTAATCCACTGTCAATTAGCATTTTTTGGTCCTTTTCAGTGGTTATGTGATTTCTGCGATCAGAAAGCAGGTTCTGCTGAGGCATGTATGGGGCTGAGGTTAGGTGATTCATTCCTTTCTCATCAAATAATTTGCCAAAGGTGTTGCTAATAAATTCCCCGCAATTATCCAAAACAACAAATTTGAAAGCACTGGACGGATTCATTCTTGGAAATCTTCATAAATTATTGAAAGAGATCAAACCACTGAGACTTTTGTTCCATACTTGACAGGAAATGGTGTTTTTAGAAGCCTTCAAAAATCTTCAAAAAGTACTTGCTCCCCCCCCTTTGAAGCTAGATTCATGAGCCTGCACAGGTCCATGTAAATTACTTCAAGCTGAGAGGAGGGTTGTTGAAAGTTACTGGGGAAAGGTTGCTTGTGCATTTCGGAGAGGTTCCACAAGGGGCATTTGATTTGTTTAATTGGTAGGTTTTAGTAGGCTTCTTTGAGATATGGCAAACTTGGATGACACAGTGCTTGGTGGAGTTTGGTGGCTTGCAAGATGGTTGTAAGCGCAGAATTTGTTTGAGGGTTAAGGAATAGGAGATTTTTGATGATTTTGCAAGTAATTAAAGTTTCTGTTCCCCTGAAGCATTTAAACCCTGACAGGGTTGGGGATAGAGAGTAACCGCGCTTCAGGTAGGTGGATAAGGGAATGAGAGAGTGAGATAGATCAGTAGTGTAGTAAGTGTTCTCAATCCAGATGTTTCCTGAACCAAGTTTGAGGATAGCTCTTCCAGTTCCAACAAGTGGCATTTGGGAGCCATTAGCCCCAAAGAGTGACAAGGAATAGTCAGAGTAGATGAGGAAGTGGTCTTGGTCCTTCAGTTAGTGGCTTGAGGCACCGCTGTCTAGTATGATTGAACTTGAAAAGAGATGGGTTGTGGTACTGTGGGCTCAATTTCCATGCTCTTCTTTACCTTTTGTGCGTTTCTCCATGACTCTTTGATATTAGGCTATGGCCTTTTTGGGGTGGACCTGATGGCATTGCTCTTCAGAGTGAGAAGTAAGGGGATTGTGTTTCCTGTTGGTGCAGAATGGTTGTCTTTTTGTTTTTGGAAGTACAATGGCTCTTAACTAAGAGCAAAGGTGTTCAAGGAAAGAATTGGATGAAACTAGAGGATGAGATGAAATAATTGAAAGGAAGGAAAAGAATTGGGTGACTGGATAGCCAGTAGCTTTGGAGCAAGTGGAAAAATTTAACTTTGTTAGGGAGAGTGAGTCTTAGTTGATGAAACTGTCCTTGGTGTTAGATGGCTTTATAGCCGCAGAGTTTTCCCTTTTGTGGGCAGTGTTCAGTCTTTTTGCTTCTTCCTCAAAGAGGAGCTGAGATTCCCTTTGGCTGTGTTGAATTTTCTATGTGGTGTCCAGACTGATGGAGAATATTTCAATCACGGCTTGTATCAGCGTGCAAAGTTTGGGGCAGAATCTAGTGAGGTCTCTTTGTCTCAATTGGTGCATGGCCTGTGCCATTTGTACTTGTTGTTCCATGTCTTCTTATGGGCATGAATGAGGACAGAAAAAGAGTGGTGTTAATGTCTGATGGGCTTATTTTGACACACTCTATTTTGGCTTTCATGTTTGTTTTCTTTACTTCCCAATTCTTGAAACCATCCTGACAATTCACAAATTGTTACTTTAACAATTATCAGCGCACCCTAAAGATGGAAAACACATCCATATTTGAAACAAGTCTCATTGTCATAACTCTTAGAAACAGCATAATTCAAGTTATTTGTGTCTTCTTTTTCTTTACTCAAGCTCTCCTGTATCTTCCTATTTCTTTTCCCTTCCTCTTGTTTTCTTTTTCTTTCCATTTTTCTTTTTTTCAAGACTTATGCCTCCCCTTGCTCCAATCCATTTTTCTTGTTTGTCCCAATATAAAATCTAACCATTCTCCCAGTTCTGTGTAATTCCAGATATACTGATGTTATCTAGAAGATGGGTAAAGGTTACAATGTCTCCATAATTTTTCTTCAACTAGTATTTTTATGTTGTTGGAGGCAGGAAAGTGTAAGAATGTGAAAATAACATGTGTCCTCTGGGAATCAAACCCACGTCTCTCATGTGCATGGCAAGTGTACTATTAACTATACTAAAGATGCTTGCTTCCCAGTGGTCAAGATATGCTTGTAGAGGTCAATGTAAATGTCACTTTGTGAGGACATATGATGAATGAGTAACCAACTGCAAGCATGCAAGGACTAAGGTCCTGAAGACTGCATGAAAGCATTAATCATAGCTCAACACACCGCCATTCTGAATGTAGGGTGAAGGAAGCAAGGCAACATGCTAAGATCACACTCATGATGGGGGCTGTGGAGACTCCTTCGGGATTGGTTAAAGTTAAGCAAATAGCTTGCTGGAAGTCACTTGAGGGGGAATTTATTACTACAACTATTGATATGATAGAGGAATAATAAGGGTGGTTTTGAGTTGCCTTCCCCTCTAAGTACTTTTTTAGTCTCAAAAAAATAAAATAAAAGAGATTGGTGGCTGATTTTCAGATAGAGTTGCTACTATAGTAGTCTCTATCAGACCTAGGATCAATATGTTCAAGCTTGATCAAGAAGATATGGTGGAACCAATAGTGACTCGGAGGAATGAAGCTGAGTAAGGGAAGAATCCTTTATCTAGTCTTATCCTTTATATATATATATTTTATATTGATTTTATTGTTTACTGATTGATACTCCTTCAATGATACAGGTGATGATTTGAATAAAGTTTGAAATGGTTGAGAATATACTGATAACTGATGGTGATGGAGGTGGATGATGATAGGTGATGATGGTTGATGATGGTCCAGGTAGGTGGTGATGATGGATGATGATGTTCAAGGTAGGTGATGATGATGATGGATGATGATGATGATGGATGGTGATGATGATGATGATGATGTTCAGGGTAGGTGGTGATGATGATGGATGATGAGTGATGATGATGGATGATTATGATGAGAGTTGGTGGTGGCTGATGATGATGATGTTCAATTTATGGGGAAATGGTGGTAATTTTCAAAGGTATGGGGTATTGGGTAAATAATGGTGGTGGAAGAAGGTCAAAAGTATGGGTTATTGGTTTGGGTCATGGTTAAAAGTATGTGTTGATGATGGTGAATGGTCCAGGGTAATGGTGGTGGTTGATGATGATGATGATGGTGATGGTGATGGTGATTGTATGGGATATGGGATTGGTGATGGTCACAGTGTGGGTTATGGGATAAGAGTTGATAATGGTAAAAGTATGGGTTAAGGGTGCCTAGGAGGCATGGTGATTCCTTGAGGGAAGGATGGGGGGATCTGATGGGACCTGGATGGGGGAGAGAGGCCCTCTATTTATAGAAAATCCTGCCCTCAGGGCTGCCCCCTGAGGGTCTCCCTGGTACAGTGAATACAGTTCATGAGACATTTTGGCTGGTCAGAGGAGGAGGCTGTGCAGGATCTACATGCATGTACACCCTTGCATGCATTGCTACGCTGCATTGACACAGGTGCCCCCTGCATAAATTACTTCTGTATTTTGGTGGTTGGTCATTTTTTTGGTTCTTCATGTAGGGTCTTGCATATATTTCTTCTGTATAAATCTGCAGGTTTGTTGCTGCATGCAGTGCCTTGCATATATTTCTGCTGCATACTGCTGCAGTTTTATTTGGTACTGCATGCAGGGTCTGTCTTTCATATATTAATTATGTATATTTCTGCAGGTTTGTTTGGTGCTGCATGCAGGGTCTTGCATATATTATTTATGTATGGTTTTGCTGTATGTGGTATTTACTTGAAGGAATCCAGGGTATGTCCATGAACTTTCACTGGTCTGTGACACCTGGTAGGGCTATGGGTAGGCCAGGGTTGATTTCAGCTGTATCTGCTAAACCATGAGAGATAGAGGGGTACTTTGGCTGAGTGACTAGGGGGTTTTTTTGGTGTGGAATCCATCTTTGAGGTCTTTTTGATGATTGGAGCTGTTCTTATACTAGAAAATTGAGTCTGATGGCTATAGTTTAGGTTTTGGAGCACCACAGCGCTTAGGTAGCACTGGGCTCATAACGTGTAAGAATGTGAAAATAACATGTGTCCTCTGGGAATCAGACCCAGGTCCCTCATGTGAATTGCAAGTGTACTACTAACTATACTAAGAACGCTTGCTTCCCAGTGGTCAAGATATGCTTTTAGAGGTCAATGTAAATGTCCCTTTGTGAGGACATGTCAGCCTGCTACTTAGCACAGAGCAACCTGACAAAGCAACAACAACATTAACAAAAATAAAAAAGAACAAAAAATAAATAAATAAAATTATTACAAAATAAAGGAGTAGGAAATCCATAAATATTATTGCAGAAATGGATTTCCCACCCAAAATAAGGTAGGGTCACTCACTGACCCCACCCTTGAATTCTTACTCCTTATATTTTTTAATGAATTTAACAGAAAATGGTAAATGACCACGGCACCAGTATGGCACCTTTTGGCCATTTTAATATTTCACATGATATGTCATGTATAGGTTTTACACCTAAATTTCAGTCAAAATCCAGGTGTTGTGTGTAGTTTAGGAGTTACACGGGGAATTGTGTTTTGTCACAATTCCTGCACGCAGCCCCGAGTCCCTACAGCGCTGGACTCCCGCGCAGTTGATCCCCCCCGCATGCAAGTAATCCTGTGACCTAGTCACAAGCGCAGCGGATCAGTCCCCCGCGCGCATCTGAGAAGCGGATCAGTCCCCGCGCGCATCTGAATGGACTGATCCCCGCGCCTAGCCTGCAGTGATCAGTCTGACAGCCAGGTACCGCTCAGAGGAGCTACAACATAGTAGGATCTACACTACATATGTAAAGCTACCACAAAAGCATAGATCGTAGTTTAAAAAACTTAAAAGTCAATTAAAATTAGTTATTAACTAATTTTTAGTATTTTTTATTAATTAAATAAAGATCAAGACTCACTACGTCATGAGCTGATCAGAACCTTCAAAGACCACAAAACTACACAAGGAGTGGTCGTAAAAATTATTAAAAATTACATACAGGATCAGCAGAGGATGGAAAATCAATAAACATCCACGTCTGCTCACTTTGGACCAGTACTTACAGTACAAATTGAGGATCAGTGCAGGATCAGCAAAATGACTAATCTATTGATTAACAGATCCTGCAGATAAAAAGGAGCTGTTCCTTGACAGATCAAAGGCCAGCAGGCTAACAGCACTTTGAGGAAGTGCCAATCTTGCCCTGACTGCCCCCCTAGCCTCAGAGCATCGCTAATACCCCTTCTAGAGGCCCTCAAGCACCCAAAAAGGAATATTTAAACAAGCTCTTTTTGCCCTTTTGTTCCAATCAGTTATCAGTTATCAGAAATATTATTATTATCAATCAGACATTGTGTCATTGTTAGTCAAGTGCTTATCAAGAAGAAAGTAAGTGATTTATGATCTAGTCTGAATTATTATTATTATTATTTTCTAAATAACTATCAACAACCAGAAGTTTGAACCAGCCACCAACCCCATCTGCTCTGAAGCTTCTTACCTGAATCTTTGCAGGATTTCTGTGGATTACTTCCCAAGTAAGTTTTTCCCTTCCTGCTCTGGGTTTGTGTGCTGTTTTTCCCGCCCAAATTAGTGGATAAGGCGTTAGAAGGCACCCATCTTCATTCCAAGGTTATAAACTGCCTAAGGAGGCCCCTTGAGGAGAGGTTGCCAATTCTGTAAAGACCCCCAGTAGTATATTAATGTGGCCCCTCTTTTTATATTATATTTAAAATATTTATAACCAAACCAATTAAAACTTGCAATTGCTCTTACCACACCATTTTTGGAGCTGTAAAGTGTTTATTCTTTGGAATATTATTGCTCCAAATTCTTTTGTCACTCTTTGTAGCTAAAGGACTGCAAGGTTCCTGGTATCAGAGAGCTGACAACTGGGGGTCTGGCCAGGAAGTATCCTTAATAATTAATTATTTAATTGATTATCTCCTGGACCGGTTATTTATATTAAAAAAATTATATATATATAAGTAGAAATACTTATTATTTTTCTTTATCTTTTGATTTATCCTGTGAATTTAAAAACCAACGGAGAATTGATCAATTATTATTTGAATCTTCTTAAACAGAGAAAAGAAGAAAAATTACGTAACTTTGTGCCTGTTGTTATTACTCATGAACAAGAACAAGAGAGACTTCTTTATTATAGACAACAAATCTTAAAAGAAAAGGAACAAGAGTTAGAAAGAATTATTAATTTTAACTCCTTGTTAAGACAGCACAAAGAGTGGAAAATATACCAAAGAAAGCTTTCTACTTTTAAGAGACGGTATCCAAATTATAAAAGTGAGCTTTAAATCTCCTTTTTATTATTTTTTTTATAAAAAAAATCATAAAAAACTCGAAAATTATAAAAAAATTATTATAAAAATAAATAAATAAATAACTTATATTTTTTTTTATTTTTAGTGGACTTTGTTTTTGGAGATCTTATTGACCAAGACCTCTTAGAGGACGTCCCAGACTGTAGACCCTTGGATTTGTCCCAAGATTTGATTGGAAACCACTCAGATCCCATTGGAATACCCTCCAAGGACGGTCCTGAACCCAACAAGGACTTAGTACCTTTAAACCTTCATATAAGTAAGTAATATATTTTTTTTTTAAAAAATATAAAACCAAAACTACTCAAAAAAAATTATTTTTTTGATTATTTTACAAAGTTTCAACAAAGACTTACATAATTTTTAACATGCATCAAAACAGACGCAACACCCGCGCCAGTGGACGCGCCCCGTCATATGGATCTTTGCCCGGAGGAACCTGTGCGCGCAAGGACGCCAGTCGCAAACGCAATGCGGATTGAGCCAGTGATCGCTCCAATCCGAGCGACAATGACAACAACTGCGGCCGCCGACTCGACCAACTCACCGTTGGAGAGCCGTCCCTCGTCCAACCTGATATCCCAGGAGGATACCGTTCCACCTATGCCACCCCAGCCGGACTCCTCCAAGGAGGAAAAAATAAAGGAATTGGTGAAAGAACACGTGGGTCATTGGGAACTGTTCAAACAGGCTCAGACCCAGGAAGACCAGCAAGGTATGAGAAAAGCCATATCTTTGGCAAAGAAGACTCAAATAACCCTCCAAAAATTGATTCCCAAGAGAGAAGTAGAAGGCTACGTGCAGAATTGGAATCCTTGGGACCAATTAGCTTCCTTAAGAGGAAACAACAACAACAGGAATAAGAGATCTCTAGCCCATCAGAAATTAAAGAATCCCAAAGAGTGGGACAATATAATATCTTTGGCAAGAAAATGGAAGAAAGTGTACCACAATTAGATGTAGAAACTTTCAACTTGTTTTCCATAAATGTTTCTCATAACTTTGATATCATTAGCAAATGTTTTGACAAAGTATATGAACAATTGGATAAAGTAAATAACAATTTTGGTAAAGTCATGCAATCCCAATCCAACTTGGTCAAAATCAATGAGTTAGAAGTAAAACAAATAAGAGACAGCATTAGCTTGAGTAAGGGAGAACTAATGAAGTACCTAGATAACAATACTTCAGCTATCCAAGAAGAAATTCTTCTATCTATTGAACAAATCAAAGAGGGTATTAATAAGACAGACCACGCTTCCCCTACTCATATTATTAATAAAATTGATTCATTAAGTAACAAACTTGACCTAGAATTAGGTATGATTAAGAATGATCTCAGAGATCTAAAAGTAAACTTAACTCAACCCATTGCAGACTCTGATGAAATCAGACCTTCCAGGTACCACAGTACTCCCCAATTACCTTTTAGACCAAGACCAATCACGCATGAATCCTTCAGGCCTAGTCCCACTCCTGAAGTAGAAAAAGCATTAAAATTACTTCCCCCTATCACTGAGTGGCCTAAATTCTCAGGAGAAGGAGAATACAATCATGTCAGTTTTATTAAGTTTATTGACTATACTCTGGCCTCTTATGAACTTCCTGATAACATAGCCGTAGTAAGACTACCTAGACTGTTTGAAGGAGTAGCCCTTGACTGTTTCATCAATAAGAGAGAAGAGGTAGGATCTTTGTCGCGGAATTCGTGGAAAGACTTTATTAAGGAACAATTTGGTACCACAATTTGGAAAAGAAAAATGATGAAGACTTTTGAGACTTCTTTGTTTGATCCATCTAAGGACAAACCTCACAAATGGTGCCTTGACCAAAAGAGAAGACTAGACTGCTTCTACCCAAATGCTGATAAAGAAGAAGTCAATGAAAGACTCCTCAACCTATGTCCAGAACAACTTAACCATAGCGTAAGATGCAGAATGCCCATGAACTGTGACCTTTCCACTCTCATAGGAGTATTAGAAGAAACTATTGACATGAATGGCTTAGACAAAAGGGTTAACAAACCCAGTGAACCAACTACTAGGAATAGGGAAGAATATAATAACAAGAATAAAGAACCTCTCCCTACCAACTCAGAAGCCAATAATACTTTAGTAACCAAAGAAAAGATATGTTGGAATTGCAACCAAACAGGGCATGTAAGAACTGACTGTCCTTAACCCAGGAGGAAGATTAATCTTATTGAAAGGGAAGATGATGAGACTAATCCTGACCCCCAACTAGATGACACTGATGGTTCCATTGTAGAAGACACTGAGTCCCAAAAGTTTTTTCAGATATAGTTATATCTTGGAGTGGGGGAATGTCAGCCTGCTACTTAGCACAGAGCAACCTGACAAAGCAACAACAATAATAATATTAACAAAATCAAAAGGAACAAAGATAAATGAATAAATAAAATTATTATAAAATGAAGGAGTAGGAAATCCAAAAATATTATTGCAGAAATGGATTCCCCACCCAAAATAAGGTAGGGTCACTCACTGACCCCACCCTTGAATTCTTACTCCTTATATTTTTTAATTAATTTAACAGAAAATGGTAAATGACCACGGCACCAGTATGGCACCTTTTGGCCATTTTAATATTTCACATGATATGTCATGTATAGGTTTTACACCTAAATTTCGGTCAAAATCCAGGTGTTGTGTGTAGTTTAGGAGTTACATGGGGAATCGTGTTTTGTCACAATTCCCGCACGCAGCCCCGCGTCCCTACAGCGCTGGACTCCTGCGCACCCAAACTCCCGCACGCAGCCCCGCGTCCCTACAGCGCTGAACTCACGCGCAGTTGATCCCCCCCGCATGCAAGTAATCCTGTGACCTAGTCACAAGGGCAGCGGATCAGTCCCCCGCGCGCATCTGAGAAGCGGATCAGTCCCCGCGCGCATCTGAATGGACTGATCCCCGCGCCTAGCCTGCAGTGATCAGTCTGACAGCCAGGTACCGCTCAGAGGAGCTACAACATAGTAGGATCTACACTACATATGTAAAGCTACCACACAAGCATAGATCTTAGTTTAAAAAACTTAAAAGTCAATTAAAATTAGTTATTAACTAATTTTAAGTATTATTTATTAATTAAATAAAGATCCAGACTCACTACGTCATGAGCTGATCAGAACCTTCAAAGACCAAAAAACTACACAAGGAGTGGTCGTAAAAATTATTAAAAATTACATACAGGATCAGAAGAGGATGGAAAATCAATAAACATCCACGTCTGCTCACTTTGGACCAATACTTACAGTTCAAATTGAGGATCAGTGCAAAATGACTAATCTATTGATTAACAGATCCTGCAGCTAAAAAGGAGCTGTTCCTTGACAGATCTAAGGCCAGCAGGCTAACAGCACTTTGAGGAAGTGCCAATCTTGCCCTGAATGCCCCCCTAGCCTCAGCGCATTGCTAATACCCCTTCTAGAGGCCCTCAAGCACCCAAAAAGGAATATTTAAACAAGCTCTTTTTGCCCTTTTGTTCCAATCAGTTATCAGTTATCAGAAATATTATTATTATCAATCAGACATTGTGTCATTGTTAGTCAAGTGCTTATCAAGAAGAAAGCAAGTGATTTATTATCTAGTCTGAAGTATTATTATTATTATTTTCTAAATAACTATCAACAACCAGAAGTTTGAACCAGCCACCAACCCCATCTGTTCTGAAGCTTCTTACCTGAATCTTTGCAGGATTTCTGTGGATTACTTCCCAAGTAAGTTTTTCCCTTCCTGCTCTGGGTTTTTGTGCTGTTTTGCCCGCCCAAATTAGTGGATAAGGCGTTAGAAGGCACCCATCTTCATTCCAAGGTTATAAACTGCCTAAGGAGGCCCCTTGAGGAGAGGTTGCCAAGTCTGTAAAGACCCCCAGTAGTATATTACTGTGGCCCCTCTTTTTATATTATATTTAAAATATTTATAACCAAACCAATTAAACCTTGCACTTGCTCTTACCATACCATTATTGGAGCTGTAAAGTGTTTATTCTTTGGAATATTATTGCTCCAAATTCTTTTATCACTCTTTGTAGCTAAAGGACTGCAAGGTTCCTGGTATCAGAGAGCTGACAGGACATATGATGAATGAGTAACCAACTACAAGCATGCAGGGACTGAGGTCCTGAAGACTGCATGAAAGCATTGATCATATCTCAACAGAACGCTGTTTGTAGCGCCGGTCCCGAGTAGCAATGGATCCTTGGATCTTTCTCCCTGTAGCTAGGTTGATTCCTGCTCAGGCTGATCTATTGGTTGGTGCTTGTTGGACTGCCTTCGGTTACAATAATGTTTGGTTTCTTATTGGACTGGGGAAAATATGGAAGGAGTAAGTCACACGGTATTGCATTCTTGAGCTGTTCGTCATGCTCTTCCTAGATGTCTCATCGTCGTGTTCTTTAGTCACCCAGTAATAAGGATTTTTGTAGGTGCTCTTCCTCTTTGGGATCACCTTGTACTCGCCGGTCATTGTATCTTCGGCGGTTGCAAGTTGTGCCGTGGCATCGCTCCTTAATTTCTGACAGTCATCTGGTAGGACCAAAAGAGATGTTTTTTCATCGCTTTGCAAACTCACCCAGTAGTAAGGATTAGTGTTGTCATGCTACCGTTTGGCGCTTAGTGCGTGCCTAACGATGAGACGCACCAAAGCATTGGAGTCTCTGTTTCGACATGTTTGTCCGCTTTTTATTAAAACGCATACAATCATTGATCACTTGGTGAATCTGTTGGTTATTCTCAATGAAGAGGCGTCCCGGTCGCCGAACCTATGAAGTCAGCGTGACGTCATGGCAATGATCCGATTGTCAAGATGGTTTCCCGATTTTGATATTTAGAAAAACAGCTACAGATGTTATGGATCCGTCCACCTCGGCTTTGCTGTGAGCCTCGTCGACGAAGACGTGGCGATTAGGTTAGCAAGGGTTGGCGACGATTTGGGTTTGCGCCCCCCCGACAATGAATCGGGAATGAAACCTCTGATGAGAGCATACGGTGAAGGAGAAGGCCAGGCGGGTGGACCGGAAGGCGCTTTCTTCCGACATTAAAACCCAAGGCACCAGCAAGTTTCGAGAAGAGACTACCCCACCACAAATCATCCTCTCTTTTAGCGTTGATCCGTTTAATGTAGATTTCGAGATTTACACCGAGAATCCCCTGTACTTTTTGTCGAGCTCTATAGACTAGCCTTAACTTCGTGGGGTCATTATGCAGTTCAATTTATCGCACGCTCGTCTGGCTCTCGTTTTGATAATCGGTTTATCATGCCTAGGACCGGCTCAGTCTCAAAACTTTCTGGATAACAAAAAAGGCTTAACATGTGCAAATACTCTAGGCAAACCGTTTGCTTTTTGTGG
Organism: Puccinia polysora; assembly: GCA_025617555.3. NCBI lineage: Eukaryota > Fungi > Basidiomycota > Pucciniomycetes > Pucciniales > Pucciniaceae > Puccinia > Puccinia polysora. The sequence goes on along the minus strand of CM062641.1, from coordinate 25,046,248 downwards.
TCTCGCCGGCAAAAACAACCAAGGTTTCGGACTTAGTGAGTGATGGCAGGCAGCAGCATTCAACTGGCCCTTCTCGAGTAGCAAAATTTCACAATGCTTGACCTCGTTGACTGAAGTCCTGATTTCTCTCCGTGCCGATGCAGTCAGCCCACCAGGATCTCCCCAAAAAGACACCCAATTTGGTTGTGGGAACCTGGATTTCAAACGTCCAAGGTGTTGTCCTCCGCTGGCTGGCGTAAATGTGAGTAAGCAAAACTTGTCGGGACCGCGTTGGCGGAAAAAGTTGAAACACTTTCTCTCTTTTGTAAATCCAGCCCAATGACTCCGTAGCGCAACACAAGGCTAGACTGGCTGCTAAATCCAATGATGGATGTGTGACCCCGGTCCAAAAATGACGACATCTCAGGAGCTTGTCTGTTTTCCTTAAAAAGATTCATAAACCAAATTTAATTGTAATAAATTTTTGTATATTGAAGTCCAATTAATTTCACATATTTCTCTGAGTGAATAATATTGTAAATTGCCAACCAAAACTGATGTTTTATAAGTAATGATGACCTTAGTATTGTTAAAAGATTGCAAGGCCATTTCCGGGACTCAAATGCGGTTTCAGCTAAATCAAGGTGCCTGCTTTACCGCTAAGCTATGCCAGAACAAAGGTACTTTGGAGCACTATAGGGTTTGTTAGCTTCCTTCATTGAGTTTAACAGAGATTCATCTAGTTCAAAAATGTGAATTCCTAAGATTGGAGCTTCAATTTTAAACATGTTAATGTTCAGTATAGGAAATATGACATGGTCTTCTGGATCATGAGAAGGATTCCTGGGTTCATTAGGTAGAGAATTCCTGCTTGGGATGTCAGCATTTTGATGTTTAGCTCCACCTTGGTGGACTATAGTCATTTGACCTCTATACTGTTGTATGGCTATCTGCCACCTTAGCATGTGTCTGCTGGGATTCCTCAGATTCATTAGAGTCCTGAAAGCATTAAATTAATTAATTACAACAAAATTGGTTACTTCTAATTAATAAGGGAGCTTCTCTAATGCCCATACCAGAGAAAGACATTCCATTTGGCTAGCACTGTACCTCTTCTCAGTATCCTTAACTTGCATGGATATGAAGAGTATAGGCTTCTCTACAGGTTTATCATCTTCTACTACCTCTTGGTGTAAAGCAGCTCCTAGTTCATCCATACTAGCATCTATGTACAGTTTGAATGGTTTATATCCCTCTGGTTGAATCAATACTGGTGTAGTAGTCATTTTTATTTTGAGTTACTCATAATTATTCAGCCTTTCATGAGTCATCTCAAATAAAGTGTTGTTGTTGCAGATTTTGTATAAACATTTGGTGAGTAGAGCAAACTTAGGTATGTACTTCCTATAGTAGCTGCAAAAACTGACAAAAGATAGGAGTTCAGTTTAGTTCTGGGGCATGGGCCTATTCATGACAGCAGCTATTTTACTCTGGTCAGCAGTTAGGGTTAGTCCAGAAAGAATATTTCCTAAAGATTTTAGTTCTCTCTACCCAAATTTATACTTTTTCATTGATACCTTCAGTCCCACTTTAGATATATTTTTGAGGACTAGCCTCAATTTGTCCATATGTGTATCCCGGTCATCAGAATAGATGATAACATCATCAATGTATACCATCATCCAAACTTGTCTGATGAATAATCCTAAGACTGTATGCATCATCCTCTGAAAGTGAGAAGGGGCATTCTTGATAACAAAAGGCATTCTTGAATACTCATAGATACCTAAGTGACATATGATCCTCATGAATTTCTGGTTTCCAGGGCTGATAGGTATTTGGTGAAAACCTTTCAACATGTCCATAGTAGTGATAAACTTGGCTTTTGAAAGGTTGTGTAAACCATATTCAATTGTTTGTATAGGATAGTAGTCAGCTTGAGTGTAGTTGTTAAGCATTCTGAAGTCTCCAACCATCCTAGATTTATAATTATGCCAAGCTATAATTACTGGTGTGGCAAAATCTGCTTTTTCATTATGTCCTACTTTCCTTAGAACCCTTAATTCAATTAATTCCTAAATGTGAGCTTCTAAAGCAGCTCTGGTCTTAGGGCTAGACAGGTAAGCAGGTCTCCTGAGGTTAGGAGGGTAAGGGGATTTGATGGTCAAGGTTACAATAATATCATGTCCTTTTATATTGCCAATAGGGTGATCCTTAGTGCAGAAATCATTCTGGTTTTCAAAACAAAACTTGGAGAATATCCTATTTTTGGTCTTCACTGAGCAGGGATTTTAAAGCTTCTTGAGAGAAGTATTCTTGGTTAAAGGTTTCCAAGTGTTTCTCATAGGTAGAATCAGAAGTTTAAACATTGACATGACATATTTTGAAATTCTTGTTCCAATCTCCTTGTACAGTAAAATATCTAACCTTACTCTGGATGACATCTATCCCATACAAGCAAAGAGAATCATTTTCTAAAATAAAATATTCACATACTCCATTTTGAAGTACTACAAATTAAATTTTCAGTTTTAGTAATCATTTAGAATGAGGGAGTATACTATCTGAAGGCCATACTCCAATAGCATTGAGGGAAAAGTTTCAACTAATAAAGCTAGCCTGGGGTACTGGTCATAAGTTCATCTTCCAGTTTGCACCTTGTTTCCATAAATAAGATGATCCAGCACAAGAAAAAAATCCCCACTATCTAAGAGTAACTTGACTGGGGAGCCTTGGATTATACCAGTAGCATAGCAAGTTTTACCAGAAGTGTAACTTTTACGGGCAGAAGTTTTAAGAGTCAAAGTTTTAGCTTCAGAAAGATGTTTTATCTTTATGTTAGGATTCCATGGTTTTGGTAGGCTAAAATCTTCATTGACAGAGTTTATTTCCAGGAAAGACTCTATGATTCCTTCAATAACATTGATGGGGTTAGTGATCATTAATTCACACTCAGAGATTGATCCATCAGTTTCATCAAGTAGACTATCAGGGTTATTATCATACTATTCTACGTCAATAGGATTAATCCTTCTCCTGGGTTGAGGACAATCAGGTCTTACATGTCCAGTCTGTTTTCAGTTCCAGCATACCTTTTCCTTTTTTCTAAATTCTTCTTGACTTCCAAGTTGGAGGTACTAGGGGTAGAGGAATCTTTGGTTTTGATTTTAGATTCCTCTCTATTCCCAATATTCTTTTCCCTAGATTAATAAAATTTCTTTTCAAGACCATTCATGTCAAATTTTTTCTTCTAGTACTCCAATCAAGGTAGAAATGTCAGAGCTCATAGGCATCCTGCATCTTAAACTATGGTCAAGTTGTCCTGGGCATAGGTTGAAAATTCTCTCATTGACTTCTTCTTTATCAGCATTGGGGAAGAAACAATTCAACCTTCTTTTCTGATCAAGACACCACTTGTGAGTTTTGTCCTTGGATGGAGCAAACGGGGAAGTTTCAAAATTTTTCATCATCTTCCTTTTCCAGATTGTGGTACCAAACTGTTCTTTGATAAAATCTTTCCATGAGCTCCAGGACAAAGATCCTACTTCTTCCCTTTTATTAATGAGCCAATCAAGGGCTACACCTTTAAATAACCTGGGTAGTCTTACCACAGCTATAGTATCAGGGAAATCATAAGAAGAAATGGTTTAGTCCATAAAATTAATGAAACTGACATTTTTATACTCTCCTTCTCCGGAAAACTTAGGCCATTCAGTAATGGGAGGAAGTAATTTTAAGTCTTGTTCCAGTTCAAATGTAGTACTGGGCCTAAAAAACTTGCTCCTGGCTGTTACTGATCTTGAAGTAATACTGAGATTACTAGTGAATCTAGTTGGTCTAGATTCTTCCAAGTTTATAACCAGAGGGTTAGTGAACTTGATTTTAAGCTCTCTGAGATCATTCCTAATCATACCTAATTCCAAATCAAGTTTGCTACTTAATAAGTCAATTTTATTAATTAAATGAGTTTAAGGGGTGTGAGTTATCTTGTTAACTTCTGCCTTCATGTGATTAACTTACACAAAGCTTTTTTCTTGGAGAGTGGAATGGTTATTTTCAATATGTTTTATCAGATCTATTTTGCTTAAAATTACGCTGTCTCTCCTTTGTTTTACTTCAAAATCACTGATCTTATTTAATTTAGATTGAGATTTCATTAATTTTTTAATTTTTAGATTCACTTTATCCAATTTTTTATACATGTCATCAAGTCATTTTCTAACAATATTGAAATTTTGGGACACATTCACAGAAAGTATTTTAAATTTTTCTGCATGTAGTTGTGATAAAAATTCTTCCATTTCTGGGCTAGATAGATTATGTTGTCCCAATTGCCTTAACTTCTGATGGGCTGAGGATATCTTCTTTTTGGGTTCCTTTTCCTTTAAGGAAGCTAGTTGATCCCAAGGATTCCAGCTCTGCATGTAACCTTCTACTTCTTTCTTTGGGATCAATTTTTGAAGAAAGATCTGGGACCCCTTTTCCCAAGAAATTGCTTTTCTCATGCCTGGCTGGTCCTTCTGTGTCTGAGCCGGTTTGAAATTTTGCCAGTGACTTGTGTCATTTTTCACCAACATGTTGATTTTTTCCTCCTTGGCTGAGTCCAGCCAGGGCAGCATAGGAGGAGCAGTATCCACCTGGGATGACACGCTGGTTGATGGATGACTCTCAAAGATTGAGTTGGTTGAGTTTGTAACTGCGGTTCTCATCCTGCGCAACACTATTGTCACAGGTTTGAGTCCCCTAATTGCGCTTGCAATTGGCATCCTTGCACGGGCCAGTTCCTCTGGGCAGAGATCCATGTGATGGGGCTCTACCGCTTGCAAGGGTGTTGTGCCTGTTTTGGAACATAACCCCCAAAAAAATTTTAAGTTTTGGAAAAACTTTTGGAAAAAATTAGAAAAAATATAAAAATGATATTTTCTGGTTTTTTAAGTTTTTATGATTTTTTTTATATTCTTTTATAACTCACTTATATTTGAATTCAATGGTATCAAAACTTGTTTGGGGTCAATGCCATCCTTGGGGGTTTTTCCAATGGGGTATGAGTGAGTTCCAGTTAAATTTTGGGACAAACCCAAGGGTACACATTCTGGGACATCCTCAAGCAAGTCTTGGTCAATGAGATCACCAAATAAAAAGTCCACTCAAACAGAAAAAACAATAAAATTAGAAGTTTTTATATTTTTTTGATTTTTTTTTTTATTTTTTATGTAGTTTTGTAATAATTTAAAATAAAATAATTATAATACTCACTTTTGTGATTTTTCTTTTTGTTTTTCTTTTTTCTTCTTTTGAAGATGGAAAGTTTTTTTTTGATATATTTTCCACTCCTTGTGCTGCCTCAATAAAGAATTAAAATTGATGATTCTTTCAAGTTCAAGCTCCATGTCTTTTATGACTTGTTGCTTATAATAAAGAAGTTTCTCCTGTTGTTTCTCAGGAGTTATAATAACAGGCACAAAATTATGGAGTTTCTCTTCTTTATTCTATTTAAGAATATTCAAATAATAATTGATTAACTCTCTGTTGGTCTTTTGATTGACTGGAACAATCAAAAAAAATAAAAATATTTTTAATAAGTATTCTTACTTATTTCTATGAATAAATAGACTGATCCAAGGAATAAATAATCAAAAATTAATTATTTAAGGATAATTCCTGGCGGGAACCCCAGTTTTTAGCTCTCTAATACCAGGAACCTTGCAGTCATTTAGCTACAGAGAGTGATAAAGTACTGGAATAATATTATTTCAAGAATAAACACGTAAAAATCTCAAATAATAAATAGGCCAACAGCTATTGTAAGTTTTCATTATTTTGGTTAAAAAGGTTTTCAATATGTTGTCAAAAGAGTGGCAACAGTATTATACTACTGGGGATCTTTATCAAAAAACAAACTCTCTTCAAGGGGCCTCCTTGGGCAGTGTAAAGACCTTGGAATAATGATGGGTGCCTTTTAAGGACTTATCCACTGGTATGGCCAGGAAAAACAGCACACAGGCCAAGGCAGGAAGGAAAAAACTCACTCTGAGAAATAATCCACGGAAATCCTGCAAATATTTGGATAAAGGGTTTCAGGGCAGATGGGGTTAATTGCTTGGCTAGACTACAATGAATCAGGGTGATGGGCTTTTGTAAATAATAATGATACTTCAGACTAATTCATAAATAACTTGCTTATCTCTTTACAAGCAATTCATCAACAATGGCATGTTTTTTGTTTTATAATAAATAAATTCCTGGGAGACTGGGGGACAATAGGCCAAAGAAGTTCTGTATAAATATCTTTTTTGGTTTAAAAATGAGCTTCTCAGGGCATATAGAGAGGCTTCAGCTCATTGGCTGAGGCCAGCAATCCAGCCAGGGAACTTTTTAAACTTCCATTTGGTGCTGTCAACTGTTTGATCTCAGATCTGCTGGATTTCTGTACTTTTTTAGCTGCAGGATCTGTTAATATGTCAATATTTCATATTTCTGATCCTGCACATATCCTTTGAATGTACCATTATTATTGGATCAAAGTGATCATAGGTCAATATTTATTGATTTCCTATCATTTTTTTATCACAATGATAATTTTTTATTATTTTTAAGGCTAATCCTTGATGTGTTTAGTTGTCTTCAAAGATTAGGATCAGTCTTTGTCATGGTGATTCTTAATATTTGATTTTTAATTTAAAACAATTTTAAAGTAGTTACTTACTTTTTTTATTTATGTTTCAAAGTTTTTAGGTCCTTTTTCATTCTAATTTCATGATATTAAATACACAGGGTAGACATTACTAGTTTGTAGCTATTATGAGTGGTACCTGTTGTCAGATTAGTCACAACAGATCCTGATGCGGGGATCAGTCCATTTGACTGCGCATGGGGTAGGATCCGCTGCGTGCGTGGCAAGATCAACTGCGCGCAGGAATTATGTACGCAATAATTTGATGCTTACAGGGGAAAGAAGATGCGCAGGGGCTGTTTAGGGACGCGGGGCTGTGCCCAGGAATTGTGACAGAGCACATTTCCATGTGTAACTCCTAAAATATACACAACGCCTCAGTTTTGACTGAATTTTAGGTGTGAAACCTATACATGAAAATGTGTGTGGAATATTAAATTGGCCCAAAAGTTCCATAGTGTTTTTTTGGTATTTTGGTCATTTCTTCTTTAATTATTTAAAATATGAAGGAGTAATATTTCAAGGGTGGTGTCATTGAGTGACCCTACCTAATTTTGGGTTGGTAATTGATTTTTGGAATAATATTAATGGATTTCCTAATCCTTCAGGTTCAATCAATCAATTTATTTATAATTTATTATTTTTTTCTACTTTGACAGGTTTCTCTGTGTTAAGCAGCAAGCTGAAATGTCTAGAAAAAAAGAAGAGATTAGACTGCTTCTGTTCCAAATCTGATACATATTATTTCAATGAAAGAATCCTGAACCTCAGTTCTAGTAACCTCCACCACAGTGTAGGATGTAGGATGCCTATGAATTCTGACCTTCCAATTCTTATCAGTGTCCTTGAGGAATTAATACACATGAATGGGTTAAACAAGAAGCTAACTAGACCTAGAGAATCTAACCCTAGGATCAAGGAATATTACAGTGTCAAACCCAAGGACACTCAAAACTCTGCTGTCCCTGGTACTAAGAAACCAAAGGAAAAGGTATGCTTGAATTGCAACTAAACAGGTCACTTCAGACCAGATTTTCCCTTGCCAAGAAAAATGATTGTTTGTATCAGACTGTGAACTCATTATAAGTAAGCACATTAATTTCATAGAAGGGAGCATAGAATCTTCTCCTGATATAAACCCTGTTAATGGAGACCCCAACTTATCCTAGCATGGGAACCCTAGCATGAAGCTCCAACACATATCTGAAGCCAGGACTCTTATTTTTAAACCTTCTATTGGCAAATGTTACACCTCTGGTAAGAACTGATATTCTAAAGGATTAATTAAATGTGTCAAATTGCTACTGAGAGCAGAGCAACCTGTCAAAGTAGAAAAAATAAACAAAAAGAAAAAAATAGTTAATTAAAGAAAAAGGAGTAAGAAATTGAAAAAAATATTATTTCAGAAATGAATTTACCACCCAAAATTAGTTAGGGTCACTCACTGACCCCACCCCTGAATTATTACTCCTTCAAATTTTAATTAATTAAATAAAAATTTACCAAAAAGTCATGGCACCAATATGGAACTTTTTGGCTAATTTAATATTTCATGTGCATTTTCACATACATGTTTCACACCTAAAATTCTGTCAAAACTGATTTTATGTGCATATTTGAGGAGTTAAACATGGAAATGTGTTTTGTCACAGTCCCCGCGTGCATCCCCGCATCCCTACACAGTCCCTGTGTATCTGCCTCACCCTGTATGCAACAGAGTCCTGCATGCAGAATTCCCACATGCAGAAGATCCTGCCACGCATGCAGAAGATCCTACCCTGCACACAGGTAAATTGACTGATCCCCTCCCCAGGGTCTGTTGTGGCCAAAATAGCAATAGGCACTGCCACTAATAGCTACAAAGTGGAAGGATAAACCATGCATATGTAATATTATGGCATATGCATGAAAAATGATCTAAAAAAGTAAAAAATTGAATAAAATTATTATTTAATAAATTTTAAAGTATTTTCAAGTGATAAACAAATATTTCAGAAACACCACAACACAAGCTGATCCAGATCTTTAATGATCACAAAACGTACAAAGAAATGGCGCTAAAAATTAGGAAAAATTATCAACATGATCAGCAGATGATGAAAAATTGATCAATACCCACATCAAATCACTTTAGTCAAATATTGACAGTACAAATCAAAGATATTTGTAGAATGATCAAAATGATGAGCTAGCACATTAACATACTTTGCAGCTAAGAACAGGCAGAAATCCAGCAGATCTGAGATCAGCTGATTGACAGAACCTTGAGGACGTGCAAATGCTTCCCTGTCTGGCTTACTAGCCTTAGACATTGAGATTTAACCCCTATACATGCCCTGAGGAGGCTCTTTTTCACCCAAAAAATGTCTTTATACAGACCTTTGTGGGCTTATTGTCCCCCATTTTACTAAGAATTTATTTATTATCAATCAGAAACCGTTTCATTGCTGATCAAGTGCTTATAAAGAGATAAGCAAGTGATTTATGACTTAAGTCTGAAGTATTATTATTATTTCCAAAACCCATCACCCTGATTCATTGAAGTTCAGTCAAGCAATTAACCCTATTGGCTCTGAAACCCTTTTTCTGAATCTTTGCAGGCTTTCTGTGGATTATTCTCAGATTGACTTTTTCCCTTCCTGCCTTTACCTGTGTGCTGTTTTGCCCTTTCATACCAGTGGATAAGTCCTTAGAAGGCACCCATCATTATTCCAAGGTCTTTACACTGCCCAAGGAGGCCCCTTGAACCTTGAAGAGAGGTTTTTTGTCTTTAAAGATCCCCAGTATTATAATACTGTGGCCCCTCTTTCATAACATATTTAAAACAATTTTACCAAACCATTTAAAACTTTCACTATATCTCAACATATTTATCATTTGAGCTTTTTATGTTTTCATTTTGGGGAATATTATTATTCCATTATTATTTCATCACTCTCTGTAGCTAAAGGACTACAAGGTTCCTTGTATCAGAGAGCTAAAAAAAGGATCTCCTCTTAAAATTCTATTAGATAGGGGAGCTTTCTGTTCCTTTTTTGGGACCACCTACTTGGAGCAACAGGATCCAAAATGGAAACAGAATATACTTCCTTTCCTCAAGGCCAAGTTCAGCAGCTGTGATTTCTCCCTGAATGCTATAGGAGTATGGAACACAGATATCATACTACCTCACACCAAAGGAGCTCTCAAACTGAAGGTAGAATTTTTAGTACTCTGTAATGGTTTATGTGACTAATTCATTCTTGGGAATGACACCCTCTGTTGGGATAAATTTTTTTGAGAGCAAAGGAAGGTACTTCACAGTAGGAGGTGACTGGAACAGCAGGTATGCAATAGAAATTCCAGGGCATCTGAATCAAATTATGAGAAGCTCATAGAAGCTTTTAACAAATAGTATTTCTCACAAGCAGCACTTGAATCCCAACTCAGCAAATACCAGAAAAGGGACATCCTCACTGTTGAATTTGAAAATCAGATTTCCCCCGGTACTTAGGATCACCCCCTTGGGAATATAAAAGGACATGATATGATCTTAACACTTACTATAAAACTTCCTTACCATCCTAACCTCAGGAGACCAGCTTACCCATCTAGTCCCAAATCCATAAAATCCCTTGAAACTCACATTCAAGAGCTGATAGGCCTAAAATATTTAAGGAAAGTAGGCCGTAATAAACAGTTTGACATTGCCACACCATTTATTATGGCCTGGAATAATGATAAATCAAAAGAATGGTTCAGAATGCTTAATAATTATACTCAAGCTGATTACTATCCAATAACTAGGATTTATCATTCACTGCATAGCCTATCAAAGGCTATCTAGGTTTCATGGTTGGTGTCAGCCTACTAGATGCCAAGGACCTCACTACTTCTAGCTACTAGAGGTGATAGAAAGTTTGGATCAAAAATAAGATAAAATGCCAGGTATATGATTTGGCTAAAAGGGTTAAATTTATTTATATATTTTTAAAATAAATTTAAATAGAGGGGCCAAGATCTTAATGGGGTTGTTGAGCCCTCCAGAACACAGGTATATGTCTTTTAAGGACAATATAGGAGCAATTGTGGTTCCTGTGGGTTTGACAAGGATTCCTTTCAAGAAGGGTGTGTGTAATTTCCTTGGGGCATAGGTTATGCAAAACCTACAAAAAGGGGTATAAGTCATCAGGATCACTTACTAGGTCTAGATCCGGACTTATTCTTGATGAATGGGCCAATATTCAAGGATTCAGGGTGCTGGAAGTTGGTACTGGGGCAGGCTGAATGGTTGGTTGTTCAATTTGGCCAAACAACAGGGATTCAAGAATTATGGTCTACAATTTTATCAGAAAGTGGTCCAGGATCACACACTTATTTCTTATAAGGTTTTTATGGCTTGAGGAAGAAAATATCTGAAGCAATAATGACTATATGACTGGATGAATGTGGTAGAAATAGCTGGGGGAAGGTCCTTTATTTATATTGTTTGGGTCCCCTCATGGTACAGTCCTTTTACCAGCCAAAGGAGGGTGACCCAGGCTAGTGCTGAGGCCAAGGAGCCATCAGTGTGTTTGTGTTGACCTGCTCTAGTCACTAAAGAGGTACAGGAAGCCCTATGTCATCATTCTTGGGGCTTGATACACGTTTCCAAGCCTCAAGTGATATCATTGTACCAGCCATGTATCCTGATTTGAGGCTAATAATTTAAGTACAGGCCCTTGTTTACTGAGGCTAGGGACTTGGAAGTATAGACTAGACCTCTGAAACCTGTTTGCAACTTCGATTTTGAGGCCTTATTGGTAATTATTGGTTGTGTATGGGCTAATTTGTACTGTAACAGCCACAAATACATACAGGGGCCTTTCTTCCTTAATTGGGTGATACAGGGTGTATCTGAGGTTTGGGGACTGTTTGGAGTGTTCTGGCCCAAAGAAGGGCATCTACTGTAGCTATTGTGACTATCTTGGGGTGCTACAGTATCTTCTTAGTACTGCAATAGGGCTGTAACATTCCTTTTTGGGAAAATTACAGGAGCCCTGTATCTTCTAATGTGTACATATTACATTTAGGGTGATACAGGGTTTATCTGAGGTTTGGGGGCTTTGGGAGTGTTCTAGCCCGAAGCAAGGAATCTTCTGTAGCTATAGTGGTTGTCCTGGGGTGCTACAGTATCCTCTTAGTACTGCAATAGGGCTGTAACATCCCTTTTTGGGAAAATTACAGGAGCCCTGTATCTGCTAATGGGTACATATCACAATGGGTAAATATTACATTAGGGTGCAGAGCCCTAAATTCCGAATTTTTGGTGGTCAAGCTTACATAATTATGGGTTTCTGAAAAAACTTTTGGTCAGAAACCAGTACTTGTGGATGTTACGAGCAAGGGTAGATGAGTGAGCATAGTTCTACCTGAAGGAGTCGGACATGGGTGGTGGTGCCAGTGGGTGACCCTACCTAAATTGGCGCCACAAATCCAATTTTTTAATAATATTTTTGGATTTCTTACAAATTAAGGCTTTATTCTTTATTTTTATTTTATTTTATTATTTCCATATTTATTTATTAATTAATTTATATTTTATTTTTTTTTAGGCTTTAGTCAGTTGGTTCTGAATAGTAGCCAGCTGACATTTGGTAAGGGTGTGTTTGGCTGCCTGGTGTATCTGTAGCTGTAACTTCCCCCAGCTGGACAAAATAAATTTACAGGGAGCTAAAGGTATTTACAGTTACAGTTACACATTTTGGGTGTTTGGAAAGCGCTGTGACCCATCAAGTTCAAATTCCATGGAAGTTAAACTCCCATGCTTCCCTCTGCAAACAGATGTTACAGCAAGTTAGAAGTTCTTGATCTTGCACAAGCATCTCTAATCATCTTGGTAAACAAGCTTGTTGGCTAATTTTACCAAGTAATCTTCACAATTGTGGAAAATTGGACCTTGCTAACAAGCAGGCTCCATATGTCCATTCCACTTTCCATAAGTTTATGAGAATTCAGCAAGCTTGCTAGCTCCCCCCTTCAATATCTCTTCCAAATCTTATACCCCATCAACCCACCATATATCATTTTCAAAGCCCTTTGATACAAACTCCCACCATCATTGAAGCTCCAATATCCCCCCTCCACTCACCCTAGCCCCAGCTTCATGTCAAGATTGAAAAAATAAATAAATAAATAAAATGGAAAAATAGTCCTAGCTAGAAACCTGCTACATGGCACACAACTGTGTGTTTTGGGTAGCTAGCTAGCTGCTACAGGCTTATGGATTTCACAATTGCAAAACATGGGCAACAAAATGCTTGTTGATTTTTTTTGAGCTATCAAGTGGCTACCTAACCAGCCAAGCTCTCCAAAAATTGGAGATTCTCTAACTGGCTCTGAGCATCTCCTTTTTCCCCCATTCTCAAAGGCTAAAGTGAAAAATCTGTGGAATGTTTTCCTGCAAGGCGCCAGGGGACTCATCCAAAGTTGCATTTACCAGGCCTCAAGGTTGCAAAACACATCCTAAATTGCTCCAGAGCTAGCAGTGCAAGAGGCCAATTTAACAACACATGTACATATTTACAGTGGCTAGACAAAAGTCATGGGACTGTTTGTCAAAGCAACTACACCCATTACTTCAAACAATGTAGATGAAGCCTGTGAATAATCATGGTTCATCTTGACCATTCGGCTGTTTGGCTCCCTCAACAGTGGACCATCCTCAACAACATGATTGTCTTGGTTTCACCATTTTTACCCAATTATTCATGATTGATCACCAAAACAGTGAGGGTGAGTAAATCTTTTACAATTTGATATACTCATTTTAATCTTTAGTTTTCATGTTTTTTTGTTTGAAATCCATGTTTTTCTGACTATTGTTCCATCCTTTATATCCAGGGATTCAACTGACCAAAATCTTGGAAAATCACGCTTGTTCAAATGGATTGTAGAATAATTGTCATAGCTCCCTCTCAAACAAGAAAATTAACAATCTGCCCTCAAACCTTGCAAGGACACCAGAAATCCCCCTGATCTAGAAATACATGAAAAATACAAAAATTTGTCTTTCAAGGAGCTTATCCAAGTGGTTTTCAAGAATTGCAACATGCCCATCTCAGCTAGTTGATCAGAATTGGACCTGCATTTCAAGAAATTAACCATGATCAGCATTTAAAACATGTAGAATCAACCAATAGAGCCTTTTTTTAATTTAATGTGTTCCTTGTCATCCTGCTTTGAGAGATATTCAAAAAGAAGGAATTTCAATGGTACAAGCTTTTTCAAATTTTTTATTACTGTACCCTGTTTTTCCAGGTATTTTTACTGTTTTGATTTTTTTATGAATTTTGAATTTCATGTTCACAAACAGTTTGATAGTGTTGTAAGTAAAAAAGAGATTCAAATCTATCTAAACATACCAATTGAAATCATTCCATGCTTTTTTTGGGGCTTGAATTCAGCTTGAAACAAGTACTTGGAAGTACAGTGGCCAATTTAGTGCTAACAGTTCCATCAATTTTGTCTACCCACTGTATGTACATACGTACAGTGGGTGGACAAAAATTGTGGGACTGATTTTTAAAGCACCCTCACCCACCCAATCCAAACTGACCCGGCATCCTTGCGCAACTTTTCTTGTCAAAGGTCTTCAACAATCCACCTGTTGACCACATCAATCAATCTGCCACCATCCCCTCAACCACTGTCCTTGATCCCATCCCTCAACTGCTAACACAATGACTCCTGTAAGTTCTTTCAGTTTGTCCATCATTTTTTTTTCAGTTTTCTAATGTTTTTTTTTCTTTTTTTCTTTGATTATAATCTATCAGATGATGAAAAAAATTAGAAAAAAAAAACCTATCCAAAGAGACCCAGGCCCTTGTAGTTGGAATGTACAAAGCAGGGTCATCTGGGAATCAAATCACCTCCAATTTGAAGATTCCAAGGATGACATTTATAACATCATCCAACGATTCAACCATTGTGGAACCATCAAGCCGTTAAAAAGTCCAAGAAGGCCTTGGAAAATGACCAATCACAATCTTTGTGAGCTTGGGAATAAAATACAAGACTGACAAAAGTTGAAAGCCCCTGAAATACAAAATGTGATCTTGAAGGAAGTCTCAACCCAGACCATTTGATGACAAGCTCATGAACTTGGTTTTTCTTCAAGGGTGGTGGTCAGGAAGCCTTTTATAAATGAAGATCAAAGAAAACAACAACTTACCTTTGTGCGCAAACATCATCATTGGACCATTGAGGACTGGAAGACAGTGATTTGGACCAATGAGTCAAGCTTCAAAATTGGCAAGAGCTCACAACAAGTCCTGTTCTGGAGAACCCCCCAAGAAAAATTCAACTCCAACTGCCTTGCTCCCACATTCAAGAGTGGGAGATCATCAATCATGATCTGGGGTGCTTTCATCAATGAAAGCACCTCTCCTCTTGTTTTTATGCCTACAAAACAACAAACAGCTAAATATTTTGTCAAGATTGTTTCCAAAGGCACTCTTGGCCCCTGGATCAGCAACCTCAATCAACCCAACACCATCTTGATGGAAGATGGGGCCCCTGTTCACAAGGCCAAGATCAGCAAGGACTGGCGACGCACCCATGGTATCACAAAACTCACCTGGCCAGCTCAGTTCCTGGACCTCAACCCAATCGAGAATCTATGGAAAATTTTAAAAAATAATATTCAAACATTATATCAACCCAAGTCAATCCCAGAGGTCAAAAGGGCCCTCCAAAGTGCCTGGGATGACTTTCCCTGTCAAACCCTCAAGAATCTCATCAACTCCATGCCTAATTGCATGCAAGCTGTCATCAAGGCCAATGGAGGTTCTACCCAATGGTAGATTCAATTATTTTTGTTTCTTTTTCTTTTTTTCTTATTCCTCATCATCTTATCTCTATCTTACCCAAATCCCATCAATTTTCAATGGTACAATATTTTTCTATATTTTTTTAAATTTATGCTTGATTAACTGGCAAATTATGCTGTATTTTTATCTCTTAATTTTATGTTTTTTCTAATTTTTTTCAAAAAAAGTAAACTTATTGTAAATTAAAATTAAAATTCTCAGCTAGTAAAATAAACAAATTTACAACGATATTTTGTGTGTTTTTTTTTTTGTGAGAAAACAAAAATCGAAAAAAGACAAAAAAAAAAGGTGGGCAGAAATCGGGGGGTCAGTCCCACGATTTTTGTCCACCCACTGTACATACAATAGCGACACTGCTGGAGGTTACTTCTGGGCCCCGCGTCGGTAAATTTACCTCCGCGCATCGTTTGCTGACGCTGCTGGAGATGCTCTGATACGCTGCATATGAGACTAGTGACTCCTAGTCTTGGTCCAAGAACATTACACAGCACAATGGATCCGGTGGAGACCCCTACCAATAGCCGTTCAAGCTATCACGTCGGCTTGCACCTCAAACTGCGCGTGCAAGGCTTGAGGTCGCCTTCATTTACATATTTACATTAAACTGGATTAAACTGAATAACACAAGCGGGAAATCATACAATCCATTTAAATATATATCCCGCCGGTATTTCCTGTCGAGCGTCTGTGTGTAGACTAGACTCATTCTCGACAGTCTAGCACATCGTATCTTGTCAGGTGTTGGTCTCATTAATATTATTACTGGACGCAGCTGCTGTAGGTCCCGACAGGTGAGCGAAATATCACGCGAAAGTCTGACATGGGGACTTTCGTGTTCAATCTTCAGTGTCGCCATGACGCCCTCCATGACTTCATGCTTGAACCGATCGAGTGCTTCGTGAGACACTGGACGGGATCTCTCTCGCAGGTGAAGAATGTCATTCCTTCACTGGGTTTCCTGGCTGGCCTCGGACGATGCACCGGCTTGGGCCTTAAAAGCGACTTTTCGAGTAAGTGCACGCTCTTTGTATCTATGCCTCACATATGTTCACCCCTTAGTTTCAAGTTTCTACACAACACCTTCAGTGCCCTTGACCTCAGAATAGTCTTTCCCTTGGCTTTGCAACTGCTACCATGGTCGGAATTTTGCATTCACTCGTCTTGACAATCTTCTCGTTCGTTTCAATCGCTTCTTGCATTCCTGCAGATCAACCCAAAAACTTAATACCAGCAGCAAACAAGCCCATCAACGTGGCTCCATCCGCCAACCAATCAACCTGTGAAGTCGTTCATGTCAGAAAAGAATGGCGAACTCTGACTAGGCAAGAGCAAGCCGCTTACATCGCCTCCGTTAAGTGTCTAGCAAGGCTTCCCTCCAAACTGTTGGGACACTCCTATCGTAGATGGGACGACTTCGAATACGTTCATTGTGAAATGAGGCACCGTGTACATGAGAGGCCGATATTTTTACCCTGTCAGCTTTCTACTGAGTGCCATCTCTGTCAAGCCAAAGAAGATTTTCTAAACCGTCGTCACAGGAGGAAATTGAATTGACGATGTCGACCACTCACTTGTTTTCAAAGGGCATAGGTATTTTATCTTCATTTATGAAAAAGTACTGAGAGATGAATGTAAATACAAGGGCTCTCTCCCGTGAGTTTCTCGGCAAGCTTTGTGCCAGATATCGTATCATAACCCAAAGGTCTGGGTCGTTTTTTTCGAATGCTTGCGAAGTATAGGTATTGGAATTGGACATTAGACTCAAAAAACATCACCCGGTCACCCATCTGGTCGTCTGATCCTGTAGTGAGTTGGCTCGCTCCAGACCTCCGTGACTATCTTCTGATACGGAATGTGGAGATTGATATCTGGTAATTTCTCAACAATCGGCCTCGTCAACAGACGGGTTTTGGATCAAATGGAACGTAAGTGTCATCAAGATTCTATACTTTTCAAGGTAAATCAATTCAAGGTTAAAGCCATATCGTTAATGAAGATATGAATTACAGCTTCTTTGGTGAGGGACACGATCCCAGTGATCTAGGTGATTCCCGATTCCCCTTAACTCTGTTTATGCTTTCATTCAACGCTTCTTAGCCGTTCTTTTCACAAACAGATGCCGGGGTCGTAACCGACGGCGCGTTTGCCAAGTTTCCAATTTACTATCCTGGACGAATGCTGCTGCAAAGAAATTTCAGTTTACAGGCGCCGTTCGCCATTCCGTAAGCGGCTTTGTTTGAATGAGTGCGGCTTCAGCACTTCGAATCTCTTATTTCTACTGCTTCACTCGCCTTATTTATATTCTGCTTCCTGGATATTTGCATCAGTGACTACTACCTAGGAAGCCAGTGGTAGTAAGTGATTCCATCGAATTCCGGCATCTACGTTAAGCTTCCCTCTAACGCGAATTTTGAGTTGCAAGTGATCCCAACAACATGGCAATCATCGCGTCCCAAGCCAATTACAGTTCTTTTTTAACGAAGTTGGAGGTGTGTCTTTCTTTCGGGTAATTGATTCTCGTATTGGTTAATCACTATCACTCAGTTAACTCTCCATGACTTCAGGGAAATCATCTCATGCCCGGCGGCCGCTCCCGTCTACCAGGACCACATCTGCTCATTCATATCTTACTTGGAGGGGTGAAGATCTTCTTTCTATCTTCAATTCCAACAACTCGAGCTGATGATGTTTTGGGCATAGGACATGCTTCGTTTATCGTACTCGGCAAACGATGTAAGCCGTGAAGTCTCCTAGCTCCACTGTCATAATTGATCAAGGGAACCTATAGACCTGCTAACCATTCTCCTTCCCTTCAAAACGCATGCTTCAGCCGTAAGGCCCTTCCATTAATCTGATTGTTTGTGGAGGTTTGGGAGGTTGACAAGTTTGGCGACTAGCATTTTTTTTGTTCACCACGCACGGGTAGATGTACGGCAATACCTGTCACCTTTTTCAATTTCTGCTTTTCGAGCTGATTTGAAGCTACTTTGCACATTTCGTCATTAGGAGGTCTGGTGGGCATGGCAAATGGCCGACTGGCCTCGTCGAGCTTATGAATTTCTGCCCTCTGTGAGCTTTTGATATTTCTAGCCTTGACTCCTTTTAACATCGCTTGAATTCTTGAATTTATCTGATTTCATCTTGCTAGGACGGCTTTACCGCAAGCCTGGACGACCAACTGGAATACTTGGGTCTGGTCCCCAATACTACGGTTAGGGTTGTGATGGACACTCTTATCCCGCCCTTGTGCTACCGGTGTTAGTGCCTGATAAGCTAAAATTGTAGTGAACCTAGCACATGGCCGCATTGCTAAACCTTCTTTAACCCGACAGATGACACATAAGGGTACGGCCTCTTGATACCAGATGATAATGGAAAAACTTCCCGAATTTCGTAGGTCCTTGCGTTTGCTTTGATACTTTGCATCGATACAGAAATTTACAGTCAGTGCACTGATAGGGCCTGAAATGTGACTAACTCAAATCCCGTCAACCAACACAACCTTATTCATTTCCTTGGTAGCAAAGTGGCCTTATTTGCTGGCTCCTGACCTTTTTTTTGTCCTTCTTACAAGAACCTATCCCCTTTACCCATTTCGCCCATTCTTTCGAACCGAGGGAGCTACATCTTTCACCTTCCCCAACTTTCACCTTCATAATTAAAAGTTCCTCTGG
The DNA here is from genome assembly GCA_025617555.3 of Puccinia polysora. Taxonomy (NCBI): domain Eukaryota; kingdom Fungi; phylum Basidiomycota; class Pucciniomycetes; order Pucciniales; family Pucciniaceae; genus Puccinia; species Puccinia polysora. The sequence goes on along the minus strand of CM062641.1, from coordinate 25,027,073 downwards.
CAGACCATAATCAGGTATGGATCACGATCGGCAAGAAAAGGCCATGGCATCGACGAGAGTAACCGCCTGGGAGTCCTGTGTAGTGCGCTGCTGAGGAGGGTTAAATGTGTTAAATTATGAGATGCTAAGTCTCAGCTGCAATCTCCATGATGGCCGAATTTACATCGAAGACAAATCATCATCTGGGCTTAGTCCGGCCACTAGCACTTCATTCGTTACTATCATTATTTTTATTACATTAAGTCTACTCATTCATGGCTGCGCACAACAGCGGAGAAAGTTTGGTTTGACACTTATTTCGAAACTGAAAAGATGACCAAAGACAGTACTTTTTGTTCAGGCTTGGTGTCTGACTGTAGAATACATACCTGAACACTTTCGTTAATTCATTTTTAGTCAAGTTGTGATTTTCTGCTGAGCAAACTAACCGAACATTTGATACGTTTCAATTGGTCCCAACCATACTAAACTTCAAAAACCGTGGTCCCAAAGATCGATCAATTCGCCTGAATAAATCTTGAGGACAGTCGCGTGAGCGGGAATGTGCTCGATAGCGAGACTGTCATGGGGCATGAAGTACCACCTGTGGTAAATACAGCCTAGATGGGGCCTGTATTTATATCTTTCCAATTCAAAAGGGCTTCTCTGGTTATTACTAACCAAAAGAGGGGGAAGGGGCATGCCCAGGCTCAGCCTCAGAGTGTTTCTGGGTGGTGTAGGCCAGGAATTCTCATCACATACCAGTTTTTTGATATTTTATGAACTTATTATGTGATAGTTGCAGGTAAGAATGGACTTTGTGGAAAGTTGAGTGCTTTAATTTGAGACATGTATGGTATTATGCTGTTATATATCATGTGTTGGGTTATTCCAAACCATGGGGAAATATGCATTTCAGGTAACAGAGTATCATGATTCTAACTCAATTTAACTTTTACATATCCCCTCATCAGTATCTACTTGATCTAATAGTTCAACACCTAAAGCACCCTAACAACTAGGTGCATTCCAGTTAACACTTGGCATTAAGCAAATTGACAACCAATTTTGGTGATGCAGTCATGATGTGAAAACTGTCAGTCTACAAGATGCTGCAACCCTTGCAATCCTTTAGCTACCAGAGGTAATAGGTTTAGTTGGTTGAGTATGTTGGAAGGTGGTATTAATTAACACATTAATTATTAATTGACTAAAAAGAGGAGCCAAAGTAGATACTGGAGATCTTTAACACCTCCTTTCAGGGTATTAAACTTATAATCCATGGACCTGGGACTTTGGAAAATTTGAATACAGGAAGTATTATCCAGAAAAATATGTAGTATGGCTAGGCTTGGGTAGGAAAGCAGCCAAAGCAAAGAGGAATAACTTACTTGGTGTGCAGTAAATTCCAAAGTATCTGCAATAAATTAACTAAAGGGTAAGTTTCAAGTCAATTTTGATTCTTTGAGGGCTTAGCACAGTGCAAAAGTTGTCAGCTCTCTGATACCAGGAACCTTGCAGTCCTTTAGCTACAGAGAGTGATAAAAATGCTGGAATGATAATAATAATTATTATTCCAATAGTAAACACTTAGAAGCTCAAATAAATGATATAATAAGAGCAGTTGCAAGGTTTAATTGGTTTGGTAATAGATGGTGTTGAATATAGTATAAAAGAGGGGCCACAGTATTATATTACTGGGGATCTTTACAGACTAGCAACCTCTCTTCAAGGGGCCTCCTTAGGCAGTTTAAGAACCTTGGAATAAATATGGGTGCCTTAGAAAGGACTTATTCCACTAATGGCCGGGCTTAACAGCACAAGTGGCCTAGACAGGAAGGGAAACACTCACTCTGAGCACTTGACCACGAAAATCCTGGAATAATTGGAAGGGTTTCAGAGCAGATGGGGTGGATTGCTTGACTAAACTTCAATGGTTGATTGGTTAATAAAGGTAAATAATACTACTACAGACTAAGTCATAAATCACTTGTTTATCTTCATATAAGCACTTGATTAATCAATGACACCGTGTCTGATTGATAATAAATAATTCCTGATAACTGATAACTGATTGGAAACAGAAGGGCAAAAAGAGCTTGTTTAAATATTCTTTTTTGGGTGCTTGAGGGCCTCTAGAAGGGGTACTAGCCATGGGCTGAGGCTAGGGGGGCAATCAGGGCAAGATTGGCACGTCCTCAAGGTGCTGTTAGCCTGCTGGCCTTAGATCTGTCAAGGAACAGCTCCTTTTTAGCTGCAGGATCTGTTAATCAATAGATTAGTCATTTTGCTGATCCTGCACTGATCCTCAATTTGTACTGTAAGTACTCGTCCAAAGTGAGCAGACGTGGATGTTTATTGATTATCCATCCTCTGCTGATCCTGTATGTAATTTTTAATAATTTTTACAACCACTCCTTATGTAGTTTTGTGGTCTTTGAAGGTTCTGATCAACTCATTTCGTGGTAAGTCTGGATCTTTATTTAAGTAACAAAAAATACTAAAAATTGGTTAATAACTAATTTTAATTGATTTTTAAGGTTTTTGAACTATAATCCATGCTTGTGTGGTAGCTTTACATATGTAGTGTAGATCCTACTATATTGTAGCTCCTCTGAGCAGTACCTGGATGTCAACCTGATCACGGCAGGAGGCGCGGGGATCAGTCCATTCAAATGCGCGCGGGGACTGATCCGCTGCTCAGATGCGCGCGGGGGACTGTACCGCTGCGCGCGTGACTAGGTCACGGGATTACCTGCGCAGGAATTCAGTTGCGCGGGAGTCCAGCGCTGTAGGGACGCGGGGCTGCGTGCGGGAGTTGGCGTACGCGGGAGTCCAATGCAGTAGGGACGCGGGGCTGCGTGCGGGAGTTTGCGTACGCGGGAGACCAGCGCTGTAGGGACGCCGGGCTGCGTGCGGGAATTGTGACAAAACACAATTTCCCGTGTAACTCCTAAACTACACACAACACCTGGATTTTGACTGAAATTTAGGTGTGAAACCTATACATGACATATCATGTGAAATATTAAAATGGCTAAAAAGGTGCCATACTGGTGCCGTGGTCATTTACCATTTTCTATTAAATTGATTAAAAAATATAAGGAGTAAGAATTCAAGGGTGGGGTTAGTGAGTGACCCTACCTTATTTTGGGTGGGGAATCCATTTCTGCAATAATATTTTTGGATTTCCTACTCCTTCATTTTATAATAATTTTATTTATTCATTTATATTTGTTACTTTTGATTTTGTTAATATTATTATTGTTGTTGCTTTGTCAGGTTGCTCTTTGCTAAGTAGCAGGCTGACAAAAGTTGAGTTCTAACAGTGGACTGTTTTAACAAAAAGGTCAGACTAAAGCCATTAATAACTTACTTATCCTTATATACTTGATTCCTGTATGGCATGGTGTCTGAATGTATGATAATGAGTAGCTGGGGGATATAAATCCCAAAAGAGGCCTGTACTTATTGCTTTTTAGTCTATGAGGGGTCTCATTGAGGTTTCCAGGTTAAATGGAGGCAAAAGAAACCAGGTGCTGGGGCCAGCAGTGCAGTCATGCATTGCACACGGGCTATTGTTGGTGGTACAGGCCAGAGGGGCTTGTCACATGTCAGGAAATATGATATTTTTGGCATTTTGTGTGTGATAATGGCAGGGAAAATGAGCCTGCGCTGCATGTATACATCCTGTTGGTGGATATATTTGTATTTTTTGTAAAGTTTTTAACAGTTTTAATTAATTTTATATAACTTTATGTCCTGTAGCTTGTGCAGGTGTCACTTTTTCATGCTTAATAAGTTGGTGAAAGTGGATTTTGGCCATTATCATGATTTTGGTCAAATGTGTGAAATTTTGTTTTGATAGGTTTTCATGTGTCTTGTGTTTCATTTTTAACTTATCTCAGGGGTTTGATGACATGCCTGATGAATTGGCATGCACATTGCATATGCATGCCTTTTGCATGTCTGTTTCAGCCCTTTTTTCATGGCTTTTTGTGGTGATTATCACACTAGAAGCTTGGTGCACAGCTGCCAGCCTGTGTACTGGACATGGCCTTTTTTTGAAGCAGCTGTGCATGGGAATATTGAGAGACAGGGGATGCATGCATTTCTCAGGGCCATAGTGTTGCAAATGGCTGAATGTAGGAATTTGGAAAAGAGATATTGTGGTCCATAACTCCTACAATATACAAAACACTCAATTTCTGTTGATTCAGGTAACATATATCTGATTTTCCATGTGAAATATTGAAATGGCCAAAGAGTTCTTGATTGGTGTTGTAATATTTTGGCAAATTTATTGAGGAGTTAAGTAGTAGTATTTTGAGGGTAGGTTCAGTGAGTTACCCTACCTAATTTTTGGTGGGTAATCCATTTCTGGCAAAATTACTTGTGATTTCTGTTTTTTTTTTTTTTGCTAATTTTATTATTTTTATCATTATTTTGATACTTTTGTCAGCTGGCTGACATCTAGAAGGTGGGTTGGTAGCCTATTTGGATTCTCTGAGGACTTAAAACTGTGCAAAAGTTGAGTTAAACAGGCTATAATGTTCAAATGAGGGTCACACTAAAGCCAGTAATCACTTAATTAGCCTTATAAGTGTGTTATTAATGTATTTCATGGTTTCTGGATGCATATAATCATGATTCTTCAGGAAATAAAGCTTAAAAGAGGCCTGCATTTATCCCTTTTAGATTTCTTGGGGGTTCCCTTTATGATTATAATGGTAAATAGAGGAGAGAAATCTGTGTAATTGGCTCAGAAGTGCATTCATGCATAGCCCACAGGCTACTCTTGGTTTTTTAGGCCAGATGTCCATGCTAAATTTCAAGAAATATATCATTTCTCAAATTTATTGTGTGATGTTCACAGGGTAAATGGGCCTGTGGTGCATTTATACATCTTTTTTGTAGATGTATTTGTATTTATTTTATTTTTCCAAAAATCTAAACTCATTAAATATATATTTTGAAATTTTGATACTAAATAACTTGTGCATTTTTCCCTTTTTCATTCTGGAGATGTCTTTGAAAGTGGCCTTTGACCATTTTTGTGACTTTGTTCAAATTTGTCAACTGATATTTCTAGAGTTTTTCACATGTCTTTTTGCTCATTTTTAAATCATATAGGAAATTTGGTAACATTCCTGATGGATTGAAATGCATATTGAATATGCATGCCTTTCCCATGTATGTTTTGAACCCTTTTGAGGGAATTTTGTGATGAATTCAGATCTGACAGCCTGGTTACTGGCCATGGGCTTGGTGGATGCAGCTGTGTGCAGGAATTTTAGATCCTGGGGCTGTGTGCATGTCTAAGGGCTATATTGTTGCATACAGCTTTTTCTAGGAATTTTTTCCAAACTGTTTTTATTCAATAACTCCAAAAATATACAAAAAAATCAATTTCTGAAATAATCTTATTCATGTAACATACACATGATGTTTTGTGTGAAATTTTACAAAAGCCAAGAAGTGCAAGGTTAGGTTCATGGTCTCTCTGTTACATTATATAAAATTTTCAAGGAGTAGGATTTTGGGGATAGTTCCAGTGAATGACCCTACCCCATTTTTTGTGTGAAATATAGTTCTGTAACAATATTTTTGGGATTATTCTTCCTTGTTTTAATTATTATTATTTTTTTGAGTGCTTTTTGGCACTTTTTTCATCTGGATCTAAAATAGTAGCTGGCTGACAAAAAAAAAAGACTTGAATCTTGAAGTTCATCTAAAAAAAAAATCAAATCTAATCTGCAATCAGCCTTCAAAAATCTTGAACTTCCAATTACAATTAGCCATGAAATTCAAAACTATCTTTGATCTAATCCATTTCTGTTTACCTTCAAACACCCCGTGTATTTTCAAAATGAATTTCATATTAATTATATAAATTAACAAACCTAGCTATTCCCAGGATCCATTCCTATTTTATTTCAAAATTTACAATCCATTTCATTAGATTATTTGTGTTTTACTTTATTTGATTGTTGCTAGCTTGCAAGAGTACATTCAGATATCAAACTCAGTATTGATTTTTGCCTTTACCTTAGATTAAATCAACTCATTGATATCTTTCTTTTTGATTAATTCATTAAAATTTTCCTTCTTTTGGAGTATAAATTCTCACACTCCTGAGAATTACACCATCATCTTATTACACCTAGTGCAGAAGCTCTTAACCCAGGTTCTCATCTATTCCAAAGTCTGCCTTTCATCTTCCATTCAACAATAAAAACCTCAAAACCCGGACTTCCTGTACTATGCAAGACAACTGAATGTTCACTGATAACCTTTTCTGCATAAAAATTCATTGTGTCCTAACTGATCAGCTCTAATTATCTGCTTTAATATTCCAAACTCTCTGTAAAACCAGCCTCTCCTACCCATTTACAAAAGTGATCAAATTCAAAAACTATATGTTCATTTTTTGAACATTTCATCAACACCTAAGTGAATCCATTCATCATATCACCAGCCTGGTATCAGATTACAGACTAGTCTCATAAGACTAACATGCACTGTTGGTATTGTTTTGTCCTGATCTCATTATTTAATTTTTTTTTGACTGATCCATATATGCTCTGTGAGAGAGACCAAAAGTTATCCTGGTTGATATATTCATTGAAATAATTCTTTATTTCAACCAAAAAAAGTCATTTGACTAAATGCTTCATCCATAGCTGGAGCAGACACCTATCTGGTTGTATCTAGTCATCCCTGAGATTAACTTGAAAGGAAAAGCTTTTCTCCTGAGGTTTTTTCATCTGTGATTTAATATCATAAATTCTTGTATCCTGCTGATAAACTAGGATTTAAATTATTGGGCTTGACTCAATTTTCTAATCCAAAACTTTCCATGTTTCAGCTTGCACTTGAGTTTGGATCTTGAGCTATTAAATTCAAAGGATATCCTTTCTTCATTTGAAATTCCTTTTAGAATTAGTAATCTTCCCAGTTTTTTCACATCCAAAAAATCCCCTTTCCCTACTCAGCATGTGGGGTGGTTGTGTGAAATTATATTAAATAACTCATTTAAAAAATCTGAAGACCTTCCAGTCCTCTAAGATTTTTTCTGTTATAAATTTTACATATTTTCTTGACCAGGAATGCTTCCCTTTCCCATTTCATTGGGAAAATTGATATGGTTGGAGGATCAAGAGTTTCTTGGGAAATTAAATTCTTATATCCAGTTCATTCTTCAAATTGAAAATCTGGAAGACCCCTTGATGAGACATTATCTGTTAGAATCCAAAATGTAGTTGTGCACTAAGGGACTTGAACCCATGACCTCAACATTCATGAGTGATGCTTTAAACACTGAGCTAAGTGGGCCATTGCTGGATGGGCAATTGTTCCTGTCCATTCAACAAGGGTTTGCTTGGGTTTAGCTGTAAAGACCTGATGTGTTGTTTGACAATGCTGTTCAGGCTTCCAGTACCAAGACTTAGAATACTTGGGTGGCAGTCTGCATAAGAGCAGATTTGAATCCAACATTATCTCATAGAACCCCACTTAGAAAATCCCAGATGGACCCTCTCAATTGAATTTCAAGCTCAGCGGACTCTATTTCCCCAACACAAGGTGAGTCTCAGGGAAATAGAAATATATATTTCAAGCTGATAGAATTTTAATTCTCTAAGAGATTCAGACTCTATTGCACACCACGGCTGTTTTTAAACCTGAAAAAATTCAGTTAAACCAAAAAAATAAGTTGTTATTATTGCCATATAATAGTATGGGTCCCTAAACTAACCAAGTATTACATGAATGAAAACCTAGCTTCTTTAGGCCCAAACTGCATATAATTCAAAAATATGATAGATATGGCAAAAAAAAACATGCTTCCAAATGTGTGCAGGATGCAGTTGAGTACAATACACAGAGATGGGATAAAAACCACAAGTAAAGTGACTTCAAAATTTGAGACAAAGTCTTAGTATCAACTACCAACTTCAATGAATTTGCCGGTAATAGGAAGCTCAGGCCAGATTTTTTAGAAAAATTAACCATGAAAAAGATTCATGGTAAAAATTCTGTAGAAGTCATTCTGAGAGAAGAATTTTCCAGAAAACACCCAGCCTTCCCAGTAAGCCTAATAAAACACTTCTCTCCCAGAGATAATGATGAGACCCCTAAAGCTGAGATTCCAGTAGAAGCTGAGCCCAGCACTGAAATGGGTGAAATGATAAGAATTCTTAAATATAAAAAAGAGAGAATCAAAGGAAAGGAAATCATACTCTAACTATTTTAATACAAAGGAGGATCATCTGATAAAGATGAATGGTTACAATAAAATAAAATTCCAGATGGAAATATACACCTGAGAAACTATAGAGCCATTAAAAGAAATTAGGTCAAAGATTTTTTCAGATATAGCCATATCTTTGACTGGGGAAATTTCAGCTTGCCACTATTACAGAGCCAGCTGTCAAAGTACTAGAAACAAAAGAAATAAAAACATAAATAAAAATACAGCCAAGTATTAGGAAAATCCACAATATTATTAGATATTTGGATTCCCCAACCAATGCCAGTTAGGTTCATTCACCAACCCCACCTTTGAATTCCACTGCTTAACCACCTTAATTGACCATTTAATAATGGACCAAAATTCATGCTGTACCCTTTGCACTTTTAGGCCAATTTGAAATTTCACACTCATTTTCATGTATAGGTTTCACACTTACAATTCATTTATAAATGAGGAATTATTTGTGGTTTGAGAGATATGAGAAAATTCCTCATGCAGCTGCAATCCCTCCTGCACTTCCACACATCTGCACACAGCCTGCACACTTCTGATCTTCCCTGCATGCAAAAAGATATAATTCCCACATTCATAAAATATAAGCTTCCACATTCATAATAGTGTTGGTAATGATGCCTTTGCCTTCTGTTCTTACCTTACAATCCTACTTTCTATGTATCTATTCTTTTCTGCTCATCATACTTTCCTCATCTATCTCCTTTTCTATTTCTTTAGTTTTGGTTTGTTTCAGACTTATTGTCAGCTTTCCCATTCTACCCAAATCAGGAGGGCTCAAAAACACCTGTGTACACCAGTGAACACACTCCACCCCCACTACCTCTTTGCACTCAAGCACCAACACAAGCCCAACACCTAATATACTTTCCCCTTGTATGGCTTCCAACACATGCCAATGCATCCTTGGTGTCTAAGGCTGGTGAGTAGTCTCTATCCTTTGTGTTTTCATCATTTTCTATCATTTATTTTATCCTTTCCCACTCTTCAAACTAAGTTTCTGCTCCTTTTCACCCTTACACTGTCAGATCATCCCCTAGCAACTTTTTTTTTATTCTTTTGATTTGGTGCAGAGCCTTTTCTTTATAGGTGTTATTTCTTTCCTTCTTGTGTCTCTTATTCCTTTTCTGTTGGTTAAAATCAATCAATTCTTTTCTTTATAGATTTATCAACCAACAGATCAGTCCTGCATGCACACCAGACCTGCATGTAGCAGTAATTCTCTGAGCATCCAGGATCTGCTATGCAACAACATTGACAACAGGTACTACACTTAACTGCTACAAACTAGTTGGATACATAATTCATATGTAATAAATTGAAAAATTCATGGTAGAATATCCAAAAATATATGAAATGAAATAAAAATTCAGAAAAGAAAAGTATAAAGCTTCTAAAAAAAATATGAAATAATTATTTCTACCACCAAAATAACAGATCCTGATCTTTGATGACCAAAAAAAATATCAAATACCCAACTAAGTAAGAGTCAAAAAATACTGAAATCATTATCAGAAGCTAGAAAATCATTCAAGACTAAAAAAAATCATTTAGTACACATATAAAGAGTACAATGAAATAAAAAATCACGTGATCAGGTGCAGAAACACCAAGTCAAAAAATAAACACAAAGACAAATCTTTGCCCAAAAATAATGCACTGATACTCCATATATGGCATAAAATGTGCTACAGAACCAAAAAAAAAATACTGAAATAACCCAGGCTGCCATGAGTTCCTCAGAACACCAGCCCTTCCCTCTCTATGTGCCCTGAGAAGGCCCCCTAAACTCAAAAAAGGTTTATATACAGTACCCTTTTGGTTCTATTTCCAAAAAGAACTCATCAGATATAACCTATCAACCAGGCCAATATTTATTCAACTAATTATAAGAGATGATTAAGTGGTCCATTTAAATATTCTTAAAATATGTTTCAAGAAAACTCCATAACTTTTACTCATTTACACTGATATCAGTCTTTGGGAACCCCTCTTAGATTTAAAACCATTAAAGTGTGAATCATTGCAGCTAACAAGAAATTAATTAATTTAATATAAAGTTATTTCATCTCTTATTTTTATTGTTTTCTATCATATCCCAGCCATAGATACATGATTACTTGATAATAATTCCTTATTGCTAAGTTAGAAGGTTCAAAATTCCCAGGTAGCCAGATTAGAAATTTAATAACATGAAGTAGAGGTGTTTAACACCCCCAGTCTGTATAAAATTTGGCCCCTCTTAAATTTTTTTGTTATATTTAAACAAAAAAATAAAACTGAAAAAATTTAAATTTCACCATCACCAATGATCAAAATCCCTTTCAGGATTATTATTAGTTATTCAAAGGAATATATTTATAGTTTTTACTTCATCTCTTCTGGTAGATAAAAGATTGCAAGTTTTTTGGAATTTAGAAGCTGAAAATTTTTAGCTTGTTTTTCCTTTGCTCCCCATCAATTTCCTTACATCTCAAACTCATAACACCACTTCCTTCAAACCTGGCTCAAAGAACCTTCTCCAATTTCCTCATTCAACACCCTTGCATTGGTTTCTATTGGAGCAACAACCTTGGTATTGGTTTTTTTCTTCTTCTTCCCATCCTTCCAATCCATCCCTTTCCTTTCCATCTCCTTCAACTCCTTCTCCATTCTCTGTTCCATTTCCTTTATTTCCTCCACAATTTTTTTCCTCTCTACTAATTTCTCTGGTCTTGGCCTTTTTGTTAAATTCCACTCTTGAAAGTTTGGTAACTACCCCTTGATAACATTCATTACCAGCTTTCTTGAAGGACCAATAGATAGTGGTGGCTTTGTTGAAGCATCCATTGAGTATCTTCAGAATCATGGCAATACTAGAAGACCCTTTATCAGTTCCTATTATGGTCCTATTTTTTCTGTTTATATTCACTTACTTGTGGAACCTTCTCTGAAAACATCAATGTTGGTAGCAAGTGGTGGTTAATAATCTACTTGAGGGACAATGGTGTATTTAGGAACCACTGGCCAAATCCACCAGCATTTCATGTTTGCTTCTCAAAAACTCTGATAGGTTAAACACACCAGAAGACTTGCAAATTTTACACCAGGGGAATTTGAATTGGTTTCCCCAAGCCAAAATTACTTGAAATACAACAAACATTCCTCTTGAGGGAATTTTTTCACTGGCAATTAGGTATTTACATTATAGAATTCATCAGAATTATTAATTAAGTTTATTATTAGTGTATCAGGTAGTAATGCTAGTAGAAACTAAGAGGTTTGATTTAATATAAACTCTTACCTGAAGCTTGCAGGATATTGCAAGTTTTATACCCAGGCAACTGTCACACTTTGAAATCAAAGGATATTTTTCACCATAATTTTGACTTGGCCCCCCCTCATTATCCTCTAACTCATTCCAACAGCATGAAACCAAAAGCAAAATAACCATGAATTGTGTTTCACTTACTAATTTTGGCATTAAGCACAAGGGAAAATCTATTTCTGGAAACTCAATCATTACCTGTTATTTCACTTTCACTTTTCAGTATCATCAAAAACTATTAGCAAGCAACTCTCTGCTTGGGCTCAAACCCTTGCACTTCTCATTTTGGTCAGCCATGAAATCCAAACCTAGCTACCACTCAAATCCACTTCTTGTAACCATCAAACAATCAGTTTTCAGCTTTGATATCCAATCATCTTTAAATTAATTTCCTAAATATTAAATCCCTTCTATGCTCAGGAATCATGTCCTCATTTTTCATTCTAAAATTCAAACTTAAATCATACTCATTACTCTTTTTAATTTAAATTTCATTGTCTAATTCCAGTTGCATTTCTGTAATTGCATTCTTTCCCACACAATTCCTGCAAATCAATTACATCACTCAATTTAGTATTGCATTTATGTAAATTCATTGGATCCTTGCTATACTTAGCTAGAGAGGGCATCTTTCAGGTTGTATCTAGTCATTCTTGTCACAATGTAAATTATCTTAAAATTAAAACTCCTTCACCTAAAGATTGTTTCACAAGCTATTTAATTTCTTATTTTATTGGATCTTTCTGAGACTAATTTTTTGCATCAAGTTTTGTATCAGTTTCCTTATAAAAATAGCCTTCCTTGCACCTTCCACTTGACTCCAAAAATCAAATTTGAAATTTGAAGGATAGCCTTCCTAACTTTTAGATTTCTGTTTTTTTGTTAACATCTCCTTTGCACCACATAAACCTCATCCTTTCCCCTCTCAGTAAGTGGGGTGGTGCTTTGATATTTTATTTGAGATTCAACAATTTATTCAAAATTATTATTTAAATCTACCATCTTGCAAAATTTTCAAGAATCCTTTTTATTATTTTTCTTAAAATATAATTGAGTAAAATGTGAGATTGGTTTAGAAATTATAAATATTATAAAAATCATTTCACTATGAAACAAATTTTTGAATTTTAGAGGTATAATCAATCAGAATTTTTTTTGCACCAAAAAAACCCTTATGGCACTTGCTAGCAACTGCCATCAAGCATCTCAGGCCCAATCTATGATCAAGCTCAGGCCAATCTCCAAAAAATCTCAGTTCAAGATTTAAAAAAGCTCCACTGCACAGTCACTGTGCTTTTGCATGGTGAATGTGCACCAACAACTTCCTTGAATAATGCACATTGCTTCAATGATAGGTTAGGGAAAGCTTCAACTAGAGATTCCTTCATGGCACTTGATAGCAAGTGATATCAAATTTTTCATGGTGTAATCATTTTGGTTTCTCAGCAATAAATTTTTCTTAGAAAAAAATTAATTGATTCCTTTATTGACTCAATGTGCTTCACAAGTGGTGTTTTAAATTTATTTTATAATGATTTCTTGTGCGTGAATGATTTTTCACTTTAAACAAAAAAAAACTCCCTTGCATTGAAAATGTTTTGCATAAAACATGGAAATCTTTGGCCAAAGAATCTCATGATTTCTAAAAATCAATTTGAAAAAATTATAAGTTTTACCATTTGAAGATTCTGTTCTGAAAAATCCTCCACAAAATGATCAACCTCATTTTCAACCAGATGATTTCCAATTAAGTTATTTTATTCATTGTATGTTTCTGTTGGAAGAGTTTGAAGGGGCTTCTAAAAGCCTGAAGTTGGCTTATCATTATTTTTATCCCTTAAACTTTCTACCCAAAAGGTTAGGCTCAGAACCCTTTTTTGTTAAAAGATAATTTTTGGGCGTGTTATCATTCACAAAAATTTTACAGTCCCACATTTTATCTCATACCTTTTTGGAGAAATAAATCAAATTATTGTTTTTCATAGAGATTCTACACATTTAATTCATTCATGCGGCCTTTTTTAATGCAAATTTGTCAAATTTAGAGGTTATATAAGTCTTTGAAATCGGTCAGCTGGCAATTTGGGTGAATTTTTGTGCTAAGATGACATGATGAGTAGGAATGTCCAGGGCTTTGATGGGGAAATTCAGTTACTTGGGGTAGGGATTAAGGAATTTGAATGTCTTCTTAGTCAGTCGGTTACCTCTTGTTAGAGAGGACTTTCTGCTCAGCCGCTCAGCTCCATGCTGTTCTCTCGGCCGGACCATCACAGTTTTTCTTTCTAGCTCTGCACATGTAGGACACCGCCTACCAAAAGCATCATCGCAGTCAACGGGCCGATGTAATTTCTCGTTGGCATGGCTGCATCGGAGGAAGCCGACACTGAAGTGTTTGTGGCGGAACTGGCTAATGTTGGTTGAGAAACGGTAGGCGAATTGGAATGAGTGACAACGCTGGTCGCATTAGCCTCTTCCGTTCCGTTTATTGAAAACTGGGCACTCTGGGCCAATATCGTCCCTGCCTGCAAAATTCGTTGGCTCACCTGAATCAATGCTACCATAGAAAGGAATTGCTCATTACCATGGACTCACTGAACTCATAACATTTACTTGATATCCGCGACCCGGTTTGAGACCAGGGAGTGACTGGACTGTAAATTTGTTATCCGCCGTGTTAATGCCATCTTTGACCGTCCGAGTGAAGCCAGTCGGGTAAGCGCTGATAGGGTAAGAGACCTCAGGTCAAATTCATCGAACCAACGTGAAAACGTCAGCCGTCACTTACGATGGATTGTTATTGACTATCCTGATCTCAACACTTTCGGGGTCCGTGGAGACGCTTTGCCATTTGACCAGATTTGCTGAATGAAGGCTAGAATGTTCAACATCAAATCAATGTCAATATCCTCAGTGCAGATGCATTCACACTTGGAAAAGCTACCATGAACGCACTGCCAAACTGTGCCACTACTGGGCTCAGTTACAGTCAGCGAGTCACCCGGCCTTAAAATGAATGACACTAGCACCAAGAGGTAGCCTGCGACTCTTGTATGCATGTTTCACGTTGAGGGATAGTGTGTTGAGAAAAAAATAACTGCGGATGTGATTCACTGAGCGTGAGAGAAAAGTCGATCAGGAAATCGAAGGTTAAGTCGCTATCTATTTTTTTATTCAAAAATTTCTCTTGAGCAAAGGTGACCAATCCGGGCTGCTTTCAGTGGTACTTAGTTTGGTTTGATGGTATGGTGAGGGACGATCTGGATATGGGATCTTATACCCTTCAAAACTAGAGGTTCTGGAGACATCTGGCAAGTTGTCGAGTTGCTACTGTATGTCGGTCGAGTGATATTTGGAAGGTCTTTCCAACGTGGTCTTGTAACCACGGGATAAACACACTGGGACAACTTGGGATGTAATTGTCCTTTATATTTTCAACATCTGCCCGGGTTTGAGCATGTCGCGATGGCAGACATATTTATATATTCACCCTAGGTGAATCTCAGTGCAGTATACTTTTCCCATGCTACTTATTGTAGCCCTTCGCTGTCAAGGTTGCTATTGATCGAAACGTACGTATGGTTACCCCAAAGGCCTGGACAGTTGGCAATACTATCCGGTTGAGGTGATTGACGCTTACGGACTCGAAAAGTTCGTTTCGATCCCCATTTCAGAAGGAAAGCACTCGGTGCAGCAGGCTGGCGGGGGACTTGGTCTTCTTCCTGTAAGTTAATCGACTATCATCACTCCGATAGACTCCGGATAACCTGAATCAAACATACAAAATCCGTTGTAGGTTTAACAAGGTATGAGACCAGCCTCAGATGAAAGTGCGTGCTCAGCGGCTTAGATGACCACACCAGGGACTACGGTTACAACCGTTTTGTAACCTGAATTCTTAAATAAGCTTGAATAAACCAATCGGCCGGCAGCGTAAAGAAGTGATATCACGTCCCAGGAAAGATCTGTAGGAAATTCTAAGAAAGAACAAAGATGACGCTTTTCTTTCGAAGGTTGCTATGCCGGAAAGCCTTAATGGTATCTAGTGCTTCAAGTCGAGAGGTGGGTCTAGATGCCTTGGCACGTCTTGTGTCCAGTACGAACAGCAGTACTAGGAAGAGGAAGCGTAACTCGAGCGCTTACCAATGATTAAGTAGCACGAGATGACCAGCGACTAAGGTGGACAACAAATGACCTGAGGCTTTGTATGTCAGCCTCCTAGAAGCCAAGGGCCTTGCTTTCTTTTACCTACGAGAGGGGATACAATAAGAATAAAAAATATTTGTTCTTTGAACTAGAGATGATTTCGAAAAACCAAGGAAATATTGCAAATACAAGGACAATGAGGTTTGGTTTGGTTTGCAATATGTTCAAAAAAACAAACGGGACTAATTGAAAAGGGGTGTCAGATTACTCTGGTATCTTGATCCTCTTATTCCCAGGCTCTATCCTATTTCAGCCAGCTACTATTTCAGAGCCAGCTCACAAAAGTATGATAAAAACAAAAAAATAATAAAAACATAACAAGAGATAAAAATTCCCAAAATATTATTACGGAAATGAATTCCCCACCCAAAATTAGTAGGGTCACCCACTGGAACTACCCCTGAAATCCTTCTCTGGGACCCTTTCATAAAATGTACCAAAAATACCACTACATCAAACTGGCATGCTTTTTGACCATTTTAAAATTTTGAAGGAAACATCACATGTATGTTATTAAGGGTTGCCAGAAAACTGTACTGGTTTTTTGTTGTGCATGTCTGGCTGTCCAAAATGCCAAAAAAACCAGAAAGCATAGGGCAAAACCCAGAAAGGCAAGGGAAAGATTAATTCCCAGAATATTCATGTGATAGGCTGCCAATCTCAGGTTTCCTCTCCAGGTTTTTCTCAAAATAAACAGGAAACTGCAACCCTACCCTCCATATTTTTTTAGTACTTTTTTTGTTGTTACTTAATGAGACTATTAGAAAATGCCTGTCCACCAAAATTAAAATGTTGACAGGTAAATTGAAAAAATGGGACAGAAAAAATGCAAAGGAGGACTGAATTTTTTGAATGACAGGACAAAATTGTTTAACTTGAGGACATGAAAAATGGAATAGTTGACACAAAAAATTAAAAGAGGGACAAAAAGTTGAAAAAACATAACATAAAAATAAAACATTGGACAAAAACTCTGAACACAAGGACAAGATTGATGAAACAACCAGGAAAGTTCTGTGGCAATGCACATTATATGACTAAAATCAATTCAGAAATGGAGTGCGTTGTATATTTTGGTAGTTATTGACTAAAAGAAGTTTTGTCAAAATTCCCACATGCAGCTGTATGCAACACTACAACACTGAAAAACAAATGCAGCCCCAGGATCTAAAATGGTCCAGGCTAAAATCACTCAAATAAAATTACTAACATCATGCCAATGACATCAACTGGCTTCAATGTAGCAAAAAAATTGTTAAATTGACACCAACAGGCACCGTATGTGTCATTATAATAATTTTTTCCCCTAAAATGAAGCCTTTTGGTGTGAATTCCCACCACAGGATGGCATGCACCTTTTTAATTTTTAATGCATTTCCTGGGTTGAGATAACACACCATTTGATGGTGTGGTGGCCCCCCAAAGGCCTGTAAACATTAATTGAGGCCCTGGGGGGCTAAATGAAGGCCTCCAGACCCCCTGTGCCCCTGTGGGGTCTGTCTGGGGTAGAAAATGTTTGAGAATTCAAATATGGACACCAATTGAATAAATTTAATATGTAACAATGCCATAAATATCAATTTTTTGCAATTTATTCAAATCTGACCTCAGTTCTGCAAAAACTTCATCCAATGTAAGAAAAATGATAAGAATGATAAGAATTCATTTTGCTTGCACAAAATGGAAAATTTTTGAACATTTTGAGTGGAATTCAAATACATTTGTACCAACATGAAAAAACATGAAAAATTCTACATATGCCTATTTAACTCTGGGAATTCAAATTTTGTAAAATATTCAACCAAAAACATCATCCAGTAAATAAATAATCAGAAAAAATATATAAAACATACTTCTTTGAAGAAAATTAAAGATTTGTAATGGAATGTGAATACCTTTATAGCAAGAATAATAAATGATAGAAAAATACTACATATATCTATTTCACATGTAGAATCCAAATTTTTTGAGTCTTCTCAAAAACCTTTTCATCAATTACAAAAGTAAAAACATAAAATGCAAAGATTTTTTTTTAAAAATCATCAAAATTTCCATGAGATGTAAATATGTTAATGCAAACAGGAAAGAAAATGGAAAGATTCTATATATATCTATAACCTGAATGGGATTCAAATATTTTGAAATATTCCAAAAAATGATTCTTGTAAGAATAATGAAATCAAAAATTGATTTTTTGAAGGAAAATTATTATTTGTGATGGAGTGTAGAAATCTTTCACAAAAAAAAGATATACAAACTTTCAACACAAAACTCTTTAATGAGAGGGATTCAAATATAAATAAAAATTGAAAAAAACTCCATCAAGGGCAAGAATGATCAAAGCAATGTCATTTTTTCTTTCAATATTAAATTCTTGCATTTGATGCTTTTATTTTTGTAATTTATGAAAGATTTGTTGAAATATTTTAAAATATTTAGATTCTTCCTGTGAAATAGATATATTTTTTATAGCCAATGTTAAATTTTCAACCTTGCAACCCCCATTCACTCCCCAAAATGGGTTGCGTGGCGCAATTTGCAACCTCTTTTGGGTTGTGAACAGCCATTTGCAACCCATTTGAGTTGCAAACAACCATTTGCAACCCAGGTGGGTTGTGAATGGCAAAAAAAACAAATTGTGGATTTTATTTATTTCATTATATATATATATATATATATATAATTTTACTTTATTAATTAATTTATTTTTATTTATTTATTTCATTTCATTTTTTTTATTTATTCATATTTTTTTTATATTTATATTTTTAATTTAATCAATTAATTTATTTTTTATCATTTATTTATTTATGGAGAATCACCTCAAATTGGGAGGTGGTTCAAGGATGTCTTAAAACAAAGCTACATGGACTATGAAAACCAATTCATCAGCATTGGCCAGAATGATAACCAATTCTCAAGCATATAAATTGTACTGGTACATACATGCACAGCAGTTCTCTGTCAGCTAGCTGCCATCAAAGAAGCTTGAGAATCCCAAAGAGATGAAATATTCAGGATTGATCAATAAGAATCCTCATGATATCATGACCCTTTGGAGTTGTTTATGAGCCCCCACGGGCTCAATGGGCCATGTAGGGCCCTACACAACTCCCAAAAAACTGGGGATTGTGAATTTATCATCATCCTTTTAAAAATTCTATTTAATCCCTTGGTGTCCATATCTGAGTTCTCCAAAATATTCTTCTGCATACGGACCCCATAGGGGGTTTGGAGGCCTCAATTTAAAACCCCAGTGCCTTAATTAATGTTTAAAGGACTTTGGAGGCCCAAAAAACCATGTAATGGTAGTTTATCCCACCCCAGGCACCCCTTTAAACCTGAAAAAGGCTTCATGCCTTCCAGGCATGGTAAATGATTCCAGTTGGCATCAATATAGTAAAATAATTACCAATATGATGCCACTGATGCCTTTTGAAATCATTTTCTTGATTTCAGTAATTTCTTTGGCATGATTATAGCCTGGGCCATCTCAAATTCCCATGGCAAAGGCTTTACAACAGACATTGCAAAGGCATGCATATTTAATATGTATTTCAATCCATCATGCATGTCAGCCTACTAGATGCCAGGGACCTCACTCCTTCTAGCTACTAGAGGTGATAGAAATTTTGAATTAAAAATAGGATAAAATGCCAGGTATATGATTTGGCTAAAAGGGGTAAATTTATTTATGTATTTATAAAAATAAATTTAAATGGAGGGGCCAAGAGCTTTTTGGGTTTTTTGAGCCCTCAGGAACACAGGTATATGTCTCTTTGGGACAATATAAGAGCAATTGTGGTGCCTGTGGTGTTTACAAGGATTCCTTTAAAAAATGATGTGTATAATTTCCTTGGGGGTTGGGTCATGCAAAACCTACAAAAGAGTTATAAGTCAGCAGGATAACTTACTAGGTCTGGATCCGGACTTCCTTTTGATGGATGGGCTAATATTCAAGGATTCAAGGTGCTGGAAGTTGGTACTGGCAAAGTATGAATGGTTGGTTGATGATTTTGGCCAAAAAACGGATTCAAGAGTTATGCTCTACAATTTCATCAGAAAGTGGTCCAGGATCACACACTTATTTCTTATAAGTTTTTTATGGATTGAGGAAGAAAATATCTGAATAAATGATGACTTTATGAATGGATGAATGATCTAGAAATGGCTGGGGGAGGGGCTCTTATTTATATTGTTTGGGTCCCCTCATGGTACAGTCTTTTTACCAGCCAAAGGAGGGTGAACCAGGCTAGTGCTGAGGCTAAGGGACCATCAGTGTGCTTGTGTGGACCTGCTATAGCCACTAAAGCAGTATAGAAAGCCCCATGTCATCATACTTGGGGCTTGATACATGTTTCTGTACCCTTAATGACCTCACTGTATTGGCCAAAGAGCTAATATTCAATTAATATTTTTAAATATAAGCCATGGATTCCTGAGGCCAGGGGCTTGAAAACATGCTCTGGGGGCCTTATTCTGGGTTATTATATTGATTCTGAGGCCATTTTGTCTACTTTGGTCTATTTACAGTCCCTCAAGTGAATTACTAGCTCCTTGTAGTTAAGTTGCATACATTTCTTTTATTTTCAAGGGGATACAGGGAGTTTAATGGGGTGATTAGTCCCTTGAGAGGAGCTTAGCAAAAAAATGAGCATTTCATTGATACCTATTACCACTCTCAGGGTGCTACAGTAGCTGCTTTGGTCCCCTTTTGGGGTCTACATTCCCCATACAGTTCTTATTACAGGGGCCCTGACAACTTCTGGTACAGTTCTCAAAAGGTGCAGGGCCCATTTTTCCGGAATTTATTATTTTTTTTGTAGTATCATGTTGTTCCCCACCACATGGTGGTGCTTGTTGGGCCCCATGTGGTGCGGAACAAGGCTGTAGGGTGTGTAGGTGGTACCCTGAAGCCCTGTTTACATTTTGGGAGAGGGGGGGCTGGCCAGTGAGCTGGCTGGTAACCTTGCACAATGGCTTGGTCAGTTGCTGGGAGTCCACACAAGGTAGTCGGTGGAATACCAGTGGGGCTGGAAATGGGTAGAAACTGCTGGGCGCAGTAGTCGCCTGACTAATTGCGGGCTGGTTGTTAGCGGCTACCTTTTGCAGTAGTTGCCTGACTACCCACAAGTTTTAGTTGGTAGCCACTACCTTGCGCAGTAGTTGCCTGAATACCTGCAAGTTTTAGTCGGTAGCAACTAGCTTGCGTGGTAGTGGCCTTCTAGCAACTACCTCAGGCCCACGCAAGGTAGTTTCTTGACTGCTTGCGGGGCTGGGATGTGTTGTTGCTCCTGCAGCCGTTTCAAAGTGTCTGCAGCTGCATGCGGGGTTATGGATGAAAGAATTTTTGTCCATACCTCCTAAAATACATAAAATTGGGGGTTTTTGACCAAATTTTAGGTCAGAAACCTATACCCGCGGATGACATGGGTGTCATACCCAGGTTTTTCATGGTTGTACCAGAAGGAGTAGGATTTTGGGGGTGGTGCCAGTGGGTGAACCTAACTAAATTGGCACCAGGAATCCATTTCTTTAATAATATTTCTGGTTTTGTTACTGGTTAAGTTTTTATCTTCTATTTTTGTTTTACGTTAATATTTACATAATCTTCTTTATTTTATTTGTATTATAGTCGGTGGTGGCTAAGTCAGTTGGTTCTGCATAGTAGCCAGCTGACAAGGCGTGTCACCAAATTCCCTAGATAATTCAAAAATCACAGAAACAATATGTGGCAAGCTTTCAAAATATTGTTTGACATATTTTTCAAAAATAAAAAAAAGGACAGGAAAAAATTTCACATGCTCTTCTAGCCAACATATGTGAATCTTGTCCAAAATACATAAATTAAAAATTTATAGAAGAATATATTAAAACAATCAATTATTATGAAATAATTTAAACAATTGATCAAACACCTTTAACAAGGATATACACATGTACCACAGGCTCATTTAACCTGTCATTATTAAAAAAAAATGTGATAAATTACATATTTCTTGACACATTACATGGCCATTTTTCCTACACCACAAAAATCACCCAGTGGGTCATGCATGAATTGACCTCGGAACTTACACCAAAGCTGCTTTACCGCTATTTACCCTGGTAAAAATCAAGGGAACCCCTTTCAAATTGAAGATGGATTATACAGGACTCTTTTAGGCTCTATTTGCCCCAAAACTATTATTATATTCATCCAGATACCATTTAATACAGGAATGAAATACTTATGAGGAAAATTAAGTGATTAATGACTTCATTCCGGAATTTATTTCAACATTTTAACCCTTATAACTCAAATTTTTCACTATGCCAAGTACTCAAAGAATCCCAATAGGCTTGAAATTCACCCTTTAGTTAAATTATTTCTGGTACCCTGGTTTTAGAAACTTTCCAAGTAATTTATTCCTCTCTTTTTTTCTGTTTTGCTTCCCAGGAACAGAAATACCACATATTTTCTCAGTAATATTACCTTTATCTGAATGGTTCCAAGGTCCTAGGTACATGTATTAGGGCGTATCAGAGTTAAGCAAACCCGCCATTAAAAAATGGCAGGGTTCAAACCAAATCTGCCATTTCAAACCCGCCATTAAAAATTAAAAAACCCACTTATTTCACATCAGACATGTCAGAGTTACCTGGAAATAAGTGGGTCTTTTCAAATAAGGTATTTAAAGGCTTCCACCACCTGTCCATGTCATCCAACCCTGGCTTCCCACCTCCTTCTACCTCCAACCTCATTGCAAATTTTTTTACCTCCAGCCTCATCATAAAAAGATTCACCACTCTCATCACTTTATCACTCTCATCATCACTCTCATCAATTTATCACCCTCATCACTTGATCACTCACCACTTTATTGCTCTCATTGCTTGATTTCTCTCATTGCTTCATTGCTTTCATTGCTTCATTGCTCTCATTGCTTCATTGATCTCATTGCTTCATTGCTCTCATCACTTCATAGGTCTCATTGCTTCATCACTCTCATAACTCTACCTCCAACAAGAACTTGTACCCCCAACCTCATCCATAGAATCCAATCATTTTTTTATTGCTCTTGTCACTGTATTGCTCTCATCACTTCATATATCTCATCAATTTATCTTTCTTGTCAGCCCATCCCTCTCATCACCTTATTGCCCTTACTCTTTCCAAATGGCCCCTCAGCAAACCACCCCCTGCAAGTCCACACAAAAGTCCAACACACCAAAGCAAACATTGCCAAGGAACTCCACAACAAACAATCCTCCCCCATCAGCTTCCAAGGGCTCAAACAATCCTCCCCCATCAGCTTCCAAGGGCTCAAACAATCCTCCCCCATCAGCTTCCAAGGGCTCAAACAATCCTCCCCCATTAGCTTCCAAGGGCTCAAGTCAGCTCAAGAGAGCTGATCAAATCATCCTGGTCAACTGGCTCACAATTCACTCCAACTATGATGCCTGCTTTGGATTGGAAAATGAAACACGCGTTGGCCAACCTCCATCCTCTAAGGTCAATGGTTATCTCCTGATGGCCAATGAAGTCAAGAACAAAACAAAAGGTAGGATGGATCTGTCATCCAAAAAGATGAGGGAGAAATTCAAGAATTATTGAGCCAAGTACAAAAAGGCCCACTCCATGTCAATCTCCACTGGCTTTGGTATCACCAACTCTGACAAAGCCAAGGGAATCAACTTGGTGGTTGATAAGTTGGACTCCATTTGTCCTTTTTATATTCAAATGGATGAAATCTTTGGAAAGAAGGCCAACATCACCCCCCTATCTGCTTTTGATGCCCAACAATCCAATTCAGTTGATGCTGAGGACTTGGATGGGGATGTTCAGCCTAGCAATGGTGATCCCAAAGAAACCTATGAGTGGCCCCCATCCAATGCCAAGGAGGTTATTCAAACACAATCAGCTCCAATCACGTCTACTTCCATGTTGATTGAGGAGTCAAACCATACCTTGGACCCCTTCCCTCCTTCTTTGGATTGCTCTCTTCCTTGGTTAGCAGATCTCATCAACCTTGCTGATGTGGAACAAGATACTCCTCAGTCTCCATTACCCTCAACATTGGTTCAAGTAAGGAACCAAGCTCTTTTATCTTCTGTCTGGTTAATTCTGACTGATTTAGATTGTAAAAAAACAGGCTCATCCATTGCAGAATGGCCAAAAACTCAAGCAAATGGGGCCTCCCACATTGCCTTCAAACAATAGTGACAAATTTCAGACTCAAAACTCCTCTGCCAAGGGTAAGCAAAAGGCCTCCAATTCCATCAATATCAACCCCAAAAGTCATCAAAAGAGGAGAAACAATTCTGGTTTTTCAGGCTTTGAAGAAATCATGGAGAAGCAAGATTCATGTAAGTCCGTTGGTTGAACTTGCTTTCAAAATCATGCTCATTGCTTTTCCACTGCAAAAAACAGTCAAATCACAAATTGAATCCAAAAACTTGACTTTGAAAAGCAAAAGTGGGATTTTCAATTGGCCATGGATTTTTGAAAGCAGAAAGCCAAGAGTTTGGCTCATCAACAAAAATGGGATGCTGAGTGGAAGTTGAAACAGGCTGAGCTAGAATTTCAAAAAGAGGAAAAGGAGAAGGATAGACTGCAAGCACAACTGGAAAAGGAGAGGGAACAACTTGCAACCAAAAAAAAGGATAAGGTATCAGTAGCCTTGGCTTGCATTGGTAGCAGTAGAAAAGTAGATGAAACACAGAAGATAACTCAAATGTTGGGCTTGTAAATATATTTGCATGGGTGAAATAAAAAAAAAAAAGTTATTTTTGATTACAACTTTTGAGAGTATTCTTAACCCCACCAAGATACAAATCTTTTTTGTTTTTATTTATATTTTTTTCTAGAGTAAATTTTGCCATTATTCAAGTCCCTACAAGTGTTTCTAGTTGTTTTATTGATTTGAAGTGACATGGCCATTCTGTTATGGGTTGCTGTGTCCACAGCAGGAAAGGTACAGTGCTTGTACTTATTAGCTGCCCAAACCATTTTGACTATACCTTTTTGCTTGAAATCAATTCCAAAGCCAAGGTCAGGAAAAAAAATTGGCCATCTGATACTTGATATTTGTCCATATTTTCAATAAGTCAACCATTTGATTTCTTGGTTGGAACCACAAGTAAATAAGAGTAGCCAGAGATTTTGCCTTTGTCAATATGATGAGAGTTGTAAAAATAATTCAGGGTGAAAGTGATGTGTGTGGAGAAATCAATAGGTGTAGGCTTGGAACCAAATTCCAACAAAGAGAAAGAGGGGATGTTGTTGTCCTTCATGGTATCACAGTTTGATTCAAAGGAAAGTTTGGCCAAATTGCAAAACATTTGTCCAAGAATTTGGGATACTTTGTTTGCCTTAAGGTTGAGGAAAGCATACTCTTGAGGAGAAGATCTAATGGATGATTTCTTCACATAAAGTCCAAATAACTCTGAAGGGTGCATTGATTTTTGCCATCCAACTTCCCACATTTTTCCACCCCAAGATCTTGAAGGACCAACCAGGTTGACAAATTTTTTTGAAGGATGAAGGAAAGTGGTGACAAAGTTGATGTCCTTCTTATCTTTTTCTGAGAGTTTATCCAAGGGAAAAAATTCAATTATTGCAACCAGGGCTTAATTATCAGATTCATTGAGGAAAATTAATTTTCCACAGTGGAATAAATGTAACGGTTTGATTGTTTATTTTGCTTGCTCAAACTCTTCCTGGGTAGGTTTTCAACTATTGTTTTTCTTTTTGGAAACAACTAAAGGGTAAAGATGCAAAGGACGCGGTTTCTGACCAGACCAGACCACCTGTTCATTAATGCCGACCTCATAAACCTCCAAAGATATTTTGGAATCCCTCATTTGAACCCTCTTTTGGTGACGGGCCTTATTCTTCCCACCTTTCATTATGTTGGTCAATCCATCTCCTTCCATCTTGATCCATCCCATCCATATACTCTGATTGGGGTGAGGAAAAAGAAGGGATTTGATTGTTTGTCCAAAATTTTGAGGCGGGTGGGAGTAGAATTGGACATTCACCAATAGCACTTGAGGGATTGAAAAAAAAACCCAAAAAAAATAGTCAGTCAAATGGAAATCATTGGTGAAACAAGATTGGATCAAAGAAAATGAAACCAAACCTGAAATTTATCCCAAGTTCATCAGAAATGGGTTCACCAAAAAAAAAAAAAAAAAACTGTACCCCCAAAAAAAAACATGATATCAGCACCCAAAAACAAAACAAAAAAAAATTAGGGGGTGTGAGGGAATTGGGCCGGGCCTTTGGGTCAGGCTCAGGTTTGGCCAAGCAATGGAAGGAGGGGGGGGGGCGGGACCAATGGTTGGTTGAGGGGGGGCGGTCAAGGGGGGGCAGGGCCAAAGCAGAGGGGGGGGGGGGCTTGGCCCTTGTCGTTCAAGGGTGGGTGGGGCCAAAGTGGAGGGGGGGGGCTTGGCCCTTGTTGGTCAAGGGGGGGGGGCTTGGCCCTTGTTGGTCAAGGGTGGGCGGGGCTCAGCCCTTGTCGTTCAAGGGGGGGCTGGTTGGCCCTTGTCGGTCAGTCGGTCAAGGGGGGGCTTGGCCCTTGTTGGTCAAGGGGGGGCGGGGCCAAAGCGGAAATTGGCTGGGGGGGGCGGGTCCAATCAAGGGATTGGGAGGGGTGGCGGCATTGGCGTGGGCAAGCAAGCTATGGAGGGGGGAGCAAGGGCTGGGGGGGCTGAGATTGAGCAAGGGCAAGGGAGGAGTAGGGTGAGGAGGAGGAGGGAGGGGGGAAGCACTTACATGGAAGGGGTTGGGTGACCAGGAGCTGGGTGGGGGGGGGGAAGGAGGGGGGGGATGAGGGTCAGCCAAGAGAAAACAAAGAGGGGAGGGGGACTCACCTGAAAGGATTGGGGATGGGGAGTTGGGTGGTGAGTGTATTGGTGAGGTTGGTGGTGGATGGGTGAGGGAGGGAAGGTGGTGGTGGTGAGGAGGAAGGATGGGACCGGTGAGTGAGTGGGGTGAGATGGGTGAGATGGAGGTGGTGGGTGAGGAGGAGAGTGGACCAGTGGTTTGTGGTTCTGATTTGTGAAAAAAAACCAACTTGGCCTATCTTGGGTGAACAACCAAAACAATTTTTCTAAGTCCACCCCACCAAATGAGAAAAAAAAACAAGTGAGTCAGCCTAAGAATCTTGGGTGAACAACCAAAACCAAAAAAAATTGGTGAAGGGATTTTTTACCTAACTTGAAATCAAAAATTACTCATCAAAGCTAGCAAGGGTGAGAGGAAGAATCCGTTCTGTCATAGAAGAGCATGAGGGACAAGATGAAACAGGGATGACTTGAGGTGGATCAGGAATATCATCTTCAAATATTTTGTCCCATTCATCTTTGATGTCAGCCAAAAGATTGTGAAGGATTACACAAGTGATAATCCAGTTTATGAGGAACTTCCTGTCTTTGGGGTTTTAAAGCTGGTTTTGCATTTCCCTTAAGCTGGCCCATAATCCTTTCAGGACTCCTATGGCATGCTCAATCCAAAATTGTGATTGGGAAAGATGATAGTTTAAATTGGTTTTTCCTTGATTGTTAGATGAAACGTTCCAGTATGCTGGAACCACATATTTCCCACTAGGATAAGCTCAATCGGCCAGAAGGTATTGATCATGGTCAAATTAGTTCTCTGGTTGTTGGGCAATCTGCATCCAATTGAACACATATGAATCATGACAAGAACCTGGAAGGCCAGCATGGAGGGATATGAACTACTTGTTGTTATCACAAACAGGTTTTAGTGCCACAGAGTATCTAAACAAAAAGACAAAAAATATTTGGTCAGTGTGTGATCAAGGGTGTTATAAAAGCAATTGGAAAAGATATGAATCAATTGCCTTTTTTTCAGATCAAAATAGTGGTTGCCATCTAGCTTGGGTTACTGACTCAAGGGGATGGTGGTTCCATCAAGAAAAACAATGCAACCAGGAAATCCTTTGGTTTCCATTACTTGAGATATTTACTTGCTTTCTTCTTTTGTTGGCCAAAAAAGGACTGAGCAACGAAAAGATAGGATAGAAACCATGACTCTTTTGGTGTATGAGTCAATGGTTTCATATCCAACTGAGAATAGATTTTCTAATTGATGAATTGCTGCTCCATTTCCATTTGATCCCAATCTACAAAGAGAAACAGCTAGTTGGATAGCTGGATCGCGTTGAGGATTCCAAGAATTGTTTTGGAAGATGTGGTGGTCTTCAATCATCTCCAAAAGTTTTATGATTGAAGACAATAGAGTTTGGAACAGTTGCTGGAAGCTTAGGTTGGGGAGGAGATGAAGCTTTTGCCTTTAATACATAGGGTTGTGGAGAGTTTGTCTTCTTGGAACCATTTATTGCTTTTGTAATAGAGAATTCAAATCCAACCAAGTTGATTCCAAATTGGAGTCTGAATCAGAGTCTGAATGGCAGTCAAATACTAACAAAAGTTCAGTCAGCTTTTTTGCATTTTCAACTTGCTGCCAAGAAGTTTGATGGTACATGTTGAGAAAGATGGTGATTTGATGTGGGGTGATGAGATGATGATGGGGATTTGTGTGAAGATAGAGATGTGAAGCAATAGAGATGTGAAGCAATAGAGATGTGAAGTGATGGAGATGTGAAGCAATGGAGATGAGATGTGTGTGATGTGATGGAGATGGGACCGGTATGGATTTGCTGATGTGGATGGGTGTTTTAGATGTGATGGATGGTGGATGGATGATGATGCATAAATGGCGGGTTTGATGTTTGAAATCACCATTTTCATGAAAACCTCCATTTCAAAATACACCATTTAGGGGGTATGTGTATTTCAGAAACCCTCCATTAAAAATGGCGGGTTTGGTAAAAAAAAATGGTGGATTTCTAATGGTGGGTTTGCTAACTCTGATACTCCCTAATATGTGCCACTGGGATGAAATTTCTTGTTCAAGGAGAAATAAAAAAATAAAGATTGGTCCATAAATAATAAGGTGTATCAAAGTTAACAAAACTTGCCATTTTGAATGGCAGATTTCAACCCAAAAACACCATTAAAAATCAAAAAAAAACCACTTATTTCAAATCATAAGTTTCAAATTCAACATGAAATAAGTTTTTTTTTTCTCAATTAAAGTATATAAAGATACCCACAGCTTCAAACAAACCCTGAACCACACCATCCATCCCTTGCTTCCCACTTCTATCCAACTCCAACCTCCTTGGACATCTCATCATCCTCACTGCTCATCCTTGCTTTCCACTTCCATCAAACCCCAACCACCTTGGACATCTCATCATCTTCATTTCTCATCCTTGCCTCCCACTTCCATCCAACTCCAACCTCCTTGGAAATATCATCATCCTCACTTCTCATTGTTCCTTCCCACTTCCACCCAACTCTGACCTCCTTGAACATCTTGTCATCCTCACTGCTCATTGCACTATCTTCTGAAACCTCACCACCTCCTCACCATCTAAAAATTCCTCCTTCACATTCCACACCACACTAAATAATTTCCCTTAATATTTAAGCTTTTACTACCCAGTTACCACCTAATCACTTCCTTGCTCCTACCTTGCCTATCAAAATGGCCCCTCAGCAATCTAAAAAAATATATATACCACATACCAAAACCAACATCCCCATGAAATTCAGTGAAAAACAATACTCCTACCTCAGCTCCCAAATTATCAGGCCCAATCAAGCAAGAAGATCACCTTATCCTGGTAAAATGGCTCAAAGTTGGGTCAAACTATGCTTCTTGCTTTTGGTCCAAGAAAGAAAACAGATTTGGTTGACCCCCATCTTAAAATTTAAATGGTTACCTCCTGATGGCCAATGAGCTCAAGAAAAAAAAAGGTAGGCAGGAATTGTCTTCAAAGCAAATTCAGGAGTGATTCAAGAACTACTGGGACAAGTAAAAAAAAGCCCACTCCATTTCCATCTCAACTGGTTTTGGCATAACTGATGCCAATAAAGCCAAGGGGATAAGCTCTGTGCTTGATAAATTGGATTCAATCTGCCCTTTCTACAACCACATGGATGAAATATTTGGTAAAAAAGAAAATATCACCCCTATGGCTGATTTCAATGCTAAAAAAGCAGAGTAAAATGATATTGATCTACTTCTCAATTATACTCAGCCTAGTGAATCCAATAACAAGAAAACATAAAGTTGGCCACCAACAATGATGTTGCCTAAATTACAGCTCAATCAGCCCCAATCCAGTCCACAAGCATCTCAAACACTTTCCTGAATCCATCACTTCCTAGCTTGGATCAACTCAAAAATACCACCAACTTGGTGGAAGACTGTCCCAATTCACCATCAAAACACACCTAGTCATCATTTTCTTGAAAATAAAAGAAAGCTTAAGCCAATGGGGGCCCCTACACCACCTTCCAATTGGAGTGAAGACAGTCAGATTCTATCAACCTCAGCTAAGGGAAAGCACAAGGCCTCCAATTCAATCAACATCAACCCCAAAAGTCATCAAGAGAGGAGACACACTTCTACCTTTGGAGGCTTTGAAAAGATCATCAAGAAGCAAGATTCAAGTAAGTAAAATAAATTTGATTTCTAAATCTTCCCAAAAATGCAAAGAAAATTCATTTATTTAATTTTAAAAAAATTGAAAAATCTTTTTGAAAGTAAGATACTTGGCTTTGACAGGGAGAAGTGTAAGTTTAATCTATAAATCAAAGAGAACAAACGGAGATCAGAGCTTATATCTCAGCAGAAAAAAACAGAAGCAGAGGCAGAAGCCCAAAAGAAGAAGATTGATGCTGAAATCAATATAAAAAAAAGATGATTTGGATTTTCAGAAAGAGGAAAAATAAAAGGATTGTTCTCAATCAGAGAAAAATGACAGGTTTTCATTGGAAACCGCCTGTGTAAGTAGTGGTTGCCCAATGACAGAAATTGAAAAGATTTCTCAGCTGTTTGGCTTTTAAATATGTTTGAATATATTGCTTTGCATTCACAAAAACATATAAATTAAATTATTTACAAGCATTTTTATCTGTTCTTCATATCCAGCATTGTTTGAGAATTTTGAAGTTTGTTGGTATTTCACAGGCTTGAGATGGACTGTCTCTCAATTCTTACGTAGAACCACATCTCCATCAATCACCCCCAATATTCCAACTAATCAAACTTTTTCTCAGATGCTTGCCCCCAATCTGGCCATTCCTTGCACGGGGACTCACTCAATTGACTGGCTGGAGGGAGGAGGATCATCTGGCGTCATCACTGTTGTTTCTTCTTCTCAGCCCTCAATCTCTTTCTTTTTCTTCTTCTTTCCTGTTCCTCTCATCTATTTCTCAACCAATTCTCAATCCAATTTACTGAACTCAATGTTTGCCTGGTGAGATTCATCAGGAATTCCCACTCCTTGCTGACTGAGAACACTCATCCTAATTGGAATTTCAGCCTTGGTTCCTCAACTCATGAATCAATCTCAAAAGCAGCTCAACTCAACTGCAAACTTTAGGATCTTGTCTCATGTTCTACCTTGTGAAGACTCCATCTCCTGTTTGTTCCTTTGATTTTACTGGCTTGTGACTACGTTCAGAGTGTTCTTACTTCTTTTTTTGTCTTTTCTTAGCTCTCAGTCTTGTGTATGGCCTATCATCAATATTATTTTTTCAAATTTCCATCAATATATTTCTGGACTGCTAGTGCCTTTTTTTGATATTTGACAAGAGAAGCCTATTTTTGAATACTTTCACCATGAAAAAAAATGCTGCACCTGCTGCCAGGTGTAGCACCCAGAACTTGTTTTTGTTTTTTTTTACATTCAGAAAAATTTGTTTGTAACTTGAGTAGGAACCTGAGAAAATTTGTTTTTACCAGTTCTTGATTATTCCAAGTAATTCTAATGCATGCATGGAATACAGAAGCAATGGAATTATTGAAAATTTTGATTCTATGTAACAAAAAAATGTGAGTACACCATCAAGAAAGGTGTTTTTATTTTGATGATTTATTAAATTTTTGAAATTTGAGTGGTTTCCTTCAAATTTTTTTGATTATTAATATTTTTGTAAGTTTAATTTTCAAAAGGGAAAATAAGATTTTTTTGAAATACCATGTTTTTTCATTTTTTTGAATACATATGTTTTTGTTGAAATTTTCAATGCTTCCATGAATTTTTATTTCAATCATTTGTTGCTTGATTTTTATGAGTCATTTCTTTCCTCTTAATTTTAATTTTGTGAATTTTTCAATTCTTATTTTTTTAATTCAAAATAAAATGGGCTCATTTTCATGGTTCATTTTCATTTGAACTCATTTATTGTCTTGAATGATGTTATTTTCTTATTTTTTTATTTTATTTTTTTATTTTTCTTGATTTTTTTCATTTTTTCATTTTTTCAATTTTTTAATTTTTTTTTATTGTTTTGATTTGTTTTTTTTTGGTTTTATTTTTAATTTTTAAGTTGGGTAATTTTGAATTCACGGCTCCAGTTGTGTGGGAGCCGTGTAGGGCCCCACACGGCCTGAGTGAGTTGTGTACGGCCCCACACAACCTGTGGGAGTTGTGTAGGGTCCCAAACAACCTGTGGAAGTTGTGTGGGGCCCATACACTACTCCATATAATTTATAATTTATAATTTATAATTTATGATTTATTATTTATTATTTATTATTTATTATTTCTTATTCATTATTCATTATTCATTATTCATTATTCATTATTTATTATTTATTATTTATTATTTATTATTTATTATTTATTATTTATTATTTATTATTTATTATTCATTATTAATTATTTATTATTTATTATTTATTATTCATTATTTATTATTTATTATTCATTATTCATTATTTATTATTTATTATTTATTATTTATTATTTATTATTTATTATTTATAATTTATTATATATTATATATTATATATTATTTATTATTTATTATTTATTATTTATTATTTATTATTTATTATTTATTATTTATTATTTATTATTTATTATTTATTATTTATTATTTATTATTTATTATTTATTATTCATTATTCATTATTTATTATTTATTATTTATTATTTATTATTTATTATTTATTATTTATTATTTATTATTTATTATTTATTATTTATTATTTATTATTTATTATTTATTATTTATTATTTATTATTTATTATTTATTATTTATTATTTATTATTTATTATTTATTATTTATTATTTATTATTTATTATTTATTATTTATTATTTATTATTTATTATTTATTATTTATTATTTATTATTTATTATTTATTATTTATTATTTATTATTTATTATTTATTATTTATTATTTATTATTTATTATTTATTATTTATTATTTATTATTTATTATTTATTATTTATTATTTATTATTTATTATTTATTATTGATTATTTATTATTTATTATTGATTATTTATTATTTATTATTTATTATTTATTATTTATTATTTATTATTTATTATTTATTATTTATTATTTATTATTTATTATTTATTATTTATTATTTATTATTTATTATTTATTATTGATTATTGATTATTTATTATTTATTATTTATTATTTATTATTTATTATTTATTATTTATTATTTATTATTTATTATTTATTATTGATTATTTATTATTTATTATTTATTATTTATTATTTATTATTTATTTTTCATTATTCATTATTCATTATTTATTATTTATTATTTATTATTTATTATTTATTATTTATTATTTATTATTTATTATTTATTATTTATTATTTATTATTTATTATTTATTATTTATTATTTATTATTTATTATTTATTATTTATTATTTATTATTTATTATTTATTATTTATTATTTATTATTTATTATTTATTATTTATTATTTATTATTTATTATTTATTATTTATTATTTATTATTTATTATTTATTATTTATTATTTATTATTTATTATTTATTATTTATTATTTATTATTTATTATTTATTATTTATTATTTATTATTTATTATTTATTATTTATTATTTATTATTTATTATTTATTATTTATTATTTATTATTTATTATTTATTATTTATTATTTATTATTTATTATTTATTATTTATTATTTATTATTTATTATTTATTATTTATTATTTATTATTTATTATTTATTATTTATTATTTATTATTTATTATTTATTATTTATTATTTATTATTTATTATTTATTATTTATTATTTATTATTTATTATTTATTATTTATTATTTATTATTTATTATTTATTATTTATTATTTATTATTTATTATTTATTATTTATTATTTATTATTTATTATTTATTATTTATTATTTATTATTTATTATTTATTATTTATTATTTATTATTTATTATTTATTATTTATTATTTATTATTTATTATTTATTATTTATTATTTATTATTTATTATTTATTATTTATTATTTATTATTTATTATTTATTATTTATTATTTATTATTTATTATTTATTATTTATTATTTATTATTTATTATTTATTATTTATTATTTATTATTTATTATTTATTATTTATTATTTATTATTTATTATTTATTATTTATTATTTATTATTTATTTATTATTTATTATTTATTATTTATTATTTATTATTTATTATTTATTATTTATTATTTATTATTTATTATTTATTATTTATTATTTATTATTTATTATTTATTATTTATTATTTATTATTTATTATTTATTATTTATTATTTATTATTTATTATTTATTATTTATTATTTATTATTTATTATTTATTATTTATTATTTATTATTTGTTATTTATTATTTATTATTTATTATTTATTATTTATTATTTATTATTTATTATTGATTATTGATTATTTTTTATTTATTATTGATTATTGATTATTGATTATTTATTATTTATTATTTATTATTTATTATTTAT